>CM069612.1:13564486-14269486 GCA_035771175.1 Paratinospora sagittata
ATCCAATTCCAATCCAATCACCAAAACTCTCCAATTAACTAAACAAGTTCAAGATCAATCACAAGACCAGGAAATAGCATGGTTCACACAACTGAAAATCAGTCATAAAGTGTGTCAAAATCTCATGTTCAAACCCAATCTAAAGTCAATTAGATTCTAAATTGGTTACCCCCTCGAGCCAATTTTTCATATTGCCCAATTTGATCATTTGGACTCAAATAAACCAAGATTGACCTAAATTGAATGTAATAGGATCCCATGATCCAACCACTAATATACATGACATTCAATTATAATTACGGTCAATTAGACTATACATCAAGTCAATTTCATCAATTGACTAAGTCTTGTTCAAAATCTCCAATTAGGCCAATATAAAGCATAAGGTCAAAATGAACTAAGCCATATCAATTTACCATAGATTCTAGCATTTTAAACCCATGATTCTACTCAATTTGGGTCCAATTAAACAATCCCTAAGTCAATTTCATAAATTGACTTGATTTAGGTGAAAAGTCCCAATTTGGGCAAAATCCCGAAATTACATGCAAAATTGCCAAAGTACATGGAAAATGCCAAATACTTAGCCTAGGTCAAAATTAGTTAACCCTAGGGTGTCCAGTATGAGAACCCACTGAATTCTATCATCAACAACCCTAATCATGCCCCAAAAGACCTACATTGCATAAATTTTCATATTTTCAATCAAGAGCATCAAAAGTCCCAAATCTGGAAATTTTCATACATAGGCAATATTGCCAATTTTACACTAGGCCACCATACATAGCCACAAAATTTACTGAACGTGCACCATGGGATCATCCACCATGGCTACTAGGTCAACATAGTTGACATGCAAAGCTTAACTCTAACCCTAAGTCAATGATCCAAGTGTAGGCCATTTGAACTAAACTCCAAGATTTCACCATGGAAATCTCTAACCAAAGGCATGGATCAGTTCTTGGTGTTCATAGGTCTAACATAGGTGATATGCAAACAACCTGAAAAATTATAAAGCCATGAACAAGGTATAGGTCCATTTACAAAAGTTCTACCAAATCCAAAAGAGAAAATGGGGAAAATGGCACCAATGGCCTCCAATCAACACTAGGGTTCATAAAAACATGCATGCAATGGAACCCTAGGTCTGAAACAATCCTCAACTGGGAATCCATGGCATATCTTAGGTCAAAATACAGCTTGGAAGCTTAAACTAGAGAGATCAAAGGAAGAAAAAAAAGAAAACATGCAAACCTCATTGTGTTCTTGAGCAAGAACCTCCAAACACTAATTTTCCTCTCCTTTTCTCTTCTCCAGCTCTACTCCCTCTCTCTCAAGTGCAAAATGTGCAAATGAGCTGAAAAAACCGAGTCAATAGCTTATATAGAAGTGTTTGGGCCCACAACTAAAAATTGCCAAAACCTGTTAAAAATCAGTTTTCCTGTTGCAATACTTTCACTTAGATAGTCAATTTCATGCAAACAACTGACCAAATTAACATCGGAACCGTTGAAACGTTGCATGAGTCTGTTGCCAACAGTTTGGTAAACCTTCAACTCAATCCAACGGTGGGATTACAAGATCCAACCGTTTGATCAAAACTGCATAAGAAAATCCACAAATCCGTGAAACAATATTTGGAGTCTTATAACTCACGGTAGGTAACTCTGATCAAGATCTTCACCGTTTATAATGAAGATCTATCAAAGAAGAATAATCTGACAAAATTTAAGCACAATCGGACCACGGATCTATGAGATCAAGTCATTGATGTAATTTGTGACATAAATTTCTTCCTCTTTGGAGCGAGCTTCACTGGATCCAAAACACCAGTTTCGACATGTTTCGACGTCGGACGGGTCTCCGATGGTTCAAAAACTTCACGCGCATTCTCTATGTCCTAAAATCATGCAAAGACACTCAAACTTTCGTGCATCGAGCATCAAAATACATATACACATATGTATACGAATACATATACGGGTACTCTACGGGTACACTATGGGTCAAATTGACGTCACCTAAAGGCATGGGTGCTACAAACCGTGATCTTTTTACGGGATGTAGGACAACCGTTTCTCTTTAACAGGTTAAGAGATAGCCTATCCTTATACAGGTTAAGGATGCACTTATCCTTTTACGGGATTAGGATAAACCGGTTTCCTACTTCCAGATGAGGATAAACCTTTTTCTTTTTTACAGGTTCAGAGATAACCTTAACATGATTTCAATGCTGAAATCATTAAGTGAACTAGATTCACTTGTCCTGGTTGTTTTAGTCCAGAAACACACCAGCATTAAAACACAAGATAATGTTGGCTCTAACTGAGTAGAACACTTAACAATTAAGCTCAGCACATAGCATTACAATGATATCAAATATGAATACGTAAAGCTAAGATGAAATACACTTACAGTCTTTTACCATTTAAATTTCAGTATTTCTCAAGTGCAGTTTTGAAAAGCATGAGTAATGTGATATGAAAATCAGTGCTTCTCCAAAAATAATATGATACCAAATAAACATTGACTTGAAAATTGAAGGACCAGTGTAAATAGAAGACACAAACAATTTTCAAAGTAGATATAAAATATAGGTATGAAAACTTTTGGTTCAATGTTCAGTAGTTAACACAACTATTGATATACTTCAATACAATACTTAAGATATGAAATCAAGTACAACTGTATTTCTCATGAACTATATCTCAAATTCTATCTTCAGCAAGAATGATACCAAGTATGAATCGGTGCTAAGAATTTGAGTAGATACCAGATCAAATAGATTTTCAGAGATAAAATATAATTAAAGCTCAATGAGAAAATATTTTGAATACGTAAAGGTATCAGTGAAAAATACTTCGAATGTTTAGATATTTGAAAAACATTTTGACACAGACTAACTTTCAAAAACTATTGGCACAAAACAAAATGATTGGCAAGTTGTTTGATCCTAAGTGCTAGTATTTATAGACTTAGTAAGGCATAACCATTAGACATTTGAAGTTCAAATAATATGAACGTTTACACACAACGGCTAGAATGTTGTATGAAAATGGCAACTACAATATTCACTAACATCCTGGTTCTTTTTAGATTACATGAAAAAGGAAAGTTTTAGAAAAACTTAATTCATGCGTCAGATATGATCTCTGATAAGTTTGAAAAGGACTCTGTGCAAAAGTCCGTTCTGAAAAAGTAGACTGATGTAGAGTACTTGTTTGAACAGTGACAGTTATTAAATTAGCGTCCTGATTCCACAATCAGCGTCCTGACGCATAATATCAACTTTGTTGCTTTGTTCTTTAAGGGCGCTACTGAAACGTGAGCGTCCTGACTTACTTTGACACTTAAACGACTTAACCTTGAGGGCGCTAATGCAGAGTTAGCGTCCTACTATGCTTTAAAACAATTGAGTGCATGAGGACGTTACTTTTCTAGTAAGCATCTTACCTTTTAAAAACATAAAACATAATACGAGGGTGCTACAACAATGTAAGCGTCCTACCACATTAAAAACATTTGAACAGTAAAACAAGTACGCTGAAGGACAATCAGCGTCCTAAAATTTATTAAGTTTTTTTTCTTAAGGTGAGGGCACTCCTATCTAGGTAGCATCCAAATAGTTTATTCAACTTATAACTATCAGCGTCCTCAAAGATAAATTCTTTGAAGAACTTTAGAAATCTTTCAGTAAGCTGATACTGAATCAGTGTCCTGATAACTTCAGAGGTTGACTAAAAGAGGCAGCTCCTTACAAGTAAGCGTCTTGATTAATCAGTTCAATTCAACCTTAAATGTTATCAACGTCCTAATGAACTATCGGAGTCCTGACTTGTGAAGTTTAGGAGAGCGCTGCTAACTCATTAGCGTCCTGAAAGCCTCTTTAAAAATAGTTTTGACTCGCAATTAAATATACAATAAATGCGGAAAAAAACTCGATAAATTTCAAATTGCATATGATCAAAACATGCAAGTGGTTTGTGATGGTTTTGGAAAACGTTTGAGCAATGCCGATTAGAGAAAGCTATACCTTAAATACAGTGTATTTTCCATTTTCTCATAATCTTTAAATCCAACTCTTTATTATGAGATCTTCAGTAAGAACTTCGTGTTGGAGTTGAATGTCTTGAACATTGATCGAATGATGTAGACTTGAAGCTTGATCGAAACGTTCGTGGGAAGTGATCTTGAAATCATGATATGAACGTTGAAGTCCTTTTGATTGAAACGATCTTGAACGTCTGATATGACTTTGAGTTCCTTGATCGAATCATTGCTTGGCTTTTTGTTTTCCTGAGGTGCTTGGATGAGATCTTGATTAAGTCTCGTTAGCACCGAAAAATACTTTATTTGTGATCATCAAAATATACTTCATCAGTGTATATTTAGTATATTTAGGGACGTGCTAAGTGATGAACCACTTAGATTAATAATCTCTCCCTTTTTTATGATAGCAAACAAATCAAAAAATTAAGCACATTAAGCAAAAATATCAAAGTTAAAAGTCTTTTCCCCATCTATTTCTCTTATTTTTCTTCTATTTCTTTCCCCCCTTTGATATTATAAAAAGGTTACGAAAAAAAACTAAGATCTCCCCTTGTGACATAGTAGTGTAGCGAAGCTCCCCCTTACATGTAGACTCCCCCTTACTTCGTGCATTCACCCTCAAGATGATTTATGACAACGTGTCATAGTTAGGTACGTGAGAATGCGTAAGGTCTACTATGTTGTTAGTCAAGTGAGAAACAGATCTTATCTTTAAGCACAACGAGAAATAGTTTTACTTATTCATAGGCTATAATATTTGAAATAATTCCACACAAATGTAGCGGAGAATCGTAGTCATAAGGAATGAGAAAGAATTGCCGAAAAATAAATTCATAAAGAATTTTTAATCTTGGGCAATTATTCTCCTGGTGCTTGACATACGTAGAGATTTGATAATTAATCCAAGTCAAACAAATAGTATGCTTTAAAATTTGTAAATAATCAAGCATAAGCATACTCATAACATAGGCAAAATAATTTATTATCAATCAAGGCCTAGCTATTATGATTCTAGTACGATGCAAAGTGTATAGTTTGAAGCACATGGCATCTATTAAATATCAAGAATCATAGACAATTGATGCATACAAGATTTAATATTAAAGAGCAACATTAATGGCATGAGAAAAGGAAAATTATAAACTTTGCATAGTTTAGACATGTGAAGATATGTATGATGAATATCGAAGTCTAAACATGTTGAATATATGCTGAATTTCATAGATATCATTTAAGCAACAACATACATTCATTTTCCTATACTAGGCAAATAATTTCAATTTGAAGCATGGCCTAATGAGAAAGCATTTGGAAGGGTATGTACTCATTTGAAATTAGATATCCATCAGTTTGATGCAATCATGATATGGTATGAAGCAGATGCATCAAAGTCTGAAAATCATTAAAAGGATAATGCCAAAAGATAATAATCATGAGTGTAGGCAATATTCTTTTCAAGATATAGGCGTATGATATATTGGTGTGTACATGGCCTATAATCAATTGCATAAACATGAATCATGCACAGATATGATAATTTAGAGCAAACATGATCATGATGTCAACTAGCATAGGCAGAAATAAATTGTTAAAGCATAGCTTAGCTAATGTGTACCTGATCATCAGATAAACAAATATCACATAGAAGTTCAAGATGAGCAGATAATCATGATATTAACAGATAGTCACAGATATGCATATCAGATACTAAAGATAGATGTGACCAGTCATAAGAAAGATACCTAAATTGATCAGAGCATTGGACATAGTAAGATTTCATCATGATGCAATTTATTCGAAAATATGAACAAGATAACATTAGTATGATGACATACAACTTACAAGTCAATCCACATGTCATAGGCCTCTAATGCCTAATTCCCATTCATAAATCATTCAATAAATAAAAAATACTGATTTTCCATCCTTAGGCATAAACATGCCCAAATTGGGGAATTTGATCACAAGTAGACGTAACTCATGACATGGTCACCACCACCTAATCATGCTTAATTAGACATTAAATGCATCAATTCCATATTTCTAGGTCAAGAGCATTAAAAGCTCTAAATATATGGAAATTTTTATACTTGGGCCATATTGGCAATTTACACAAGGTCACTACGTTCAGCCATGATAATCACTGATTTAGCAATAAGGATTCATCAACAATGCCCACATTTATATACATTATCAAGCATCAAATACACAAACATATACATCAAGCAAACACACAGGGTTCGGGCAAAATGCAAATGGGTTATTGACTAGATGAAAAAACTTTTGGGGCGTTACATTCTGCACCGAGAATACCATTTAATTGCTATTAGTGTGGACAACCAGAACACCAGAGGTTTGAGTGTCCGAATCCACTAGTGGTGTCTTTGGCGCAATAAATTCCAATTCGCAAGCACACGAATATCAAGTTATAATATATACCAGTGAATACCGGGTTATCGTCTACTTGGATTAGCAAAACTATCTCTTAATGGTTGAAATTATAATAACTCAAAATTTTATCTAGATGATCAATATTTGATGAATTGGGTACTAAAAAGTAAAATACGCAAGGATTAGAACTAAACGATGTAATTTGGATAGAAATTAGAGAAAATCAATGATTAAAAACTCTAGAGGACTAATTGTTAACCTATACGGTTCATCACTTAGCTCGTCCCTAAATATATTGTGATAAAGTATATTTTGATGATTACAAACAAAGTACTTTTCTGTGCTAAACGTGCATTTATTAAGAACTTATCTCAGCACCTAAGGAAAAGCAAAAAGCCAAAGAACAACTCGATCAAGGAGCTCAAAGACTTATCCAATGGTCAAGATCATTTTAATCAAAAGGACTTCAACGATCATATCTAGATTTCAAGATCACTCCACTTGAACGATTCGATCAAGCTTCAAGTCTTCATCTTTCGATAAACGTTCAAGACATTCAACTCATCTCGAAGTTCACATCGAAGATCTTATAATGAAGAGTTGGATTTAACGATTATGAGAAACGGGAAATACACAAGGTATTTAAGGTATATCTTTCTCTAACCGACATCTGTCAAACGTTTTCCAAAACCATGCACAAATCACTTGCATACTTGCATGTTTTGATCATACGTTTTACGGTATTTCAAATGATTTGATTTTTATATTTAATTTGAAATTTATCAAGTTTTTACTCGTATTTATCGTATATTTAATCGCGAGTCAAAACTATTTTGAAAGAGTCTTTCAGGACGCTAATGAGACAGCAGTGCTCTCCTAAATTTATTAAGTCAGGACGCTGATGACTCCTTAGGACGCTGATGACTCCTTAGGACGCTGATAACGTTCAAGGCTGAATTAAACTGATTTATTAGGATGCTTACTTGTATAGTAGCGACCTCTTTTATTAGTCAACCTCTGAAGTTATCAGGACGCTGACTCAGCATCACCTCACTGAAAGATTTCCTAAGTTCTTCAAAGAATTTATCTTTGAGGACACTAATAGTTATAAGTTGAATAATCTATCAGGACGCTATCTGGATAGGAGCGCCCTTACCTTTGGGAATCAACTTAGTAACTTTCAGGACACTTATTGTCCTTCAGCGTGCTTGTGTTTTGTTTCAAATGTTTTAACTGGTAGGACGCTTACACAATCGTTGTGCCCTCATGTTTTGTTCTATGTTTTAAAAAGGCAGGACACTTACTAGGATAGTAGCACTTTCATGCACTTAACTATTTTAAAACATAGCAGGACACTAAATGTGCATTAGCGCCCGCAAGGTTAAGTCGTTTAAATATCAAAGAAACTCAGGATGCTCACAAGTTTGTAGCGCCCTCACTTAATTGTTCAGTAGGACACTTATACGTAATGAGCACCCTCAAGGAACAAAACGACAAAGTTGATATTATGCGTTAGGACACTGATTATGGAATCAGGACGCTAATTCAACAACCATCATTGTTCAAACAAGTACACTTTATAAGTTTGTTTTTTCTTAACAGAGTCCCTTTGCACAAAGTCCTTTTCAGACTTATCAGAGATCTTCTCTGATACATGAAATAAGTTTTTTTTCTAAAACTTTCCTTTTTCATGAAATCTGAAAAGAACCAGAATGTTAGTGAAAATTACAGTTGCCATTTTCATATAACATTCTAGCCGTTGTGTGTAAACGTTCATATTATTTGAATTTCAAATGTCTAACGGTTATGGCCCACTAAGTCTATGAATACCATCACTTAGGACCAAACAAGTTGCCAATTTGTTTGTATTGTGCCAATACTTTTTGAAAGTTAGTCAGTGTCAAAATGATTTTCATTATCTAAACTTTCAAAGTATTTTTCACTGATACTTTACGTATTCAAATGATTTTCATATTGAGCTTATTTTCATTCTCTCTTTTAAAATCTATTTGATCTGGTATCTACTCAAATTTTCAGCAGTGATTCATACTTGGTATCATTTCTGCTGAAAAAAGAATTTGAGATATAGTTCAAGAGAAATACAGTTGTACTTGATTTCATATCTTAAGTATTGTATTGAACTATGTCAGTAGTTGCATTAACTACTGATAACTGAACCAGAAGTTTTCATACTTACATTATATTTTTACTTTGAAAATTGTATGTGTCTTTGATTTACCCTGGTCCTTCAATTTTCAAGTCAATGTTTATTTCGTATCATATTATTTTCGAAGAAGCACTGATTTTCATATCACATCATTCATGCTTTTCGAAACTGCACTAGAGCAATACCGAACATTGAAATGTAAAGGACTGTAAGTGTATTTCAACTTAACATTACGTATTCATATTTCATATCTTTGTAATGTTATGTAATGAGCTTAATTGTAAAGTATTCTACCATGTTATAATGCTGGTGTGTTTCTGGACTGAAACAACTAGGACAAGTTAATGTAGTTCACTTAATGATTTCAGGATTGAAATCATGTTAAGGTTATATCTGAACCTGTAAAAGAAAAAAAGGTTCATCTTTACCTGCTAGTAGGAAATTAGTTCATCCTAATCTCGTAAAACGATAGATGCGTCTTTAACCTATAAAAGGATGGGTTTTCTCTTAACTTTTAAAAGAGAAACGGTTGTTCCTTATCCCGTAAAAGGATCACGGTTCTTCATTATCCTGTAAAAGAAACATGGGTTTCTCCTCATCCCTGAAAAAGAAAATTTGGTTCATCCTTAACCCGTGAAAGCATTGGTTTGCCTTTAACCTATAAAAGGGGAGTTGTAACGGTTTGGTTCTCACCCGTAAGAGAATCAGTTAGTGGATTAAGAAAACCTAATCGAGAGATTAGGTAGTGGACGTAGGCTTGCCCGAACCACTATAAATCTTGTGTGTCTCACGTTTGCAATTTAGTCTGAGTTCTAATTTTGCAATCAATTCCAATACATTTATGTATATCTCTATGTTATTGGAAGAGATGTTTAAAAGTGACCAACCCACCCAATGTACCCCCCTCTTGGGCAATAATATCACTATGTTTTCACTTATGGCTTTCAAAATTTCATGTAAATGATTAGTTCATGGATTTATAAATCATGGATCTTAATTCAATTAAACCCCTCTTCCATGTGATAGTTCAATTATCTATGCTCAAAACATTAATTCCCTTTTCCAAGTGATAAATCAATCAATTGAACATGCATTAAGATTTGGGATCCATTTCGAGTGATTTCAAAGGGAGTTGTAGGTTTCCCAACACAATACAATAACCCTAGGTTGCAATTTTCCTAATCCAATTCAATATACCCTTGTCCAAGTGTTAGATATCAAATCTAAGGTCATCCAAAATGTGGTCGGCAATTTGAAAGCATTAAGAGTTGGATATTGCAAATAAACTCACATAATCAATCAAGAACATGTAAAAAATAATCAAACCATAAGATTCAACATATATCAATTAAACCTCTAGATTAGAAGTTTAGCTCATAATCATGTTCAATAATACAAGAGAGAGATTCAAGAGAGAAGACATGAATACAAGAATAATTGAATTAGAAATGAAGAAAACGCCATTTTAGAGTAGATCTCCTTGCTTCCTTCTTCTCCAAAAATGTCCTGCAACTTGTCTTCTTCCTCAAGCTTCTCTTGTCTCTAGCCTCAAAGTTTTTCTCTCTAATCTCCAAGAAAAGCTGCTACAGAAAATGAAGTCTAGCCCTTCTAATCTAACCCTATTAAAAGATCTTCTTGAAGACCATGATCGTTTAAAGATGTTTAGTTATATGATTAGATTATGATAGGCTGTAGGACCTTCAATGTCATGAGATTCAGCAATATGCATGCCTGCATGTTTTAATAAATCGTTTGCATATTCGATTTAATCCGGTAACATTATGTTTTATTGAGCTTTAATTGAGAAATCAAAAATCACTTTTATAAAAGTCTTTCAGGACACTAATGTTTTAACAACGCCCTCCTGGACTTGATGAGTCATGAGGTTGATAAAATATTAAGAAGCTCAAGGTTGAATTGAACTGATTAATAAGTCTTGTATTCAGTTTGTAGTGACTGATAAGCCACTGAGTTAGAGCAAGTGTTGCTCAAAGCTGTAAACGGTCCTTTCACACCCGTAAGTTGAGAATAGGTCCCCTCTCATCTATAAGTAGAGAATAGGTCTTCTCACACCCGCAAGTTGAGAAATGGTCCTCTCACACCCGTAAGCTGAGAAATGGTAGTTCTCACACTCGTAAGTTGAGAAAGTGTATTGGTTTGATCTTCACCCGTAAGAAGGTCTATAGGGGAGTTTGAACAAATCCTAACTGAGGAGGTTAGGTAGTGGATGTTGACGGGGCCGAAGCACTATAAATCTTGCTTGTATTGTCCTATTTGCATTTGTCGTATTTAAATTGCTATATGTTGTTTAATCTGCTTTCATTATTCCGCACAACTTTAAGAAAGGTTAAAATCTGCTAAGTGTCCAATTCACCCCCCTTTTGGGCATATCTGGGCCAACACTTTCGAATCATGGATAAATGAAAAACGTCATGAACTTTAGACATGGATGAGGAAAGGGATAGTCGATAGGCTAGTTTGCTAATACGTTGAACGATCTGAAATGGGCCGATATATCGCAGAGAGAGCTTTTCTTTGATCCCAAACCGTTTGACGCCTCTTGTAGGTTGGACTTTTAGAAAAACAAAGTCCTCCTTGTCAAATTCTAGAGGCTGTCTCCTTCTATCGACTTTGTGCTACACGAATTCATTCCTTTACTAGTCTGATCTTCTCAGAAGTCTCATGAGCTAGTTCTGACCCCAATTGCGGTCGATCTACCATGTTTAACCAGCATACCTGTGACGCCCAAAAAATTATTTCATCGAGCCCATAACCCAATTGCATGTACCCAAACTCTATGTGTTTTCCTTGTATGTGGTTGATGTTTGTTTTGTGTGTTTTCACGTTGGGTGCGTCAAATGGACTCGGGGATGTTGGAATCAAGTCTAGCACGCGTTTCTACATATAAAACACCTATCAAAATGGGAAAATCCGATGTGTATCAAGTGTTCCAGGCCAAATTTCCCAGAAAACTATTTTTTTGACATGTGGGCCCAAAATTGCCTATTTAAGCCAATGATACCCATTTTGAGCTCATTTGCACGAATATGAGATTGGAAAGAAGAGAAAGAGGAGGAGAGGAGAAGAAAAAAAGGGAAAAGCTAGGGTTCTTGGTGTTCTTGAGGATCTTGCTCAAATCCCACCCAAAGTAAGTGCATTTCTTCATTTTCTTCCTAGTTTCTCATTGTAGATGGGTTTTTGTGCTTGATTTTGACCTAAGAGAGGGTGTTGACCACGGTTTTGAAGTGACCCTAACCTAGGGTTCGCTTATTTTCGACCATTAATGATTGTCTATAGTTAATTCTACCCTCTAATACTTAGATCTACACTCGGACTACATTTTGCAAGATCTTCACCTCGTTTTTTATGGTGTAAAAGGTTAGGGTTTCATGTGAAACTCTTAAGGACGTGGTGTGTGGCATGGATTTGGATTTGGAACCCAATGACACCATTTTCCTCAATTTCTAGCAAGAAATGGATAGATCTAGTGTAAAGACCTAAATCCTAGAAATCGAACTTAGGGAGTTTGGTTGGGCTTGCATGTGAACTATGTTGGATAAGTGGCTGATCCTAGATGATTGACGGTGGTGTTCAACATTTTTATCCATCGAAAACCCTAGTTGTAGTGTAAAATCGGCCTAGGGCTTGACTTTAGGGATTTTGCTCAAATTGGGGCTTTTGACCTAAACCAAGCCCAATGATCAAATTGACTTGGGGATTTTCTAATTGGACCTAAATTGAATGGAATCATTTAAAATGTGTGAACCTATGTCAATTTCGTATGACATAGTGCAATTTGGCTCTATGGCTATTGTAGAGTTTTTTCCCAAATTGGGTCATATGCCATGTTTTGATTTGATTTAAGGAATTAAGTTTGTTTATAATCAATCTTGCATGGTTTTCAATGGTTTGTTCTTATGTTAGGATTGATTGACCTAGACTAAGTGATTCTGTTAATTTTTGGTAATTAGCCTTATCCGTGGCTTGGCACGGATGTCGAGGTTAATCATGCGATGGGAGACTCATAGTGGGAATTAGATGCACAGGGACTTGTTGGATTAGGAATTGATAATGATTAGTATGTCTATGAATGGATGGTCATGATAATTGATACATGTGCATGAATCTATGTTTTAGGACCTTGATTTGGTTGTTTCGGTCTTGGTTATCGTGAGTGGTTAACTACTATTGCGAGGCTTGGTTGTAAATAGACTTCAATCATGTTTAAATATTTTATGTTGTCATATTACTTATATCTTGTATGTTTGAAAGATGCATGTTTTTGAATAAAACTTTATGACCTTGGTTTGGCTCAGCTATCTGACTAATAGGGAGACTTAACCTTGTCATAGGAGGGTTTTAGTATGGAAATATTTAGTGATGAGAACGGTACGGTGAAATAGACACACACTAGTAAATCCCAAATGAATATGATTGGGCATGGGAAATGTACAATGAAATAGACATGCACTAGTAACTCCAATGTATATGGAATGAGAATCGAAATGATAGTCTTTTACTTGCATCGAACTATTATAAATGCATGATATTTATATGTCATGAGCTATTAATAATTCTACACATTGACATGCATACATGATGTTTATTGATGAATATAGATGGCATGTTTTGAATTCTATTCATTGGGCACCGTTGGCTCACACTCTCGCTCTCCTTTCAGGTCCTTTAGATAAAGGCAAGGGCGTTGTGGTCGCTTAAGAGATAGCCACTGCCAAGCTAGGACTCTTATGTATGGTTTGATGTCTTTAATTACATATGTGTATGGTTTTGATTATTTTGATACATATGTAATTAATATAACCTTGTTAAATGTAGATGGTGAGAGGGATTGTGGTTTTGCGATGGATATTGGCTATGTGCCCTTAGATTTGATGTATTTGGTTGTACATTTTAGATTTAGAGTTTATGAGGGGTCTAGGCATGTTGCCTTAGACCATTTTGGGTTTATGTTGAGGACTTTATGATTATTGTCTTGGTGTTTATGGGAGACTATATCTTTTGATTTATGGATGTGTATGTGATGAATTAGAATTGTTAAGTCTATCAGGTTTGATGTGTTTCAAAAAAAATCTTAGGGGACTCTATGTGAGAGTCTGTCTGAGGCTCGTAGGGTCTCAGCTGCCTCACGTGGGTTGAGGGTGGTTGGAGATGCCTACTCTGGGCGTCCCACCCCAGCATTCCGTACACCGTCCCGAGGGGATGGTGGTCCGGGGTCTAGGGGTCGTCACAGTTGGTATCAGAGTCAGGTTAGGTCTAGGTATTGGACTTATATGACTTTGACCTAGGGATTGGGTGAGAGCTGTAGGTGATTAAAAAGCTTAAAGGAACCAACTTAAAAGCCTTACTATCATATTTTCTGTGTATTATATGATATGGGTAGTTATGAGGCTTCGTTAATGTTTTAAATTCTTTAATGAGTGATGGTTGCTCGTATTTCTACTTCTCAGTGTCATGAGGAGGAGCGAGAGATTGAGAGAGCCACACACAGGGCCATCCGATGATGACCCGATAAGGAGGATAGAAGAGATCATTCTGGCACAGGGCTACTTGATGGCAGCCTAGACTGCACAGATATGGGCGTTGGTGCAGCAGGTCGAGGTTGTTGCTTAACAGTCGCCTCAGACAGTACCTGAAGAGGTGGGCACTAGTGGGGCCGAGGCAGCCGGGGCTAGTGGAGTAGCAGGGGCAGCAGGACCTTAGATGGTTGTACCTCAGCCTATGCCTACACCTACTCCTACTGTTGTGGAGAACCCCGCTGATCGGCGGATCAGACTGTTAGAAAAGTTCATGAAGCTGAAGCCTAAAGAATTCACTAGTGGGGTTGACTTGAAGAAGGTCGAAGATTGGCTAAAGAATGTCGAGAAGATCAATCGCTCCTTAGAGCTTGATGAGAAGTCTTAGGTCCTATGTGCTGCTCACACACTGGATAGTGATGCAGAGGACTGGTGGCTTTCAGTCCTGGATACACAGGGGGCAGTGAAGAGTTGGGACACCTTCAAACGGTTGTTCTTACAGGCTTATGTTCCAAAGACTGCGAGGCAGGCTATGTAACTCGAGTTTCTGAATCTCGTACAGGGTACCATGTCAGTCAGGGAGTACGAGCTTAGATTCAGGCAGCTCGCAGTTTATGCCCCTGGGTTAGTTCAGACACCGAGTGACAAGATTATGAGGTTCTCTTTGAACCTAAGGCCTGCGATCCGGCAAGCCTTGTCTGTGACGAAATGAGTGATTTTTCCACAGTGGTCCAGAGGGCCAAACAATATGAGCTGGCTGGGAGGGTTGATGGTATGTCTACACGGGCAACTTCGAGTGTACAGACTTCACAGGCAGAGTCTGGGAGACAGTTCCAGACTCCATAGAAGAAGGGAAAATGGGAAAAGAAGAGGAAGTATTATGGAGGAGCATAGCCCGAGGGTGCTCAGAGTGGGGCATCCCAGATTCAAACTGGTGTGATGACCTCACCAGTTGTTTCCTCTCATGTCTCAATTCCCATTCAGGCACGGAGTGCACTGAGACCCCCATTCCCACAGATTGTTGGCCAAGCCAGAGGCCGAAGAGGCTATGTGGCGACATCTCAGACTGGATCATCTGTGCCCAAGGCTCCGTTCATATGTTATCAGTGTGGACAGGCTGGGCATAAGAATTCAAAGTGAATGAGTCTTCAGAGGGTTCCGAGATTTGTGCCACAGTCCAGTGCCAGAGAGACAACAAAAGCAGCTATTGAGCCAGACCCAACAACATCCAAGACCTTGGTGGAAGGTACTTTTATTATTTGTGGTGCTTCTATGCATGTATTATTTGATGTTGGGTCTACATTATCATTCATATCCAGACGCATGGTAGATAGTTTGCATTTGACTCCTATTAAGGCTAGTACATGGTTAGTGGTGAGTATTGTAGCTGGGGAGAGGATATACTTAAACATGATCTGTAGCCAGTATGTGGTTCAGATTGGTGATGTTGAGATGCCTGTTGACTTTTGAGTCCTAGAGTTTTTAGAGTTTGATACGATTCTAGGGATGGATTGGCTCGCGACTTATCATGCAGTTGTTGGTTGTTTCGTGAAGAGAGTCATTTTCCAGATCCCCGGACACCCAATGTCTACACTACAAGGTATAGCTCCAGACCAGACAGTCACGAGGGGTAGATTTGTGACTGATGGAGATAGGAAGATTTTGGCTAGGTTAATGCTTGATGAAGAAGAGACTAGTGAGGTGATACTTGAGCATATTGCCATTCTGAAGGACTTTCCAGATGTGTTCTCTGTGGATCTTCCAGGATTACCACCGAAACGAGAGATCGATTTCATCATTGAACTAGTTCCTGGCACAAAACCTATCTCCATGGCACCGTATAGAATGGCGCCAGCTTAGTTAAGAGAGTTGCAGAAACAGCTCAAGGAGTTATTAGCTAACGACTTTATTTGCCAGAGCATGTCACCCTGGGGAGCTCCAATTCTTTTTGTGAAAAAGAAAGATGGGAGCTTAGGGTTGTGCATCGACTATCGCCAATTGAATACGGTGACCATCAAGAACAAGTATACTCTCTCAACGATTGATGACTTGTTTGATCAGTTGAGGGGAGCAACTTATTTCTCGAAGATTGATTTGCGCTCCGGGTATCATCAACTGAGGATCATGGAGGAGGATGTGCCTAAGACAGCATTCAGGACCCGCTATGGACATTATGAGTTCCTTGGGATGCCATTTGGTGTGACTAATGCACCGGCGATGTTCATGGACCTGATGTAGAGGGTCTTTAGACAATATCTGGATAAGTTTGTCATCGTCTTCATTGATGACATATTGGTGTATTCCAAGACTCGGGCTGAGCATGAGGAACACCTCAGAGTGACCTTGCAGACTCTGAGATAGCGTAGGCTATATGCAAAGCTGAGAAAGTGCGAGTTTTGGATCACCGAGATGAAGTTCTTAGGTCATGTGGTGAGTTCTGAGGGGATCTCAGTTGATCCATCTAAGGTTAAAGCCATTATCAGTTGGCCTAGACCTACCAAAATGACCGAGATCAGAAGCTTTCTTGGGTTAGTTTGTTAATATAAGAGATTCGTTCAGGGATTCTCCAAGATAGCTATGCCTATGACTAGGCTCGCCCAGAAAGATGTGTCCTTTGTATGGACAGAAGAGTGTGAGAATGCCTTTTTAGAGCTAAAGAAAATATTAATATCTGCGTCAGTGTTGATTTTGCCAGAGCCTGATCAGGAGTTGGTTATCTACACTGATGCCTCTCGTATCTGCTTGGGTTGCGTGTTGATGCAGAAGGATAGGGTTATTGGTTATGCATCGAGGCAATTGAAGGTAAATGAAAAGAACTATCCTGTTCATGACTTAGAACTGGCTGTCGTGGTTTTTGCTCTGAAGATTTGGTGAAATTATATCTATGGTGAGAGATTCACTTTGTATTCTGACCACAAGAGCATCAAGTACTTGTTCTCTAAGAAGGAGTTGAAAATGAGGCAGAGAAGGTGGTTAAAGCTCCTCAAAGACTATGATTTTACATTGGAATACCACCCTGGTAAAGCCAATGTAGTGGCAGATGCCTTGAGCAGGAAGCGGGTAGAGATAGTTATGGTAGCATGCCAAATGTCTCATGAGGGGAGACTACTTGAGGCAGCTACAGTGATGAGTATATGTTCTACCCCTTCAGATCAAATTGTGATATGTGCTCAGATGAGAGCTTAGCCTACACAAGTCCAGGAGGTGATTGACCAATAGAGACTTGACGTTGATTATGTGATGTACAAGTCTTGGGCTGAGAGTAGTGATTTTATTGATTGGCACGTGTCATCTGATGATGCCTTAAGATTTAGGGGATGTTTATGGGTTCCCGCAGATCCACGACTCAGACAAAGTGTGCTCCATGAGGCTCACAGATCTCATTATGCTATTCATCCTGGCGAACCAAGATGTATCATGATATGGAAATGATGTATTGGTGACCCAACATAAAAAGAGAGATAGCTCAGTTCATTCAGAGGTGTGAGATCTGTCAGAGAGTCAAAGTTGAGCATCAGAGGCCTGGAAGGCAGATGCAACCACTTGCCATTCCTGAGTGGAAGTGGGAGAATGTCACTATGGACTTTGTTGTGGGATTACCCAACACCCCGAGGAGACATAATGTTGTTTGGGTTATTATTGATCGCTTGACTAAGTCCACTTACTTTCTACTGGTGAACACAAGGGATTCTATGGACAAGCTAGGCATACTCTATATGAGAGAGATAGTCAGTTTACATGGGGTGCCAGTTTCGATTGTGTCAGATAGGGTTCCGAGGTTTACATCGATATTCTAGCCGGGGTTGCAGAGGCAGCTCGGCACCAGACTAGATCTCAGTACCGCTTTTCACCCTCCGACGGATGGCCAATCTGAGAGGTTGATATCGATTTTGGAGGATATGCTTCAAGCTTGTGTCCTTGAGTACAGTGATAACTGGGAAGAGTATATACATCTGTGTGAGTTCGTGTACAACAACAATTATCAGTCCAGTGTTGGCATGGCTCCCTTTGAGGCAATGTATGGTCGACCTTGTAGATCTTCGGTCTGTTTGACGGAGGTAGGGGATATTGTAGTGATGGGACCAGAGTTTGTACAAGAACACACAGAGAAGATTAAGCGAATCAAACATAATATGAAGGTATCCCAAGACAGGCAAAAGAGTTACGTTGATGCCAAGTGGAAGACAGTAAAGTTTGAGGTGGGTGACTAAGTTTTATTAAAGGTCTCACCTCAGAAAGGCCAGACAAGATTTGGGATAAAAGGCAAGCTCGCTCCGAGATTTATTGGGCCGTTCGAGTTTTAGAACGAATTGGCCCCGTTGCTTACCGATTAGCCTTGCCACCTCAATTAGCAGCAGTCTTCAATGTCTTTCATGTGTCAATTTTGAGAGTGTACAGGAGTGATTTTGATCACGTCCTGGACTGGAGGAACATTGAGTTGAGGTAGGATGGGACTTATGATGAAGAACCTATTCAGATACTTGACTGAAAGGTCCAGAGGTTGCCTGACCGCGAGATTCCAATGGTCAAGGGTAAGATGGCAGTTCCATGGCGTAGAGCAGGTTACTTGGGAACGTGAGGACTACATGATGGAGCACTTTTTCGAGTTCATGTCCTTAGGTAAATTCTTAACCTTAAAACTTCAAGGACGAAGTTCATTCTAAGGTGGGTGTGATGTGACGCCCCGAAAATTATTTTATCTAGCCTGTCACCCAATTGCATGTGCCCAAACTCTATGTGTTTGCCTTGTATGTGGTTGATGTTTGTTTTGTGTGTTTTCGCATTGATTTTACGATAAATTTATGTTGGGTGTGTCAAATGGATTCGGGGATGTTAGAATCGAGTCCGGCTCTCTTTTTTACATAGAAAACGTTTATCTAAACGCAAAAATCCTATGCGTATCAGGCGTTACATGGCCAAATTTCCCAGAAAATTGTTTTTTTTTTACATGTGGGCCCAAAATTGCCTATTTAAGCCAATGAAACCCAATTTGAGCTCATTCGCACGAATTTCAGATTGGAAAGAAGAGAAAGAAGAAGTGAGGAGAAAAAAAAAGGGGAAAAGCTAGGGTTTTTGGTGTTCTTGGGGATCTTGCTCAAATCCCACCCAAAGTAAGTGCATTTCTCCATTTTCTTCCTAGTTTCTCTTTGTAGATGGGTTTTTGTGCTTGATTTTGACCTAAGGGAGGGTGTTGACCATGGTTTTGAAGTGACCCTAACCTAGGGTTCACTGATTTTTGACCATTATTGATTGTTTATAGTTGATTCTACCCTCTAATACCTAGATCTACACTTAGAATGCATTTTGCACGATCTTCACCTCATTTTTTATGGTGTAAAAGGTTAGGGTTTCATGTGAAACACTGAAGGACGTGGTGTGTGGCATGGATTTGGGTTCCTTGGTGGATTTGGAACCCAATGACACCATTTTTCCCAATTTCTAGCAAGAAACGGATATATCTAGTGTAAAGACCTAAACCCTAGAAATCGAACTTAGGGATTTCGGTTGGGATTGCATGTGAACTATGTTGGATAAGTGGTTGATCCTAGATGATTGATGGTGGTGTTAAGTATTTTTATCCATCGAAAACCCTGGTTGTAGTGTAAAATCGGCCTAGGGCTTGACTTTAGGGACTTTGTCCAAATTGGGGCTTTTGACCTAAACCAAGTCATCTGATCAAATTGACTTGAGGATTTTCTAATTGGACCTAAATTGAATGGAATCGTGGGTAAAATGTGTGAACCTATGTCAATTTGGTATGACTTAGTGCAATTTGGCTCTATGGCTATTATAGATATTTTCCCCAAATTGGGTCATATGCCATGTTTTGATTTGATTTGAGGAATTAAGTTGTTTATAATCAATCTTGCATGGTTTTCAATGGTTTGATCTTATGTTAGGATTGATTGACCTAGACTAAGTGATTGTGTTAATTTTTTGGAAATTAGCCTTATATGTGGCTTGGAGCAAATGTCAAGGTTGATCATGGGATGGGAGACTCATAGTGGGAATTAGATGGACATGGACTTGTTGGATTAGGAATTGATAATGATTAGTATGTCTATGAATGGATGGTCATGATAATTGATACATGTGCATGAATCTATGTTTTAGGACCTTGACTTGGTTGTTTCGGTCTTGGCTATTGTGAGTGGTTAACTACTCTCGCGACGCTTGGTTGTGAGTAGACTTCAATCATGTTTAAATCTTTTATGTCGTCATATTACTTATATCTTGTATGTTTGAATGATGCATGTTTTTGAATAAAACCTTATGACCTTGGTTTGGCTCGTCTATCTGACTAATAAGGAGATTTAACCTTGCATAAGGTGGTTTTAGTATGGAAATATTTGGTGATAAGAACGGTGCGGTGAAATAGACACACACTAGTAAATCCCTAATCAATATGATTGGGCATGGGAAAGGTACGGTGAAATAGACATGCACTAGTAACTCCAATGCATATAGAATGAGAATCGAAATGATAGTTTTTACTTGCATCGAACTATTATAAATGCATGATATTTATATGTTATGAGCTTTTAATAATTTTACACATTGACATGCATACATGATGTTTATTGATGAATATAGATGGCATGTTTTGAAATCTATTCACTTAGCTACGTTGGCTCACACTCTCACTCTCCTTTCAGGTCCTTCAGATAAGGGCAAAGGTGTTGTGATCGCTTGTAATTAATATAACCTTGTTAAACCTAGATGGTGAGAGGGATTGTGGTCGTGTGATGTATATTGGCTATGTGGCCTTAGATTTTATATATTTGGTTGTACATTTTTTATTTGGATTTGATGAGGGGTCTAGGCATGTTGTCTTAGACCATTTTGGGTTTATGTTGAGGACTTTACGATTATTTTCTTGATGTTTATGGGAGACTATCTTTTGATTTAGGGATGTGTATGTGATGAATTAGAATTGTTAAGTCTATCAGGTGTGATGTGTTTAAAAAAAAAAATTAGGGGACTCTATGTGAGAGTCTTTCTGAGGCTCGTAGGGTCTCAACCGCCTCATGCGGGTTGAGGGTGTTTGGAAATGCCTACGCTGGCCATCCCACCCCGGCATTCGTTACACCGTACCAAGGGGATGGTGGTTTGGGGTCTAGGGGTCATCATAATACCAGATATCTGCAAGGGTGACCATAGAGGGAATTGTATGGTGCCATGCCAATATTAGATTGGTAGCTATTGTTGTATGCAAACTCAGCCAAATGTAAGTACTTTGCCCATCCGCCATGAAAGTTCAATATGTAATATTGTAACATGTCTTCCAAGATTTGGATTAAATGCATTACTGCCCCTCGGTCTGTGGGTGAAAAGTTGTGCGCATGGTAATCTTGAAGCCTATTCTACCCTGGAAGCTTTGCCAAAATTTTGATGTGAATCGAAGGTCTTGATCAGAGACGATCGTGAGTGGTATGCCATGGAGGCTTACGATATCTTTTTCAAACAATTCGGCTAGCTTGGCGGGGTTGTCCGTGAATTTTATTGACAAAAAGTGTACAGACTTTGTATGTCTGTCAATGATAACCCAAATTGCATCTTTTCCTTTAGTACTTCGAGGTAAGGTCGTAGCAAAATTCATTGTTATGTTCTCTTACTTCCATTCTCCAATAGGTAAAGGCTAGAGAAGTCTAGAAGGAAGTCTGCGTTCTACCAGAGAACCAGAATTGTCGCTTGACATCTTTGCACATTTTGTCTCCTCCAGGATGCATAGCAAACCCCGAGCAATACATTTCAATGAGTACTTATTTTTGAACTTCATAATTGTTCGGTAGGCAGAGACGTTTTTTGTAAAAAACTGCCCTGTCACAGGAGACCGACCAGTAGGGAAGGTTCTGTTCACTGAGGATGAGTTCTATTTTCTCTATTAACATGGGGTCGTTGGCTTGAGCAGCTGAAATTTTTCGAATAAGCTTAGAGTTGGCTTATAATTGGGAGAGTCATGATCTTCTTCCCTCCTCAATGAGCTGTAAGTTAAAATTCTCCATTTCCGTAGCCAACTTCCCCATTTCATAGTTAAGAGTAACAACATAAGATTTTTTACTAATGGCAACAGCCACAACGTTGGCTTTTCCCGGATGGTAGTGGAGTTAAAAGTCATATTCTTTCGAAAATCCCAACCATCGTCTTTGGCAGAGGTTTAGGTCTCTCTAAGTGTAGATGTACTTGAGGCTCTTATGATCTGAGAAGACCTCAAACCGTTCACCATATAGGTAGTGACGCCATAACTTCAATGCAAATACGACAACTGCAAGTTCCAAGTCATGCATTGGGTAATTACCCTCATGAACTTTTAGTTACCTAGAAGCATATGTAACAACTTGGCCATCTTGCATTAATACTGCACCTAAGCCTTGAAGAGAGGCGTTGGTGTATAGAGAAAATCCAACTCAATTCCTTGGAGTGTTTAGTACTGGTGTTGTAGTTAGGAGTTTTTTCAATTCCTGGAATGATGATTCACAGGCTGTGTTCCAGATGAAACGTACGTCTTTTCTAGTGAGCTTGGTCATAGGTTCAACAATCTTGGATAAGTCCTTGATGAAGCGTCTGTAGTAGCCAGCCAAACCGAGAAAACTTCAAATTTGAGTAACAATGGTAAGTTGCTTCCAGTTTAATACCGCTTTAACTTTTGAATCATGGACTTCAATGCCATTGCCTAAAACAACATGACCTAGGAATTGAACTCTCTTCACCCAAAATTTGCACTTATTCAACTTTGCATATAATCGATGGTTTCTTAAGGTTCGGAGGACAATCCTTAAATGTATCTTATGGTCTTCCTCTGTTGGTGAATATATTAAGATATCATCCACAAAGACCACCATGAATTGGTTTAAATATGGTCTGAATATGCGGTTCATCAAATCCATGAACGTTGTGGGTGCATTTGTTAGACCGAATGACAAAACAAAGAACTCGTAATGACAGTACCGAGTTCTGAAAGTCGTTTTATTTATGTCAAACTCTCTGATCCAGAGTTGATGATAGCCGGATCGTAATCAATCTTAGAGAAGTATTTGACATCTCTAAGTTGGTCAAACAAGTCATCGATCATAGGCAATGAGTATCTGTTCTTGATGGCTACGTTATTCAACTTGTGATAGTCGATGCGAAGTCGTAACGAACCATCCTTTTTTTGATTGAACAGAATTGGAGTGCCCCAGAGTGATGAACTTTTTCTGATGAAGCCTGTCTTCTCCTATTCCTTCAGCTGTTTGCCCAACTCGACCAGCTCGACATTGGACATTTTGTATGGTGGAATTGAGAGGGTTCGGTCCCTGGTATGAGTTTGATCTCAAAATTAAATTCTCGAACTAGTGGTAGACCAGGAGGATCATTTAGAAAAGTCGTTGGGAATTCAGATATGATAGAAACATCATGTACTTCAAGAGGGTATAGTGATGGCGATTCATTGTCATTACCAAGGGATAAGGCTTGGAGTTGTGCCTTGACGAGTGCGACAGTCGAGTTGTGTATCCATTTTCTCGTTCCATGAATTTTAACAAACTGCCTAGTGGGCAAGGTTAACTGAACTTACTTCTTCAAACAATTGATTTTAGCATTCAGTGGTGTAAGCCAGTCCATACCGAGGATGATGTCGAAATCTTCTATGTCCATCACTAAGAGATCTGCATAAATTATCTGTTCTGACATTCGAAGTTCACATCTAGAACACTTCATTTTCACGTCACTACCAGATCCTATTGGTGTTGAGACATAGATTGTGAAGTTTGTGGGTTCAAGTTGAAACCCCAAATGTCATACTAATGCAGAAGATATAAAAGAGTGCGTAGCACCAGAATCAAATAAGACATGCACCATTGTATTGAACAAAGGAAATGTAACAAAGGAAATGTACCTTCCACTCAATTGTTGTCTGGAAGGGGTTGTTGACTTTGCCTTTGCCCCTGGTTCTGTTGGTTCTGCCTGGGCTGAGCTTTAGTAGCAGATGGGGCTTGTTGGACTGGGACTGCGGGAACTGGCTGCAGCAGTTGTGAAGGGTGGGGACATAGACTTTTTACATGGCCCTACTGGCCATAGTTGTAACAAGTCTGCCTCTGATGTTGAGGGGCTTGTTGTTGGTTCTGTTGGCCGTGTTGATTGTGGTATTGTTGGCCACCACCTTTGTCATTGCCATTTTGGCAGCCACCCCTACCATTACGGCCTCCTCTGTTATGATTATGAAAATCCTAATGGCCAGGGTTAGAAGTTTCAGCCGTAAATATCGTGGCCTCATGTTTTTACACGGGGCCTGGGAGGGCTGAGTTTTGATTAAAATAGGGCTTCTTCTTGTTGCCCTGCTGAGTACTCTGTTAAGAAAAAGTTGCAGGCCTTTTCCCCTATTTTTCCTCTATTCTTGCTCCGTTTTCTCTTGCTCAAAGTTCATGGCCATATTGACTAGCTCCCTGTAGTTCTTTAGATCCAAGATTGACAAGGCCTGTCGGATATCTGGACGAAGGCCATTATAGAATTTCTCGGCCTTATCTCGCTCCGTTGAGATGGTGAAGAGAGGGAAGACTGATAGTTCTTTAAACCTGATAGCATACTCTCGAACTGTCATGCTGCCCTGGTAAAGCCTGGCAAACTCCTGGCGTCTTTGCCTCTTCACTGCCCCAGAGTAGTACTCATCAATGAACAATGACTCAAACTCCAGCCAAGTCATGTTTGTTACATTGACCCTTAGGTCTTCCTTCACCGTTATCCACCAAGTGTTAGGTCCACCAACAAGTTGGTAGGAAGCCAGTGAAATATTTTGACCCTCGTCGACTCCCATAGCCTCAAGAGCCTTTTTTGACTCATCAAAGCCATTTTTGCGCCTCATTCGCATCAATGGGGCCAGCAAAGGTAAGGGGTTGTAGCCTTTTATACTTCGTGATCTGGTCGGGTTGGCTCTCTGACCCAGATCGAACAGGTGCCTTTACGGTGACCACCTAGTTGGCCGCAATCTTACACACGACCGTTTGTATTCTAACTTTCATCGCCTCAATAAATCCGGCGAAAAAGTGTTCCATGCATAGAGGCATGTCGAAGGGTGTGCGTTGAGGTAGCACTGCCTGTCCAGAAGTAGTGGTAGTGTTGTGTGTGGCCTGCTCTGTCCTCGGAGGCAGCGGTTCCTGATTTTGTGTCTCAGGAGGTGCCTCCTCTATTGGACAGACTATGTGTGGCCTTCCTCTTTTTCTGGGTTGCATTTTTCTCACTGGCAAAAAGAAAAATAAGTATAGTGATATGATATTCTAAGCAATAAGTTCGAGAGGTCTGCAATATAAAACCACTTATTTCTCTAGGTACGGTGTAAGGTTTTGGTGAGGAATCAAAGAATCTTATATGCCTCGTATGTTTGGCCATGGTATTAAACAACGTTAGAGTGTTTATATAATAAGTACAAAATTTTGAAAGTATTTCAAATATTTTGGTTTTGGTTTTCATGAAGATACTTACCTTTTTGAAAATCCATACCAGTCATAGAGATTCTAAAATTAGCCTCGGTAAATATCATGGTCTAACGTTCTATCACATTCCTATGTGTTCAAACTCTTTTCTTTAGTCTTTTCGACTATTATCCAAATTTGTGTGTCCCATACCACATGAATTTGGTAATAAGGGGTTCAACCAAGTTAAGTGTTATGAACACGGTCTCTACAAAACATAGGTTGGAAAAGAGTTCACTAATAGTATCGTCCAAGTTTACTCATCCCATATCGTGTAAACTTAGTGATAATGTTAGTAATTCAACTTTTCCTAAATGTTTTTTTCCACACAAGGTCGTGTGTTTTCTTACTTCCACGCTTTATTTGGAATCTTCCAATTTTTTTGTGTCCCATACCACTCCAAAGTTAGTAATACAAAAGAAAAAAATGGTTATAAGTTGGCCCACCAAACATAGTCCCAAACAAAACATTTCATTCATAAAAAAAATATTTACAATGCCAGTAATTTTCCTAATTTCCCTACCTACTATTCCGCCTAGTTCTCCTACTAGTTGTAAAGTGACTACTAGAAGAAGGCTGAGGGGCGTTTTGTCGTTCTTCTAAGGTTTGCATATGATTCATCAAGTTTTTATACCCTTTCACGCATTTTAACGACACAAGACACCACAAACTATAACTGGTCATTTGGCTTAGCTGGTTGTCCCCTTGGGGGAGGGTACGCATGTTGTCCCATCGATGGATTGTAAGCTGGTTGTCCCATCAGCGGATGGTAGGCCGGTTGTCCCATAGGTGGAGGGTGGGTTGTAGGCATTGTTGACAAATGTTGGTCGGATCGTTGACCCATTGGTGGAGGGTAGTTGGTTTGATTATACGAGAATTCCCTAACTGGGACTTCTTGGAAGGTTGGATTTGCTTGAGTTGAAAATTTTTGAAAAAGTGGACTAATTGGGGTATCCTGTCTTTCAAAGTTTAGTGCGCCCAATTTTGTTGTGGTTGGTTCACAGGGAATTGTGGAGTCGGCTGGTAGGGTAGAAACCCTTGAGACGTCGTATTCTATTGGGTCGGGGGGTTCCAAAAAGGTTAATTTACCGGAACTCCTTGTCCGTCCAGATTTGGCTAGGGTTGGTCAAAGTCTCCTTCTTGGTTCCCGAAGATTTCTTCCTCTGTTACCCATTGATGATTGGGTTTTTTTTGTTTGGGTCTGTGCTAATTTCAGTCCTCTGACTTGTTTCATTATTTGGCGCTTCCCTGATAGGAATCTTGGTCCGACTTTTTTGTCGACTACACTCAGTGTCATCACTAGCCCTTTTGTTGTTTTCCTCTGAAGTGGCGCCAAATAATTCCTCATCGGTCACACCTCCTTTTGTGTTGAAAGTTTTGGAATAAGAGGATGGTGCAACATCTTTAGTAATCGGTATAGATGATTCATCAAAGGTATTAATGTTTGCCTCGGTTAGTATCTTCATGATTAAAGCTCCATAGCGAAGGTATTCCTTTTTTGTAGGGTTTTGGGTTATTCTTGCCATTTGCTGAACGATGATGTGAGGTAGGGAGATGGAAATTTCCTTGTCTAAACAGTATAGGACAAGGAGTTGTGCCCTTGACATTATACTTCTATTCACCACTTCAAGCAGGAGGTTATCGACCACAACTTTTCCAAGGCCTGCAAGGGTTGGTTTTAGGAGATTATTTGGGTGTATGACTTTTCGGTATACGCCTTCTGGTTGAGGGAGTTGAATAGTTGTTCCTCTGATTCAGCGATCTCTATAACAACCTGAGTTTCATGTGGGTCAATGACCTTGTTTCCTATGGGGATTGCCATTAGTCGAGAAATAACTTCGACGTTGACGAAAATTTTTACTCCCCTAACCAGTGTCTCCAAGATAGGGCTAATTTCATTCTTTTGGAGTCCCACAATATTCATGTTGTCGTAGAACGCCCTTGCCAAGTTGAGGTAGACAAAACCCTCAACGTTAGTTATGTTCAGCCAATGGAGCTTTGCGAGTTTGTTGTGAAGGAAAGGACGGAAGCGAGGATTCTTCATATCGATATTCCTCATTAACACAACTCTCCGTTTGTAAAGTTTCGTAAGTCTTGTGGAAACTTGTTCCCGACTACTAGAATTCATTCCTTCACTACAGGTCATTGTTTTGCTGAAAGGAAGATAAAACATGTGAAGTACACAAAAGTATATTCCTGAAATTTTTAAGATTTATGTTTTGCCCATTGGACAATATTTTCTATTTTTCTCTTGATGTTTATATCATCATTTTATCTAAATTTTTCATTAGCAACAAATTATATATATAGTTATAAGGATATATATATATATATATATATATATCTAATATTTTTTTTCTCCTAAGTGGTGACTTTGGGTGGGTTGTGGATCTTTTTCTCGGATACCATTAAATGTCACACCCCGCCCTGACGCTCCTAAACTGGCGGAACACTCACAG
This sequence comes from Paratinospora sagittata, assembly GCA_035771175.1. Lineage (NCBI taxonomy): Eukaryota > Viridiplantae > Streptophyta > Magnoliopsida > Ranunculales > Menispermaceae > Paratinospora > Paratinospora sagittata. The sequence continues at coordinate 13,592,535 of CM069612.1, forward strand.
GCGGGGTGTGAATGCATTATAACAGTTACTGAGTGCGTAGGTACACAATTGAGTATAAATCTGATTTCATTAATTTTAGAATGTATTTTGTACAAAAATGTAATTGAGGCAACATCTTCCCAAAATCTCCCTAATAAATAAGAAAGGGGAACAAAACGAGGGCCCAAGCACCTCCACCCAATCCACCCTAGACTCTTGTAAAAATGGTTAACGACTGGGTGAGCTATTGCCTAGTGGGTAAAATAGTTTGTGAATATGACAATTAATAAAGAAGACTTCATAATCAAACATCACATATACACAACATAGCATTATAAACAATACAACATTACTTAACAATAATGTATGCATAACACCGTCTCGTAACAGTTCTGCGATCATTCATCGCCCTGGGTTTACGTACTGATGTCTATACCCACATAATCTTGGGTTCACATTGTACTTCCCTCCCCAGGGGAACATCAATAATAGTGAGCACAATTGCTCCAATAATTATTCCATAGATCACAAACCACTTCCGTCCCTAGATAGTTCTTATTTCATGTATGATGACTATGCATGTGCAAGTTCAGGTTTCTGCATGAACGTCCCAAATATTTTTTGGTTTTTTTTTTGTGTAAACCAAGGGTATTACAAAAGGAGTATGGGTTCCGAAGGCTATGGTTCATCGGATCACCTAGATTCACATTATTGAATCATATGCTAAGTCTTTATGCCTAATCTATAGGCGTTGAACACTTCTAGGCAAACTTCTATAGATTTGATGTCACATGTGTACATTTATATTATCTCTTAACATTTTGGAAGTATTGCAGGCTTGACTACATTATTTTTATCTCACGTTGTCTATGCTTGCCTAAGATTTCTTTACCACATTGAACATGTTTTAAATATCTATTTATTTAATTCAATGCTTGGTTGATGTGAAGTATGTAATTTATGCGAAATATGTTAATTTTTATCCTTGTGAGCATGTTTAAATTGCATATTATTTGTTCACATGATTATTGTATACGTCTTGCTTAAAACTCATATCATGAAAAATGTATACTTGTCTTAAACGGTGTGTGTGCTTCATGAGTATATATATTTATCCATTTAATAATCTTTAGAAAATTTTGAGCATAATACAATATGTTTTAATTATGTTGCTCAATGAGTGCTTGGAAGTGTATTTTTTTTTATATTAAAACTTATTGCTTCAATTCACGTATGTGAACATGGTTATGAGTTATATTTTTTATGTTCACTAATTCAAATCATATACTATGGACTGTGCCTAGTTCATAACATTATGAAATCTGGTCCATTTAGCACTTTATGAGATATTTGAGCATGATTAAAAATTATTGATGTGAGCTTATTAAAAATTAAATTCTCATAACTCATACATTTTTATATGCTCATGTTTTAGATAATGGACTTGAGTTAATGATTATTCTTAAATGTTCATATCTCTTGTACTTTAGGATTAAATGACATATATCATTTGCAAGTATATGATAATTGAATAGTTAAAGTGACATGTACTTCAAATATTATTCAATTTTGCCATTCACTTTCTCAATTCACTTTTAGTGGGTAGTTTAGGTTAGAGTTTCAACCAAAAATAATTGAATAAATTTGTGAAAATCTAAATGTAAATATGTTTTAAAAGAAAAATAAATAAATAAAATTAATTAAAAAAATTACATTTAAAAATTTGCAAGATTATTAAAATTAAATAATCAAAATAAATTGAAGTAACAAATTTTAATAAAATTAGATAATCTTTAAAATATTTACAAATGCTTTAAAATAAAAATAAGATAGATAAAATATTTGAAATTTAAAAGGATAACTTAACTCTTGTAGATAATAAATACTGATCAATTTTTTGGATATAAAATTTTATGAGCTAAAATCCTTCTCAATGTTAAAAATTGTTTCATCCACACTTAAAAGATAATAATTTTTAAACAAAATTGAACTATAGATCATTTTTTAAATGAAAAACTATTTGGCTAAAATTTTGAACTTAAAAATACCAAAATTAGAGGATTAAATCATGAAGTAAAATTATTTGGAGCATAAATTCGTTGGTTGTTGGAAAATGAAATTGAATGTGTAAAATTTCTTAGTCAAATGAAATTAAACTTTAAGAAATATAAAATAAATAAAAATTGAGGTGAGATTGAAAAGATAGAATTAAAAGTTTCTTTTTAACAAAAATTAAAAATAATCCAAAGTTCACCACAACCTACCCTATGGGATGTTCCTCACTATGTTGTTTGCACATCATGAAGTTGATTTGAAAGTTGAGGGAGATATATCTAAAAGATCCATATTTAATATGATTCGAGAATATAATGTGAAGTTAATGAGTTACAAGTACAATAATAAATAAATAAATAAATAATCAAAGAAAAACTTCACAGTGGACAAGGAAAGAAAAAGATGATATCCCTAAAGCTACAAAAGAAGTGAATGAAGAAGTTGATCTAATGAAAGAGGATCATGAAAATGAAAATACATTCTCTAAAGATGATCTTCCTTCTTTCCCACATGATGAGACAGGTTCATCTTCATCATCATTGGAGACCTTGCCTGTTGTGCTGTTAGTAAGGATTTTTGGACATTGTAAGAACAATACCAAGAACCTAACAGTACTTAGAAAAGACGTGAAAAAGATTCAAAAAGAAATGACTAAGTTGTGAGCCTTTATGGGTAAGCTCAGTGCTTCGAAAGAGAAGGAATTGGAAGATGAAAATGAAGATGGTAGTGATTAGAGTCTAGGTGTCCTACTTTAGACTACTTTGGTCAGGACTTTTGTGCATGTGGTTTGTTTTAGATATTCTTGTCTAGGATTTTCCGATGTACGTACATAGACTATTTTTTAGGATTCTTGTCTATGCATGTATTGTTTATGTGTTTTTGTTTGATGGTGTGTTTGGTGAATGGATGGCTTGACATGTGTATAGAGATTGCATTTTCTTTGGTATGCTTTGGTGCCACATAATAGGATAAGTCACAATCTTTGAGCATAATGTATGTTTAGATGAGTATGATTGTCTTGATGATATGTATGATGTATGGATGGTTTTATCATTGACGTATAGAACTTAATGCAGATATCTTGCAGCATCAATGAATGACTTTGCTCCTTTGAATGTGTAAATTTCCTTTTCCATCTAGTAATTTTTAGCATGATGCACCTAAATCTTTATATATCTTCTCATGCTAGGGATTGGAAAATGAATGCAATATGTATGGTCTTCATATGCCTATTTCCCAAGTTAAACATATTGCCCATTCTAGGATATAATAGGCCTGTATTTGAAAAACTCCTCTTTATGAATGTCTATATATCTATGAGCTTGATGCATTCTTGAACAATGTATTTTGAAAATCAAAATGATTCAAAGTCATGGCACTTTCATTATCTTCGAAACCATGTTGAATACTACATATCCATTGATGCACACATTTCATGAAAACCTTTTGGTATCTATGCATAGCTAGGCCTTGCATCGTATTTTATATTTAATTTGCCTATGCTATCTTATTCATGTCATGATCATGCTTGCCCTAGCCTTTTATAAAATTTCTTCACGTGCATGAGTCATATACATATGCATGATTCAATGCTCTATGCCTCATGTATCATACTCTTTAGATGAATCACTTTAAAACTTTTCTATAGGCTATGTGCATAATCTCATATTTTTTACAAATGCCTAACATCTTGGAAAGAAATTGCCTATGCTAATCACAATTATCTTTTGGCATTACTTGCCATATACATCTGAATTTGGATGCATGGATTAAATCATATAATTATGTATGCATCAAATGTGTTGCATTTAGATTTTTATTGAATGCCTTGAGCTTTAAATTTACTTTTTGCATCTCATTAGAATCATGCTCGCTAGGTCATGATTTAATTAAGATTATCTTTGCCTAGTGTATGAAATATAGTATATGCTACTGCTAAATTTATCACAACATGACATAGCATATGCTTATTTTTGGCTTCACTCATAATTAAAATCTTGCTCATGCCTAAATATCATAAGAATGAATTGTTTGTGCTTCACTTCTTTGTGAATCCATCTTTGCTATGCAATTTCTCTCATGTATTCATGTTTGGATGCCTTGGAAAATATTCATATTTCATATGCATCCATATGCCCATCACATAGGCTGGGCCATGCATATTCAAAATACTCATCCAACTTGCCTGTCTCATGTTGTAAAATTCTCATTACATTTCTCCATGTGCTTCTACTTCTTGATTCTCATGATGTGTCTTGTGATACGACCTCATTTATGTATTCATGTTGATTGTGTAACATACATCCTTTTCAGTATTGAATGCATAGATTTAGGGGGAGTCTTCATATCTTTTTGAAAGGGGGAGCTCTTGTGTTATGATGCTATGTCCTAGGCATTTCTCCATGGGAATTTGGAAAATTCTTAGTTCCTTTTTAATGATATCAAAAGGGGGAGAAGTGTTAGAATCTTGATAAACAACACCATCTTTATTTGATTTGTGCCATAGCATGTGATCTTCATAATTTATCATATATATGTTATGTGTGTTGCTAAATTGTTTTGTTTATCCAGTTTCTATTATTTGTCATCATAAAAAAGGGAGAGCTTGTTGGCCTAAGTGATTTTTCACCAAGAAATCCCCTAAGTGTTTTGATGCTAACAAACAATATAACCATGGTGTTAATGGTTAAATTGTGTATATTTCAGCACCAAAGATCAAGATCAAGGCCAATACAAGACTCAAGCTTGTTCAAGATCCAATATATGAAGTTAAAGTCAAGAGGACATATTTGGCTTGCATAAAGTAAAGGCAAGGTGGCAAGTCAAGCAAAGTCAACCGAAGTCAACTAGAGATCAAGCAATGGATCGTAATTAAATTCATATTCTAATTGTTTTCGATTATTTTAGGTTGTAAACTTCTTCCTTGTTTGATCAGCCACTTGATTTTCGATCGATTTTTCTCGAAACCTTTATGCATTCGATTTTCAGTTTTCAAAATTTTCGGTTTATTGATTTTTCATTGTTTTAACTTAGTTTTCATGCAAGCATGATCAAAAGTATTTCAAAATTAGCTTTACTATAAAATAAATGCATTATAGGCGTGGGAAATATTTTGAGCATGTATGCTTATTTTCAACGAACTCACTTCATGATATCTTCTTCCAAGGTTTTAAGTTTTTGAATCTACTTGAAGATTTAATCTTGATCCGAATGGTTTCCATCGTTTTATCAATCATGGAACTTAAATGGTATTCTGGACATGTATATATTTCCCAAGAACTCAGGGAATGCATTCTTCCTTTATGGAACACACTACAATAGAAAAAATACATCTCATTTGCCTCGGACAAGTTGAAACACACTCTAGCAAGGAGAAACATGTTTCAGGTACAAGGTAAAGAGTGTGCATAACTCTTGCGTCTCGTGAAACGCATTTCAGTTGATTGAAATGCGTTTTAGCTGTACAAAACCCGTTTTAGTGTGTTTTTTCCTCGGGCTCTCTAAAGCATGTTCCAGCTGGGTTGAAAAAAATTACTCATTTTTGTATCAGGTCTCGTAAAACGCTTTTTAGCTAATTGAAACCTGTTTCAGCTAGTCTGTGAAAGTTTGTTGTTTTCTCTCGGGCTTCATGAAATGCACTCCAACCTGTTTTTTTCCATTTTTGCTCATTTTTGGGTTTTAAACTTGAGCAACCATTGTGCGCCATTGATTTCACTAATACATGATTAAATCTTTTAATCCTGACCACTCATAATAGTTTTAGGGTTTTGAACCATAGTTTTCTATTTAAACAATCATTAAACCCTATTCAAAACTAAGAACATAGTTTTATTATCATTCTCCAATATTTTTCTTTGCAACTAAATCAAAAAAAGGAGGCAGCCGCCATTGGAGAAGTATTGTTCATTAAGTTCTCCTGAGAGTTTGAACACACACCATTCACAAAAGTTATTCACGGTCACAAGCTACATCACATATTTCATTTTTGGTTGAATTGAGGTAGATTTGTTTTCCGCTTTATTTTCAACTGTGCACTATTTTTCAAATTTGTGGCTGAGACATCTAGGAAGAAACTATCTTGCTCAGTAAGTATTTCAAGGTTTGTTCGGTATGGAACAACCTCTCTCAATCTTCATTGGTTTTGAGGTTACTTGTATCTTTGAGCATCATTGTGCTTGTTCTAAGTGTTTAGAACAAGATAATCACTTCTTTGTTGATCTCCTTGATTTGTTTCTAGTTTGAACAAATCAAGTCAAGTGATTGTGGTTCACTTGAAATTCCAAGATTGGAATCAAAGTTTAGTTCATCCTTATCCTGCAAAAGGATATTGTAGGTTCATCCTTAGCCCGTAAAAATATAGGTTTGCCTTGAACGTGTAAAAAGGTTTTGTAACATTTTGATTCAAACCGGTGAAGTGAATCCGAGATAATGAAATCCTAGATAAGGTTTCTCTAGGTGTGGAGGTAGGAAATGGATTTTCGAACCACGTAAAAAGGCTTGTCTCTTTACATTTATTTCCTGCATTTCACTGTTGTATATGATCTATTTGATAAAATGTATCAAATAATTTAAGGAACATGCAATATAAGTTAATAATTGTTTTAATTGGCGAAAACACCCAATTTACTCCCCTCTTGGGTGTCGTACAAGCATATCACGCTCATATTGATTGCTTTAGCAAGATGGTTATCGAGGCAAGACTGCATCTAGACCACCTACCCAGGGTAGATTAGCCACCGATGATGAGATTTCTATGATGGCCAGTTTATTATAGTCTTCATTGATGATATCCTAGTCTACTCTAAGACTAGGGATGATCATGAGCGTCACCTTAGAGTTACATTGCAGACATTGTTGGAGCATATGTTGTATGCCAAGCTTAGCAAGTGTGATTTCTGGATGAATATGTGAAATTCTTGGGTTCTGTGGTCGCTGCGGAAGGTATCTAAGCTAATTATGCTCAAGTTGAGGCAATCATTGGTTGGCCAAGACCTACCACAGTGACAAAGATTCGTAGTTTTCCCGGTTTAGCTGGTTATTACAGGAAGTTCGTGAAGGACTTTTCCACATTAGCCTCACTGTGGACTAAGCTGACTCAGAAGAATGTGGCCTTCACTTGGACGAATGCCTGTGAGAAAGCTTTCAGTGAGTTGAAAAAGAAGCTGACTACGACTTCAGTGTTGATTCTTCCAGAGCCTGAAAAAGAGTTATTGAATTTTACGGATGCATTACTCATGGGTCTGGGATGTGTGTTGATGCAGAAGGGTAGAGTGGTGGCATATGCATCTAGGCAGCTAAAGGTGCATGAACACAATTACCCTGTGCATGATTTGGAGCTGGCAGTCATAGTGTTTGCACCGAAGCTATGGAGGCACTACCTTTATGGTGAGATGTTCACTTTGTATTCGGATCATATGACTTTGAGATATCTCTTTGATCAGAAGGAACAAAATCTGGGGCAAAGGAGATGACTTGAGTTTCTTAACGATTATGATTTCTCTTCGGAGTATCATCTTGGGAAAGTCAATGTTGTTACTGCGCTTTGAACCAAACGTGAGCAGAGACTAGAGTGGTTGCTTTCCAAATGGCCCTGTAGTGGCATTTACTTGAGAGAGTGATGATGATGAGTATACTCTCGGATACACCAAGTAGTGAGATATGTGCTCAGATGCACATGTAGCTTGCTGATGCCCATATTCAGAGGCTATAGAAACATAGTCCGAATTTTGATATTTACTGTAGATATGCAGACAATGCTGACTAGGTCGATTAGTAGAAAGGTAAGATGATGTCTTGCGTTTCAGAGGGAGACTATGGATCCCATATGATGTTGAGTTGAGGGTTGAATTACTTCATGAGGCACAAAGGTCTCAGTATACTATTCATCCAGGGGCTACAAAGATGTATCATGACATGAAAAGGTTTGTGTGGTGGCATGAGATGAAAAAGAGTATAACTGAGTACCTACAGAGATGTAGAGTGTGTCTGCAGGTTAAAGCTGAGCATCGAAAGCCCGGAGGACTAATGCAACCATTACCCATTCCTGAGTTGAAGTGAGAGCATATTACGATGTCTTTCATCACTGGATTACCAAAGTCTCGAGGTAGATTTGATGTTATTTGGGTTGTGGTCGATAGATTGACGAAGACTGCACACTTTTGATGAGCGCCAAAGACTTGACGGATAGACTAAGCAGATTATATGTGAGAGAGATCGTGAGACTACATGGTGCGCCCGTGTCGATCATGTTAGATAAATATCCACGGTTCACATCGAGGTTTTGGCAGGCATTACAGACTCGATTCGGTTCCCATCTCTGACTCAGTACAACATTTCACCCTCAGACGAATGGCCAGACCGAGAGAGTAATATAAATGCTGGAGGATATGCTCAAGTTTTGCATTTTAGAGTTCGGTGGGGGTTGGGTTGAGCATTTGCCCTTATGTGAGTTTTCTTACAATAACAGTTATCAGGCAAGCATCAATATGGCACCATATGAGGCTTTATATGGGAGACCCTATAGATCACCAGCTTGTTGGTACGAGGTGGGCGATACATAGCTATGGGGCCCTGATGTAGTTGTTGGGCAGACGAAAAAGGTCAAGCTGATTCGGCAGAGGCTGAAGTCGGCTTAGGACAGGCAAAAAAACTAGTACGATAACCGACATAAGCCGTTAGAGTTTGCGAAGGGAGACTTAATTTTGCTAAAAGTCTCGCCACAGAAAGGTCATATGAGGTTCAGTCTCAAAAGGAAACCTGCCGGTTGGACCAGTAACTTACCGGTTGGCTCTACCTTCTTAGCTCAAGGGTGTTCATAATGTATTTTATGTATCAATGCTGAGGAAGTACAATCATGATCCGCTGAAGAAGTCTTATCTTGATCCAACTCATGTGTTTGATGTGAGTCATCTGCAAGTTGGGGGGGTACGACTTATGAGGAATTGTCGATTCAGATTGTGGCTCGTCGGGTTTAGAAATTGAGGAATAAAGAGATCCCGCTTGTGTGAGTCCAATGAAAATTCTATGATAACAAAGAGAGAACTTGGGAGCGTGAGGACTAGATGAGGGAACAGTTCCTTGATCTTTTTGCTGACTGAAGTTAGTTCTCTTGATTTCATTTTGAGGACAAAGTTCCTTAAGTTTGGGAGAATTGTAATACCCTGTAGCCCAGGCTGACATCATCTTGGCACGTATGATACTGAAATATACATATTTATGTGTATGAATCGTAGAAACCCCACATATTTTGTTTGTTCGGAATTTCCTAAGCTTAAAAGCCAAATGGACCAGATTCGGTAATGTGTCAGTTGCTTGTACCTTAGGAATTAAAAAGGCCAAATTGACTATGACCTTGAGATGTGTGCCCCAGATAGCGACGCGGACCTCACGATTGCTCCTGGAACGTGTTTTACATAAAAAAAAATTCATATAAGGTATGTCTTGCTTTGATTTCAGAATGGTCGAGAGCGAAATATCAAAAATTTTAAATATACATATATATGGAGAAGAAGAAATTTTTGTCACTGATTACATCAATGGCTTGATCTCCTGGATTTATGGTTCGATTAAGCTGAAGTTTTGGAAAATTATTCTTCTCTGATAGATCTTCATGAAGGACGGTGGAGATATTGATCGGAGTTGTATACTATGAGGTATAAGATTCCAAACTCTACTGCTCAGATTTGCGGATTTTCTTGCACAGTTTTGATCAAACGGTTGGATCTTGCATTCCCACCGTTGGATTAAGCTGCAATTTTATTAGAAGGTTGGTATTGGACTCATAAAAAATTAGAATGGTTAAGCTGTTAAATTAGTAGTCCTTTGCAAGAAATTGATTGTCTAAGTGCAAGTAATTGCAGCAGGGAAACTACTTTTTTTATTTAAGTGTGTTTTACTTAAGTGTAGGCCCAACTTGTATTTTGGCTTTTATAAAACCACTTGCACGACTCATTTGCTCATTTATGGGTTTGAAAAGAAGGAAAAGAGGTAGAAAAGAGGAGAGAAGAAGAAAGCTAGGGTTTGGTGTGCTCTTGCTTGATTTTCTCCTATGGTATGCATGATTCACCTTCTTTCTTCCTAAAATCTCTTTGGTTTATGCATATGAGCTCCATTTTGATCTATCGAATGCCATGAGCCAAGGTTTGGAAGTGTTCCAAACCTGGGTTTTGCTTGCATGAGCTCTTTTGAGGTTGTTAATGGTATAAATTACTTTCCTAGCCCTAGATCTACATCCATAGAGTGTTTTCCACACTCAAATCTCGAATTTGAAGGGGTGGTGGAACAACACTTTTATGAGTTAGACCTTGCATGTTAGATATGTGAGTTTAGGTGTTGTTGGGAACCCATAGATGGTTAAACCCCCAATTTCTAATAAGAAATTGGTGGGATTGTTTGTATTTGACCTAGAACTAGAATATGGACTTAGGGTTTTCCAATTGATATGCATGTCAACTATGTTGATTCAATGGTTCATTTTAGATGATGCTGTAATTTACTGATTTTGCATGTTGGAAACCCTATGTGTAGTGTAAATTTGGCTAAGGCCATAATTTAGGACTTTGCCCAAATTTGGGGCTTTTGGCCTAGACTAAGTCAATTAATTAAATTGACATGAGATTAGTCTAAATAACCCAATTTGTGATATAATGCATTGTATTAATGAAGGTTGGATCATGGTATCAACCTTAAGCATTCTCTTGGGTTGAAGGTGATCTAATTTGGTTATTATGGCTTGATTGAGCTTTATGGTTAGCACATTAGTAATCATGGTTATTATCATGCAATTGGATTGATTTTGATGAATAAATGAACCTATAATTCTGCAGGGTTTGTTGCTGATCCAATTGTCCACAATTGTGCCAATTGAAGGTTGAAGTGCTTAATTTGGTTGGATTTGGGATTGGCTAGTCTAGCCAATCAATAGTGAGTGTTTCTTTACATTTGGTTTCTATACGTGGCATTGTAGAACAGAAATGATTTGAATGATTAACTAGTGTATTATGCATGTTTTTAATGATTCATGAAAATGGATTTAACTAGTGTATTAGTCTAGTTGGGTTAGCAATTGGGTGGATCTCCTAGTATGGAATTCTAGGGAATTCCAATGGGCTAGATGGTGATCCCTAGTTGTGGACCTTGCAGAAGGTTTTATGGCTTATGTAGATAGGATTGCCTAGTCATGGTAGTTGTCTTGGTGGGTTGAGCCTATGGGCTACACAACCCCAAGAATCCTAATAGAATACGAGTAGGGAAGTTGAATCGAGCGCTGGATGTCACAAACTCAGGCCCTTGTATTGTTTCTTACTCAGGAGGTGTCTAGGATTGTGTATGACTTGTTTGGAAAATGAAATGCATTGTCTTGAATATTGACATGATGCATTATGTTTAGCATGTATATGATATTATATATCACCATGTTTTTTAAATTGCTTGGATGAACTTTCGCCATGTTTTATCTAAATGCATGTATATTGCCACTTGTAGAAAACATTTACTGAGCTTGTTGTAGCTCACTCCTCATTCTTATCATTTCAGGTTCTGATCAGAAGGGGAAAGGGAAGGCCTAGCTGCGTAGAGCTTCTCGAGTTTTGGTGATGTAGGTGTTTAGTACATTCTTGTATTTTGGTATTATGTACTTAATAATACCTAATGTATATACTTAACACATAGATGAGATGTATTTATAGTTAGGTATGGTTTTGTATATTTTGGACTTTAAGGAATTTTATATTTGGCATTTATTAATGTTGTTTAATTATGTCTATGTTTTGATGGTAGATGTGGAATTATGTGTTTATTAGGTTGTTAGATGAGGCTGACGGGATGCCGGGTGTATCGAGGGAGAATATAACCGGGGGTTTCGTGCCGATCATGACGTCACTCGTCAGGGTCATGACACTATTTCACTTTATATTTATGATCTTAGGTTTGTCTTTAGGACAATAAGTCTCTTAGATTATTAAGGGCTATGTCTTTAGGTTAGTTAATATGCTATTTTTATCTAATCTCTATTCTTGCAATGAAAAAAGTTGTGTCCATAAAGCCTTTTATTGTTTTAATGGACTAGTATAAGCTATGTTTTGCATTTAGGATATAAGACACATAAATTTTCTTTAAGAGCTAGTTCCATTTATTTGGTTCGTCATGCAATGCTAGTTTGCTAGTCTTCAATTTATTTTCTCAAGTTTGAGTTCATAATTATATGTTATCTTTGTCTAATCTCTTATTCTTACAGTGAAAAGAGCATTGCCCATATAGCTTTCCACTGTTTATACGTGTGTTAACCATGTTTCTCTATTGTCTTCATCATCTAGTATCAGGAGAATAGTTACCAGTCTTGTGCTCCTTAGTTAATATTCAAAGAATATTCATAAATTATTTTTTGCTTGTTCTTGATAAGATGTTCTTTAATGTTGCTAATTAAATTAATATTACATGTTACATAGCATATAAAATAGTTTTTTCATAAGGAAATTGAATGAAGACTTGACTCTTTGTGTTGAAGATCCTAATATTCTTATAAAGCTTGTAAGTGGTGAGTGATTCAAATATTTGAAACTGAATATAACAAGTACTTTACTGTTTTAAAGTTTTTAGTAGTCCAAACATTGGAGGAGACTGTCATGACCCACTCCGTAGAGTGACGTCATGACCGGTACAAAATATCATCTACGCCATATGACAATGTACATAATACCATGTCAGCCTCCCTCAATAATTACATCCAATTTTTTTTTGAAATTTTGACATAGTCTCATTTATTTACTCACAATATCTCAACCTGATTTATCACAAAACAAACTGATCACCCTGTTTTCATTCACACATATAAACCTCAAACTCTCATAAAATTTCTAAACACAACAATCCATACATCCATCCCCATCTATGTGATACATATACCATATATAGTGTTATATACATAATTACCGCTCAAATTAGTAATTTGACATTCTCAAACATATACATACATATCAAAATTGAAAGAAGCTTCTATCCTTCACGCACTTTCCCCTTACCCCTTGGGTCTGAACTTGAAATGTTTGAGAATAGGGTGAGCAACCACAGCTCAGTGAATATTTCTAACTATGACATTATATATGCATTTAAGAAAACATATGAATTAAAATTATTCAAATCTCATTCAAAACACATATGAGACATTTCATAATACATACATGTTCATGACATAATTCTAATGCAATCCTTTTTCTAAAACATGCACGTTTTTAGCGAAATCATAACCATCTCCCTCTTGCTGGTAATAGAGCAGGTACTTACCCTTTATTATGCATTTATAAGGAGTCTACTTTCGAATCTCTTATTACCCAATTTTCTGCAATTTTGATCATTTCTAATTAGGATTTTATTCCCAATTCTATTCAAGAACTGCCAAACAGACCATAAGTTTATTCAATACTCATGCGAGATTGTTTCCTGTAAATGATCTCATGTTTTAACTTGCTCTAGCAAGTCTAAAACATGTTTCAATGTCAAATATTTTCATGAATTCAATCAATGCATGTACATATACATATTCATGACTTATAACACAATTTCTATCATACAATGCCATATATAAAAGACCAAAGTAAAGAAATAATCACAGTAAGAACACAGTCTAACGTACTTTGCAATACTACCCAGCTCATAGCACACTATTGTTCTGTACTGTCACCAATTACTCCAACACTTGTTGTAAGTTTCCTAGATAATCATAATTAATCTTAATTTCACACAATTTATATTCAAACATATTAAATAACCCAATGTGCACACAAATCACCTTTACTTGCATAATAATAACCCAAATTTATGTATTCTCACTTCCCTGTAACCATTTTCTTGCCGTAATTGTCACACTAACTAAATAATTACTCATTTTCCAAATAATTACATGATAGAATACCCATTCTTGTCCACATTATTGCACCATTAATATATCTTCATATGACTTCACTAACAATCATTTCCATGAAATGATTCTCAGCGCCCCCAATATACATATACTAGGCGTTGATGTATAGCATCATTTTCCATCTTATTTCACCATTAAATATCAAAAATTTTGAGTTGTGAACTGTTGGCCCAAATATGTCCAAGAGGGGGGTGAATTGGACAATTAGCAGATTTTAACCTTTCTTAATAATGTGCGGAATATTGAAAGTAGATTAAACAAAGTATAGCAAATAAATACAATAAATGTAAAAGGGACAATGCAATCAGGATTTATAGTGGTTCGACCTTGCCTACATCTACTACCTAACCTCCTCAGTTAGGATTTGTTTGAACTCCACTATGGATCTTCTTACAGGTGAAGATCAAACTGGTACACTTCCTCAGCTTAGGAGTATGAGAAGACCGTTTCTTAAGTTACAGGTGTGAGAAGACCGTTACAACCTTGAGCAACACTTGTTCTAGCCCAGTGACTAACTAGTCACTACAAACTGAATACAAGATGAGATATGATTCCCTTTACTCATAATCAAGGTGATACTTACAAAGCTTTGAGTTGAACCTTATGTTACTGCAGATTCAGCAAAACATGTATGATGAAGTTTGGCTGAAAACAGGTTCAAAGAACTTTAGTCTTTTTCAATGGATTTTGAAAATTACAAAGATGAAGATCAATCAATCCAAAAGACTAGATGTTTTTTTTTCAAAATGATGGTAAGTTCAAGCACAAATGATAGAACACTAACTTTCAAAAGTGTTTCGCATAAGTTAAAACTGTTAATACGTTTTTGAATGAATATCAATTTTTGTATTGATTCGTTATGTTTATGCTCTAAGGCAACACATATATATAGAAATATGTCACACCCCGCAAGGACGCGCCTAAACCAGCGGTACACAGGCGAACGGGAGCGCATTTGGAACCATAACAATGGTAATATCAGAGTATGCAGCGGAAACACAATTAAATACAAGTCTGATTTCATTTAATTCAGAATACATTTGTACATGAAATGGTTAAGGGAACATTCTCCCAAAAATTCCCAATGTTTAATACAAAGGGTACAAAATGTGGGCCCCATAAACCTGCAACCAGTCCACCCTAATTTCCTGTGAAAATTTGGATAACAACAGAGTGAGTTTAACACGCTCAGTGGGTAAAATAGTTCGTGAATATAACAATTAATAATGTTGTGGCGACCCCGCACCCCGGACCACCAACCCCGCAAGGAATGGAGTGCGGAATGTCGGGGCGGGACGCCCGGCGTAGGCATCTCCAACCACTCCTCAACTCCCGTGAGGTGGTTGAGACCCTACGAGCCTTCTCTCAAACAACGACATAATATCAAAAGGTACTAAACAAAACTACCAACCGTATTAATCATCCAAGACAAGAGATAATCCATAAAAATGAACCATAAATAAAATCATAATCCCTACAGTCCATCAAAATTGACATACACATAAAGTCAAAAATTATGGATACAAAAAAAAATCGTCATATGCCCACATGGTCTATCTAACAAGTCCCAACTCACCCATATTACAATGTGGTAAGTGTTATAATTACATAATCCAAAATATAATACTTCATAATTTAAAACACAGTTCAATCAAAATGCCTCTCAACTCACATCGAGGCCTTGGATTCTCTAGCAGGCAAAGCCCTCAAGATATGACTACTCCTTTGGCCTTATTCTGGACAGAAGGACCTGAAAGAGGAAAATGAGGGTGAGCCAATGGTGCCCAGTGAATAGAATTCAAATATGCTATCAATACTCATCAATAAATATCATGCATGTCAATGTGTAGCTTGATTAAAAGCTCATAACATATAGATATCAAGCATTTAAAATAAGTTCGATGCAAGTAAAAGCTTATCAATTTGGATCCACATTCCACATGCATTGGGGTTACTAGTGCACGTCTATTTCACTGTACCGTTCTCATCCCCAATCATGTTAATTTGGGGTTACTAGTGCATGTTTATTTCACCGTACCGTTCTCATCCCCAAATATTTCCTTTTTAAAACCCTCCTATGACAAGGTTAAGTCCCCCTATTAGCGAGATAGATGGGCCCAACCAAAGTCATAAGGTTTTCTCAAATCAATGCATCATTCAAAACATTAGGACACATTCATGCTTTCAACATACAATATATATAAATGATATGATGGCATAAAAGATATAATCATAGATGAAGTCTACTCACAACCAAGCCTCGCGAGAGTATCTAACCACACACGGACACCAAACCGAATCAATCCGATCAAGGTCCTGAAACATTCATCAATATCCAACCATACATCAATTTCTATGCTCAATCACATAGACATTACACATCAACCCTAAATCAGCCCACATATAGACAATAGGCCTAAATCCCATCTAAGCCCACGATTCAACTCAAATCACATGACTTAGGCCTTTAATGCATAGTTCTCATTCATAAACCATTCTATTAATCAAAAATACTGATTTTCAATTCATTAGGCATAAACATGCTCAAATTGGGCCATTTGATCACAAGTAGGCATAACCCATGATATGGTCACAACCACCAAATCAGTAGCATAATCAACCCTAATCATGCTTAATTAAACATAAGTTGCATCAATTCAATGATTCTAGGCCAAAAGCATCAAAAGCCCTAAAATATGAAATTTTTCATACTCAGGCCATATTGCCGATTTACACTAGGTCACCATGTTCAGCCATGTATATCACTGATTTTGCATCATGGGTTCATCAACAATGGCAACTAGGTCAACATAGTTGACATGCAAGCTATTTGGAAAGGTCTAAGTTCATATTCTAAATTTAGGTCTAATACAAGCAACCCTACCAATTCTTCATTTAATATTCTGTTCAGATGTATCAATCTACCAACAGAAATATTTAATCACAAAATCGACCGTACTGATTGAAGTATGTTAAGAAACAAACCTTTGGTCCAAACATCAGCGCAATCCAACGGTGGACCAAAAAGATAAGAATCTTTGATGAACAAGTCTCTAATCAGACAATTTCTCCTTTCCTGCTGCAAATACTCAAACTCAGATGACTATATCACACAAAATACTTAACCCATAACCATCTCCACCGTTCATAATGCAGAAAGATCGGTCTTAAAAACACATTCTCAAATATCATATCCATCACACGGTAGATTTAGGCGATCTATTAGTTTGATCTAAACTGTGAGAGAAATCCAGACTTTCTGACCAGATTTGTTTGAGGGGTTATATCTCTTATACGAAAACTCCAATCAAGATCTCCACCGACCAGAATGAATAACCATACGCTACGAACTTGCTGACAAAGTTTGAGCCCAATCTGACCATATATCCCCAAGATCCAACTCTTTGATGAACACATTGCTGAGATTTTCCTCAAAGCAACTCCCTCTTTCTTTCTCTTCTTCTTTCCTTTCTCTTCTTTGTTCCTTTTTCTCTACTCATCTCACCTTCTAGGACTTCCTTGGGGAAGAGAAGTAGGGCATGCGAAATTTGTCCACTCTCATGCACCAACCTTGACATTTGTTGGAGAGGAGAAATGGGGCATGGGACACTTGTCCATTTTCATGCACCAACTTGACATGTATTGGAGAAGAGAAATGGGGCATGGGACACTTGTCCATTCTCATGCACCAACTTGACATGTGTTGGTCTCATGCACCAACTTGACATGTGTTGGAGAAAAGAAATGGGGCATGGGACACTTGTCCATTCTCATGCACCATCTTGACATGTGTTGGTCTCATACTACCCATACCAACCACATGTACTTTAACCAATCTCATGCTCCCATGTATTTTAAATGCCCAATCCATTTAATACACCAAATTTTCATTCTCATTTATCCTTTTATTCAATCAATCCTAGCCCATATCAATTCATGGTTTAATGGGCCCATGCATAAATAATAACATATGCATTATACTTTAATTTAACATGACCCATATACAATTTATAATGCACATAATTATATACATTATCAAGCATCAAATATACAAACATTAGACAACCATCAAACAAACACCAAACATATCAAGGCAACACATAGAGTTTGGGCAAAATGCAATTGGGTTATGGGCTAGATGAAATATTTTTTAGGGCGTCACAAAAGCAAACTTCATAATCAAATGTCTTAAATACACATCAGAGCATCATAATCAATCAATATGTATGTATGCATGACACCGTCTCGTATGGGTTTGATGATTGTACATCGCCTGAGTTCACGTACAGATGTCCTTCCCCAGGCGTTGCCAGGTTCTCATTGTGCGTCCCTCCTCAGGAACGATGCTCGAGATTCACGTACAGATGTCCTTCCCAGGCGTAACCAGGATCTCATTGTACGTCCATCTCCAGAGAAATATAATGAATAGCGAGCATTGCTCCTAACTATTCTATGAATCATAAACCACACACGTCCCTAGGTGGTGATATGCATGATGCCAAAGAATGAACTAGTCTAGTCTACTGGTCTGGTCTTTACTTAACATTTAGACTTACATTGGCAACGTCTGGTGATCCTTATCAGGGTCGGTATCATGACGTGCAAGGTTAGGACATTCAGTATTACTTGTACAAGCTGATAGCTTTCAATAGGACGAACCAAATCAATCTCCAGTTGAGAGGTGAGACATGAGGTCTGCTTAAATACCAATCGCCTAGAGCAGCACGCTGCCTCCCGTTCACTATTTAAAGTTACTAAGGAAAAGACCGAGTCTGGTCGAGCCAGATTGACCACTAATCCAGCATTACAACAGTGTAATACATGAAATCCAAATATACAGGCATAAGTATGACAATATTAACATTATACGCAATAATGATGTGTAAATGAATGGTAGACATAATAATAAATGAATGTAAACTTTATTAAAAGTTATAAGACACACAAACCTATGTTTCGTTCCCCACCTTCAGATAAGAACTTCTTCTTTCAAATCTGGCGCCTTCCTCCGGACAGAACCGCGTTACACCACATAAAGAGTCTCAAACAGTCAAAAACTCAAAATGAGTGAAAAGGAGAAGAAAAATCACAATTTGGTGTGAATTTGGTGTGAGTAATGAGGAGGGGGAGGGCTTCTTATATAGAGGATTTGACGCCCGAACGTTCGGGCGGGCTGCCCGGACGATCGGGCAGGTTGCTCGAACTTTTTTTTTTTTCGTGCAATCCTAGGGTATTACAAATAACAGAGACGCAATGTACTTGGTGAATTTTGGCACTCTAGGTTATTTCAAATACAACGCCTACATTTTTCCCGAAATGGATCAATTCAGCTCTGTGCATATTTTGGCGATAGCACCTAAATCATCTGATCCTTCACGAAAAAGGAATGTTCTGACAAAGTATTAGAACATTCAAAAAGTTCTGAAAAGTTGTACGATTCAAAAAAGTTTTTGTACGATTTTGAAAAAGTAGATTGTAATGGTTTCACTGTCAAATCAATAACATTGTTGAATTAGTGTCCTGGCGCATAATATCAACTTTTGTTGTTTTGTTCCTTGAAGGCTCTCTTGGAACATAAGCGTCCTGCTGAACATTGAAGTGAGGGCGCTACTAATTCATAAACGTCCTGACTTATTTTGACAATTAAACGACTTAAATCTTGAGGGTTCTACTTGACAGTTAGCAAAAATAAGTGCGCTGAAGGACAGTAAGTGTCATGTTCTGCCCGAACTTTTCTTCTTCTTTTTTTGTGCAATCCTAGGGTATTACACTCTACCCCCCTTAAAACGATTTTGCACTTAAAATCAGTTAAAGTAGTCATGATGGTTATCTGCTTGAGATTCATTACCGGCGTCATCGTTTGCTAGTTCAGGGTAGTGTCTGTATGGTCCCTGAATGGCACTGTGGCCGGTGGAATCCTCAACGTCATGCAACAATGGGAAGCAAATAGAGTCGGATTCATCCTCAGAAGATTCTAACCGTTGCTCAACAGATTGTGTTGTAGGGCGCTGGTTACATCATTTAAGGGGAGGTAGGTTGAGCAGTGGAATGCTTTTTCGTCTTATTGCTCGAATTGGGCCGCTTGGTAATTTAGGTAGAAGATCCTGCCAAGATGAGGGCACGGGATTGTTTTGGGCAAAATTGTTATGAAAAAGCCATGCACGCTCTGGCGATAAGGATCGTTATCTATGTGGTGATGAAGTTGGTGATGCAAAATAGTTGTGGCTTGACTCTGAACCTTGTGGAGTCGCCACAAGTTGCCAATGAGGCCATTGCGTGTGTGCATCACTATATCCATTGATATTATTTTCAGACATCTGCATCGTTATTCAAGTGAAACGATGTATTAAGATATATGTAAACATAGTTCCATCATTTTATTGATAAGTGAAAATAGTACAATGTATCACATCATCAGTTGGTACTAGAAAACAATTCAGGGTATTTCTGTTTAATTGTTGCTTCTAGTTCCCATGTTGCTTCCTCGATGCCGGGGTGATCCCAGAGCACCTTCACGAGTGGTATGCTACTTCGCCTTAGTTCTTGAGTTTTTCTATCCATAATCTGTATCGCTCTTTCTTGATACTTATTTCCTTCCTCAACCCGAACCTCGACTAGAGGGATGATATGCAAAGGGTCAGGACGATACCTTCGAAGCAAAGATACGTGAAAAACGTCATGAACTTTAGGCATGGACGATGGAAGGGACAGACGATAAGCAAGTTTGCCAATACGTTCAATGATCTGAAATGGACCGATATACCGCTGGGAGAGCTTTCCTTTGATCCCAAAGCGTTTGACACCTCTTGTCGGCTGAACTTTTAGAAAAACAAAGTCCCCCTTATCAAACTCTAAAGGTTGCCTCCGCTTGTCAGCATAGCTCTTCTGTCGACTTTGTGCAACACGAAGTCACTTCTTTACTAGTGTGATCTTCTCAGAAGTCTCTTGAACTAGTTCAGGGCCCAACTGCAGTTGATTTGCCATATCTAACCAGCATACCGGAGATCTGCAAGGGTGACCATAGAGAGCCTCGTACGGTGCCATGCCGATACAAGTTTGGTAGCCGTTGTTGTATGGAAACTCAACTAAATGTAAGTACTTTTCCCATTTGTCATTAAAGTCCAAAATGCAACATCTTAACATGTCTTCTAAGATTTGGATAAGACGCTCTGACTGCCCATCAATCTGTGGGTGAAATGTTGTGCTCGTGGTGATCATAGAGCCCATTCTACTCTGGAAGCTTTGCCAAAACTTTGATGTTAATCGAGGGTCTCGATCAGAGACGATCGTGAGTGGTATGCCATGGAGGCGTACGATCTCTCTTTCATATAGTTCATCAAGCTTGGAGGGGTTATCCGTGAACTTTATTGACAAGAAGTGTGCAGACTTTGTAAGTCTGTCAATGATAACCCAGATGGCATCGTGCCCTTTATTACTTCGAGCCAAGGCCATAACAAAATCCATTGTGATGTTCTCCCACTTCCATTCTCCAATAGGTAACGGCTGCAGAAGTTCAGAGGGAAGTTTTCATTCTGCCTTAACTTGCTGGCAAACGAGACATCGAGCAATGAAGTCTGCAATCGCCTTTTTCATTCCAAAAAACCAGAATTGTCACTTGACATCCTTGTACATCTTGTCACCCCCAGGATGCATAGCGAACCTCGAACAGTGCATCTCAGTGAGCACTTCTTTCCGAACCTCAAGATCGTTAGGTAGACAGAGACGTTTTTTTATGGAAAATGGCCCCGTCTTCAGAGACCGACCAGTGTGGAAGGTCATGTCCGCTGAGTAGAAGTTCTCGTTTCTTCATTAACATAGGGTCATTAGCTTGAGCTGCTGAAATCTTTCGAACTAGCTCAGAGTTGGCTGATAATTGAGAGAGTCGTGACCTTGGTCCCTCTTCGATCAGTTGTAGGTTAAAATTCTCCATCCCGGTAGCCAACTTCCCCATTTCATTGTTAAGAGTGCAAGCAACATAAGATTTTCTACTCAGGGCATCGGCCACAACATTGCCCTTACCGGGATGGTACTGGAGTTGAAAGTCATAGTCTTTCAAGAATTCCAACCATCTTCTTTGGCGGAGGTTTAGGTCTCTCTGGGTGTAGATGTACTTAAGACTCTTGTGATCCGAGAATACCTCAAACCGTTCACCGTATAGGTAATGTCGCCATAACTTCAGTGCAAATACGACAGCTGCATGTTCCAAGTCAAGTGTTGGGTAATTACCCTCAATAATCTTCAGTTGTCTCGATGCATATGCAACTGCTTGGCCTTCTTGCATTAGTACGGCACCTAAGCCTTGGAGAGAGGCGTCGGTGTATAGCTAAAATCCAAGTGTATTTCTTGGAGTTATTAGTACTGGTGTCGTCGTGAGGCGCTTCTTTAATTCCTGAAATGATGCTTCACAAGTGGGATTCCAGATGAATCGCACGTCTTTCCGAGTGAGCTTTGTCATAGGTTCAACAATCTTTGAGAAGTCCTTAATAAAGCGTCTGTAATAGCCAGCCAAACCAAGAAAACTCCTAATCTAAGTAACAATGGTAGGCTGCTTCCAGTTTAAAACTGCTTCAACCTTAGAAGGATCTACCTCATGTCATTGTCTGAAACCACATGGCCTAGGAATTGAACTCGCTTTGCCCAAAATTCGCACTTACTCAACTTTGCATACAGTTGGTGGCTTTTCAATGTCTGGAGGATTATCTTCAGATGTATCTTATGGTCTTCCTCGGTTGAGGAATATATCAAGATATCGTTCACAAAAACCACCCCAAATCGGTCTAAGTATAACCTGAAAATGCGATTAATCAAATCCATGAATGCAGCAGGTGCATTTGTTAGACCGAACGGCATGACCAAGAACTCGTAGTGAACGTACCGAGTTCTGAATGTCGTCTTGGTAATGTCCGACTCTCGGATCCGGAGTTGGTGATAACCGGACCATAAATCAATTTTAGAGAAGTATTTGGCATCTCTAAGTTTGTCGAACAAGTCATCGATCCTGGGCAACGGGTATCAGTTCTTAATGGTGACGTTATTCAGCTTGCGATAGTCGATGCAAAGTCGTAACGAACCATCCTTTTTGCGAACAAACAGAACTGGAGCGCCCCAGGGTGATGAACTTTTTCTGATGAAGCCATGACTCTCTAATTCCTTCAGTTGTTTGTCCAATTCGACCAGCTCGACATTTGACATTCTGTATGGCGGAATTGAGATAGGCCCGGTCCCAGGTATGAGGTTGATTTTAAAATCGAATTTCCAAACTGGAAGTAGACCAGGAAGGTCATTTGAAAAATTGTTGGGAATTCAGATATGACCAGAACATCGTGTACTTTGAGAGGGTACAGGGATGGTGATTCATTGCCTTCACTCAGGGATAGAGCTCGAAGTTGTGTCTTGAGAAGTGCAACAGTCGAGTTGTGTATCCATTTCCTTGTTCCCTGAATCTTTACAAACTCCCCTGTGGGCAAGGTTAACTGAACTTGCTTTTTCATACAATCAATCCTTGCATTCAGTGGTGCGAACCAGTCTATGCCGAGGATGATGTCGAAGTCTTCAATGCCCTTCACAAAAAATATGCATATATTATCTGTTCTGATATTCCAAGCTCACATCGAGAACACTGCAAATTCACGTCAGTACCAAATCCTAAAGGTGATGTGACATGGAGTGTGATTTCTGTGGGTTCAAGATGCAACCCTAAATGGCTTACCAATGCTGACGATATAAAAGAATGCGTAGCACCTGAATCAAACAAGATATGCACCATTGTATTGAACAAAGGAAAAGTACCTTCGACTACATTGTTTATCTGAGAGGGGTTGCTGAGCGATGACAAATGCTCTGCCCTGATGACATTGTCCCTGATTTTGCTGGTTCTGTCTCGGTTGGGCATTAGCAGCAGGTGGTGCTTGTTGGACTGGAAAAATGGGAATAGGTTGCTGGAGGTGCGGATAGGCATATCTTACATGGCCCTATTGGCCGCAGTTGTAGCATGTCGGCCTCTCCTGTTGATGGTTCTGTTGGGCATACTGATTGTGGTGCCAACCACCACCTATGCCATTGTCGTTTCTACGGCCACCCCTGCCATGATGACCTCCGCGGCCATGATTGTGAAAACCCTGATGGCCAGGGTTAGAAGGTTCAGCCGCAGGTGTTGTGGCCTCATTCTTCTGAACAGGGACTGGGAAGGCTGGGTTTTGATTATAGTAGGGCTTCTTCTTGTTGCCCTGCTGCGAGCCCTGTTGGGAAAATGTTGCAGGCCGTTTTCCCTTATTCATTCTCTGCTCCTGGATGATCTTCTCTTGTTCAAAGCTCATGGCCTTGTCAACAACCTCCTTGTAAATCTTGAGATCCAAGATCGACAAGGCTTGTCGAATATCAGAGCGAAAGCCATTATAGAATTTCTCAGTCTTATCTTGCTCCGTTGAGATGGTGGAGAGAGGGTAGACCGATAATTCTTTGAACTTGCCAGCATATTCCCTGACGGTCATGCTGCCTTGGTATAACTTAGCGAATCCCTGGCGCTTCTGCCTCTTCACAGTGCCGGGAAAATACTCATCAATAAACATTGACTCAAACTGTTGCCAAGTCATATCCGCGGTGATGACCCTTAGGTCTTCCTTTACTGTTATCCACCATGTGTTTGCTCCACCAACAAGTTGGTAGGTCGCGAGTGGAATCTTTCGAGTCTCATCGACTCTCATTGCATCGAGAGCCTTCTTTGACTCATCCAACCACTTTTGCACTTCTTCAGCATCAATGCTGCCAGCAAAAGTAAGAAGTTGTAGCCTCTTGTACTTCGTAATTTGGTCGGTTTAAGTCTTCGACCCAGATCTCACAGGTGCCTGTACAGTGACAACCTGACTGGCCGCGGTCTCACGAACGACCATTTGAATACTTACTTTCATCTCCTCAATAAATTCGGTGAAAAAGGCTTCCATGCTCGAAGGCATGGCAAAGGGTGCGGGTTGGGGTGGCACTGCCTGCCCAGATGTAGTGGTAGTGTCGGGTGTGGCTCGTGCTGTCGGCGGAGGCGGCGGTTCTTGATTCTGAATCTCAGGAGGTGCCTCATCTGTTAGACAAACAGTACGTGGCCTTCCTCTCTTCTAGGTTTGCATTTTCTCACTGGCAAAGAGAAAATAAAACCAAGACTTAGGAACTGTAGCCAAGTATAATGTTATGGTATGCTCAGCAACAATTTCGAGAGTACTGCAATATAAAAAATCACCTATTTTTCTAAGTATAGTGTAAGGTTTTTGTTGAGGAATCAAAGAATTTTATGTGCCTCGTATGTTTGGCCATGGTTTAAAAACAAGGTTAGAATGTTTATATAATAAGTATAAAACTTTGCTAGTATTTCAAATGATTTCGTTCTAGTTTTTGTGAACATACATATATATTTCATTGAAAATCCATACGAGTCATAAGAATTCTAAGATTTGCCTTGGTAAATATCCTGATCTAACGTTCTATCGCAATCTTATGTATTCAAACTCTTACTCTTAGTCTTTTCGATTATTATCCAAGTTCGTGTGTCCCATACCACATGACTTTGGTAATAAGGGTGTTAACCAAGTTAAGTTGTATGAACACGGTCTCTAAAAACATCAGCTGAACAGTAGTTCACTAACAGTATCATCCAAATTTACTCGTCCCATACCGTGTAAACTTAGTGATAATATTAGTAATGCAACTTTCTCCAAATGTTGTTTTTCATACAAGGTCATGGGTTTTCTTACTTCCACATTTTGTTTAGTATCCTCCAATTTTGTTGTGTCCCATACCACTCCAAAGTTAGTGATACAAAAGAAAGAATGGTTGTAAGTCGGCCCACCAAAGATAGTCTTAAACAAAACATTCTCATTCATATATATAAAAGAAAAGTTTACAATGCCAGTAATCAATCTCGATTTTCCTACCTACTACCGCTCCACCTAGACCTCCTGCTAGGTATAAAACGACTACTACAAGAAGGTTGAGAATTTGCTCGTTGTTCTTCGAAGTTTTGCATACGTGTTAACAAATCATTTTGAGTATCTTTTATCTCAGCAATACTGGATACGATCACATTTAACTGTTCGAATGGGTTAGTCGATTGTCCCATCGATGGTTGATGGGTCGATTGTCCCATAGGTGGAGGGTAGGTCGTAGGCATTGGTGGAAAGTATTGGTTGTACGGGTGACTCATAGGTGAGGGGTAGTTGTTTTGATTGTACAGGGATCCCCTAACTGGAACCCCTTGGACATTTGAATATGTTTGGGGTGAAAAGTTTTGAAACAATGGGCTCATTGGGATGTCCTACCTTCCAAAATTTAGTACCGCCCAACTCTGTTGTTGTTGGTTCACAGGAACTTGTGGAACTGGCAGATACGGTACCTCAGAAGTTGGAAACCTTTGGTATGAAGTGTTGCCTTCAGTTGGCACGTTCTAGGTAGGTGGATTTCCTTGAGCACTTTGTCAATCTTGATTTGGTTGAGGTTGATTCAGGTTGGCAAAATAAATCTTCCTCAGTGAATAGTCGATCGGTTGGATCATTATTCAGGGCTGGGTTTGATGTAGGATTCTGATTTGGCTCATTATTTGGTACTTCCCTGACAGGAATCTTGCGTCAACTTCTTCGAAGACAACGTCCATCTTCGTCCCTCATTCTTTCGGCATTTCCTAACGTTGTGCCAAATACTTCCTCGCCAGTTACCCTTCCACTTGTGACATATGTCTTGAAGATAGAGGATGTTGTAACCGCCTCAGTGATCTGCTTTGATGTTCCATCAAAAGTGTTAACGTTTGCCTCGTACAGCATCCTCTTGATTAAGACTCCGTAACCGAGGAGATCCTTTCTCAAAAGGTTTTGAATCACCCTTAACATTTGTTGGATGATGATGTGAGGTAGGGAGACCTCAGTTTTCTTCTCTGTGCAGTATAACATAAGAAGTTGAGCCCTTGACATAGTGCCTCTAGTCCCCCTTTCTGGCAAGATGTTGCTGGATATGATCTTTCCGAGGCCGGCAAGAGATGGTTTAAGGAGATTGTTTGGGAGCTTGGTGTACGTCGATTGAGTGTATGGCTTTTTGGCGAGGGAATTGAATAATTGTTTATTAGACTCCGCGATCTCTGCAGCTGTCTAGGGTTCGTGTGGATCAATAATTCTATCTTCAATTGGATTTTCCATAAGTCGTGCAATAATTTCGACGTTGATAGAAATTGTTATTCCCATGACTGTTGTCTTCAAAATAGGGCTGATCCCATCTTCTTGAAGTTCCACGCAATTCATGGCTTCGTAGAAGGATTTCACCAAGTTGTAAGAGATGTGACCCTCAACTTTTGTTATATTCAACCACCCCACAGTTGTGAGTTTGTCGTGGAGGATCAGACGGAGGTGGAGATCTCTATTGTCGATGTTCCTCATAGTCATAACCTCCCTTTTGGACAATTCCTTGAGTCTAGTGGGGGAATTAGTTCCCTATTACTGGAAGTTGTTCCTTCACTTGAGACCATTCTTTTGGTGAAAAGAAAATATATTTGTGAATGACACAAAATATATTCCTAACATTTTTAAAATTTATGCTTTGGCCGTTAGACAATATTTTCTATTTTTCTCTTGATGTTTATGCCATCATGTAATCAAAATTCTTCATTAGCAATATGATATATATATATATCTCATATACATATATACTTGAATGTATAGACATATATAGTTAATCATAACTATATATATAGTTTTCATAAATCAACTATATATATATTTGAAACTAAACTATATAAAAACTATATAGTTTTCTAGATATATATATTTAATAAAAATCTTAACTATATATAATTCATATATATATAGTTCCAAAGATATATATATATATATATATCTAATAAAATTTTTCATTCAAATTTTCCATTAATAATATGGTATATATATATCTCATATATACATAGATATATAGATATATATATTCAATTATAACTATATATATAGTTTTTTTCATAAATCATAACTATATATATTTAAATATAAACTATATAAAAACTATATAGTTTTCTAGATATATATTTAATAAAAATCTCAACTATATACAATTCATATATATATATATATATATATATATATATAGCTCTAGAGATATATATATCTAATTAAAATTTTACTTCCCCTAATTTGGAGGACTTGGGCAGGCCGTGGATCATACGCTCTGATACCATTAAATGTCACACCCAGCCCGGACGCGCCTAAACCGGTGGTACACTCACGGACGGGGAGTGCATTTGGAATCATAACAATGGTAATATCAGAGTATGCAGCGGAAACACAATTAAATTCAAGTCTGATTTCATTTAATTCAGAATACATTTGTACATGAAATGGTTAAGGGAACATTCTCCAAAAAATCCCCAATGTTTAATACAAAGGGTACAAAATGTAGGCCCCATAAACCTGCACCCAGTCCACCCTAATTTCCTGTGAAAATTTGGATAACAACGGAGTGAGCTTAACGCGCTCAGTGGGTAAAATAGTTCGTGAATATAACAATTAATAAAACAAACTTCATAATCAAATATCTTAAATACACATCAGAGCATCATAATCAATCAATATGTATGTATGCATGACACCGTCTAGTATGGGTTTCATGATTGTACATCGTCTGAGTTCACGTACAGATGTCCTACCCCAGGCGTAGCCAGGTTCTCATTGTACGTCCCTTCTCAGGAACGATGCTCTGGATTCACGTATAGATGTCCTTCCCAAGCGTAGCCAGGTTCTCATTGTACGTCCCTCTCCAGAGAAATACAATGAATAGCGAGGACCATTGCTCCTAACTATTCTATGAATCATAAACCACACACGTCCCTAAGTGGTGATATGCATGATGCCAATGCATGAACTAGTCTAGTCTACTGGTCTGGACTTTACTTAATATTTAGACTGACTTTGGCAACGTTTGGTGATCCTTATCAGGGTCGGTATCACGACGTGCAAGGTTAGGACATTCAGTATTACTTGTACAAGCTGATAGCTTTCAATAAGACCAACCAGATTAGTCTCCAGTTGAGAGGTGAAACACGAGGTCTGCTTAAATACCAATCGCCTAGAGTAGCACGCTGCCTCCCGTTCACTATTTAAAGTTACTGAGGACAAGACCAAGTCTGGTTGAGCCAGATTGACCACTACTCCAGCATTACAACAATGTAATACATGAAATCCAAATAAACAGGCATAAGTACGACATTATTAACATTATACGCAATAATGCTGTGTAAATGAATGATAGACATAATAATAAATGAATGTAAACTTTAATAAAAGTTATATGACATGCAAAGCTATGTTTCGTTCCCAACCTTCAGATAAGAACTTCTTTCAGATCGGGCGCCTTCCTCCGGACAGAACCGCGTTGCACCGCATAGAGAGCCTCGTAAAGAGAGTCTCAAACAGAGAAAAACTCAAAATGAGTGAAAAGGAGAAGAAAAATCAGAATTTGAAATAAATTTGGTGTGAGAAATGAGGAGGGGGGGCCTTCTTATATAGAGGATTTGGTGCCTGAACGTTCGGGCGGGCTGCCAGGACGTTCGGGCAGGCTGCCCGAACTTTTTTTTTTCTTTCGTGCAATCCTAGGGTATTACAAATAGCAAAGACGCAATGTACTTGGTGAATTTTGGCACTCTAGGTTATTTCAAATACAACGCCTACATTCTTTCCCGAAATGGATCAATTCAACTCTGTGCATATTTTGGCGATAGCACCTTAATCATCTGATCCTTCACGAAAAAGGAATGTTCTGACAAAGTATTAGAACATTCAAAAAGTTCTGAAAAGTTGTACGATTCAAAAAAGTTTTTGTACGATTCTGAAAAAGTAGGTTGTAATGGTGTCAATGTCGGAACAATAACATTGTTGAATTAGTGTCCTGTCGCATAATATCAACTTTTGTTGTTTTGTTCCTTGAAGGCTCTCATGGAACATAAGCGTCCTGCTGAACATTGAAGTGAGGGCGCTACTAATTCGTAAACGTCCTGACTTACTTTGACAATTAAACGACTTAAATTTTGAGGACTCTACTTGACAGTTAGCGTCCTGTTTTGTTTTAAAAGCAATTTTAAAGCAACAATAAGTGCGCTAAAGGACAGTAAGCGCCCTGAAAGTTATTAAGTTGATTCTAAGGATGAGGACGATCCTATCCAGGTAGTGTCCTAATAGGTTTTCAGCTTATAAGTATCAACGTCCTTATAGGTAGCAATCATTTAAAGACTTAGAGAACTTTTAGCAAGTTGAGACTAAGTCTATGTCCTAACACTGTCAAAGGTTGACTAAAGGGAGGCCACTACTTACAAGTAAGCATCATAATGAATCAGTTCAATTCAACCTTGAATGTCAGCGTCCTAATATTTCATCAGCGTCTTCACTCATCAAGTCCAGGAGGGCGCTCATGAAACATTAACTTCCTGAAAGATTTTATAAAAATGGTTTTGATTTTTCAATTAAAGCACGATTAAAACCAAGATATTTTCAAACTAAAACATGCAGTCATGCATATTGCTAAATAAAATGACAGAAGGTTCTACAACCTAACATAATCTAATCATACTCTCGAATAGCTTCGAATGATCATGGTCTTCAAGTAGATCTTTAATATGTTCGTCATGCATCATGATTCTTTGAAACCTTCAGGTAAGATTAGATGCGCCATGTATGCAGTATTATTATAAACATAATGTGTTTGTAAATGTCTTTCATATTAGGGACATATTCTCATAAGGGACATGAGGATAATAGGTTCAACATGAACACCTAAAACGCCAGCTATGTTACAGTCATGAAAATGGGCAGTTATGCATAAAATTACCCATTGCTTCTAAATTCCTCAATCAACTAACATTGATCTCACTAACTATTCACTTACTAGTAACATATGTACCAACGACCTTCAATTTCAGCCCAAAATCCATCATATCCAATGTCATTCACATTGTACGGTTACACCAATCTAACTGTTGAAAACGCATAAAAATGACATATGTTATACAACTCGGCGCGAGGAGTGTGAATATAAAAATGGACCAAGTTTTACCTTAGAATTGAAAGTCCTTCCTTGCTCTTTCCTTGCTTTTCATTCTATTTCGTCGTTTTGATGATAACATAAAATGAGAGAAACAAAACAAACCAGTTAATGCCCATCGCCTCTTTCAGCAATCTCATGTTTTCTTTTACTTTATTATTTTTTGGTCAATATTTTATTTTATTCAATATTCCATCTTTATTTAATTGCTACATCAATTTAAATAATCAACGCCCCATTTTAATTTTTATCCATTCGTATAATATTTTATAATCAATTGATATTATTGCATTTAATAATACGATCAACTTAACTCATGTATGCTTATACACACATACATTTAACTCTTACGTACGTATACGCATACGTACACACGTAATTCATGTATGCTTATACACACACATATCATTAAGTCTCTCATCGCCTGTCCATAGCTCAATAGGTTTGTTGGGCATGGCGTAATCATTTCCAACCATTTCCCATAGGCCGGTGTTCTTATATTGAAGAAAGGCTTTCATTCTTCTCATCCAATCTTCAAAACAATCTCTATTAAACAAGGGTGGTTTGTCTAAGGGTTGACCTATTTCCATGACTGTCTTCCTGGACATTGCCATCGTCGTCAAAGAAATTGTAAGTTTTCTTTGATGAGCAACACTGCTCTGATACCCATTGTTGGCCTAGGTATGTCCAAGAGGTGGGTCAATTGAACACTTAGACAATTAAAAATTAACGCAATGGAAATAAGTAATTGCGGAAATGTAAATAGAATCAACGCAGTCAATTTGGAGTGGTTCGGCTATTTGCCTACATCCACTACCTAACTTCCTCAGTTAGGATTTTAAACCTCTTCACTAAGGGATTCTCTTACGAGTAAGAACCAAACCGTTACACCTTTTCTCAACTTTCAGGCGTGAGAACAACATTTACAATGCTCAATTTACAGGCTTGAGACCAACCTAAACTTCTCGACTTATAGGCTAGAGAACTACCTATACCTCATGACTTACAGGCTAGAGAATTACCTATGACTTTCGAGTGGGAGACTAACCTAAGACCTTCTCAATTTAACACGCTTTCTAGATTCAAATAAGAATCTCAGTAGTTTATATAACTACTGTTACAACCTTTGATACAACAAAGATATAAAATTAAGTACAGTTGTATCCTAGACAATCACTCAATTGACGTTCCAACAAGATATGATATGAAATGAAGTACGCTGAAAGACTTTAGAGTGAAAACATTTTTTTTCAAATCGATTCTCAAAAAGATGATTGAGATGAAACACAATATGAAAATCTTTTGAATGCAAGTTGTTTCAAAAATAATTTGAAACTTAAAACAATTTTTGTATCACTTTGAAAAATTCGACTAACTTTTAACAAGTTTTTAGCTCAAAAAATTTTCGTGTGTGCTGTGTTTTGAAGATACATATATTTATAGATTTAATGAAGATAAAACAGTTGAGTGTTTGATTTGAATTTCAAATTTGAACGTTTGGTCACAACGACCTTAATCTTTCATGAATATAGTACGTTCAGGTTTATAAGAAAAAGTCTGGTTTGATTCAGAATACATGAATAAGGAAAGTCTAGGAAGACACAATTCTTGTATCTGAAATGTCAAAATTTGGATTTGATAGATTGCTTTTCAAATATTTGACTGAAGTGTATTAGTGTACAGATTTGACCATTAGCATCTCGGTACACACTGAGTCAAAGACTTAAGTTCACCTAACATTGTTCTTTGAGGGTATTAATGATATATCAGCATTCCGAGGCTCAAATGAATATTTAAAATCAGATATCAATGAGGGCGCTAATGAAGGAATAGTGTCTTGTCGTTTTAAAAACTATTTTAAAAACAAAGGTTTATGAGGGTGCTAATAGTAACGTTAGCGTCCTGACACTTAAAAACATTTTAAAAACACAAACTTTACAAGGGTGCTAATGCAACGTTTGCGTCATGTTTTTAAATACTTTAAAAACTCTCAGATCTCGATGAGCTTACTAAAGCGCGATCAACGTCCAGATAGAAGTACTTTAAGTACTATCAGCATCCAAACGTTTAGTCAGCGTCCTGATAGAACTCTTAACTGACTTTCAAAATAAGTTTTCAAAATTGTGAAATTTGATTAAATTTTCAAAATGAAAACATTTGAAGTAGATGGAAAAGTGAAAATATGCAAAACTTACTGAGAATTTATTTGAGTGAAGGTTTTACATTCTAGATGAACAAATTCCTTTTGAGCCTTGAACTTGATGGCTTGAAGTGCATTGACTCAGTTATGATTTACCTCTTGATTTTGATCTGGCTAAAACACTTAACAAGATCATTAGATACACGAGTGAGTTGTTTGAAATCATCAAAACGTTCACATCACGGGGTTCCATGGAACAACAATCTTTCCCTTTTTGATGATTTCAAACACTCAAAATACCTTTGGCTAGGAAACATAAATCTCATTAGCATGGTACATCACAGTTTGCCTACGCTTAAGATCGATAAACAATTAAAACTCAAGGAAAACATAGTGATTAGTATAGCAATGCAAACATGATCAGATTAATACAACAATTTTAAAGCAGATCAAGTTAACATAAAGGATTAAAGGTTTAAAGGTTTAAGTCACACATATACAATATTATATACAAAAGAAGCATGATCAGATAAACTCCATGATCAGATGAACTCTCCCCCTGAGTTGAGAAACTAACTAAGCCAAGTATTCCTTCTCCCCCTTTTGAATTCATCAAAAAGGTTGGCTCAATCCTTCTTTCCCTTCCCTTTTCTTTTCGTGTTAGCATTCTTCTTCTTGGGGCCACTGAAGCTTGCTCCCTTCTCTGTGGCTCGTCCTGCCTTATTGATACTTTTGAGATAGTTAGCAAGGACATCCTTGGAGACAGAGGACTTGTATGGATTTGAAGATGGTTTGGGTGGTTTGAAGCTTGTTGCTCATCTTGCATCAAGACCTTGAGCAAACTCTTCAGAAAACGTATGACCTTCAAATTTAGGTCGGACAGGGTGCTTTTTGCTGGGACTGGGAAAACGTTGTGCAAGAGGTTCAAAGTTAGGAGGGTTGAGTTCTTTGAAAATTTTGTGGAAGGGTTCTTCTTTTGACTCCTCTTCTTCTTCGTCTTCAAGAATTTCTTGAAGTTTGTTAGATTCCCTTGGCCCTTGAGGTCTTGTAAAGGCTGCTGCTTTGGGGGGTAAAAAGAACTTCAACTCCCCTTCTCCTTAGAATGTGAAATAACATTCCAAATCTCTTCATGCTCATTGAAATGTACAACACCGTGGAGTGCGGTCTGTTGTTCATTGCTTTAAAGAGATCTTCAAAATAACTTACTACACCTTCAATCTTGTCAGTTGTAGTCAGGATAATGTAGGAGAGATCCATTGTGGTGGAGGCATGAATGGCATCTTGTTCTCAATGGATTGCATCTTGTCAAAAGCTTGCTTGGCCATGAAGAGAATTTGGTTCAACTTTCTTTCCTCGGAGGTAACTTTCTTGCTTGCTTCAACTGTTTTCTTTAGATTTGAAATAACATCCAAAATAGGTTGAAGTTTAACAAAGTTTAATGCTTGAATTGCTGGTTTAACTTCCATTACTGCATCCAGTACGACCTGCAGAGCATCAGAATTGGTTGTATTTCTTAATGATTCAACAATTTCTCCTTCTAAACTTTTGATTTCCTCAGAAATTATCTTCAGAGCATCTGTCATAGGATTGGCTTGGGCAGAGCTAGATGGCTTCATCTGTTCAACAACTTGTGCTTGCTGGCCTGACTGAATCTATAGCAGGGCTTGCGGTGGTCTAGCCTGTGGTGGCTTGACAAAGCTAACAAATGTTTTTATGAAGGATTTAATTTCCTTTAGATTTTCTTGCATATCTTTCATCAGACTTTCATCAGCAATAGACGTTGATGTTGGTGACTGAAGTGCTTGCAGTGCTTCAATCTGCTTGTTTATCAACTTTACTGACTGGTGCAACTTGCCAAAGGCTTCAATGAAGGCTTTTCTTTGTTCATTTTGTTGTTATTGCAGCAGCTTCTTCAAAGTGTCCATTCTATCATAATTCTTTTTTTCTTGTTCTTTCATTATCTTTTGCAGCATTAGTGAATTCAAATAGGATTGATCCTCCCTGGTCCTCCTTAGAAAATCTTCTTCATCAAAGAATGAAATCACTGGTTAGCTTGAGAAAGGGTGAGATGATCACCCTGATCAGTACCATAACTTTCATTTTGTTCTTTTTTTCATCATCAAATGATGGCTTGAATGAGATGGAGAAAGCTTGGGATGGATATCTGCATTGTAAGCAAAAATTTCTTCATTATCTTCCTTTTCTTCTGGAAGCACCATAGTGACTTCATGTGAATCCTCTCCTGCTTCTTTTGAAATCACTTAAGTGACTTCCCATTCTTCTTCTGTAGGCGCACGAAAATCCAAGTTCATTGCCTTTTTTTGTGCATCAAGTAAAACTTCATGATCAGCTTCTGCTACTTCCTTTTCTTGATGCGTTTCAACAACTTCAAGAGTATGGGGTTCCTTTCCCATAGAAACATCTTTATGAAGTGGTGGCTTAGACACTATTCTTTTAGAGTCTTCTCTAAATCTTTGCTCTTGAAGTTGTGCAGCTTCTTCAGCCTGAACAGCTTGATTGTCTTCATCAACAAGATCAACTTGTCATCTTGTCTGACGTTTTTCCTTGAAATTAAATGGCCCTGGTTCCATTCCTTCTGGAACATTTTCCTTGTGGATCCAAATCTTTAGTGTTGGAACATACACATACGTCGTCAGTTTGACTGTGGTTTGTCCAATGCAGTGATATCTGGTGATATCCTCTGTTTCCTTTCTACTTAGATCAATTTTATTTCTCTAGAACAAAGTAGTGAGGTACACACCAAACGGAAGACTTCCTCTTTTACTTGTTGTTGTATCAATTACATAGAAGAGAATATAAAGGCAAACCGATCTTCTTTTTCTATAGGATGCTCCAAATTAGAAATAGATCGAGATCATTCACCTTTCCCCTACTTCTTGCCTTGGGTTGAATGATGTGAGTGACGATGTTGTGAATCACTCTGGAAATAAACTTGAAAGACTTGTTGGTAAACTTCTTGTCAACAAAATGATTGTTCTTCACATTGGAAACAAGAATAAGAGTAGATAGGTTGTCATAGCCTGGAAACAAGACTTTGTGTTTGTCAAAGACAGAAACTTGTGTATTGTCATCAATGGGTAAAGAAAAAGCTTTGGAAAAAATTTTTGGAGAAATATTTATGATCTTTCCTTTAACCATTGATTGCCTTACAAAGTTAGAAAATTCTTGCAAATTCTGAAAAAATGAACTGACAAGGCTTGGAAACCATTTGGACTGGTGGGTGAGAAACTGGGTCCAACCTTGGTAATCAAATAGAGATAGCACATCGATATGTGCACTAACAAAGAAATCAAAGTCTACAAAGCATCTCTCTGAGACTGCTATCCTAGCCAATTTTTCGTCTTTGTTTTTTTCTTTTTTGGACTTCTAGGTTGAAGGTTTAGAGGCTTGAACATCAGCTGGAATGTCTAATAACTCAGCTTGTTCAAAGGCGATGAGTACCTCAAAAATTGGTCTGTTGGGTTCAACTTGAGCTTTCTCAGCTCTAGCTCTCACACTCTTAGATGGAGGTGATGGAGAAGCATCTCGCTTATGAGCAGAAAAAGTGTGTAGTTTCTTGCGTGCCATATCAGAAAAGCTTATCTAAATGGATTCTATGATATTCTGAGGTAAAATACTGAAATCTCGGGATCAAAAGGTTTGAAATCAAACAAAGATTAAGATTTTACCTTCGAGATCGAGTAAAAGACATGAGAGAAATGCAGATAAATGCAAAACCTGTAGAGCACTGGAACGAAAGTATGTCTTCTCTATCGACTAACCGTCCTAGGGTATCGAGTGAATTAGGAAGATGTCTAAGTCGTCATATATATACCTCTACCCTAATGTTAAACGTGCATGCTCACATGCCTTATAGAATCAACATCCTACTTTTCAATAAGCGTCCTACTTCTTAATATAAGAACTTCTTTCTTGTGCAATGAGCGTCCTGCTCTAAAGTTGCAGTAGCATTCTGGACTGCTGTTACCGTCCTCCTAGACACTTATGCACTGATTTTTTTCTTTTAAATCAGATGCAACTGATCATTCTTATATGATCTTATGGACGAATAATCAATTAAATTTCATAAAACATTCATTAACAAGTTAATCATGTAATCAAAAATATTTCATCACATTAATCCAACATGATCAAGAAATTTAATAAACACTGAAAGTATATACTTAAACGATCAGGACAGTGATTAAAAGGATAAAATATCTCTTGTTCATTTACCTTTCAAGGCACTGCAAAATCCTCAATCTATGCACTTTGCTTGTAGAAGCAACTAAAATACTTCTTGATGTTTATTCTCCAGGCTGACTTCCTCATTGGTACATTATCAAGTAATTTTTCACCTTGTACCAGTGTTCTTGTTTCGCTTGTAGAAGATTGTTGACGAATCATCATTTAAACTTCTTCATCAGCAAGCTCACTTCTGTCTTTGCTTGGCAAATTTCCAAGCATATCATCTCTTTCAGAAGTTGTTTCTAACCTACTTAAAATATAATCAATTTCTTGAAAACTGTTTTCAAATGGATTTAAAAACACTTTAAAAAAATTGTACTTTCTATTTCCAGTTTTCAGGAAAACTATTTAGAAAATATTGCACTAGAGTAGAATGAGAGATGGATTTTCCAAGATGTTCAAGTTCATTTATTAAACGTTCAAATCGTTAAAGATTATCATGAACTGACTCACGTTCTAAAATTTTAAAGTGGATGAGTGACTCCTCTACCATTCTAACTTGGTTCCTAGTTCCATCACTTCTTTCCATGCTTTTTAAGAGATCATAGAACTCTTTCAAACTGATTTCCCATGGATTAACTGTTTCAGCTAATGTAATTAGCTTATCATTCCATTTCTTTGGAAGTTTATTACTGAAGCGCACAAAGGCTATTCCCATGGGTATCTCCTGAGTATGTTCTTTCATTCCATCAAGGATGGATTTATACCTACATCATGCCATATCAAAAGATTTATTCTCGGATATTTCGAATGCATTAAATAAGTTTTAAATTCTTTTAGCTTTTCATCTTGATTCATTGTCTTTCCACCATAAAGTGATTTGAGAGTTTCCGAAATCTTCTTAGCACTTTCAAGATGAACTATCATTTCTACTTCTTCCTCAGGTAGACAGTAATACAAGGCATAGAAACCTTGAGAGTTGTATCTATCATTAAGTCTCTCCTCATCTGTCCATAGCTCAATAAGTTTGTTTGGCATGACATAATCATTTACAACCATTTCCTCTAGACTGGTGTTCTTAGATCGAAGAAAGGCTTTCATCTTTCTTACCCCATTTTCAAAACAATCTCTATTGAACAAGGGTGGTTGTCTAAGGGTTGACCTATTTCCATGAGTGTCTTCCTGGACATTGCCATTGTAGCACCCATGCCTTGAGGTGAAGTCATTTTGACCCATAGTGTACCCTATACATATTCGTATACGTATGTGTATATGTATTTTGATGCTCGACGCACGTAGGTTCGAGTGTCTTTGCATGATTTTAGGTCATAGAGAGTGCGCATGAAGTTTCAGAACCATCGGAGAGCCGTTCGACGTCGAAACATGTCGAAAATGGTGTTTTGGATCCAATGGAGTCTAGAAAAGAAGAAATTTTTGTCACAAATTACATCAATGGTTTGATCTCCTAGATCCGTTGTCCAATTGAGCTAGAATTTTGTCAGCTCATTATTCTCTGATAGATCTTCATTATCAATGGTGAAGATCTTGATCGAAGTTACCTACTATGAGTTATAAGACTCCAAACACTGTTTCACGGATTTTCACATTTTCTTATGAACTTTTGATCAAACGATTGGATCTTCTAATTCCACCGTTGGATTGAGTTGAAAGTTTACCAGAATGTTGGAAACTGACTCATTCACCTTTGGAATAGTTTCCATGAAATTGAATATCTAAGTGCAAGTATTGCAACAGGAAAACTGATTTTTGACAGTTCTTGGCAATTTTTGACTCGATTTTTTCAGCTCATTAGCACATTTTGCACTTAAGAAAGAGGGAGAAGAGCTGGAGAAGAGCTGGAGAAGAGAAAATGAGAGAAAAATTAGGGCTTGGAGGTTCTTGCTCAAGAACTCCATGAGGTTTGCATGTTTTCTCTCTTTTTCTTCCTTTGATCTCTCTAGTTTAAGCTTCCAAGCTGTATTTTGACCTAAGATATGCCATGAATTCTCAGTTGAGGATTGTTCAAGACCTAGGGTTCCATTGCATGCTTGTTTTTATGAACCCTAGTGTTGATTGGAGGGCATTGGTGCCATTTTCCCCATTTTCTCTTTTGGATTTGGTGGAACTCGTTGTAAATGGACCTATACCTTGTTCATGGTCTTAGAATTTTTCATGTTGTTTCCATGTCACCTATGATAGACCTATGAACACCAAGAACTGATCCATGCTTTTGGTTAGAGATTTCCATGGTGAAATCTTAGAGTTTAGTTTAAATGGCCTACACTTGGATCATTGACTTAGGGTTAGAATTAAGCTTTGCATGTCAACTATGTTGACCTAGTAGCCATGGTGGATAATACCATGGTGCAAGTTCAGTAAATTTTGTGGCTATGTATGGTGGCCTAGTGTAAAATTGGCAATATGGCCTATGTAAAAAAATTCCAGATTTGGGGCTTTTGATGCTTTTGATAGAAAATTCGAAAATTTATGCAATGAAGGTCTTTTTGGGCATGATTAGGGTTGTTGATGATAAAATTCAGTGGGTTCTCATAATGGACACCCTAAGGTTGACAAAATTTGACCTAGGTTAAGTACTTAACATTTTTCATGTACTTTGGCAATTTTGCATGTAATTTGGGGATTTTACCAAAATTGGGACTTTTCACCCAAAGCAAGTCAATTTATGAAATTGACTTGGGGATTGTTTAATTTGTCCCAAATTGAGTAGAATCATGGGTTTAAAATGTTAGAACCTATGTTAAATTGATATGACTTAATTCATTTTGACGTTATGTTTTATATTGGCCTAATTGGGGATTTTGACCAAGACTCAGTCAATTGATGAAATTGACTTGATGTATAGTCTAATTGACCCTAATTATAATTGAATGTCATGTATATTAGTGGTTGGATCATGGGATCACCCTATTACATTCAATTTAGATCAATCTTGGTTCAATTGAGTCTAAATGATCAAGTTGGGCAATATGGAAATTGGCTCAAGGGGGTAACCAATTTAAAATCTAATGGACTTTAGATTGGGTTTGAACATGGGGTTTTAACACACTTTATGACTGATTTTCAGTTGTGTGAATCATGTTATTTTCAGGTCTTTTGATTGATCTTGAACCCGTTTAGTCAATTTGAGAGTTTTGGTGATTGGATTGGCTAGACTTAGCCAATCAAGTGTGAGTGTTCCTTTACTTTTGGATTATTTATATGTGGCATTGTATTATAAATCTTTTTTAAATGCTTATGTATTATGGTATGCATGTTTTAATGTTTTCCACGAAATATATTTGAACATAATTCATTGGGATGACAATTCGGGCTGAGGCTCCTAGTTGGATTTCCCTTCTTGGGAATTCTTGTAAGTCTAGCGGCGATCCTAGTTGTGTACCCTGCAGAGGGTTTTATGGCTTGTGTATGGGTAGGTTAGTTTAAACTAATCCTACGTGCTGCACGACCGCATAAACCCTATTAGAATACGAGTTTTGTGTGTGTGTTCGGGCGCTGTGTGTCACGCACCAGGCCTTGAAACCCCCGTACTCAGAAGGTGTTAGGATTGCATGAGCATGATTGCAAATGTTATGCATCGTCTTATGTATGACTTGATGCATTATGTTAGCATGTATGTAACCTATTTCGTCATCATGATATTTCAATGATTTATGATCTTATCACGTTTTTATTAAATGCACGTATACGCCACTTGTAAATAACATTCACTGAGCGGGCTGTAGCTCACACCTCACCTTCTTCTTTCATGATTTGATAGAAAAATAAAAGGGAAGGCTTGACTGCAGAGCATCCCTTGTTTTTTTTTCATGTAGTTGTTGTACATTTAATTTTGTAATTTAATAATTATGTACATGATAACAACTAATATATGTATAATTAACACATAGTTGGGATGTGTTGGGCTTGTAGTATTTTGTAAACTTTCAAATTTTATATTTGGTAACTTGGAAATGTAATAGTTTATTTCATTTATGATCATGTTAGATGGATGTTTTTAGGATTGTACTGTATTTCATTTTGGGGATTCGTATGTGTGTTTTAGGCTGACGGGATGTCGGGTGTATAGACGGAGGGTTTACTCGGAGGTTTTCGTGCCGGTCATGACGTCACGTACAGTAGGTCATGAGAACTATGGTATCAGAGCGAGTGTTTTAAGTTTAAAATCCTTAAAAAGAATAAAAGACTAATGTGACATTATGATTGGTTTTATTAGTATGATTATCGGTATCTTAGGGCTAACTTTTCTTGGATTGTGATCCTGATTGAGCTTTTCCTTATCGTGAATTTCAGATATTTAGAAAAGTGGAAAGAGTAGGATCAGCCATAGAACCAGAGGAACGCCTTAGGAGTATAGAGGCAGTCATAGAGGCCACTCAGCAGCAGCAGGCCCAGACTCTCGAGTTGCTAGGCCGTATGCAGGGTGTTAGGCCACCACCGCAGGGTGATGTAGCAGTGGCTGCAGCGCACAGTAGTGTGGGATCAGTAGTAGGGGATCAGGCAGAGCAGGCAGGACCAACTGGGGTCCAGCATGCCCTAGTTGGGGAGACTGAGGCTGAGCGGGGAGAGAAGGACCGCTAAGATAGGGTTATGAAAGCCTTCAAGAATCGAAATCCTACTGAGTTTCCGAGAGGTCTTGATTTAGGGATTGCTCATGGATGGTTGACTCGGATGGAGACCATTTTCAGTGATATGAGGGTGCTTGAGCATGATAAGGTCAAGCTTGCCAGGCTTAAACTGATTGACAAGGCTAACATATGGTGGGAATGGGTGGAGCGTCTCGAGGGTGAGGTCTGGACTTGGACTAGATTCAAGGAATTGCTTTTTGTAGAGTTCTATCCACGTGCCGAGAGGGATCAACGTCGGATCCAGTTTCTACATCTGACCCAGGGCAACATGTCCGTGAGAGAGTACGAGCAAGAGTTCAACAGGTTGGCACTTTTCGCTCCATAGATGGTTTCTACCGATGAGCTGAGGTGCAGAGGATACAGGATGGTTTCCGCGACCGTATCCGTCAGGGTTTGGCACTGGCTGGCGTGCAGACCTATGCACGGGCTATGGGGCAGGCCACAGATTTTGAGGCCGCAGAGGCCAATTCTCGGATGAGATTACCTGCAGCAGTCCAGACACCTGCAGCTTCTACAGTTCAGGCTCAGCAGGCTGGGTCAGAGGCACAGTATTTCAGTGGCAAGAGAGGCCGACGTAATAAGAGGTCGAGATTCAGTGAAAGTGGATATGAGGCATTTGTAGCCTCTACTCCAGTATCAGTGGTACCACCAGCTGCGGGTCAGAGTGTTCAGATTTCTAGTCGATCCTAGCAGCAGCAGCAGCAGAGTTTTGTCAGATCTGGTGGACAGCAGACAGCAGGGTCGAGTCGCAGGTTGTATCTTCTGCACCTAGAGTACCGAGGTCGATTGTGTGTTATGGTTGCGGGGCTCCAGGGCATAAGAGGAACCAGTGTCCACAGAGAATGCCTTTTGGTCAGTTTAGTCCTACAGCTGCACCTACCAGAGAGCAGGCCAGAGCTGTTACGCAGGCAGATCCTGAGGCCAGCAAGCAGCTAATAAAAGGTACAATCAACATTTGCCATTTTTTGATGTATGTCTTGATTGATGCTGGTTCTACTCTTTCATTTATTTTTGGTGGTGTAGTAGATAGATTGAGATTGTCTACTGTTAGGACTAGTACGCCGTTGATTTTGAGTACGGCTGCCGGTGAGAGAATGTACACCTAATATGGTATGTGTGGGATGCATTGTGGGATTCGAGGACCATGAGATGTCTGTTGACCTTAGAGTCTTAGAGTTCCTCGAGTTTGATGCCATTTTGGGTATGGATTGGCTGGCAGCGTGTCACGCTCACATTGATTGCTTCGGCAAGTGGGTTGTCTTTCAGATACCAGGAGAGCCAGTCTTCGTCTTTCGAGGCAAGACTGCATCAAGACCACCTATCCAGGGTAGATTAGCCACTTATGATGAGGTTGCTACGATGGCGAGTTTGACGCCAGTGGATGATGTGGGTCAGAGTATTCAGCTAGTAGACATTCCTGTAGTCTGTGAGTACCCAAAGATTTTTCCTGATGAGTTACTTGGCTTGCCGCCTAAGCGAGAGGTAAGCTTTATAATTGAGCTGATGCCCGGGACTAAACCCATTTCCATTCCATCGTATCGTATGACACCGAAAGATTTGAATGAACTCAGAGCCTAGTTTGATGAGCTGATGGGCAAGGGATTTATTTTCCCTAGCATGTCACCTTGGGGAGCACCTGGGTTGTTCGTCAAGAAGAAAGACGGGAGTCTTTGTTTATGTATAGACTACCGTCAACTGAATAAGGTGACTGTGAAGAACAAATATCCACTTCCTCGTATTGATGAGTTGTTTGACCAACTGATTGGGGCCAACCTCTTTTCGAAGATTGACTTGAGGTCTGGGTACCATCAGTTAAGGATGAGAGATGAGGATGTGCCGAAGACTACTTTTCAGACGAGGTATGGGCATTACGAGTTTCTGGTGATGCCCTTCCGGTTGACTAATGCACCAGCTATGTTCATGGATCTGATGCAAACAATGTTCAGGCCGTACCTTGACCAGTTCATTATAGTCTTCATCGATGATATCCTAGTCTATTCTAAGACAAGAGAGGATCATGAGCGTCATCTCAGAGTTACTTTGCAGACAATGTTGGAGCATAGGCTGTATGCCAAGATGAGCAAGTGTGATTTCTGGATAACTGAGGTGAAATTCTTGGGTCATGTGGTTGGTGCAGAGGGTAATTCTATTGATTCTGCTAAGGTCGAGGCGATCATTGATTAGCCAAGACCTATCACAGTGACCGAGATTCGTAGCTTTCTGGGTTTGACTGGCTATTACAGGAAGTTCGTGAAGGACTTTTCCACGATATCCGCGCC
Source organism: Paratinospora sagittata (assembly GCA_035771175.1). NCBI lineage: Eukaryota > Viridiplantae > Streptophyta > Magnoliopsida > Ranunculales > Menispermaceae > Paratinospora > Paratinospora sagittata. Next base: position 13,636,788 of record CM069612.1, read on the forward strand.
AATGACTAAGCTGACTCAGAAAAACGTGGCCTTCATATGGTCGGATGCCTGTGAGAGAGCTTTCAGTGAGTTGAAAACGAGGTTGACTACAGCTCCAGTGTTGATTCTTCCAGAGCCTGAGAAAGAGTTGGTGATTTATACTGATGCATCACTCTTAGGTCTGAGATGTGTACTGATGCAGGAGGGTCGAGTGGTTGTATATGCATCTAGACAGCTTAAGGTGCATGAGCACAACTACCCTGTGCATGATTCGGAGTTGGCCGCTATTGTATTTGAACTGAAGCTATGGAGGCACTACCTTTATGGTGAGAGGTTCACTTTGTTTTTGGATCACAAAAGTTTGAAATACCTCTTTGATCAGAATGAGCTGAATATGCGGCAGAGGAGATGGCTCGAGTTACTAAAGGATTATGATTTCTCTTTGGAGTATCATCCTGGCAAAGCCAATGTTGTAGCTGACGCTTTTAGCCGTAGGCGAGGAGGGACTCAGGTGGTTGCTTTTCAGATGGCCCAGCTGTGGCATTTACTTAAGAGAGTAACTATGATGAGTATACTCTCGGACGCACCACTTACTGAGATATGTGCTCAGATGCACGTGCAGCTTGTAGATGCCCATATTCCGCGAGTTAGATATTTACAGGAACATTGTCCAAATTATGACATGTACTGTGGATACGCAGACAGAGTTAACCAGGCCGATTGGCAGATTGGTCCAGATGAAGTCTTGCGGTATAGAGGGAGACTATGGATCCCATATGATGCTGAGTTGCGTGTTAAGATACTTACAGAGGCTCACAGGTCTCAGTATACTGTTCATCCAAGGGCTACCAAGATGTACCATGATATGAAGAGATCTATATGGTGGCACGGGATGAAGAAGAGTATTGCTGAGTATGTGCAGAGATGTGAGGTGTGCCAGTATGTTAAGGCTGAACACCGGAAATCCTGGAGGTCAGATGCAACCATTGCCCATAGCCGAGCGGAAATGGGAACACATCAAGATGGATTTCGTCATGGGATTGCCGAGGTCTCAAGGTAGATTTGATGTCATTTGGGTTGTGGTCGATAGATTGACCAAGAGTGCGCACTTCCTTCCTATGAGCGCCAGGGACTCTGTGGATAGACTGAGTAGATTATATGTGAGAGAGATAGTGAGATTACATAGAGTGCCCTTGTCTATTGTGTCGGATCGAGATCCACGATTTATATCGAGGTTTTGGCAGGCCTTGCAGTCTCGATTTACAACATTTAATCCTCAGATAGACGGGAAGTCCGAGAGAGTGATTTAGATGCTGGAGGATATGCTCGGGTCTTGCATTTTATAGTTCGGTGATGGTTGAGGTGAGCATTTGCCCTTGTGTGAATTTGCTTACAACAACAGTTATCAGGCGAGCATCGGTATGGCACCGTATGAGGCTTTGTATGGAATACCTTATAGATCTCTAGCTTGTTGGTACGAGGTGGGTGATACGCAGTTATGGGGCCCTGATGCAGTTGTTGAGCAGACTGAGAAAGTCAAGCTAATTCGGCAGAGGCTGAAGTCAGCTCAGGACAGGCAAAATAATTATTATGATAACCGGCATCGGCCGTTAGAGTTTGCAGTGGGAGATCTAGTTTTTCTGAAGGTCTCGCCACTCAAAGATCATATGAGGTTCGGTGTCAGTGGGAAACTTGCCCCTAGGTTTATTGGGCCATTCTGGATTGTTGAGAGGATTGGTCAAGTAGCTAACAGGTTCGCTCTACCTTCTCATGTATTCCACGTATTGATGTTGAGGAAGTTTAATGAGGATCCATTGAAATAGTCTTATCCCGATCCAGCTCATGTGCTTGATGTGAGTCATCTGCAAGTTGGGGAGGATACGACTTATGAGGAGTTGCCTATTAAGATTGTGGCTCGTAGGGTTCAGAAATTGAGAAATAAGGAAATCTCGCTTGTGCGAGTCAGATGGCAATTTCACGATAATGAAGAGCAAACCTGGGAGCGCGAGGACCAAATAAGGGAGAAGTTCCCCGACCTCTTTACCGACTGAGGTTAGGTCTCTTACTTTTATTTTTTTAGGACAAAAATATTCCTAAGTTGGGGAGAGTTGTAGCACCTGTGCCTTTAGGTGACGTCATTTTGAACCATAGTGTACCCGCAGAGTACCTGTATACGTATTCGTAAAGGTATGAGTATATGTATTTTGATGCTCGACGCATGTAGGTTCGAGTGTCTTTCCATGATTTTAGGTCATAGAGAGTGTGCATGAAGTTTTGGAACTATCGGAGACCCGTTCGACGTCGAAACATGTCGAAAATGGTGTTTGGATCCAATGGAGTCCAGGGAGGAAGAAATTTCTGTCACAAATTACAACATTGGTCGATCTCCTAGATCCGTTGTCCGATTGAGCTGAAATTTTGTCAACTCATTTTTCTCTGATAGATATTCCTTATGTACGGTGAAGATCTTGATCGGAGTTACCTACAATGAGTTATAAGACTCCAAACACTGTTTCACGGATTTGCAGATTTTCTAATGCAGTTTGGATCAAACGATTGGATCACACAAGTCCACCGTTGATTGAGTTAAAAGTTTACCTGAATGTTGGTAACTGACTCATTCAACTTTGGAACGGTTAAGATGTTAAATTGGTAAGTCGTTTGAATGAAATTGACTATCTAAGTGCAAGTATTGCAACACGAAAACTGATTTTTGACAGTTTTTGGCAACTTTTAGTTGTGGGCCCAAACACTTCTATATAAGCTAAAGACTCGGTTTTTTCAGCTCATTTGCATCACTTGAGAAAGAGGGAGAAGAGCTGAAGAAGGGAAAATGAGAGAAAAATTAGGGTTTGGAGATTCTTGCTCAAGAGCGCCTTGAGGTTTGCATGTTTTCTCTCTTTTTCTACCTTTGATCTCACTAGTTTAAGCTTCCAAGTTGTATTTTGACATAAGATATGCCATAAATTCTCAGTTGAGGATTGCTCCAGACCTAGGGTTCTATTGCATTCATGTTTTTATGAACCCTAGGGTTGATTGGAGGCCATTGGTGCCATTTTCCCCATTTTCTCTTTTGGATTTGGTGGAACTCTTTGTAAATGGACCTATACCTTGCTCATGGTCTTAGAATTTTTCAGGTTGTTTGCATGTCACCTATGTTAGACCTATGAACACCAAGAACTGATCCATGCCTTTGGTTAGAGATTTCCATGGTGAAATCTTGGAGTTTAGTTCAAATGGCCTACACTTGGATCATTGACTTAGGGTTAGAATTACGCTTTGCATGTCAACTATGTTGACCTAGTAGCCATGGTGGATGATCCCATGGTGCAAGTTCAGTAAATTTTGTGGCTATGTATGGTGGCCTAGTATAAAATTGGCAATATGGCCTATGTAAAAAATATTCTAGATTTGGGGCTTTTGATGCTTTTGATAGAAAATCTGAAAATTTATGCAATGTAGGCCTTTTTGGGCATGATTAGGGTTGTTGATGATAGAATTCAGTGGGTTCTCATAATGGACACCCTAAGGTTGACTAATTTTGACATAGGTTAAGTATTTGACATTTTTCATGTACTTTGGCAATTTTGCATGTAATTTGGGGATTTTGCCCAAATTGGGACTTTTCACCCAAAGCAAGTCAATTTATGAAATTGACTTGGGGATTGTTTAATTGGACCCAAATTGAGTAGAATCATGAGTTTAAAATGTTAGAACCTATGTTAAATTGATATGACTTAGTTCATTTTGACGTTATGTTTTATATTGTCCTAATTGGGGATTTTGACCAAGACTCAGCCAATTGACGAAACTGACTTGATGTATAGTCTAATTGACCCTAATTATAATTGAATGTCATGTATATTAGTGGTTGGATCATGGGATCACCCTATTACATTCAATTTAGGTCAATCTTGGTTTAATTGAGTCTAAATGATCAAGTTGGGCAATATCGGAATTGGCTCAAGGGGGTAACCAATTTAGAATCTAATGGACTTTAGATTGGGTTTGAACATGGGGTTTGAACACACTTCATGACTGATTTTCAGTTGATTTTGAACTCGTTTAGTCAATTGGAGAGTTTTGGTGATTAGATTGGCTAGACTTAGCCAATCAAGTGTGAGTGTTCCTTTACTTTTGGATTTTTTACATGTGGCATTATATTATAAAAATGTTTTAAATGCTTATGCATTATGGTATGCATGTTTTAATGTTTTCCATGAAATATACTTGAACATAATTCATTGGGATGACAATTCGGGTTGAGGCTCCTAGTTTGAATTCCCTTATTGGAAACTCTTGTAAGTCTAGCGGCGATCCCAGTTGTGCACCCTGCAGAGGGTTTTATGGCTTGTGTATGGGTAGTTTAGTTTAAACTAATCCTACGTGTTGCACGACCCCAGAAACCCTATTAGAATACGAGTATTGTGTGTGTGTTCAGGCGTCGTGTGTCGCGCACCAGGCCTTGAAACCTCCATACTCAAGAGGTGTTAGGATTGCGTGAGCATGACTACAAATGTTATGCATCGTCTTATGTATGACTTGATGCATTATGTTAGCATGTATGTAATCCTTTTCGTCATCATGATATTTCAATGATTTATGATCTTATCATGTTTTTATTAAATGTACGTATACGCCACTTGTAAATGACATTCACTGAGTGGGCTGTAGCTCACACCTCACCTTCTTCTTTCAAAATCTGATAGAAAAAGGAAAGGGAAGGCTTGACTACGGAGCGTCCCTTGTTTTTCTTTCATGTAGGTGTTGTACATTTAATTTTGTAATTTAATAATTATGTACAAGATAACACTTAGTATATGTATAATTAACACATAGTTGGGATGTGTTGGGTTTGTAGTATTTTGTAAACTTTGAAATTTTATATTTGGTAACTTGGAGATGTAACAGTTTATTTCATTTATGATCATGTTAGATGAATGTTTTTAGGATTGTACTGTATTTCATTTTGGAGATTCGTATATGTGTTTTAGGCTAACGGGACATCGGGTGTACCGACGGAGGGTATACTTGGAGGTTTTCGTGACGGTCATGACGTCACGTACAGTGGGTCTTGACAACCATTGTTGTCAAAGAAATTATAAGTTTCTTTGAAGAGCAACATTGCTCCGATACCAATTGTTAGCCTAGGTATGTCCAAGAGGGGGGTGAATTGGACATTTAGACAATTAAAAATTAATGCAATGGCAATAAGTAAATGCAAAAATGTAAATAGAATCAACACAGTCAATTTAGAGTGGTTCGGCTATTTGCTCACATCCACTACCTAACCTCTTAAGTTAGGATTTGAAACTTCTTCACTAAGGATTCTCTTACGGGTAAGAACCAAATTGTTAGACCTTTTCTCAACTTCCAGTTGTGAGAACAACCATTACAATACTCAATTTGCAAGCTTGAGACCAACCTAAACTTCTCGACTTACAGGCTAGAGTACTACCTATCTTAACTTTCTGGTGTGAGATTAACCTACGACCATCTTAATTTAACACGCTTGAGAGAACCTTTCTAGATTCAAATAAGAATCTTTGTAGTTTATATAACTACTATTACAACTTTTGATACAACAAAGACATAAAATTAAGAATAGTTGTATCCTAGACAATCACTCAATTGTCGTTCCAGCAAAATATGATATGAAATGAAGTACACTGAAAGACTTTAGAGTGAGAACAATTTTCCTCAAACTGATTCTCAAAAAGATGTTGGAGATGAAGCACATTATGAAAATCTTTTGAATGCAAGTTATTTCAAAAATAATTTGAAACTTAAAACAGTTTTTGTATCACTTTGAAAATTTTGACTAACTTTCAACTAGTTTTTAGCTCAGAAAATTTTCGTGTGTGTTGTGTTTTGAAAATACATATATTTATAGACTTAATGCAGATAAAGCAGTTGAGCGTTTGATTTGAATTTCAAATATGAACACTTTTTCACAACGACCTTAATCTTTCATGAATATAATATGTTCAAGTTTATAAGAAAAAGTATGGTTTTGATTCAGAATACATGAATAAGGAAAGTCTAGGAAGACACAATTCATGTATCTGAAATGTCAAAATCTGGATTTGCCAGATTGCTTTTCAGATATTTGACTGAAGTGCATTAGTGTACAGATTTGACCATTAGCGTCCTGGTACACACTGAGTCAAAGACTTAAGTTCAGTTGACATTCTTCTTTGAGCGTACTGATGATATATCAACGTTCTGAGGCTCAAATGAATATTTCAAACTAAAGATCAATGAGGGCGCTAATCAAGGAATAGTGTCCAGCCATTTTAAAAACTATTTTAAAAACAAAGTTTTATGAGGGCGCTAATAGTAACTTTAGCATCCTGAAACTTAAAAACATCTTAAAAATGTAAACTTTAAAAACACTCAAAACTCGATGACTGTACTGACACACGATCAGCGTCCTAACATAGCCGTGTTATCTCAATAAACCCCATGTCATGAATGTTTTGATGATTCCAAATATCTCCAATCAGTGTATCTAATGATCTTGTCAAGTGTTTCAGATTTATCAAGTATCAAGATCAAGGAACTGAGCTCACAAGCCTATTGAACATCACAAGTAAAGTTTCGAGTCATTCAGTACATAGAATGTAAAGTCTATCGATCAATTTTCTCTCAGCAAGATTTAATCATTTTCGTATTTTGATCATATGTTTTACGGTATTTCAAATGATTTAATTTTCTAGGTTTAATTTGAAATTTACTGACTTTTTATTCGCATTCATCGTATTTTTAATCGCGAGTCAAAACTACTTTTCAAGATTCTTTCAGGACACTAATGATTTAGCAGCGTTCTCCTGAACTTAATAAGTCAGGACGCTGATGATTCATTAGGACGTTGATAACATTCAAGGTTGAATTGAACTGACTCATCAGGACCCTTACTTGTAAGTAGTGGCCTCCCTTTAGTCAACCTCTGAAGTTGTCAGGACGTTGACTCATCATCAGCTTACTGAAAGATTTCCATGTTCTTCAACGAATTTATTTTTGAGGATGCTGATAGTTAGAAGTTGGATAAAACTATCAGGACGTTACCTGGATAGGAGCGCCTTCATCTTTGGGAACCAACTTAATAACCTTCAGGACGCTGAATGTCCTTCAGCGCACTTGGTTTTGTTTTCAAATATTTTAAAATGACAGGACGCTTATATAGTTGCATTGCCCTTGTATTTTATGTTTTAATAGATAGGACGCTTACTCGGGAAGTAGAACCCTTGTGCGTTTAAGTGTTTTAAAACAAAATAGGATGCTAACTGTTCATTAGCGCCCTCAGGATCTAAGTTGTTTTAACTGTCAAAGTAAGTCAAGATGCTTACAAATAAGTAGCGCCCTCACTTCATCTTTCAATAGGACGCTGATGCTGTATGAGCCCTCAAAGGAACAAAATGAAAAAAATGATATTTTTGTTGTTCTAACACGTACATCCTTTTCGCCACCTTTTCAGAACAACTTTTCGTACAAAAATCAACGTTTTGTATTTGTAAGAGATACTCTCAGATTCGTGAACCACGTCTCTTACACTTTCCTTATTTGTGAATACGGAGAAAATCATAATGTTCATGAAATGTGCAGTTGCCATTTTCGTGACACATTCTAGCTGTTGTGAGTAAACATTCATATTTGAAATTCAAATTCAAATAAACAACAACTTCATCTCTACAAGTCTATATATATCAGCACTTAACAATCTGTTAAAACCATAAAAAATTCTCTGAGCCAAAACACTTTTGAAAGTTAGCCGAATTTTAATCTGGTTGAAAAAGTTTAAGTTATTTTGCTTTCAAAGAGTTTTCTTTGAAACTTTATGTATTCAAATTATTTTCATATTGAGCTAAATTTATATCTTTATCTGAAAATTCATTTGAGATTTTGAACTATTTTCACTCAAATTTTTCAGCACTGCTTTATGTTGAACAAATTATCCTCATGTCCCTTATGACAATTTGTCCTTATTATGAAAGATTTTGATGATTACAAAACTACATTCTGTTTATGATATTACTGCATAGATGGCATATCTAATCTCACTCGAAGGTTTCAAAGATTCAATGATGCATGACTAACGTATTAAAAGATCTTTTTGAAGACCATGATCGTTTGAAGATGTTTAGTTGTATGATTACATTATGATAGGTTGTAGTACCTTCTTTGTCATGTGATTCAACAATATGCATGCCTTCATGTTTTAATCGATCGGTTGCATATTCGATTTTATCCGACTACATTGTGTTTTATCGAGCTTTAATCAATAAATCAAAAACCATTTTTATAAAAGTTTTTCAGGACGCTAATGTTTTAGCAGCGCCCTCCTGGACTTGATGAGTTAGGACGCTAATAAAATATTAGGAAGCTAAAGGTTGAATTGAACTAATTAATAAGGACGCTAACTTCTTAGTAGCAATCTTTCTTTTATCAACCTTTGAGAATGTCAGGACGCTGACTTAGTTCAGCTCGCTAAAAGTTCTTTTTATCTTTAAGTGATTTCTATCATTAAAGAAGCCAAGAATCTAGCTGAATATACTTTTGATGAACTATGCAGCACATTAATGGTTCATGAAATGAAGTTAAAAGATAAGACGAGCCCGGTCAAAGTTGAGGAAAAAGAAAAGAAATCTATTGCCCTCAATGTTGAAACTGATTCTTAAAATGATTCAAATTCAGAAGATGACATGGCTATGTTATCTAGAAAGTTCAATAAGTTGCTTATGAGAAGGAGTTGGAATAACTCTTATTCAAAGTTCCACAAAGGAAAAACACCTCAGTCTAAACCTGTAGAGTTAATTTCTTACGGTTGTAACCAACCAGGTCATGTAAAGAGCGAATGTCCCACTAAATATAAGAAGAACACCAGCTTTTACAGAAAAGACAAGAAAGTTCTTAAAGCCACATGGGATGATTCAAGCTCAAGCGAAGAAGAAGTGGATTTAGATCACACTGCTGCATTGTGCTTAATGGAAAGCAAAGAGGTAAAAACTGAACCTACTGACGAACTTTATGAGTTTAACATTCATATTCAGGAGCTTAAGTCAAAACTTAGTAAAGAGATTAGGAATAATGAAAAACTTAAGCATAGCCTTGAAGAAGCTCTTGAGGAAATTGAATTCCAACAAGAAGAGCTACACGAATTGTCTCTAGATAATGAACAACTTAAGAAAGTTGTTGGGAAGCTGAAAAATGAAAATGAAACTCTTAGAAAAGAAAAGGAAGACTTAAATTGCACAATGATTAAATTTACAAATGGTCAAAAGATATTTGACATAATGTTAGGATCACAAAGATGTGCATTTGACAAGACTGGCTTAGGCTACACTCATGGATCTAAAGAAAAGGAGTACGATACCGTACTGACCGAAAGACCAATATGCAACAAATGTCATAGGGAAAGTATTATAATACTTAGATGCAATGTCTTATGAAAAAAGAAAAGAAAATATGCATGGATTGAAAAATTTGTTCTTATTAATGCTAACATGCATGGACCCAAACAAGCATGGGTACCAATGTCAAAAATATTTTATGTTGTGTAGATGTGAAAAAATGAAGATATATGGTATCTAGACAGCGGTTGTTCAAGGCACATGTCTGGAGATAGATCTAACTTTTTGAGCCTTGAAAAGAAGAAAGGAGGAAAGGTCACCTTTGGAGATGACAAGAAAGGTGATATTGAAGGCATTGGAACTATTGGTAACGATTCTCTATCCATATCTATTGTATTTTATGTTAAAGGGCTGAAGCATAATCTCTTGAGCATAAGTCAATTATGTGACAAGGGTTATGACATTCCATTTGAGGCAAATAGGTGCATTGTCAGGCATGTGGATAAAACTGTTGCATTCATGGCATCTAGAATTAAGAATGTGTATTGCATAAACTTTAATGACATGAAGAAACAAAATGTAACATGTTTAAGTGCGATCTCTTGTAATGATGCATGGCTATGGCATAGGAGATTAGCTAATGTTAATATGGATAACATATCTAGAATTTTCAAAAGGAACTTACTCAAATGACAAGGTATGTGAACCATGTCAACTTGGTAAGCATACCCGATCATCATTTCAGAGCAAGAGGCATCAATCAACCTCTAGAGCTCTTGAACTGATTCGCATGGATCTTTTCAGACCAACCAAAACCAAAAGCTTAGGTGGTAAATCATGTGTTTGTGATTGTTGATGACTTTACTCGATTCACATGGGTATCTCTATTAGCTCATAAATCTTATGCTTGTGAAACATTTATAAAATTCTATAAGAGAGTCAAAAATGAAAAGGGTCACAAAATCAACATAATTAGGAGTGATAGAGGTGGTAAATTTCTCAATAAAAATCTCAAATAATTTTGTAACAATCAAGGTTACACTAACCATCTATCAGCCCTAGGACACCACAGCAAAATGGTGTAGTTGAGAGATAGAATAGAACTCTGCAAGAGATGTGTAGAACCATTCTCAATGAGTATAACACTACAAATTATTTTTGGGGTGAACTTATAAACACCGCCTGCTATGTGATGAACTGTGTTCTAATTAGAAAAGATTTGAATAAAATTCCATATGAACTATAGAAGGGTAGAGCACCCAACATCAGTTACTTCCGAGTATTCGAATGTAAATGTTTTATTCTCAATGATAAAGACAATTTAGATAAGTTTGAACTTAAATTAGACATAGGAATATTCTTAGGATATTCTTCAACAAATCTAATCAAACTGTAGAAGAATCAATTCATATAAATTTTGATGAAAATGTTAATAAGAAAAGTCTTGAGGATGAATTTAAGCAATTAAATTTTGATGACGATGAACCCAAGACAACCAAGGTTATAGATTTAGAGCCTGAACCATCTTTAGAATCTTCTAAAACTCTAGACTGCTTCAAGGTCTTTCCCAAAATCAAATTTTAGGAGATCCACGAAAGGGTGTATCCACTAGAGCTTCAATTCAAAAGGATTAAGAGCTTGTTGCTTTTGTATCACAATTTGAATCAATTAAAATGGAAGAGGCACTGGAAGATGAAAACGGGATTCTTGCTATGCAAGAAGAACTAAGGCACTATGTGCGAAACAAAGTATGGGAATTAGTTCCTAGACTTTTTTATCAATCTGTTATAGGAACCAAATAGATCTTTAGAAACAAGAATGAACAAAGTATCATTGTCTGAAATAAGGCTAGATTGGTTGCACAAAGGCACAACCAAGAAAAAGGCATAGATTTCGAAGAAGCCTTTGCCCCATAGTAAGATTAGAGGCAATAAGAATGTTACTTGCCTATGCTTGTTACAAGGATTTTTCCTTATACCAAATGGATGTAAAGAATGCTTTTCTAAATGGATACATCAACGAAAAGGTATATGTGGAACAACCTTCAGGGTTTGAGGATGATCAAGACCCGGAATATGTGTTCAAACTCCACAAAGCTTTATATGGATTAAGACAAGCTCCAAGAGCTTGGTATGATAGTTCATTTCTTTTAGATCATAAGTTTCAAAAAGGAAAACTTGATCAACTTTGTTTATCAAACATGACAATGACAATATGTTTATTGTTCAAATTTATGTGGAAGACATCATTTTTGGTGCATCAATCAAAGAACTATGTGATGAGTTTTCAAAATTAATGTAGAAGGAATTTTAAATGAGTATGATGGGAGAACTTACATAGTTTCTCGACTTACAACTTAAGCAAATGTCGAAAGGCACCTTCATAAGCCAATCAAAGTATGCTAAGAAAATGGTAAAAAAGTTTCAAATGCATAATTTTAAATCGATTGATACTCCCTATACTTCTGCAATCAAATTAGATAAGGATGAAAAAGGCAAATCAATTGATTCAAAACTTTATAGAAGCATGATTGAAAGTCTTTTGTACCTAACAGCAAGTCAACTTGACATCATGTTCAGTGTCTGTCTTTGTGCAAGATTTCAATCTGAACCTAAAGAATCTCATTTAAAATGTGTCCAACGAATATTCAGATACATAAATGACACAACAAACTTAGGGATTTGGTATTCCAAAGGTACTACTTTCGATTTCAGAAGTTATGTGGACTTCGACTATGCCAGTAGTCTAACTGATAGAAAAGTACCTCCGAATTTTGTCACTTTCTTGGAAATTCTTTGATTTCTTGGTTTTGTAAGAAACAACATTTCGTGGCATTATCCACAGCTGAAGCAGAATATGTTGCAGCTGGAAATTGTTGTTCTCAGGTTCTTTACATGAAACAACAACTTCAGGATTATCAAATATTTATTCAATGTGCTGAAATTTTATGTGATAATACTAGTGCCATTAACATATCCTAAAATCTTGTACTGCACTGCCGAACTAAGCATACTCAAATTAGACATCACTTTTTACGAGATCATGTGCAAAATGGAGAAGTCATATTATGTCATATTGGCAACAAAGAACAACTAGCTAACATATTTACTAAAGCCTTACCAAAATACCAGTTTGTTCATATTCGTAGAGAGCTTGGGATGTTCTCTGAGACCGATCTATGATACTTTGATTCTTACCTCTATATGGGGAAGTATATTTCATGCTACTTTACTCTTTTTGATATTTCAAAAGGGGAAGAAAATACTATCATTGAAGCATTATAAACTCAGAAGGAGTTTAATACTAAGGGGGAGTCATAGTGATATTTTATGGATATTACTTGGTAATACACTCAAATCATATGAAACAAGGAACATTAGTACTGCATCTGAGGCATACACATATAATTTTATTAGCTTGTTTCAAAGCCTACAATAATGTGTTTGACATCATCAAAAAGGGGGAGATTGTTGAACCAATTATCCTCATGTCCCTTACGAGAATATGTCTCCATTATGAAAGATTTTGATGATTACAAAACTACATTTTGTTTATGATATTACTGCACATATGGCATATCTAATCTCACTCGAAGGTTTCAAAGATTCAATGATGCATGGCGAACGTATTAAAAGATCTTCATGAAGACCATGATCGTTTGAAGATGTTTAGTTGTATGATTAGATTATGATAGGTTGCAGGACCTTCTTTGTCATGTGATTCAACAATATGCATGCCTGCATCTTTTAATCGATCAGTTGCATATTCGATTTTATTCGACTACATTGTGTTTTATCGAACACTAATCGAGAAATCAAAAATCGTTTTTATAAAAGTCTTCCAGGACGGTAATGTTTTAGCAGCCCCCTCCCGGACCTTATGAGTCAGGACTCTGATAAAATATTAGGAAGCTCAAGGTTGAATTGAACTAATTAATAAGGACGCTAACTTCTTAGTAGCATTTTTCTTTTATCAACCTTTGAGAATTTCAGGACGCTGACTTAGTTCAGCTTGCTATAAGTTCTTTTTATCTTTAAGTGATTTCTATCATTAAGAACGCTGATAAGTTATAAGTTGAATAAATTATCGCGACGTTGCTTGTGTAGGAGCGCCCTCATCTTTAGAATCAACTTAAATAACTTTCAGCACGCTTACCGTTTGTCAACGCACTTAACATTGTTTTAAAACTATTTTCAATAGTTCAGGACGCACTCTTGAGTAGCGCCCTCACGTGTCAAATGTTTTTAAAACAAAGCAGCACGCTTACTGTGAAGTAGCGCCCTCATGATTTGAGTCGTTCAATTGTCAAAGTAAGTCAGTATGCTTACTATTTAGTACCGCCCTCACTTCATTGATCAGTACAACGCTGATGTTCTGTAAGCGCTCTCAAAGGAACAAAAAGACAGAAAAATTATTTTTGTTGTTCTGACTTTACTGCTATTTCTATTAACATTTTTAGAAACATACGAATACTTTTCAGAACTTTTCAAAATTGTATAACAACTTTTTCAAAACTTTTTAAACGTTCTAAAAACTTCGTCAGAACATTCGTCTTCCATGAAGGGATCAGATGATTTAGGTGCTATCGTCATAATATGCATTGAGCTGAATCGATCCATTTCAGGAAAGAATGTTAATGTTATATTTCAAATTACCGAAAGTGCCAAAATCATCAAGTCCATTGCGCCTTTGTTATTCCTATATATATGTGTTGCCTTAGAGCAGAAAAACAACTAATGAAATATGAAATTGATATTCATTCAAAATGTGTTAACAATTTTTATTTGTACTAAACACTTTTTGGAACTTAGTCTTTTTTCACTTGCGCTTGATTTTACGATCTTTTGAAAGAAAAACTTAAAGTCTTCTGGGTTGATTGATCTTCATCTTCATTATTTTGAAAACCCACAGAAGAAGACAAAAGCTCTTTGAACCTGCTTTCAGCATAAACTTCGTCATACATATTTTGATGAATTTGTGATCACAGAAGGTTTAATCCAAAGCTATGTAAGTATCATTTTGATTCTGAGTAAAGGGAATCATATCTCATCTTGTATTCAGTTTGTGGGGACTGGCAAGTTACTGAGTTAGAGCAAGTGTTGCTCAAAGTTGTAAACGGTCTTCTCACACCCGTAAGTTGAGAATAGGTTCTCTCTCACCTGTAAGTAGAGAAACGGTAGTTCTCACACCAGTAAGTTGAGAAAGAGTACCGGTTTGATCTTCACCTGTAAGAAGGTCTATAGTTGAGTTTGAACAAATCCTAACTGAGGAGGTTAGGTAATGGATGTAGGCGCTACCAAACCAGTATAAATCTTTCTTGCGTTGTCTCATTTACATTTGCTATATTTGATTGTTATACTTTATTTAATCTGTTTCATTATTCCGCACAATTTTAAGAAAGGTTAAAATCTGCTAAGTGTCCAATTCACCCCCCTCTTGGACATATCTGGCCCAACACTTTAACTTATATCATTCTTACTAAAATAGAAATTTGAGAAATAGTTTATAGGATATAGTTGTACTCAATTTCATATCTTATATACTGTATCAAGGTTGGAACAATAGTTATATAAACTACTGAGTTCTTGTATTCAACAAGTTTCGATCTTTTCACACTGGTAAGTGGATACACGGTCTTCTCACACCCATAAGTTAAGAAAAGATAGTTCTCACACCCGTAAGTTGAGAAAACTTAGGTCTATCTCACACTTGTAAGTTGGGATAGGTTGGTCTCAAGCCTACAAGTTGAGCAGTGTAATGGTTGTTCTTACACCGCATGTTGAGAAAAGGTGTAACGGTTTGATTCTCACCCGTAAGAGAATCTCTTAGTAATAAGGTGGAAAATCCTAACTGAGTAGGTTAGGTAGTGGATGTAGGCAAGTAGCTGAACCACTATAAATCAACTGTGCATGTTTATTTATATTCCGCATATTAACTTTTACATTGTAATTAATTTTAAATTGTTTAAGTGTCCAATTCACCCCCTCTTTGACATACCTGGGCCAACAATTGGTATCGGAGCAGTGTTGCTCTTCAAAGAAACTTCACAATTTCTTTGATATAAATGGCAATAACCAGAGGCACTGTTATAGAAGTAGGTCAACCTTTAGATAGACCACCTCTGTTAAATAGAGACCAGTTTGAAGACTGGATGATAAAAATGAAATCCTTTCTACGATCTAAGGATAGTAGTCTATGGGAAATGGTTGTAAACGGTTACACCATGCCTAACAAGCCCATTGAGCTATGGACAGAAGAAGAAAGACTAAATGATAAGCATAACGCTCAAGCTGTCTATGCCTTGTACTGCTCTCTACCCAAGGAAGAAGTAGAAAGGGTAGGTCATCTCGCGAGTGCCAAAGAGATTTGGGAAACATTCAAATCACTTCACTGTGAAAAGATGAACAATTGAGATGAAAAGCTCAAAGAGTCTGATAGACTATTTGATGCCTTTGAGATATCAAAAACTGAATCTCTCGATACGACATGCAACAAATATCAATCCATTCTTGTTGGAATGCAAGAACTGAATCAGGAAAACCTGCAGAAATATCTCTAGTATATTTCTGTGACAAGCTTCCAAAGAAATGGAATGATAAGCTAACTATTTTAGCTAAATCTGTTGAACCATGAGAAATGAGTTTAAAAGAGTTCTGTGATCTTTTAAAAACCATAGAAGGAAATGATGAGACTAGAGACCTTTTTAGAACATTAGAAGAGCCACTTGTCCACTTTAGAGCTTTAGATAGTGAGTCAGTTCATGATAACATTCAACGTTTTATACGTCCAGTAAATGAATTTGAACATTTTGGAAAAACCATCTCTCACTCTACTTTAGTACAATACTTTCTAAACAAATTTCCTGAAAACTGGAAATACAACGTAGATTTTCTAAACAAGTTTTCAAATCCATTTGAAATTAGTTTTCTAGAAAATTGATTATATTTTCAATGGTTTAGAAACTTCATCCGAGAGAGAAGACATTCTTACAAATGCACCAAGAAGGAATGGAAGTGAAGTTGTTGATGATATAAACACAATGAGTCAACAATCAATAATGATCTGGTTAAGGACATTCGAGATAATATGCAACAGATGAAGCCATTCATGAAAGCCTTTGTTGCAATAATTCAATAGAGATCATCAAGCTCTCAACCTTCTCAAGCTAGATCTCAAGCATTAGAGAGTCATTCAACCCAAGCTACATCAAGCCATACTTCGAGTGTTGTGACTGCAGAAGCTTTGTAGAAGATTTTTAAGAACTTCAAAACTTATGAGGGAAAATTGTTGAGACCTCTAAAGATAAGTCCATTTCTAACACTTTGCAATCAGTTTTGGATGCTATCCTGGATCAAGTAACTAGCAAGACAACGCTTGATCCAATGCTGCAGGCCATCTCTAGTCTAAAAGAAAATTTAGAAACTGCAAGGCCAGCACAAACATAGGATAACAGACAAACCAAGATTCTCAACTTGGTTCCTCATGCTGCTAAAAAGCTTCACAACTTGGAGAACAAGATGTCTTTCCATACCACAAGCATTATGGATCTATCATACACTATCATCACAGCTGCAAATTGAGTAGAAGGAGTAGTAAGCTTCTTTGAAGACCTCTTCAATGCAATGAACAGTAGGCTGCATTCTATTGTTTGGTATATTTCCTCAAGCATGCAACATTTTGCAATGCTCTTTCATCTACTGGAGAAGAAATGTGTAAAAGTTCCACCAACACTAAGAGCTTTAGCCTTCACTCGTCCACAAGGACCTAAGGAGTCTAACATACTTCTTAAAATTTTAGAATGTGAAGAAGAAGAAGCATCTGATGAAGAGCCTATCCATAAAATCAGAATAAGAGTGTCTCCACCCCCGGATCCCTCATCAGAGACTTTTCTTGATCCCAAACGCAAGCGACCAATCAGGCTAGAATTTGATGGCCATACACTTTCTCCTAATTTTGCTCAAGGTCTTGTGGAGCGAAAAGCTAAAGGTTTCAAACCTGGTCCACCTTTTGATCCATTTAAATTTGGTGTTTCCAAACGTGCCCACAAAAAAGTCATTAAAAAAATCTAGGTAGACTGTTGTAATTGACAAATTTGTCAAAATCTTGAGTGGTTCTTCAAAGCCACGAGTGCCAAGGAAACGCAAGGATTTTGAGCCTAGTTCCAGTGGATCCAAGAAGGATGATGAGGCCGAAAGAAAAATGAAAGGGGAAGGGTCCCAGTATGAGCTAACCCTACCCACTTTTTGATGTTTTCAAAAGGGAGAGAAGAGAATGCAAGTATTAAGGTATTAAGGCTAAGTTAGCTAAAGAGGGAAGCTAAAGTCAGGGGGAGTTCATCTGAGTTTCTGTACAATATGTTGACTGCATAATTATCAAGTTCTTGTATATTATGATTGTACTCATATGATTGAAATCAAATATACCTAACATGCTTGCAGATATTCTTGACATACTTGCTACTCCAAATTCATTATATGATTGAGCACATGAACATAATTATCTGCATGATCTATGAGTATTTGAAATCATCACAAAGGAGGAGATTGTTATCTCAATGAACCCCAAGTCATGAATGTTTTGATGATTCCAAATATCTCCAATCTGTGTATCTAATGATCTTGTCAAGTGTTTCAGATATATCAAGAATCAAAATCAAAGAACTGAGCTCACAAGCCTATTGAACATCACAAGTAAAGTTTTGAGTCCTTCAGTACTTAGAATGTAAAGTCTATCGATCAATTTGCTCCCAACAAGATTTAATCATTTTGTATTTTGATCATACGTTTTACTATATTTCAAATTATTTAATTTTTTATGTTTAATTTGAAATTTATCGAGTTTTTATTCGCATTCATCGTATTTTTAATCGCGAGTAAAAACTACTTTCCAAGAGTCTTCAGGACACTAATGATTTAGCAGCGCTCTCTTGAACTTGATAAGTTAGGACGCTAATGATTCATTAGGACCCTGATAACATTTAAGGTTCAATTGAACTGATTCATCAGGACGCTTACTTGTAAGTAGCTGTCTCCTTTTAGTCAACCATTGAAATTGTCAGGAAGCTGACTTAGTACCAGCTTACTGAAAGATTTCCAAATTCTTCAAAGAATTTATCTTTGAAGACGCCGATAGTTAGAAATTGGATAAAACTATCAGGAAGCTACCTGGATAGGAGCGCCCTCATATTTGGTTTTGTTTTCAAATATTTTGAAATGACAAGTTGCTTGGTTTTGTTTTCAAATATTTTGAATTGAAAAGGCGCTTACATAGCTGTAGCGCCCTTGTATTTTATGTTCTAAAAGGTAGGACGCTTACTCTGAAAGTAGCGCCCTTGTGCGTTTAAGTGTTTTAAAACAAAGCAGGACATTAATTGTCTATTAGTGCCCTCAAGATTTAAGTCGTTTTAACTGTCAAAATATGTCAAGACGCTTACGAATCAGTAGCGTCGTCACTTCATCGTTCAGTAGGAAATTGATGCTCTATGAGCACCCTCAAAGGAACAAAACAACAAAAATGATATTTTTTTTTGTTCTGACATGTACATCCTTTTCGCCACCTTATTTATGAATCTGGAGAAAATCAAAATGTTCATGAAATGTGTAGTTGCAATTTTTGTGATACATTCTAGTTGTTGTGAGTAAACGTTCATATTTAAAATTCAAATTCAAATGAATAACAACTTCATCTCTACAAGGCTATATATACCAGCACTTAACAATATGTTAAAACCATCGAAAATTCTCTGAGCCAAAACACTTTTGAAAGTTAGTCGAATTTTTATCTGGTAGAAAAAGTTTAAGTTATTTTGCTTTGAAAGAGTTTTCTTTGAAACTTTACGTATTCAAATGATTTTCATACAGAGCTAAATTTATATCTTTATCTGAAAATCCATTTGAGAATTTGAACTGTTTTCACTCAAATTTTTCATCACTGCTTTAACTTATATCATTCTGGCTAAAAGAGAAATTTGAGAGATAGTTCATACAATACAGTTGTACTCAATTTTATATCTTGTATACTGTATCAAGGTTGTAATAGTAGTTATGTAAAAACTACTGAGTTGATATTCTTGTATTTAACAAGTTTCGGTCTTCTCACACTCGTAAGTTCACACCCATAAGTTGAGAAAGCTTAGGTGTGTCTCACACCCGTAAGTTGGGATAGGTTGGTCTCAAGCCTGCAAGTTGGGCGGTGTAACAGTTGTTCTTACACCGCAAGTTGAAAAATGTTTGTGAAAATGTTTAAAATCCTAACTGAGGAGGTTAGGTAGTGGATGTAGGCAAGTAGCCGAACCACTATAAATCAACTATGCATATTTATTTATATTCCGCACTTTAACTTTTCTATTGTAATGAATTTAAAATTGTCTAAGTGTCCAATTCACCCCCCTCTTGGACAAACTTGGGCCAACAAACCGTTGGGCTGATACACGAGGGCGCTCCTAGACAGGAAACGTCCTGATGGAAGTAGTTTAAGTACCATCAGCATCCAAACGTTTAGTCAGAGTCTTGATAGAACTCTTAACTGAGTTTCAAAATAAGTTTTCAAACTTTTGAAATTTGATTAAATTTTCAAAATTAAAACATTTGAAGGAGATGGAAAAGTGTAATTATGCAAAACTTGCTGAGAATTTGTTTGAGTGAAGGTTTTACATTTTAGATGAACAAATTCCTCTTGAGTCTTGATCTTGATGGCTTAAAGTGCATTGACTCAGTTCTGATTTACGTCTTGATTTTGATATGACTGAAACACTTAATAATATCATTAGATATACAAGTGAGTGGTTTGAAATCGTCAAAACGTTCACATCATGGGGTTCCATAAAACAACACCATTCAATTGATCATACAGATCATCTATCCGTGGGAGAGGATACTTATTTTTCACTGTCACATTGCTCAATTGACGATAGTCTATGCATAGTCGTAAACTTCCGTCCTTCTTCTTCACAAACAAGATAGGAGCACCCCAAGGTGACATGCTGAGAGTAATAAACCTTTTTTCCATTAACTCATCAAGTTGTACCTTGAGTTCCTGTAATTCTTTAAGTGTCATTCTTTATGGAGGAATGGAGATAGGTTTTGTGCAGGGCATCAATTCTGTAATAAAGTTTATTTCCCGTTTAGGTGGCAATCCCAGTAAATCATCAGAAAACATATCTAGGTAATCACACACCACAGGAATCTCAGACAACTGTATACCTATTTCCTTATCTCTTTAAGGCTTTAAACCAACCAAAATTTTCATCTCCTCATTAGTAACAATCCTACCTCTAGTAGGAGGTTTAGAGATAACCATACCTCTGTATGTGAATAACTGCTGACCAGGTATCTGGAATATCACCTTTTTGGAAAAACAACCCACTAAGGCATGATAAGCTGCTAGCCAATCCATACCCAGGATGGCTTCAAATTCTAGACATTCTAACACCCTAAGGTCAATTGTTATTTTGTGTCGCCCATATTTGACAACACAATTCTGACAGACCGTGTTTGGATAGATTTTTTCGCCTGTTGCTGTATTCAAAATGAACGGTGTACCAACTCTAACAGGAGTCAAATGTAATCTATCTACCATATGACCAACAATAAAATATAAAGTAGACCCAGTATCAATCAAGATATACATCATAACATCACAAATATTGATCATACCTGCAATTAGAGTTTGGTTGGCATTTGGATCTGGTTCTGTCACAACTTTTGCCAGTTCTCGTGTGCCAGAAGGTGTGGTAGTAGCTGGAATAGCCAGGGCTTTTGGAACTTACTGGAAAGGACACTTATTGATCTTGTGGCCCTTAATACCACATCTGTAACATGTCGGAGGTGGACGTGGAGTGGAAGATGTAGTCTTGGACTCTGTGCCCGAAACTGGAAACCAACTTTGTCTTAAACTTTTCTGCCGAGGCCATGGCAATTTCACAGAATAACTCTGACTCGGAGGTCTCCCTTCTGCAGTTGTGCTTTTGCCTACTGACGGTGGTGTTAGGTCTGCAAATGGTGGGACTTGTGCCATAAGAGTTAAAAATGGCTCACCACCACTGGCTGCCTCAATCATCTTAGCTTTCTTGGCATCTGTCCATTGTTTCCTACCCCATCTGCCTTTCTTCTTTCCCATGAATGAAAAATATAATTATGGGACTGCTGACTATGTAGGTTGCATCAGCGGTGCTGACTGAACAAGGGGGCAGTCTTAAAATCTAACGCCTATCGCACTGCCTAATCATATGTATGTACACCAGACACTATCTAGCCCTGCCAGATAGGATCTCTAAGTCCATCTCTGAGCTGTCTCATCCCTAGCTCATTTATCTGTACAAACTTTGGCGCAAATACTGACAACCGATTAAACATATGCTCGTATTGTCTAACAGTCATATTCCCCTGTTTCAATGCCATAAATTCTACTCTTCTTCTGTCACATTCAGCCTTCGGGGCATAGGTTGCATGAAACACAGCTTCAAACTTTTCCCAAGTGTTAACAACCCCTTGGATTCCCTCTGTAATCTGTCACCATCTCACAGCTTCATTAGACAACTTAAATCTTGTCAATCTAAATTTATCACTGTCTGAGACTTGCATATCATCAAAAATGATCTCCATCTAGAAGCCAATTCTCAGCTACTTCTAATGTCAAACTACCAAAAGAATAGGGTGGATCTCGCCTCTTAAAGGCTTTCATCACCTTTTCGTATCTTTTTTTTTCTTTATTCTTCTCAACTTCCAGATCAACTATCTTGGCTTCAGCTACATGCTCAGCTGCAGATGCGCCAACACTACTGGCTCCAACATCAGGGATCATTGATGTTGCAGGCCTCTGCCTGTCTTCCTACATCTTTGCCATCGTCTCAATGATCTGAGCATTCTTTTGTTGTTGGGTAGCAAATGTTCTTCTAGTTTTCCAATCCTTGCACAATAAGTAGGATCCATGATCAACTCTAATTATCTCCTTTCAAATATGAAATTACAGATACAAGAGAACATTAATCAGATGATCGAGATATTTATTCATAATCTAGCTACCCATAAAATATACGCATACATACAAATATAAGGTAATAGGGCTTTTATCTTTCAAGGCCTTTTAATCCTAACCTGGCTCTGATACCAACTTTGTCGTGATCCACTTCGTAGAGTGACATCACAACCGACACAGAATACCATATACGTCATATGACAATGTAAATAATACCCTGTCAACCTCCCTCAATAATCACATCCAAATTTTTTTTGAAATTTTGACATGGTCTCCTTTATTTACTCACAATATCCCAACCTGATTTATCACAAAACAAACTGATCACAATATATATTTATTCTCATTTCCATTCACACATATAAATCTCAAACTCGCATAAAGGTTCTAAACACAACGATCCATACATCCATCCTTGTCTATGTGATACATATACCATAGATAGTGTTATATACATAATTACCACTCAAATTAGTAATTAAACATTCTTAAACATATACATACATATCAAAATTGAAAGAATCTTCTATCCTTCACCCACTTTCCCCTTACCTTGGGGTCCGAACTTAAAATGTTTGAGAATAGGGCGAGCAACCACAACTTAGTAAATATTTCTAACTATGACATTATTTATGCATTTAAGAAAATGTATGAATTAAACTTATTCAAATCTCTTTCAAAACACATATGAGACATTTCATAATACATACATGTTCATGACATAATTCTAATGCAATCATTTTTCTAAAACATGCCCGTTTTTAGCAAAATCAAAACCATCCCCCTCTTGCTGGTAATAGAGTAGGTACTCACCCGTTATTATGCATTTATAAGGAGTCTACTCTCAGACCTCTTATTACCCAATTTTCTACTATTTTGATCATTTCTAATTAGGATTTTATTCCCAATTCTATTCAGGAACTGCCAAACGGACCATGAGTTTATTTTATACTCACGTGGGACTGTTTCTTGTTATGATCTCATGTTTTAACTTGCTCTAGCAAGTCTAAAACATGCTTCAATATCAAATATTTTCATGAATTCAAACAATGCTATAAACATACATATTCATGATTCATAAGACAATTTCTATCATACAATGTCATATATAAAAAAACAAAGTAAAAAAATACTCACAGTAGAAACACAGTCTAACATACTTCGTAATACTACCCAGCTCGTAGCACACTACTGCCGTCTACAATCACCAATTACTCCAACACCTGCTGTAAGTTTCTTAAATAATCATAACCAATCATAATTAATCTTAATTTCACACAATTTATATTTAAACATATTAAATAACACAATGTGCACACAAACTACCTTTACTTATATAATAATAACCCAAATTTATATACTCTCACTTCCCCATAAGCATTCTCTTACTGTAATTGTCACACTAACTAAATAATCACTCATTTTCCAAATAATTACATGATAGAATACACATTCTTGTCCATATTATTGCACCATTAATATATCTTCATATAACTTCACTAACAATCATTTCCATGAAATGATTCTCAACGCCCCCTATATACATATTCTAGGCGTTGATGTATGACATCATTTTCCATCTTATTTCACCATTAGATATCCAAAATTTTGAGTTTTGAACACCTAAAACGCCAGCTATTTTATAGTCATGAAAATAGGTGGTTATGCATAAAATTACCCATTCCTTCTAAAGTCCTCAATCAACTAACATTGATCTCACTAACTATTCACTTATCAATAACATACACACCAACACCCTTCAATTTCAACACAAAATCCACCATATCCAACGTCATTCACGTTGTACGGTTACACCAATCTAACCGTTGAAAACGCATAAAAATGACATATGTTATATAACTCGGCGCGAGGAGTGCAAATATACAATTTTTATTGAAAAATGACCACGTTTTACCTTAGAATCATAAGTCCTTCTTCCTTCCTATTTCCTTGCTTTTCGTTCTATTTCGTCGTTCTGGTCTTCATTTCGATGATAACATGAAATGAGAGAAATAAAACAAACCATTTAAACTTAATATATTTTGTGCCCACCGCCTCTTTCACCAATCTCATGTTTTCTTTTACTTTATTATTTGTTGGTTAATATTTTATCTTATTTAGTATTCCAACTTTATTTAATTGCTACATCTTTTTAAATAATCAACGCCCCATTTTAGTTTTTATCCTTTTGTATAATATTTTATAATCCATTGATATTATTGTATTTAATAATACAATCCACTTAATTTATGTATGCTTATACACATATACATTTAATTCCTACTTACATATATACACGTACGTATACATATCGGTATACATATCAGTCAATGTAGGTGTCTAATTAAAACTACAGTGTTACAGAGACTCTGTTGAAATTTTCTAGTCTTTTCCTCAATTATATTCATACTCGAAATCTATTTTCCATTGTCAAATATATATTTTTATATATTATCCTTTTTCAATTAGCTCATGTATTTTTTATTTTACATGTACATTTTAGGGGTGCAAAGAAGGCGTGAAAGTACTTGTAACATGTTGGTGATGAAGATTATTATAGTTTGTTAAATATTATTATAGGTTTATGAATGTATTTATCAATACTTTGTTAAATACTCTATTATTGATGATATGATATGATTTTATAATAAATTATTATATTGTTTATTTATTATTTGCATTTTTATATTATGTTAAAAGAAAATGTCATACCAAATAAAATATTCTCCTGAGATTAGGTTGCTTACAAACATATAAATGTGAAAGACAGTTTAAAAACAGAAACGTCTTAAAAAGTAACATATTACGACGTTTATTAAATGTCATAATTACTGATTTTTTTTAACTCGTATCACATGAGGACGTTTTTAAAACGTCATAATTATTACTTTTTTTTTAACCCTTATCATATGAGGAAGTCTGCAAACATCCTCACACACATATTCAGGACGTTTTGTAAACGTCTTAATAGGTGAAGATTTCTATAATATCTAACAATAAGGACTTTGGTAAAACATCCTTAATATGTGTATAAGGACGTTTTACAAACGTCACAAAAAATGTCTAAAAAAGTTTATCTTTTTAGGACCTCGAATTCCATGACGCTTGCAAAAACGTCCTAAAAGCACTTCTAGGGCGTTTTCCAAACGTCCTTATAGGGCGATTCGCTTGTAGTGAATTGAGTTGCTCATTTATGCAACAATGAATTTGATGTATAAACCCTAAATAAACACAGTTCCTAGGTCATTTAGGTTGGGGAATACTAATTCCACCATTTCCAAACGTTTTCCAACCAAGAGCACCGAAACCTGTCTTGGAAAACACCCAAAATAGCATCTATTTTGAAATTTATACCGAGAGATAGGTTACTTTCATGAAAACCAACAATTTCAAGAAAATAAATTGAAAAAAACCACTTACCTCAGCGTCGATTCGGCGTGATTTTTGTTTGAAAACCTCTTTCTCCTCTTTTCCCCTTTCCTTTCTTTCGTTCTTGCTGAAATGAACGAACGAAATCTACTTTTGGGGTTTTAATTCATGACAGCGCCACACCGACCAACTTAAAAAATTGAATTTTAACGTGAGGAGCATGTTTCTCCAGACAGGAGCACGCTTCTCGTGTTTTCCTGAAATTACTTTGCGCTCGGGTCTATGCAAGGAGGGCGTTCCTCCCATTGTGGAGCGCGCTCCTCCCTTCTTGGGAGCAAGGTCCTAGGCCCATTTTACTATTTTTTTTCACCTATTTCTTCCTTTAATTTGTCTCCAAATCAATTCTATACTAAACACAGACAAATTAAACATCACAAAATGTACAACACACATTTTAAAGATTTTGGGGTCCCATTTTATGAAATTGAGGGTCGTTACAGCCTCCCCAACTTAAAAACAATTTCGTCCTCAAAATTTAAAGTTAGGAAGCATACCTCACTTCATAAATTTTAAAAAATGCTCCTTCATGTAATCTTCAAGCTCCCAAGTATATTGTTCCTCACCATGAAATTTCCACTTGACCTTGACCATAGGAATTTCTTTATTCCTAAGTTTCTGCGCTCTCCTTTCAACAATCACCACTGGCATTTCATCATAGGTTTCATCCTGCCTCAAGTCTAGTTGTCTCCAATCTAATACATGGGTAGGATCTAGATAATACTTCCTTGGCACCAAAATATGGAATACATTATGTACAACCAGCTGAGGTGGTAAGGCTAATCTATAAGAAATTGGCCCAATCTTCTCAAGGATCTCAAAAGTTCCGATGAATCTAGGAGCCAATTTTCCTTTCACCTGAAATCTAGTTAGCCCTTTATGTGGTGAGACCTTCAATAGTACATGACCTCTTACATCAAACTCTAGGACCTTCCTTCTGTTATCCACATAACGTTTCTGTCTATCTTGGGTTGTTTTCATGTTCTGTCTAATCTGCTTTATCTTCTTTGTGTGTTCTTGCCCAAAAATGAGACTCATCAAAACGGTATCCGCCTCAGTCCAAAAAATTGGAGATCTGCATGTCCTCCCATATAATGCCTCAAAAGGAGCCATACTGATTCTGAACTAATAACTATTATTATATGCAAACTCACACAGATGAATGTACTCCTCCCAACTCCCATCAAACTCTAAAATGCAAGATCTGAGCATATCCTATAATATATGAATTAGTTTCTCTGTCTGACCATCAGATTAAGGGTAGAAAGTTGTATTGAGATTCAGCCGAGTGCCAAGCTGCCTCTGCAACCCCTGTCAGAATCTCGAGGTAAACCTCGTATCCCTATCTGATATAACTGATACTGGCACTTCATGTAATCGAACAATCTTACGTACATACAACTGACTCAGTCTGTCTACTAAATCTCTAGTGTTCATTGGAAGAAAGTGTGCAAATTTAGTCAACCTATCCACTATAACCCAGATGGCATAATGTCGTTGGTGAGATCTCGGAAGTCCAACTACAAAATCCATGGTAATATGCTCCTACTTCCACTCAAGAATAAATAGTGGTTCCATCTGCCCTCCAGGTTTCTGATGTTCAGCTTTTACCTGCTAACATATCTCACATTTCCTGATATACTCTATTTTATCTCTTTTCATACCAGGCCACCAATATGCTAGTTCCATAGCTTGATACATCTTGGTAACACCTGGATGAATAACATATCTGGATCTATGTGACTTTTGAACTACCTCTCGTCTAAGCTGTAAGTCTGTAGAAATCCATAATCTCCCTATGAATCGCAAGACACCAATATCCTCTCGTCATGACTGTCATCTTCAGCCCAAGTCTTAAAGATGATGTAATCAACATCTAACTATTGTTGATCTACAACCTCCTGAATATGAATTGGTCGAGTTCTCATCTAAGCACATATCACAGTATCTGTAGAGATAGGATGAATACTCATAATAGTAGCCTGCTCTAGTAGTCTCCACTCATGTGACATCTGACAAGCTACAACAATTGTTTCTACTCTCTTCCTGCTTAGCGCATCAGCCACTACATTAGCTTTTGATTATAACAGAAAGAAAACAAATGGCTAAGATTGCATATGATAGAACTGTATGAAAATTGACGTGCAAGATATATTTCTTTAAATCTAAACGTACAAATTTAGAATTTATGTCAAAATATGGGGAGTTACTGTTCAACACTTTTTCAGATTATCCCTTTATGGACTTCATCTAACTTAATAACGTTTTTGACAGTTGAAATCAAATATGTAATTAAAATAAGGAAAAACTGTTTAATTTACCGAGTCCACTTGACCGATTTGACTCACTGAAATCAAGATGAGTCATTGAGTCATTGGTTAACTCAGTTATTAGGGAAATGGATTTGGGGTTTAAGGAAATCCAGAACATGGGTTTCACCAAAGTGGGCCAAACTTTTAATATATATAATCCAAGACCATATTGGATACAAACTTATATGAAGATTTGGTCCAACACACAAAATTGAATATGGGTTTCCACTATTGACCTAAGTGGTTTTCCACTTAGATTAGATTATTCCTAGTGTTTTGATGTTAAAAAATAATATAACAAATGGTGCTAATGAGTTCATTTAGTATATTTCAGCACCTAAGGAAGATACAAGATTAGAGTACTTCAAGTCCAAGGAGTTCAATCAAGTGGAACAAGCAAGGTTAAAGTCAAAAGCTTGGACAAGTTGACTTGAAGATAAAAGAATGAGTGCTTACGAGTATACTTAGATTGAGGTTGTAATTTTTCTTGATTCCATATTGCTCAATTAGTTTTAATTATAAGTGCATGAATTTGACCGATTTTAAAATTTCATTTAATCGGTTTTCAAATTTTACTTGTTCCAACCACAATATGATTTGCATCTTTTGAAAATCATGCATACAGGTCATTAAATATTCATGCAGATATACTATTATCGTATTGATCATGCATGCACATACATTATCATGGTTATCATGCAATCATATTACCAACTCTACATGGTTTTTATCATTTTACGTGTATTATATCGAACGTCTTGACTATGAGTATTAATCGATTGACTTACACGTATTTATCTTCACAAATTGTGTTCCAATCTTGTCAAAAATATTTTCAAAGTTGGTTTATGTGTTTAACAATGTCTTAAACTCATTTTGATCAAAAAATTGGGTTTCTATCACTTCAACGTGAAGGAACACGCTCCAGTATTTTTTCTCGAGAATCAGATTTGTCTTATCAGAGTTTCAGGAACACGCTCTTTAGCCCAAGGAACGCGCTCCTGTAGAAAAGTGCAAAATAGGAATTTTTATAGAGTCAATGGTTTTTGATGAAGAACCTCACTTCTATGCCCAACAAGCATATTAAGGAACACGCTCCTCTTATAAGGAATGTGCTCCTCGATTGGAAGAAAAATCTGAAAAGTTTCAGATTTCAAAACAAAAGCGTGCTCCTTTATTAAGGAACGTGTTCCTGTGCCTCAGTCTGGTATTTTTCTATAAATACCACACTTTCTCATTTGAAGAGCAACTTTTGCAAAATCATGGAACTTGTGTAATTTTTCATACATTCATTTCTAAAAGTCCAAAACAAGTTCTTGAGTGATTTAAACATCTTTTCAAAGCAAAAGTCCACCTACATTTGAATCTTTGATTCACACTTCCGAAAAGTTTGCCTAATCTTTCAAACTCTGTAAGAAACTTGTGAGTTTCTCTTCAGCATAGATCAAGCCGTTCTTGAGTGAGTTAATCACATATCTTGTAGATCTTGATATTTCTTGAAGGTGTAATCACTCTCAATCACCTTCACACATTGAAGAATCTTGTTTGCTTCGTCCTTTCCAAGAGTTGGGTAAAATCTCTTTTTAAGATTCGTGTGATTGTGTTAGTGATTCTTAATCGGTTTGTAGCACCCGTGCCTTTAGGTGATGTCATTTTGACCCATAGCGTACCCGAAGAAGACCCGTATACGTATTTGTATACGTATGTATATATGCTTTTTGATGCTCGACACACGTAGGTTCGAGTATCTTTGCATGATTTTAGGTCATAGAGAGTGTGCATGAAGTTTCGGAACCATCGGAGACCCGTTCGACGTCGAAACATGTCGAAAACGGTGTTTTGGATCCAGTGGAACTCGCTCTAGGGAGGAAGAAATTTCTGTCACAAATTACATCAATGGTTTGATCTCAGAGATTCGTGGTCAGATTGAGCTGAAGTTTTGTCAGCTCATTCTTCTCTGATAGATATTTATTATGAATGGTGAAGATCTTGATCGAAGTTACCTACTATGAGTTATAAGACTCCAAACATTGTTTCACGGATTTGCGGATTTTTTTACGCAGTTTTGATCAAACGATTGGATCTCGCAATTCCACCGTTGGACTGAGTTGAAAGTTTACTAGAATGTTGGTAACTGACTCATGCAACTTTTGAACGTTAGGATGTCACGACGCCGCTGACGTAGGTTGACGTCATGATCGGCACAGTGTACTATTCACCATACATACCCATATACAGTATATAACCAAATATATTGATTAAAAGCACAGGGTGTTACATAAGATGTTAAGTTGGTGGGTAGTTTGCATGAAATTGACTATCTAAGTGCAAGGATTGCAACAGGAAAACTGATTTTTAATAGTTTTTGGCCATTTTTAGTTGTGGGCCCAAACACTTCTATATAAGTTATTGACTCAGTTTTTTTAGCTCATTTGCACATTTTGGACTCAAGAAAGAGGGAGAAGAGCTGGAGAAGAGAAAAGGAGAGAAAAATTAGGGTTTGGAGAGGTTTGCATGTTTTTTCTCTTTTCTTCCTTTGATCTCTCTAGTTTAAGCTTCCAAGCTGTATTTTGACCTAAGATATGCCATGAATTCTCAGTTGAGGATTGTTCCAGACCTAGGGTTCCATTGCATGCATGTTTTTATGAACCCTAGTGTTGATTGGAGGCCATTGGTGCCATTTTCCCCATTTTCTCTTTTGGATTTGGTGGAACTCTTTGTAAATGGACCTATACCTTGTTCATGGTCTTAGAATTTTCCAGGTTGTTTGCATGTCACCTATGTTAGACCTATGAACACCAAGAACTGATCCATGCCTTTGGTTAGAGATTTCCATGGTGAAATCTTAAAGTTTAGTTCAAATGGCCTACACTTGGATCATTGACTTAGGGTTGGAATTAAGCTTTGCATGTGAACTATGTTGACCTAGTAGCCATGGTGGTTGATCCCATGGTGAAAGTTCAGTAAATTTTGTGGCTATGTATGCTGGCCTAGTGTAAAATTGGCAATATGGACCATGTAAAAAAAATTCCAGATTTGGGGCTTTTGATAGAAAATCTGAAAATTTATGCAATGTAGGTCTTTTTGGGCATGATTAGGGTTGTTGATGATAGAATTCAGTTGGTCCTCATAATGGACACCCTAAGGTTGACTAATTTTGACCTAGGCTAAATATTTGGCACTTTTCATGTACGTTGGCAATTTTGCATGTAATTTGGGAATTTTCCCCAAATTGGGACTTTTCACTCAAAGCAAGTCAATTTATGAAATTGACTTGGGGATTGTTTAAATTGATATGACTTAGTTCATTTTGACCTTATGTTTTATATTGGCCTAATTGGGGATTTTGACCAAGACTTAGTCATTTGATGAAATTGACCCTAATTATAATTGAATGTCATGTATATTAGTGGTTGGATCATGGGTTCACCCTATTGCATTCAATTTAGGTCAATCTTGGTTTAATTGAGTCTAAATGATCAAGTTGGGCAATATGGAAATTGGCTCAAGGGGGTAACTAATTTAGAATCTAATGGCCTTTAGATTGGGTTTGAACATGGGGTTTTGATACACTTTATGACTGATTTTTAGTTGTGTAAACCATGTTATTTTCAGGTCTTGTGATTTATCTTGAACCCGTTTCGTCAATTGGAGAGTTTTGGTGATTGGATTGGCTAGACTTAACCAATCAAGGGTGAGTGTTCGTTTACTTTTGATTATTTGTATGTGGCATTGTAGTATATAAATGTTTTAAATGCTTATGTATAATGGTATGCATGTTTTAATATTCCATGAAATACATTTGAGCATAATTCATTGGGATGACAATTTGGGTTCAGGCTCCTAGTTGGAATTTTCTCTTTTTGGAAATTCTCGTAAGTCAAGCGGCGATCCCAGTTGTGTACCTGGCAGAGGGTTTTATGGCTTGTGTATGGGTAGGTTACATTAGGCTAATCCTACGTGCTGCACAACCTAAAAAATCCTATTAGGATACTAGTATTGTGTGTGTGTTGAGGTGTTGTGTGTAGCGCACCATCCTTGAACCCCCGTACTCAGGAGGTGTTAGGATTGCATGAGCAGGACTACAAATGTTATGCATCGTCTTATGTATGACTTGATGCATTATGTTAGCATGTATGTAATCTATTTCGTCATCATGATATTTCAATGATTTATGATCTTATCATGTTTTTATTAAATGCACGTATATGCCACTTGTAAATGACATTCACTGAGCGGGTTGTAGCTCACACCTCACCTTCTTCTTTCAAGATCTGATAGAAAAAAGAAAGGGAAGGCTCGACTGCGGAGCGTTCCTTGTTTTTGTTTCATGTAGGTGTTGTACATTTAATTTTGTAATTTGATAATTATGTACATAATAACACCAAGTATATGTATAATTAACACATAGTTGGGATGTGTTGGGTTTGTAGTATTTTTGTAAACTTTGAAATTTTATATTTGGTAACTTGGAGATGTAATATTTTATTTCATTTATGATCATGTTAGATGGATGTTTTGAGGATTGTACTGTATTTGAATTTTGGGGATTCGTATATGTGTTTTAGGTTGATGGGACGCCGGGTGTACCGACAGAGGGTTTACTCGGAGGTTTCTGTGCCGGTCATGACGTCACGTATAGTGGGTCGTGACACGGTTTTTGTGTTTGATCTATATCTATCTTCAAAACCATTTTGTTTAAGAATTTATGAAACCGTACTTGATCTTCATATGATATTATCTTGATTATTGGTTTCATACATCTTATGTGGTATCGATTCATGTTCTAAACTTACATTATTTTGAATCGATTTCATTGATCATTACTTGAGCATATTGATTCTTGAACTTAATCATTTATGTTAACCTATGCGGTTCATCACTTAGCTCGTCCCTAAATATATTGTGATAAATTATATTTTGATGATCACAAACAAAGTACTTTTCGGTGCTAAACGTGCGTTTATCAAGATTTCATCAAAGCACCTGAGGAAAGCAAAAAGCCAAGAAACGACTCGATTGAGGAACTCAAAGATCACATCCAATGGTCAAGTTCGTCTCTACCAAAGAACTTCATTGATCACATCATGATTTCAAGATCACTTCACTCGAATAATTCAATCAAGCTTCAAGACTGCATCTCTCGACCAACGTTCAAGTCATTCAACTCCGCAAAGCTCTTATAGAAGATCTCATAATGAAGAGTTGGATTTAACGGTTATGAGAAAAGAGAAATACACAAAGTATTTAAGGTATATCTTTTTCTAATCATTATTGCTCAAAATGCCTTTCAAAACCAAGCATAAATCATCTACATATGTTTTGCTAATCTGCATGTTTTGATTTCATGTTTTTACGGTATTTCAAAAGATCTAATACAATATATTTAATTTGAAATCTATCGAGTTTTTATTTTCATTTATCGTATATTTTATCTTGAGTCAAAACTGTTTTCAAAGAGTCTTTCACGACACTAATGAAATTGCAGTGCTCCACTGAACTTGATAAGTCAGGACGTTAATAGTTCATTAGGACGCTGGTAACGTTCAAGCTTGAATTGAAGTAATTTATCAGGATGCTTACTTGTATAGTAGCGGCCTCATTTATTAGTCAATCTCTGAAGTTGTCAGGAAGCTGACTCAGCATAAGCTCACTGAAAGATGTCTTAAGTTCTTCAACTTTAGGTGCCCTCAACTTTAGGAATCAACTTAGTAACTTTCAGGACACTGATTGTCCTTCAGTGTGTTTGTGTCTTATTTAAAATGTTTTCGGTAGGACGCTGACGTAATGAAGCGCCTTAATGTTTTGTTTATGTTTAAAAGGTAGGATGTTTTCTAGGATAGTAGCGCCCTCATGCACTTAGTTGTTTTAACACATAACAGGACGCTAACTGTGCATTAGCTCCCTCAAGTTGAAGTCATTTAAATGTCAAAGTAAGTCATGACACTTACAAGATAGTAGCGTCCTCACTAAAGTGTTCAACAGGACGCTTATACGTAATAATCGCCCTCAAGGAACAAAACAACATTGTTGATACTATGCGTTATGACACTGATTACGGAATCAGGACGCTAATTCAACAACCATCACTATTCGAATAAGTACACTACATCAGTTTACTTTTTCAAAACAGACATTTTCATAGAGTCCTTTTCAGACTTTTCAAATACCTTCTCTAATACATGAAATAAGTTTTTCTAAAACTTTCCTTTTTCATGATATTTGAAAATAACCAGAATGTTAGTAAAAATTATAGTTGCCATTTTCATATAACATTCTAGCCTTTGTGTGTAAACGCTCTTATTATTTGAACTTCAAATGTCTAACGGCTATGTCCCACTAAGTCTATAAATACTAGCACTTAGGATCAAGCAATTTGCCAATCACTTTGTGTTATGCCAATACTGTTTGAAAGTTAGTCTGTGTCAAAAATGAATTTCATTTTCTAATCTTTCAAAGGATTTTTCACTGATACCTTTACGATTACAATAGATTTTCATATTGAGCTTCAATTATATTTTATCTTTGAAAATCTATCTTTATTAGTGTCAACTCAAATTCTCAGCACTGATTCATATTTGGTATCATTCTTGCTGTAGATAGAATTTGAGAAATTGTTTAAGATATACAGTTGTACTTGATTTCATATCTTAAGTATTGTATTGAACTATTTCAGTAGTTGGTTAACTACTGATCAAAGAACTAGAAGTTTTCATACTTATATTTTATATCTATTTTGAAAATTGTCTGAGTCTTTGATTTACACCAGTCCTTAGTGTTTTAA
Organism: Paratinospora sagittata; assembly: GCA_035771175.1. Taxonomy (NCBI): domain Eukaryota; kingdom Viridiplantae; phylum Streptophyta; class Magnoliopsida; order Ranunculales; family Menispermaceae; genus Paratinospora; species Paratinospora sagittata. The sequence continues at coordinate 13,671,614 of CM069612.1, forward strand.
GTCAATCTTTATTCGGAATTTATTACTTTTGTAGAAGCACTGATTTTCATATCATATCATTCATGCTTTTTGAAACTGTACTTGAGCAATATCGAACATTAAAAGCTAAAAGACTGAAGGTGTATTTCAACTTAGCATTACCTGTTTCATATTTCATATCTTTGTAATGCTATGTACTGAGCTTAATTGTAAAGTGTTCTACTTTGTTAGAACCAATATTGTTTGTTGTAATGATGGTATGTTTTAGTGTTAAACAACCAGGTCAAGTGGACGTGGTTCACTTAAGTGATTTCAGGTTTGAAATCACAACGGTTCTTCCTTATCTCGTAAAAGGAACATGGATTCTTCCTCAGCCCAAAAAAAGGAAACCGGTTCATCCTGAGCCCGTAAAAGGATAGGTTATCTCTTAGCCTTTAAAAGAGAATCTGTTCTTTCTTATCCCGTAAAAGGAACATGGGTTTCTCCTTATCCCGGAAAAAGGAAATTTGGTTCATCCATAGCCCGTGAAAGGATAGGTTTGCCTTTAACCTGTAAAAGGGCAGTTGTAACGATTTGGTTCTCACCCGTAAGAAAATCAGTTAGTGGATTGAGAAAATCCTAATCAAGATATTAGGTAGTGGACGTAGGCGCAGCCGAACCACTATAAATCTTGTGTCTCACTTTTACAATTTAGTTTATGTTCTATTTTGCATCCAATTCCAATACACTCATGTAAATCACTAAGTTATTGGAAGATAAATTTAAAATTGACCATCGCACCCAATTCACCCCCTCTTGGGTGGGACAAACAATTTATCTATTCAGAATCAACAAGTCTTGATCATTTGTGCATATCGATTTTTATGCTTCATGCATATCATCTTTAGAATCAATATTTGAATACATGTGCATATTCGATTCTTGATTTTACATTATCACTATTTGACTTGTCTGCATTTATTTGAAAACAACTATTTCAACACTATACATCTGTTAAAATATTGTGGTTGGAATAGTAGTGATTATTCATTCAAGATTATATGCGTAAAGTTGTTGAGAGTGTGTTTAAAACATCTCTCTTTATCATTTGTAATCTCGATGTATTGTTGACTTGTTAGTCAATCGGGACTATACCATATTGTTATGCAGCTTGTAACCATGCCCGTAAGTTGGTTACAGTACGGCTTCTAGCCAAGCCTTTATGTTGGTTAGTGTGTGCAGCTTCTAGCGAAGCCCTCATGTTGGTTAGCGTGTTGGTTTGTGTGTGCGAATTCTAGCCAAGCCCTTATGTTGGTTAGTGTGTGCAGCTTCTAGCGAAGCCCTTGTGTTTGTTAGTGTATACGACTTTTAGTCACACACGTAAGTTGACTAGCCAATAGTGGATTGAGAAATCCTGATCGGGGGTGGTCAGGTAGTGGAGTAAGTTCAAGGGGAACCAAATCATTATAAGTTGCCATGTCCATTTATTTTTCCTGCGCTTGATTATTTGGCTTGTTACCTACTGTGCATATATTCTATTTAAATTAATTAACCATAAGGTAACGCAAAAATTTGTTACGTCCAACTCACCCTCCCTCTTAGACTATAATACTGGGCCAACAAGTGGTATCAGAACGGGTTTTTGCATTAAAGTTATCTAACAATTTCTTTGAGTAAGATGGTTGGACAGTGCTCAACTAGTTATAACACGGACGACAGAAAATACACCGATGTTTAGAAAAGAAAATTTTCATGAGTGGAAAATTCTCATGAAAACCTTTATGAGATCCCAAGACGTTAATCTTTGGAGAATTGGTGGAAAACAAGTTTACTCTTCCAGACAAGCCAATCGAGTTATGGACAACCTGAGAAAGAGAAGAGTATTGCCTAAATGCTAAAACGGTGTATGCTTTATTTTATAGTCTCCCGGACAATGAATTAAAACAAGTTAGTGAATGCGAGACTGAAAAAGAAACATGGGAATTGCTTCACTTGGTTCACTGTGAGCCACTAGATAATAGAGAATCAATGCTCAAGGATGCAAAAAAAAAGATTTGAAGATTTTATGTTTCCTGATGATGAACCAATTGAAGAGGCGTGCTCTAGATTCAGTTTAATTCTTGAAGACTTAAAGAATCTGGATCAAGAGATACCATCTTGGATTAGCATTGTCTGCTTCGCTGATAAACTTCTGAGATTATGGGCCGAAAACTTACAAGCTTAGCATAAGTGTTTAATCCATGGGAGTTCACCTTAGAAGAGTTTTGCAACTTACTAACATCTATCAATTGTGTGTTAAAAGATATGTCTTTGTTGAAGCATTTAATGTCCATTCAAGCATGATGCTTATCATATATTATATACTTGCTTGAGTGATGATTGAGTTGGATGAATTTCCACATCATACTATGCTTAAATATTTTATCTATATGAATTTGGAAATATATTGGGCTTGATTAAAATGATTATCATATCTTATTGCCTATGTCTTGAAGTTAATCAATTTGAACATGCTTTGAATGATCTAAATTTTGTTCAATGATTAAGCTATGAAATGTATGCATGTTTATCTTGTGAACTTGCTAAAATTGATTATCATATGTTCACATGGAAAATGTTTACCTATATTAAATGGATCATGTGCTTCAAAAACTCTTATATGTATTAATCCATTTGATATTGAATAATGTTATTGAGCATTGATACTAAATTGATATTATGATTATTGCTCAATTTGATTGGAAGTATGTATGTTGAAAGTTTTATATCTTATTACTTTCAATATATTCATGTGAATGTTTGAATGATGAATATTTTATGTTCACTTGAATATATTATCTATGATAATTGTACATGTATTACTTAATAATCTTACATGTATTATTTCTGATAATGATGCATGATTCACTAATGTTAATCTTGTAGGAATTATTATTGATGTTCTTGTGTGTGTTAATTTGGTGTGAATAATTTTGATTGTAATGTTTGTATCATTTGATGTGTGTATTGTTCACTAAGAAACGACCAATTTTTTTTCTTGAATTATCATAAATTATCAATTTAAATAAAGAGGAAATCGAGAAAATCAAAAATCACACAAAACAGTGTTTTGTGTTCTTAATGAAGACACTCCTCTGGAGAGGAACGCACTCTTCTTAAGAGGAACGTGCTCCTCTATCTGTTGACAAAATGGTTCTTAAGAACTTGAGAGCCATTTGCACACACACACAACGCTATTTTCTCCTTTATCTCTCACCCGATCATTCAAACCCGAAATCTCTTCGTTTTGATTGTTCCAAGCACCTTCCCAATCATTCAAATCATCAATTCCATTGTTTTTAAACCTAAAAACATTATTAAATCCACTCATTTTTCACCATATCCGCCACTTTTTCAAATTTTTTCATCAATTTTCACTTTTTTGATTCTCGTTCGATTTTTCACGAAAATATAAGTTCTATAACTTGTTTTTCTTGTGTCCATACCGACCTCGACTTCCCACCATCGTTTCACCATTTTACCCCCATTTTCATTGATTTTTCACCCAAACCCTTAGGTTCACGTTGTTTGCATATCAAGTGTTTGATAAAATGCTTCCTAAGAAAACAACAAATTCTAAGCTACTATTGGAGATTGGCGAGTCTTCCACACCCATACCCACACCCAGGCCTACACGGAGATGTGTAGAGGTTGGAGAGTCCCCCCACACCCACTCCACTATCCACGAGGCAACCTTGTGCCTCTCATCAACTTCACGAGCCTTTTCCATCATCACCCTCATCGGATCATGATGTTACTTTTCCTGCGCGTACGGCATCACCCACTTCTAGAGCTTTTCGTCAGGCCATTTGACACTCGACGTCTTGCTCCGAACGTCCAAGTCGACTTTAACTATAAAGCCCTAGAAATCATTTCATCTAGCCCATAACTCATTTTCATTTTTGCCCAAACTCTATGTGCTCGCCTTGGTATGTATGTTTGTATGTTTGATTTGTGATTATTGCTTATATAAAAGAAAGTATTATTAGTGATGGTGGTGTTATTATTGTTATTAATATCATTTGCCATATTAATACTATTGCGAGTGGCTTGTTAGAGAACCTTCACATAAGTAACTTGTTGATCAAGTCATCATCTTGACTTGTGACTTGTTGAAAATACTCAATTAAATGTCCTCATTTAATGCACCTTTGATATATGGGAAGGTTGTACTTCAACACATGGTAAATATGACATTTATAATGGAATATGTAGTAAATATGTGTTGATTAAATGATAATTAATTATTGGTGCATCAAATGGACCTGAGGATATTAGAAATGAGTTCGGAACATGCCTTTACATAGAAAATGAGTGGTCATACGTGAAATTCTGATGTGTATTAAGCGCGTAGTAGCGAAATGAAAAATGAATGTTTTGGGCGAAAAGGAGGGCGCTCCTGCGCTGGGAGGGCGCTCCTGCACTGATTAGGAGGGCGCTGATCCATTTTATGGCCATTTTCAGTGTATAAATAGATGGAAAGGGTTGCTACTCTTTCCATATGTGCCAAGAACGAATTGGAGAAGGAAGAAAGGAGGAAAGCTAAGGTTTCCAAGGGAAATCTTCACAATTTAAACCCCAAAGTAGGTGTTTTTCTCCATTTTTTCCCACGAAATCACCATTGAAGGTGAGAGTAAGCTTTCTAATGGTGTAGTTTTCTCCATGGGTCACGGTTTTGGGTGTTCCCTAACCTAAGGTTGGCTGATTTTTGCTTTTTTGAGCTTGTTTATGATAGAAGCAACCTTCCTTGACTTAGATCTACACTTGGATTGTATTTTGCATGAACTTCACCTCATTTTTTATGGTGTAAAGGGTTAGGGTTTCGTGTGAAACCCTTAGGGTCGTGGTGTATGGCATAGGTTTGGGTTCTTTGGTGGATTTGGAACCCAGTGGTACCATTTTCCCCAATTTCTAACAAGAAATTGGTGAATTTAGTGTAAAAGGCCTAAACCCTAGAAATGGAACATAGGGATTTCCTTTGGACTTGCATGTCAACTATGTTGAATGAATGGCTAATTCTACTTGATTAATGGTGGTTTTCAGTATTTTTATCCATCGGAAACCCTAGTTGTAATGTAAAATCGGCTTAGGGTTTGATTTTAGGGATTTTACCCAAATTGAGGCTTTTAACCTAAGCCAAGTCAATTTGATAAATTGACTTACGGATTATATAATTGGACCTAAATTGAGTGGAATCATGGGTTTAGAATGTTTGAACCTATGTTGATTTTGTATGACTTAGTGCAATTTGGCTTTATGCCTATTGTAGAGATTTTCCCCGAATTGGGTCATATGCCATGTATTGATTTGAATTGAGGAATTAACTTGATTATGATCAATCTTGCATGATTTTGAATGGTTTGGACTTGTGTTAGGATTGAATGACCTAGACTAAGTGATTGTCTTAGTTTTGGAAATTCGCCTTATCCGTGACTTGGCACGTATGTAGAGGTTGATCATGAGATGGGAAACTCATGATGGGAATTAGATGCACGTGGACTTGTTGGATTAGGAATTTATCATGATTAGCGTGTCTATGTATGGATGGTCATGATAATGATACATGTGCATGAATCTATGATTTACAGGATCTTGTTTTGCATTGGGATTCGTGTAGGCCGTTTGTGGATAGCTTTGCTTGCATGGCATTGGTTGTGAGTAGTTGTTCATTTTGTTTATCACTTGTGTCATCATATTAAATTATACATGTATGTTGAATGTCACGAAATATCATTAAGAAATGCATGTGTTTAATATGTTTTAAAATGGCATTCATTGAAACTCTAGAAGCTTGGTGTTCCAAGCTAAGTTCCCTAAGTGTTCCTAGGAAGCTTGTGCATGTTGCTAAGCTAACATTTCTAGAGGATTGAGGTAGAATCTTCTATAAATGAAGGTTAGGGGTATGAGGCCAACATACCCCATTGGTGATTGAGTATTTTATACCCCGCTGGTAGGATCATGTCACTTAGGCTGAAAGTAGATGATCGGGATGAGATGACCAATGGCTGTCCTGTATGTAATACCTGGCTAGCAGGATCATTCCACTTAGGCTGGAAGTGAACAATCAGGATAAGATGACCCATGACAGTTGTGTATGTAATACCCCACTAGTAGGATCATTTCACTTAGGTTGAAAGTGAAATGATCAGAATGAGACGACCCTAGGATGCAACTTATACTCCAACGTGGAGGACCGACCTACGTTAAATATAACTAAGGGTCGGTGGAGTTTTTAAATGTGCATGAAAATGGTTGATGCTTATTTTATTGTGTTTTATGTTTCACATACTTATGAGCATAATTTCATGCATGTGCATATATGACTGTATTGATGTATAATTGATGGCAATTGAATATTATTCACTGGGCACCGACGGCTCACACTCTCCCTCTCTTTTCAGGTTCTACTGATAAGGGTAAAGGCAAGGGTATTGCATTTGCTTGAAGACCTAGCCATTGCCAAAGCTAGGGACATCCTAACGTGAGTCTAGGTTTGATGTGCATGGATGGATGTTTTTTACATATGTAGACCTACAACCCTCCTCAAAAGGTACTAACAACTTTCTACAAGAGTTAGTCTTATAGTCTTAAATAGGCTCTAACTTAAGCATCAGAAGATCCTTGGCCGACACCACACCGGTGTTTCTTACGATAGCCTTATTTCTTTCTCTCTTCTTCTTAGATCTAGCTGACAAACCCTTGCCAGAGCCGGAGAGTTCGTACTTCAAAATCAGATCATCTCCTCCACATGTTCAACTACTTGGCGTTGGTGAAATTTTGCACCAACATTTGGCGTTGTCTGTGAGAATCGACTTATCAAGCCAATAACAACTTTCTAGCAATGAGTCAAGAGGCAGATCCTCCACATATGGAAATGCCCCCGACTTCACCGAAGCCCCCCAAGGCCAAGTGAGGAAGACCTCCCCAAAAGAAGAAGAGCTCGACTTAGAAGTTTGTACGGATCAGCAACATGGAGAAACTGAAGAAGAGAGAATTTCGACAAGAAGACACTGAAGAAGAGAGAACGACGACTGAGAAACTGACTTGGAAACAAGGAGGATTCAACAAGTTCAGTAGCAACTAGTTAGGTTTTGAATGTTTAATTTCTTGTTTCTCTACACGTTTTGGATTTTATTATTCCAAAGTATGAACTAATTTGTTAGTCTAGAGAGGAGATGGATCCTAAATTAGATTTTATGCAATAATATTAGTTTTAGTTTATTATCAATGATTTATTAATAGTTTATTTATATTTCTCTATGCGTAATGCTATTGAGCTCTTGGCCACGGATCGATTGATCATAGACTTGGGCGGCGATAGTCGATAGAGGGTTCTGTAGGTTGGAACATGAGAAATATGACATGGGATGGTTGTAGTATTGATAGACATGCGATGCCTCATGAAGTTGTAGGAAAATCACAAAGCGTAATGCATTACTAATATATGGGTTTTTATCGATAGATCGAAATTCTATTTTGGTGATAGATTCTAACGCGGCACTCGACAGAGGATGTTAGGAAATATAGGATTTTGACTTATAAACTTGAATAATAATTTGATAATGAGCATAACTAATATTGCATAATTGATAATTAGGTAAAATCTAATCTCTAGTTCTTTTTAATATAGATTTTTCTCCAAAAAAATCTAATAATTTGTTGTTTTAATTATTGCTTTAGTTTAAATATTATTTTAGTTCATTGATCATTAAAATTTGGTTGTCTAGATAAAATTAGGCTTAGGAACAATATAATTAGCGTAGTAAATCAATCCCTGAGGACGATACCCAATTCTCATCGGTAAATATTATAACTTGGCACCGTACACTTGTGATTTGCACGGATCACGATTCATCTCTCATGGTGTCACCATTTATACTAAATTAGTCCGAGTTTTTTATTCTAGATGATCACTTGTTATTGGCGATGATCCCGTTCACTATCGCTCCAGGATTCTCAGTCATGACATAGATATATCTCCATCTATACTATATGAGATCTTTGGTTTTTCCTCTGATGATCCAACATTCTCTTATTCTGGGGAGGACGATAAGATAGTCTTTCCTCATTATGACTGGATCACAGCGTTGAGGACCATGTCTACAGTGGAGCCAAGGCATGGGGTGTTGACAGTGACCAACACCATCTTTGGGTTGCAGCTCAAATCTCAGGGGTCATCGTCCCTTGACTGAGATCTCGTGCAAAGGTAAATCCTCTTGATGCCTTTCTTTTTTGGTGCATGCACAGTCGCACCAGGATCTGCTTGTCTCATTGTAACGCCTTGTATGTACAAGTCAAACTTGTACGTTGACTTATACGTATTGTGTCACGACGCCCATGACGTAGGCTGACGTCATGACCGGCACAGTATACTATACACTGTACATACTCATATACAGTATATAATACACTGTCAGCCTTCACGTATTCTCTCAATCCTTCCCAAATCTACAGAATTTTTTTTTTCTTTTTATACCACAAATCAAATCACATCAACTATCTATATAGATAATCATTCCACTCACATTCATTCCATTCATTCCACAAATTAAATTCTCACCTGATGATCAATATCTATGATCATCTCATTCCATCCTCTCAAGCATTATCTAAGATTACCACAACCCATCTAGGTGATAATACATCACAATTTCATTTCCTCATCTAATATCTTAAGCTATATATATGCCCACACATCCCATCTACATGATAATACGTATATATATAACGTGTGATAAGTATACATATCAAAATAACAAAAGCTATTTCCTCCAAGCCAACATACACATACCAGACTCACTCACGGAGTTTCCTTTTCCCTTCGACTCAATACCTGAAATATTGGAGGAATTAGGGTGAGCAAACAACAGCTCAGTGAATATAGTTCTTGAGATGGCAATTATATACATTTAAAGAAATATGACATTTAAACTCATTTCAAACATTTATTCAACACATGCATCGTTCAACGAATATATCATACATGTCAACAACATAAATTTCATGCTTTTCAATCATACAATGCACAATCTCCCTCCTCCGCAAGGCATGAGAGCGGGTCTAACCCTTGTATGGCCGTACAAGGTAGCCACAACCTCTCATTACCCAAGTAACAGTCATTTCAAGGGTCGCAACCCTTGTTAGGACAGGCCACTGACAATGAGGACTCGCAAAACCTCATCCGGGTCTAATTCCTAACGAAATGACGATGAGGAATCGCAAAGCCTCATCATTACAAACTCCACATGCTAAAAACAGTTTGCATGATCCATAAAACTCAATGCAGTTGTAATATCACATGCATACAATCGAACAGTTTATATGCGTACAATGTCATACAAAAACCAAATCAAGAGAACTATACTCACAGTACAACACGTTCAACTTAAACCCAATCATCGTTGCTTTCGAGTCCAGCTCCAAGTTAAATCCAATTAATTTCACCTGTTATAATCACTCCATGATTCAATTTCATGTATTCAGATCTATTTACATCTTTAATGTCTCAACTCACTTCAAATCACTACGAATAAATCCATTTAGGACTCAAAAGCAGTTATCTCGTTTCTATAAACTCAAACCGAGGTTTCATTGGGTTCACATCACTGGTCACATCACTGTGCACAGTACGATTCACATCACTGATCAATGTCACTATTCACTATTTTACTGTGCACTATTCACTATTTTACTGTGCACTATTCACTATTCACTATACACTATTCACTATTTACTGTGCACTATGCACTATTCACTGTGCACTATTTACTGTTCACTGTTCACTATTCACTATTCATTACTATTCATCCGAAAGATGTATATTGTATTAAAATTGTCAAACGGTCTCCAAAACGCATGAAATCGAATCTAACCACAGATTCGAAGTCCCGACAGTCCAGGGAGTGTTTTTCTACCTTCCTAGCTGATTTTTTATTCACGTTGGGGTCAAAACCCCAATTTGTCAAAACGCCGTAAAACGGCTCCAATAGTCAAAATCACTCCCCTAAAATCATCACATCTAGCTTAGATAGTAATTTTACGAAGAAATAGCGTGAAAATCACTTACCGGCGGTCCGAATTTCATTCGAATCGCGCTTCCCCGTTTTCTTCTTCTCCTCCTTCTCCGTCTTCCTCTCTGCTTCTTTCTTTCCCGAAACTTCTGCACCTCCTTTCTTATCTTTTCAATTTTTTTTTTTTTTTTTTTTATTCCATACAAAATACTGTTCATTTGGTACTGTTCACTGAATAGTACCAAATGAACAGTAACTTTAATCTTATTTTAATTTTTCTTCCTTTATTCATATTTTTCTTCTTCTATACACTCAATCCACATAATTCAACTCCAAACTAAGCACCATACACACGTATATTTGGCTCATACGTCTAAACTACGTGTATTATCACGCGTATATTTAGCTCCTACGTATAAAATACGTGTATTAACAAACATATAACAAACATATAATGAGCTCCAATACATAAAATACGTGTATTAACAAACGTATATTGAGCTCCTATATATAAAATATGTGTATTATTCATCTCGATATACGTGTATGCCAATGTATGTATTTACGTAAATTTACGGGGTGTTACATATTGTTAGGCATATTTATAAGCATATATGTACATGACCTTAGAATGATGAAAATACAAGTATGGTAGGGTTATTGATACACTAGGATGATAGTTGTGCCATAAAATGTCCCATACTTTGTGAAAATTTCAACTAGATTTAAAGGAACGCACTCCTTTGGGAGGAACGCACTCTTGTGGTGAATTCTCGAGAGCTCTGTTTTTCAGACTTTCTCAAGGAACGCACTCCTTACTTAAAAGAACGCGCTCCTTACTTATAGAGAAACACGCTCCTCATGAAAAAACAAAGAAAGAAATGATTTCTGGACAGGGAAGGAACGCGCTCTTTTAAGTCGCTGACAGTTCTTTAAATAGGTCGATGTGGCGGTTTATAGGTGTCTTAACACAAAAATTCGAGTTTTTTTGGCTCATTTGCACCAGAACAAGCTAGAAGAAAACAAAAAAAAAGAGAGAGGAGGAAGAAGAGCACCCTAGGGCAACCTTTTTGGTTTAAAATTTCAAATTTTTGTTTCTCTCTTCAACTTGTACGTCTTATGTGAAATTTGTATGATTTCCATGGCTACATTTAAAGCTTGGAAAATAGGGTTTTGAGCTGGAGTTATGAGATTTTCTAGTTGAAACCTAAGGTAATCAATTCCTTGCTCATTTCTAAGTTGATTGATGGTTAAATTAGTAATCAATTGACTGATTTTCCATGGTTGGAAAGGTGTTTCCAGCCATTTTGTGTAAGGGTTTTGGGAGCATTATTAGTGGTGATTTAGATGTATTTTTTATGCGTTTTATGAATGGAAATTGATTGGGATTTATTGGCAATGTTGAATTGCAAAGAATTTGGGAGATAATTGATGAAATTATGAATTTAACAGCACGTCAATGGAGGTGTTTGTGCTATAAAATGTTCAATTGAGCAATTTATGCTAAGCATGTGTGTGAAGGAAGTGTATTGGACTTAGCTAAATTAGCAAAACATTGTGAGTATTTCTATTTTGGGTTTATGTATGTCATTGTAGTATATAAACATTGTTTTTATGAAATGTTAGCATGTATGATTGCTTTATGTTGCATTTCTTCTCGAATGCATTAAATCTTTAATTTCAATATCAAATATACTTAGACGTACTTAATGTAAGGAAAGTATATGATCAATTCCATTGAGGTAAGTTTGTAAACGAGACCTTGGAATGATCGAGATGATGGTTTGATAAGTCGGATTCTCCCTATAAATGCATAATGGGGGTATAGATTCACTTACATACTTGAGGGTGAGGATTTGCTATTATGCATTGTATAATATGTATAGAGTGGCATAAAAATGCATTTGAATCATGTATGGTTATTTACATGAGTATTGCATATCAGGTTTATAATGTTGTTTAAATGTCATGTTTTCCTATGAATGCATATATGATGCCATTACTAGATTACTCACTGAGCTTGTTGTAGCTCACCCCACTCTCTTTTTATCTCAGGTATTGATTACGAAGGAAAAGGCAAGGCTCCAAAATAGTGATTTGAGCCTGTTGATTTGTTGATGTAAGTATGTGTACAGGGAGATGTATATATGAACTTTTATTTTGAATATGTACATGTATATAACACAAACTATGTTTATAATGGTTAGTGAGTTGTACATAAATGAAAGTGCCTTATGTGAATGATATGAGGTCTTGAATGTATAAATGACAATGATACAGGAGTATGGTTTTGAGATAAGTTTTGTGGATATTATGAAATGGAATAATATTATGCGGATGTTATGGGGAGGTCCTGCCAAAACTTTTTAGTGAATTTTGTGTATTTTTTTAAAGGAAGAGACTGACTGGGTATTATATACATCTAGGTACAGCGTATATGGTATTCTGTGCCGGTCATGATGTCACCCTACAGAAGGGGTCGTGATACCCATGTTATTATTAATCACATTACCGAGACGCGACACTACTCGCTAACACTGCGGTATGGTGCTCTGGTGACTTTGCTCACATGGCAAGCAGGAGTTGATTTGACCAGCTTCCGAGAATCAACAAAGCCGAACAAGAAGAATTTCATTGGAAAGGATACGATTCATTGTTTAGGATATCAGTGGCGGAGACGCATCCAGGATTGGGTGCACATTAGCAGGCGTTGTCAGGGCGACGGTACCAGATTCATTCCATTTGACCCTCGAACGGAGCATCCAGAACCTGATACTAAGGAAGTAGGAGGTGCACCACCAGCATCTCATTCGCATGGACGAGAAGTAGCAATATCTCCTGCACAGGCTGAGGCACATCCAGGACGTGGTCGTGGTCGTGGTTGAGCGAGATTCTTAAATCCCGGCGCTTCATTATCAGGCACCTCGGCACTTGCAAACACATCGGTCCCTCCACATTTGATCCAGCTCCTTCTAATCCAGTTTTTTAGTTGTGGATGGAGTTACGAGACCAACAACAGACTATTATCACTTTTCTCCCTTCCTTAGAGAAAAAACATGAGAATCTAGTCTCAGATGTGCGAGCTCATGGAGTCATGCTCCAGATTATTCTTGATTGCTTACCGATTAAGGAGCACCATGAGATAAGTTTCCGCCAGGAGGACGTTCTTGGCGACAGAGCGCAACCTGCACCATCACCGACTTTTTAGCAGCCTGTTTTGCCTATTCGTTCAGCTTCAGGTCCTGATTCCAGTTCTCATCCAGTATCTATTGCCCTAGCACTGATCCCTTTATCAGCTGCAGCTCCAAGGATTATTTCTCCCCGACTGAATCCATCACTTGCTATGGGAGAATTTTTTCTGGATTTGATGCTCTCATTGCCACATATTTCTTCACCATCTCCAGGTTGTGATTTGGTCATCCACTCCAGCTCCATCACTCCCGTCTCATTTGCCGCTACTGTTGTCATACCCAATGCAGATGCTTGTACCAGCCCCATGGAAGACGCAGCCCCGACTTCACCCGCTGATGATATATTCACTGGGCTTGGATCTCTTGATCCTAGGTCATCACCTTCGTCTTAGGCACACCCTCTTTTTGATATTTCAAAAATGGGTGAGATTAGTATATGATTGGTCTTATTGACTAGATCATTTTTGTGCACATACTCAGGGGAAGAGTTCATATACTCAGGGGGAGTTTAGGATGTTGGATATATTTTGGAGATGTTTTGTATGTATGTTTGTATGTTCTTGTTGTTCACATTTTGTACTTTTGTTAATTTTTTTTTTATTATGTACACATTTCAGTTGATCACATGTATATTTTTTACTTGTTTTATTGATATACATGTACATTTTGATATTGTTGTTCACACGTGCTTGAGTACATTCAGTTATCTGTGCTTACATGATTACATCTTTTTGAGTATGCTTATATTGGTAGCTGATTGATTGAAGTTCAAATGTTATTGAATGGTATTTTTTTTAGAAGTATATTCTTAAATGTACCATGATATAATTATTCATTTCCCTTATTCATTCACTCAAGAAATCATGCTTCGTGCTTCAATCAGGTCAATAGTAATTTTTTTTGAAATCACCAAAAAGGGGGAGATTGTTGATGTAACGACTCTCACCTTGTTTTGTTTTGATGGTTACAAACAACATTCCTTGTGATCACTAATCTCTTTGACTTAGTTGTTTCAATGCTAACTAGCTATATCAGATGGATTCAACTATATTGTTAAAGCGTGTGGATGGAACAATAATGCAAGAAGAATCAAGAGCTTCATATCTGTAATCTTTTGTCTAGAATCTAAGTGTTGTAGAGTAATCCTTACTTGTTCCAACCACGATATAATTTGCATCTTTTGAAAATCATCCATATAGGTCATTAGATATTCACGCAGATATATTATTATCATATTGATCATGCATGCACATACAATATCATGATTATCATGCAATCATATAATTAAGATTGTTTATCATGCACTCATATTACCAACTCTGCATGGCTTGTATCATTTTACCTGTATTATATCGAACGTCTTGATTATTTGTATTAATCGATTGGCTTACACGTATTTATCTTCGCAAATTGCGTTTCAATCTTGTCAAAAATGTTTTCAAAGTTGATTTATGTGTTTGACAATATCTTAAACTCATTTTAATCGAAAAATCGGGTTTTTACCACTTTAACGTGAAAGAACGCGCTCCTGTGGTTTTTTCCGAGAATCAAATTTTTATGATCAGAATTTAAGGAACGCTCCTTAGTCTAAGGAAAGTGCTCTTGTGATTTTTCCCAGGACTCAGACTTTTTCTGATTAGGGATTAAGGAATGCATTATTCTAGACAAAGAAAAAATAGGAATGTTTATAGAGTCAGTGGTTTTTGATGAAGAACCTCGCTCATATGCCCAATGGACATATTAAGGAACGTGCTCCTCTTATAAAGAACGCGTTCCTCGATTCGAAGGAAATCTGAAAAGTTTCAGATTTCAAAGCAAAAGTGTTAATCTAAGTGGTTCATCACTTAGCACGTCCCTAAATATATAGTGATGAAGTATATTTTGATGATTACAAATAAAGTACTTTTCAGTGCTAACGAGCCTTAATCAAGAAATCATCCAAGCACCTCAGGGAAGCAAAAAGCTAAGGAACGATTCGATCAAGGAACTCAAAGTCATATTAGACGTTCAAGATCGTTTCAATCAAAAGGACTTCAACATTCATATCATAATAAAGAGTTGGATTTAAAGATTATGAGAAAATGGAAAATACACTGTAATTAAGGTATATCTTTCTCTAATCAACATTGCTCAAACGTTTTCCAAAATCATGCACAAACAACTTGCATACTTGCAAGTTTTGATCATACATTTTTCGGTATTTCAAATGATTTAATTTTTTATATGTAATTTGAAATTTACCGAGTTTTTATTCACATTTATCGTATATTTAATCGCGAGTAAGAGTCTTTAAAGACGCTAATGAGTTAGCAGCGCTCTCCTGAACTTGATAAGCTAAAACGCTAATAGTTCATTAGGAGGCTGATAACATTCGAGGTTCAATTGAATTGATTAATCAAGACGCTTACTTGTAAGAAGCTGCCTCCTTTAGTCAACCTCTGAAGTTATCAAGATGTTGATTCAATATCAGCTTACTGAAAGATTTCTAAAGTTCTTCAAAGAATTCTTTGAGGACGCTGACAGTTCTAAGTTGAATAAACTAATAGGACGTTACCTAGACAGGAGCGCCCTCACCTTTAAGAATCAACTTAATAACTTTTAGGACATTGATTATCCTTCAGCGTACTAGTTTTACTGTTCAAATGTTTTTAATGTGGTGGTACACTTACATATTGTTGCACCCTCGTATTAAGTTTTATGTTTTTAAAAGGTAGGACGCTTACTAGGAAAGTAGCGCCCTCATGCACTCAATTGTTTTAAAACATAGCTGGACGCTAACTTTGCATAAGCGCCCTCAAGGTTAAGTCGTTTAAGTGTCAAAGTAAGTCAGGACGCTCACGTTTCAGTAGCGCCCTCACTTCATTGTTCAGCATGACGCTTATACATAGTGAGTGGCCTCAAGGAACAAAATGAAAAAGTTGATATTATGCGTCAGGACACTGATTGTGGAATAAGGACGCTAATTCAAAAACTGTCAATATTCGAACAAGTACTCTACATCAATCTACTTTTTCAGAACAGACTTTTGCACAGAGTCTTTTTAGACTTATTAGAGATCGTCTCTAATGCATGAATTAAGTTTTTCTAAAACTTTCTTTTTCATGTAATCTGAAAAGAACCGGGATGTTAGTGAAAATTACAGTTTCCATTTTCATACAACATTCTGGTCGTTGCGTGTAAACGTTCATATTATTTAAACTTCAAATGTCTAACGACTATGTCCTACTAAGTCTATAAATACTAGCACTTTAGATCAAACAACTCGCCAGTCATTTTGTGTTGTGCCAATACTTTTTGAAAGTTAGTCTGTGTCAAAATGGTTTTCAAATATCTAAACTTTTAAAGTATTTTTCACTGATACCTTTACGTATTCAAAAGATTTTCACATTGAGCTTCAATTATATTCTATCTCTGAAAAATCTTTTTGATCTGATATTTACTCAAATTCTCAGCACCGATTCATACTTGGCATCATTCTTGCTGAAGATAGAGTTTGAGATATAGTTCATGAGAAATACAGTTATACTTGATTTCATATCTTAAGTATTGTATTGAACTATGTCAGTAGTTGTGTTAACTACTGAACATTGAACCAAAAGTTTTCATACTTATATTTTATATCTACTTTGAAAATTGTCAGTGTCTTTGATTTATAGTGGTCCTTGCATCTTCAAGTAAATGTTTATTTGGTATCATATTATTTTCGAAGAAGCACTGATTTTCATATCACATCACTCGTGCTTTTTGAAACCGCACTTGAGCAATACCAAACATTGAAAGGTAAAGGACTGTAAGTGTATTTCATCTTAGCATTACGTATTCATGTTTCATATCTTTGTAATTCTATGTACTGAGCTTAATTGTAAAGTGTTCTACTTTGTTAGAACAACATTATCTTGTGTTGTAATGTTTGTGTGTTTCTGGACTGAAACAACAAGGACAAGTGAATGTAGTTCACTTAATGATTTCAAGATTAAAATCATGTTAGGGTTATCTCTGAACCTGTAAAAGAGAAAAAGGTTCATCCTCACTTGCAAGTTGGAAACTGGTTCATCCTAATCCCGTAAAAGGATAGGTGCGTCCTTAACCTGTAAAAGGATAGGTTATTTTTTAACCTATAAAAGAGAAATGGTTATTCCTCATCCTGTAAAAGGATCACGGTTCTTCCTTATCCCGTAAAAGGAAAATAGTTCTTCCTTATCCCGTAAAATGAACATGGGTTTTTCCTCATCCCGGAAAAAGAAAATTTGGTTCATCCTTAGCCCGTGAAAGTATAAGTTTGCCTTTAACCTGTAAAAGGGCAGTTGTAATGGTTTGGGTCTCACCCGTAAGTGAATCAGTTAGTGGATTGAGAAAATCCTAATCGGGAGATTAGGTAGTAGACGTAGGCTTGGCCGAACCACTATAAATCTTGTGTCTCACTTTTGAATTTTAGTCTGAGTTCTATTTATGGGTTCAATTCCAATACACTTATGTATATCACTAAGTTATTGGAAGAGAATTTTTAAATTGACCATCTCACCCAATTCACCCCCTCTTGGGTGGACCAACAATTGGTATCAGAGTGGTTTCTTTAAAAATTTGGTCTAACAACCTAGAGTCTAGATCCTCGGGTCAATTATTATAGGATTCATATTTGGCATCTCATTTTTTGTGTCTTAGGATAGAATTCCTAGATTTTATTATGTTCACCTAGGCATGATTATTCCTTCGAACTCTTAACAAGCTATCTTTTGATTTATCACGCTTACGACGGCACACAACTTTATGTCATTCTTGCATTTAATGCAAACCCTGTTTTCGTTGTCCATTAGCTTGCTCTGTACGTTTCTCTCTTACTTCACTTTTATTTTGAGCATGAAATATTTCCGTATTCATCTTCTTGGTTTCCATCTTCATTTCAGCTCTCTAATGGCATCAAAAGCTCCTGAGTCTAAGAAAAGAACTACAGAGGAATCATCTTCCACCTCTAGTGACTTATCTCTATCGCCTTCTTCATCAGATAAATCTGATGAAGAACCCTCTAGGGAAATTTCTCCCAAGGAAAACCATGCGTCTCCACTTCTTTCTGAAGAACCTCTGCCACTGCTTCCCGCTACAGCTTCAATTGAGGAACAATTTGCCAAACTTAGTGATTTTTTATCCGCCAGTGTTTAGGCCATTTTGGACATGCTAAACGAGCACGAGAACTGGCTGAAAGAGCTTGAAGCCAAAGCAAAACGTCATAGAGATCTGATGATGGCACTGTTTGAGGAAAATGAGGAATCCTGAGCTTTAATAGAAAAGGTTGTCTGTATGAGCACCGCCACTCCCATGGCTCGCAGGACCAATAGCCTTCATGGATGTCCTCGTCCTCACTTCAAAGATTCTGCTCCAGAATCTTCAAGGAATGTCTAGAAACCTCTCTGCAAGCCCCATCATTTCTAGCCAAACTTTTCAAACATCTGTTGTTAATCTATCTCTTGGAATATTGTCTAAAACTCTTATAAAATACTCCTTTCTAATGGTTTAACAGAAGTTCTTTTCAACTATTTCTCATATTATCTGATGTGTATGTGTTTGCTCTTTTTTGCTCTCTAACATACTTTGTTTACTCTTCACATCTTGCCTATTGCTCTTCATCTTAATTGAGTTTGCTTGTACGGTTGGTTATTGAATTCCTATTTTGCCTGCTTCTGTGTTTGCAAAATTATCTTTGTCTATCTCTAATGCATAACTATGTTGCTTTCATGAACATGATTATATGTCATCATACTAATGTTATCTTGTTCATATTTCCTAATAAATTGCATCATGATGAAATCTTACTATGTCCAATGCTCTGATCAATTTACGGTATCTTTCTTATGACTGGTCACATCTATCTTTAGTATCTAATATGCATATCTGTGACTATCTGTTAATATCATGATTATCTACTCATCTTGAACTTATATGTGATATTTGGTTATCTGATGATCAGTTTACGGTATCTTTCTTATGACTGGTCACATCTATCTTTAGTATCTAATATGCATATCTGTGACTATCTGTTAATATCATGATTATCTACTCATCTTGAACTTATATGTGGCTCTGATCAGTTTACGGTATCTTTCTTATGACTGGTCACATCTATCTTTAGTATCTAATATGCATATCTGTGACTATCTGTTAATATCATGATTATCTACTCATCTTGAACTTATATATGATATTTGGTTATCTGATGATCAGGTACACATTAGCTAAGCTATGCTTTAACAATTTATTTATGCCTATGGTAGTTCACATCATGATCATGTTTGCTCTGAATTATCATATTTGTGCATGATTCATGTTTATGCAATTGATTATAGGCCATGTACACACCAATATATCATACGCCTATATCTTGAAAAGAATATTGCCTACACTCGTGATTATTATCTTTTGGCATTATCCTTTTAATGATTTTCAGACTTTGATGCATGTGCTTCATACCATATCATGATAGCATCAAACTCATGGATATCTGATTTCTAATGAGTACATACCCTTCCAAATGCTTTCTCATTAGGCCATGCTTCAAATTGAAATTATTTGCCTAGTATAGGAAAATGAATGTATGTTGTTGCTTAAATGATATCTATGAAATTCAGCATGTATTCAACATGTTTAGACTTCGATATTCATCATACATATCTTCACATGTCTAAACTATGGAAAGTTTATAATTTTCCTTTTCACATGCCATTAATGTTGCTATTTAATATTAAATCTTGTATGCATCAATTGTCTGTGATTCTTGATATTTAATAGATGCCATGTGCTTCAAACTATACACTTTGCATCGTACTAGAATCATAATAGCTAGGCCTTGATTGATAATAAATTATTTTGCCTATGTTATAAGTATGCTTATGCTTGATTATTTACAAATTTTAAAGCATACTATGTGTTTGACTTGGATTAATTATCAAATCTAAACGTATGTCAAGCACCAGGAGAATAATTGCCCAAGATTAAAAATTCTTTATGAATTTATTTTTCGACAATTCTTTCTCATTCCTATGACTACGATTCTCCGCTACATTTGTGTGGAATTATTTCAAATATTATAGCCTATGAATAAGTCAAACTATTTCTCGTTTTGCTTAAAGATAAGATTTGTTTCTCACGTGACTAACAATATAGTAGACCTTACGCATTCTCACGTACCTGACTATGACACGTTGTCATAAATCATCTTGAGGGTGAATGCACGAAGTAAGGGGGAGTCTCCATGTAAGGGGGAGCTTCGCTACACTTCTACGCCACAAGGGGAGATCTTAGTTTTTTTTCGTAACCTTTTATAATATCAAAGGGGGGGAAGAAATAGAAGAAAAATAAGAGAAATAGATGGGGAAAAGACTTTAACTTTGATCTTTTTTGCTTAATGTGCTTAATTTTTTGATTTGTTTGCTATCATCAAAAAGGGAGAGATTATTAATCTAAGTGGTTCATCACTTAACACGTCCCTAAATATACTAAATATACAGTGATGAAGTATATTTTGATGATCACAAATAAAGTATTTTTTGGTGCTAACGAACGTTAATCAAGATCTCATCCAAGCACCTCAGGAAAGCAAAAAGCCAAGCAACGATTCGATCAAGGAACTCAAAGTCATATCAGACATTCAAGATCGTTTCAATCAAAAGGACTTCAACGTTCATATCATGATTTCAAGATCACTTCCCACGAACAATTCGATCAAGCTTCAAGTCAACATCTTTCGATCAATGTTCAAGACATTCAACTCCAGCACGAAGTTCTTACTGAAGATCTCATAATAAAGAGTTTGATTTAAAGATTATGAGAAAATGGAAAATACACTGTATTTAAGGTATAGCTTTCTCTAATCGGCATTGCTCAAATGTTTTCCAAAACCTTCACAAACCACTTGCATGTTTTGATCATACGTTTTACGATATTTCAAATGATTTAATTCTTTATATGCAATTTGAAATTTACCGAGTTTTTTTTGCATTTATCGTATATTTAATTGTGAGTCAAAACTATTTTTAAAGAGGCTTTCAGGACGCTAATGAGTTAGCAGCGCTCTCCTGAACTTGATAAGTCAGGACGCTGATAGTTCATTAGGACATTGTAACATTCAAGGTTGAATTGAACTGATTAATCAGGACGCTTACTTGTAAGTAGCTGCCTCCTTTAGTCAACCTCTGAAGTTATCAGGACACTGATTCAGTATCAGCTTAATGAAATATTTCTAAGGTTCTTCAAAGAATTTATCTTTGAGGACGCTGATAGTTATAAGTTGAATAAACTATTTGGATGTTACCTAGATAGGAGTGCCCTCACCTTAAGAAAAAAACTTAATAAATTTGAGGACGTTGATTGTCCTTCAGCGTACTAGTTTTACTGTTCAAATGTTTTTAATGTTGTAGGACGCTGACATTGTTGTAGCGCCCTCGTATTATGTTTTATGTTTTTAAAAGGTAGGATGCTTACTAGAAAAGTAACGTCCTCATGCACTCAATTGTTTTAAAACATAGTAGGACGCTAACTGTGCATTAGCGCCCTCAAGGTTAAGTCGTTTAAGTGTCAAAATAAGTCAGGACGGTCACGTTTCCGTAGCGCCCTCAAGGAACAAAACAACAAAGTTGATATTATGCGTCAGGACATTGATTGTGGAATCAGGACGCTAATTTAATAACTGTCACTGTTCGAACAAGTACTCTACATCAGTCTACTTTTTCAGAACGGACTTTTGAACAGAGTCCTTTTCAAACTTATCAGAGATCATATCTGATGCATGAATTAAGTTTTTCTAAAACTTTCCTTTTTCATGTAATCTAAAAAGAACCAGGATGTTAATGAATATTGTAGTTGCCATTTTCATACAACATTCTAGTTGTTGTGTGTAAACGTTCATATTATTTGAACTTCAAATGTCTAATGGTTATGTCTTACTAAGTCTATAAATACTAGCACTTAGGATCAAACAACTCGCCAATCATTTTGTATTGTGCCAATAGTTTTTCAAAGTTAGTCTGCGTCAAAATGTTTTTCAAATATCTAAACTTTCGAAGTATTTTTCACTGATACCTTTACGTATTCAAAAGATTTTCTCATTGAGCTTCAATTATATTCTATCTCTGAAAATCTATTTGATCTGGTATCTACTCAAATTCTTAGCACCGATTCATACTTGGTATCATTCTTGCTGAAGATAGAATTTGAGATATAGTTCATGAGAAATACAGTTGTACTTGATTTCATATCTTAGGTATTGTATTGAACTATATCAATAGTTGTGTTAACTACTGAACATTGAACCAAAAGTTTTCATACCTATATTTTATATCTACTTTGAAAATTGTTTGTGTCTTCTATTTACACTGGTCCTTCAATTTTCAAGTCAATGTTTATTCGGTATCATATTATTTTTGAAGAAGCACTGATTTTCATATCACATTACTCATGTTTTTCAAAACTGCACTTGAGCAATACTGAACATTAATAGGTAAAGGATTGTAAGTGTATTTCATCTTAGCATTACGTATTCATATTTCATATCTTTGTAATGCTATGTGCTGAGCTTAATTGTTAAGTGTTCTACTTAGTTAGAGCCAACATTATCTTGTGTTTTAATGCTGGTGTGTTTCTGGATTGAAACAACCAAGACAAGTGAATCTTGTTCACTTAATGATTTCAGGATTGAAATCATGTTAAGGTTGTCTCTGAACCTTTAAAAGAGAAAAAGGTTTATCCTCATCTGGAAGTAGGAAATCGGTTTATCCTAATCCCGTAAAAGGATAGGTGCATCCTTAACCTATATAAGGATAGGTTATCTCTTAACCTGTTAAAGAGAAACGATTGTTCTTCATCTCGTAAAAAGATCACGGTTTGTTGCACCCATGCCTTTAGGTGACGTTAATTTGACCCATAGTGTACCCGTAGAGTACCGGTATACGTATTTGTATATGTATGTGTATATGCATTTTGATGCTCGATGCACGTAAGTTTGAGTGTCTTTGCATGATTTTAGGACATAGAGAGTGCGCATGAAGTTTCTGAACCATCGGAGACTCGTCCGACGTTGAAACATGTCGAAACTGGTGTTTTGGATCCAGTGAAGCTCGCTCCAAAGATGAAGAAATTTATGTCACAAATTACATCACTGATTTTATCTCATGGATATGTGGTCCGATTGTGCTTATATTTTGTCAGATAATTCGTCTCTAATAGATCTTCATTATGAACGGTGAAGATCTTAATCAGAGTTACCTACCATGAGTTATAAGACTTCAAATATTGTTTCACGAATTTACAGATTTTCTTATGCAGTTTTGATCAAACGGTTGGATCTTATAATCCCACCGTTGGATTCAGTTGAAGGTTTACCAAACTGTTGGCAACAGACTCATGCAACTTTTCAACGGTTCCAATGTTAATTTGGTGAGTGGTTTGCATGAAATTGACTATCTAAGTGAAAGTATTGCAACAGGAAAACTGATTTTTAACAATTTTTGGCAACTTTTAGTTGTGGGCCCAAACACTTCTATATAAGCTATTGACTCGTTTTTTCAGCTCATTTGCACATTTTGCACTTGAGAAAGAGGGAGTAGAGCTGGAGAAGAGAAAAGGAGAGGAAAATTAGGGTTTGGAGGTTCTTGCTCAAGAACTCAATGAGGTTTGCATGTTTTCTTTTTTTTCTTCCTTTGATCTATCTAGTTTAAGCCTCCAAGCTGTATTTTGACCTAAGATATGCCATGGATTCTCAATTGAGGATTGTTCCAGACCTAGGGTTCCATTGCATGCATCTTTTTATGAACCTTAGTGTTGATTGGAGGCCATTGGTGCCATTTTCCCCATTTTCTCTTTTGGATTTGGTAGAACTTTTTGTAAATGGACCTATACCTTGTTCATGGCCTTATAATTTTTCAGGTTGTTTGCATGTCACCTATGTTAGACCTATGAACACCAAGAACTGATCCATGCCTTTGGTTAGAGATTTCCATGGTGAAATCTTGGAGTTTAGTTCAAATGGCCTACACTTGGATCATTGACTTAGGGTTAGAGTTAAGCTTTTCATGTCAACTATGTTGACCTAGTAGCCATGGTGGATGATCCCATGGTGCACGTTCAGTAAATTTCGTGGCTATGTATGGTGGCCCAATGTAAAATTGGCAATATTGCCTATGTATGAAAATTTCCAGATTTGGGACTTTTGATGCTCTTGATTGAAAATTGAAGATTTATGCAATGTAGGTCTTTTGGGGCATGATTAGGGTTGTTGAAGATATACTTCAGTGGGTTCACATACTGGACACCCTAAGGTTGACTAATTTTGACCTAGGCTAAGTATTTGACATTTTTCATGTACTTTGGCAATTTTGCATGTAATTTGGGGATTTTGCCCAAATTGGGACTTTTCACCTAAATCAAGTCAATTTATGAAATTGACTTAGGGATTGTTTAATTGGACCCAAATTGAATAGAATCATTGGTTTAAAATGCTAGAATCTACGTTAAATTGATATGACTTAGTTCATTTTGACCTTATGTTTTATATTGGCCTAATTAGAGATTTTGAACAAGACTTAGTCAATTGATGAAATTGACTTGATGTATAGTCTAATTGACCCTAATTTTAATTGAATGTCATGTATATTAGTGGTTGGATCATGGGATCCTATTACATTAAATTTAGGTCAATCTTGGTTTATTTGAATCCAAATGATCAAATTGGGCAATATGAAAAATTGGGTCGAGGGGGTAACCAATTTAGAATCTAATTGACTTTAGATTGGGTTTGAACATGAGATTTTGACACACTTTATGACTGATTTTCAGTTGTGTGAACCATGTTATTTCCAGGTCTTGTGATTGATCTTGAACTTGTTTAGCCAATTGGAGAGTTTTGGTGATTGGATTGGAATTGGATTAGCTAGACTTAGCCAATCGAGAGTAAGTGTTCTTTTACTTTTGGATTATTTATGTGGCATTGTAGTATAGAAATGTTTTAAATGCTTATGTATAATGGTATGCATGTTTTAATATTCCATGAAATACATTTGAGCATAATTCATTGGGATGACAATTTGCGTTAAGGCTCCTAGTTGGAATTTCCTCTTTTTGGAAATTCTCGTAAGTCTAGTGAAGATCCCAGTTGTGTACCTGGCAGAGGGTTGTATGGCTTGTGTATAGGTAGGTTAGTTTAGGCTAATCCTACGTGCTGCACAACCCCTAAAATCCTATTAGGATATGAGTATTGTGTGTGTGTTCAAGTGATGTGTGTAGCGCAACAGCCTTGAACCCCCGTACTCAGGAGGTGTTAGGATTGCATGAGTATGACTACAAATGTTATACATCGTCTTATGTATGACTTGATGCATTATGTTAGCATGTATATAATCTATTTCGTCATCATGATATTTGAATGATTTATGATCTTATCATGTTTTTATTAAATGCACGTATACGCCACTTATAAATGACATTCACTGAGCGGGCTGTAGCTCACACCTCACCTTTTTCTTTCAAGATCTGATAGAAAAAGGAAAGGGAAGGCTTGACTGCGGAGCATCCCTTGTTTTTGTTTCATGTAGGTGTTGTACATTTAATTTTGCAATTTGATAATTATGTGCATGATAATGCCTAGTATATGTATAATTAACACATAGTTGGGATGTGTTGGGTTTGTAGTATTTTGTAAACTTTGAGATTTTATATTTGGTAACTTGGAGATGTAATATTTTATTTCATTTATGATCATGTTAGATGGACGTTTTTAGGATTGTACTGTATTTGATTTTGGGGATTCGTATATGAGTTTTAGGCTGACGGGACGCTGGGTGTACCGACGAAGGTTATACTCGGAGGTTTCCGTGCCTGTCATGATGTTACATATAGTGGGTCATGACACATTTCTTCCTTATCCTGTAAAAGGAAAACGGTTCTTCCTTATCCCGTAAAAGGAAAACGGTTCTTCCTTATCTCGTAAAAGGAACATGAATTTTTTTTCATCCCGGAAAAAGAAAATTTGGTTCATCCTTAGCCCGTGAAAGTATAAGTTTGCCTTTAACCTGTAAAAGGGCAGTTGTAACGGTTTGGGTCTCACCCGTAAGTGAATTAGTTAATGGATTGAGAAAATCCTAATCGAGAGATTAGGTAGTAGACGTAGGCTTGGCCGAACCACTATAAATCTTATGTCTCACTTTTGCATTTTAGTCTAAGTTCTATTTATGGGTTCAATTCCAATACACTTATGTATATCATTAAGTTATTGGAAGAGAATTTTTAAATTGACCATCTCACCCAATTCACCCCCCTCTTGGGCGGACCAACAAGAAGCGCGCTTCTTCATTAAGGAATGCGTTCATGTGTCTCAGTCAAGTATTTTTTTATAAATACCACATTTGCTCATTTGAAGAGCAACTTTTGCAAAATCATTGAACTTGTGCCGTTTTTCATACTTTTATTTCTACAAGTTCAAAATAAGTTCTTGAGTGATTTAAACATCTCTTCAAAGCAAAAGTTCACATACATTTGAATCTTGTGAGTTCTCTTGAGCATAAATCAAGTTGTTCTTGAGTAAGTTCATCACATATCTTGTATATCTTGATCATTCTTGAAGGTGAAATCACTCTCAATCACCTTCACACATTGGAAAATCTTGTGTGCTTCATTCTTCCCAAGAGTTGGGTAAAATCTCTATTTATGATTCGTGTGATTGTGTTGTTGAACCAATTATCCTCACAACCCTTACGAGAATATGTCCCTAATATGAAAGATATTTTGATGATTACATACCACATTATGTCTATCATATTACTGCACATACGGCATATCTAATCTTACTTGGAGGTTTCAAATAATCAATGATGCACGGCGAACGTAATTAAAAATCTTCTTGAAGACCATGATCATTTGAACATGTCCGGTTGTATGATTAGATTATGATAGGTTGTAGGACCTTCTATGTCATATGATTCAGCGATATGTATGCCTGCATGTTTTAATCGATCATTAGCATATTCGATTTAATCCGGTTACATTATGTTTTATCGGGCTTTAATCAAGAAATCAAAAATCGATTTTAAAAAGTCTTTCAGGACACTAATGTTTTAGCAGCGCCCTCCTGGACTTGATGAGTTAGGACACTAATAAAATATTAGGAAGCTCAAGGCTGAATTGAACTGATTAATAAGGACACTTACATGTAAGTGGTGACCTTTCTTTTATCAACCCTTGATAATGTCAGGACGTTGACTTAGTCTCAGCTCGCTAGAAGTTCTTTCTGTTTCCAAGTGATTTCTATCTTCAAGGACGCTGATAGTTATAGGTTGAACAAATTATCAAGACGCTACTTATGTAGGAGCGCCCTCAACTTTAGAATCAACTTAATAACCCTCAGGATGCTTACTGTCCTTCAGTGTACTCAACATTGTTTTAAAACTAATTTTAAATTTCAGGATGCTAACTCTTGAGTAGCGCCCTCGTGTGTTCAATGTTTTTAAAACAAAGCAGGACGCTAACTGCGAAGTAACGCCCTCATGTTTTGAGTCGTTTAAATCGTCAAAGTAAGTCAGGACGCTTATGACTTAGTAGTGCCCTCACTTTAATGTTCAGCAGAACACTTATGCCTCATGAGCGCCCTCAAGGAACAAAATACAAAAGTTGATATTATGCACAAGGACGCTAATTTAACAAATGTTATTGTTCTAACAAAAGCACCATTTCTGTTACTTTCTTTAGAACCGTACGAATGCTTTGCAAAACTTTTCAGAGTCGTGCAACTACTTTTTCAAAACTTTTTGAACATTCTAAAAGCATGTCAGAACATTATCTTTTCAAGAAAGGATCAGACGATTCAGGTGTTATCACCATAATGTGCATTGAGCTGAATCGATCCATTTCGGGAAAGAAAGTATACTTTGTATTTGAAATAACCTAGAGCACCAAAATCATCAAGTCCATTGCGCTTATGTTATTCCTATATATATGTACTGCCTTAGAACAGAAAAACAACTAATGATATACGAAAATTGATATTCATTCAAAACGTATTAACAGTTTTCACTTGCGCAAAAACACTTTTCAGAAGTTAGTCGTCTTTCACTCGTGCTTGATCTTACGATCTTTTGAAAGAAAGACTTCAAGTCTTCTAAATTTACTGAACTTCATCTTCATTATTTTGACAATCTATCGACGAAGACAAAAGCCCTTTGAACATGTTTTTAGCATAAACTTCATCATACATATTTTGCTGAATTTGTGATTATAGAAGGTTCAATCTAAAGCTTTGTAAGTACCACTTTGATTCTAAATAAAAGGAATCATATCTCATCTTGTATTAAAGTTGCAGTGACTAGTTAGTCACTGGGCAAGATCAAGTGTTGCTCGAAGTTGTAACGGTCATCTCACACCCAAAAGTTGAGAAACGCTCTTCTCACACCCGAAAGCTGAGAAACGGTCTTCTCACACCCATAAGCTGAGAAACGGTCTTCTCACACCCATAAGTTGAGAAACGGTAGTTGTCACACCCATAAGTTGAGAAAGTGTATCGGTTTGATCTTCATCCATAAGAAGGTCTATAGTAGAGTTTGAACAAATCCTAACTGATGAGGTTAGGTAGTAGATGTAGGCGCGGCCGAACCACTATAAATCTTTCTTGCATTGTCTCATTTACATTTGTTGTATTTGATTGCTATACTTTATTTAATCTACTTTCATTATTCCGCACAATTTTAAGAAAGTGTTATGCGTCCAATTCACCCCCCCCCCCTTCTTGGACATATATGGGTAAACATGTGTTTATGATTGTTAAACAGTTTTTGTGCTTGATCTATATCTATCTTCAAAACCGTTTTGTTTAAGAGTTTGTGAACCGTACTTGATCGTCATATGATATTATCTTGATTAGTGGTTTTATACATCTTATGTGGTATCGATTCATGTGCTAAACTTACATTATTTTGAATCGATTTCATTGATCATTACTTAAGCATATTGATTCTTAAACTTAATCATTTATCTATTTAGAATTAACAAGTCTTGATCATTTGTGCATATTGATTCTTATGCTTCATACATATCACCTTTAGAATTAATATTTGAATACATGTGCATATTCGATACTTGATCATACATTATCACTATTTGAATCATTTGCATTTATTTGAAAACAACTATTTCAGCGTTATGCATCAGTTAAAATGTTATGGTTGGAATAGTAGTGATTATTCATTCAAGATTGTATGCTTAAAATTGTTGAGAGTGTTTTTAGAACATCTCTCTCTATTATTTGAAATCTTGATGTATTGTTGAGGTGTTAGTCAACCGGGACTATATCATATTGTTATACGGCTAGTAACCACGCCCATAAGTTGGTTACAGTATGGCTTCTAGCCAAGCCTTTATATTGGTTAGTTTGTACGGCTTCTAGCCAAGCTTTTATTTTGGTTAGTGTGTGTGGCCTCCAACCCAGCCCTTGTGTTGGTTAGTGTAACACCCTATATATTCGAATCAAACATAATCGTTGACTTATATGTATTGTAGGATGTATTTATACATATATACGTATGTGTATTGACCTTAAAATAATGAAAATACATGTATGGTAGTGTTGTTTGTACACTAGGATGTTAGTGGTATCATTAAAAGTCCCATACTTAGTGGAAAAATGCAAACTACAATGAAAGAAGCGCGCTCCTAGAAAGAAAAACACACTTCTGTGGTGAAAACCTGAGAAATATGTTTTTGAAATTTTCAGAGAAGCGCGCTCCAATCAAGGGAGAAGAGTGCTCCTCACGGGTTTGGCATAAATTCTATTTTCTAGCGAAGGAGGAGCGCACTCCTTCCCAAGAGAAGTGCACTCCTCACGGCCAGAGTTTCTAAAATGGACGGTGAGGCAGTGTGCATGTTTTTAATAGGAATCTCTCGAGATTTTTAGCATATTTTAGTTGTTGGAGTTGAGGAAAAACTGGAGAACGAAAAGGGAAGATAAGAAAAAGGGTTTGGAGGATCAAATCCAAGGTAAGGACTTGTCATTTTGAACTAAATATTTAAGATTTGAGTTCCTCTTGTTGAGTTGTTCAACATACTTGATTTTATAGAATTTCAACGGTTGGTTTGGATGATTGAGAACGAGGGATAGATGTTGGATCTATGATGATGTGATGTGCAATTGAATTGTAAGTATTTCCTTGATGTTATGCAAGTGATTTGAGGTTGAAAACCTATAAATTTAAAGTGTTTTAATGGTAGGAAAGTTCCACCCCAGCTGTTGAAGCAGCTAAGGGTTTGGAGCTCAATTAATTGTGGAATTGATGGAGTTAAATGGGTTTTGCTGTAAAACTATGATTGGGATTGGTTTGAATTTGAATTGGCAATGAAAGAAATCAGGAAATCTAAATTTGGTGATTAGTGAAATGGTCATAAGTGACCTGCTTGTGCTGGAAATATGCATGTGAATGGTGTAAAGTGGGCAATTGACTTAGTGTTAGAGTGCAAACCATTGTGAGTATTTTCCTTGACTTGGTTCTTTGTATGGCATTGTATATATGTGCAATTGATCTAACTGTAAGAGAATTATGTATTAAATTGATTACAGTATTGTATTGCAATTCATGAAATGTTTTAGCATTGGAGCAGGTTGGACTTGCGAAGGCAAGTCAAACATGAGTTTATTTTGTTGGGAATTAGTCACGGGTGAGTGTTATAGGAAACCTCAATGTGCAGTGAACTATCCTAACTAGGATTATAAATCCTTGAATTGACTTGTATTGAGTAATAAGAGGTCGTGGCTACCTTGTAGATGTCATACAAAGGGTTAGACCCGCTCTATTACTCAGAAAGTGGGAGATTGGGATTTCGTTGATAACTTTGCTTGTTTTGTTGAAAATACTGCATAAAATCCTCAATGTATATTATGAGCATGTATGTGTTATTTGAACATTGCATACATGTTTTGATAAGTGTTTTAAGGCTTTAAACTCATGTTTACATGAATGCATATAAATGTCATTATAAGAAATATTCACTGAGCATGTTGTAGCTCACCCAATTCCTTCCAATAGTTCAAGTAAAGATTCCAAGGGTAAAGGAAAGGCAAGAGAAGAGTAGAAGGCTCTTCAGTTTCTTCTCTATTGATGTATGTATGGAGGACTTGGGAACCTATTTACTTTTGTTATGTATAATTATCATGATAAGCATATATATTATCACTTAGATGAGTGGAGTGATGATATGGTTGTGGTTTTGTGGATGGAAAATGGAAATGATAAATATTAAGGTATCATGTGAATATGATGATGGTTATATGGTTATGTATGAATATGTATATGTGTGAATTGATTTGATGTGGTTAGGTTTATTCTGTGATATGTCCATATTATGGGGACATGCTGATGAATCTTTTTTGGAAGTGTGTATTTAAAGGCTAACAGGGGATTATATACTTGTATGTATGGTGTATAACACTCTGTGCCAGTCATGACTTCATTCTAAGAATAGTGAGTCGTGATAGTTAATGTGTGCGGCTTCTAGCCAAGCCCTTATGTTTGTTACTGTATACGACTTCTAGTCATGCCCGTAAGTTGACTAGCCAATAGTGGATTGGGAAATCCTGATCGTGGGTGGGTCAGGTAGTGGAGTAGGTTCAAGGGGAACTGAACCACTATAAATCATTGTGTCCATTTATTTTTTCTGCACTTGATTATTTGGCTTGTTACCTATTGCTCAATACATTTTGTGCTTATTGATCGTATCTTTGAGTATGTTGCTATTGGTATCTAATTGATTATTCCACATGGTATTGAATGTTAAATTTTTTATTAAGTGGTATATTCTTAAAAATGATATAAGTATTCACTTCACTCATTCATTTACTTGAGAAATCATGCTTCTTCCTTCAATCAGGCCAATAATGAATTTGTTTGAAATCATCAAAAATGGGGAGATTGTTGATGTAACTACTCTCACCCAGTTTTGTTTTGATGATTGCAAACAACATACCTGTATTATCTAATCTCTTTGACGTAGTTGTTTCAGTGCTAACTAGATATATCTAATGGATTCAACTGCATCGTCAAAGCACGTGGAAGGAACAACACCTCATGAATATTCAAGAGCTTCATGGTTATATTACTTTATTAGAATCTTAGTGTTGTAGAGTAACAATTGCTTGTTCCAACCACACATGATTTGCATCTTTTTAAAATCATTCATATAGTTTATTATTCTCATGCATGCACTTATTTTAGTTTAACTATTACGTTGTCACTTAGTCATAATTGTTTATCATACACATATTGATCAATGTTTAACATGCATTCATCTTGTCAACTTTTGTTTAATCGATCGAATCACACACATTTAATTGTGTTAATTGTACCTCAATCTTGTCAAAAATGTTTTTAAAATGTTTGTCAAAATTTTTGACAATATCCTAAACCTATTATGATCAAAAATTGAGTTTCTTTCACTTCTCAGGGAAGGAACACGCTCTTATGCTTTTTCCCGAGACTCGGAGATTTTTTATCAGGGTTTGAGGAACGCGTTCCTTTTAAAAGGAACGCGCTCCTGTGGCTTTTCTCGAGACTCAAAATTTTTCTGATTAGGGAAAAGGAACGCGCTCCTGTTGCCAAGGGTAAAATAGGAAAAACTTTAAGAGTGAGTGATTCTTATTGAAGGAACCCAGTCCTATGTCTAACGGACATATTGAAGAACGCGCTCCTTAATTGGAGGAAAATCTAAAAATTTTCAGATTTTAAACCAAAAATGCATTCCTATGTTAAGGAACGTGTTCCTGTGTCTCGGAGATAAACACCACACTTGTTCATTTAAAGAGCAACTTTTGCAAAACTTTGAGAACTTGTGTATTTTTTGTCTTAGTTTTCATACAAGCTATAAACAAGTTCTTGAGTGATTTAAACCTTCTTTGAAAGCAAAAGTTCAACAACATTTGATCATTTTATCCAATCTTCCGAATAGTTCTCCACATCTTTCAAAACCTTGAGAAACTTGGAGAGTCTATCTTGTGCAAGTGTTTAAGATGATTCAAGTGTTTCTACATCATCTATTGAGTCTTGATCGTGATTTCTATCATCCAACTTCACAAAAGAATAATCTTGGTGCTTCAACCTTACCGAGTGGGGTATACATTTCTAATCAAGATTCTTGGGATTTTGGGTTTATGCAAATCAGTTTTTGTGCTTAGATTATAATCTTTAAAACTGATTTTGTACTGATTGTGTTTGTGAAACCCTATCTTGATCTTCATAACAAAATACCTTGTTTAGTGGTTTCATAAATAGTTTGAGATATCCATTCATGTGCTAATATCATATTATATTAAATCGAAGTTTTTTATCATACTTGAGTTGTTTGATTCTTGATCTTAATCACATATTCATTTAGAATCATCAAGTTTTAATCATCATGATATATTCATTCTCGAGCTTTAAACTTAGCGTTATTTAGAATCAATATCTTGATAGTTGTGCATATTCGATTCACTATTTTACATTACATATATTTGAATTAAGTGCATTTGAGAAAAACCTATTTCAACACTTTGCATCATTTAGAATCATAGTGGTTGGGATAGTAATTGTTGACTCATTCAAGATTGTAAGCCTATATTGCTGAGAGTGTTGTTGTGCACTTCTCTATATCTTCGTAATCTTGATGTATTGTTGACTTGGTTAAGTCAACCTGGATATTACCATTACTTGTATGGCACGTAACCACTCCCATAAGTGTGTTACAAGTTGTGGTTTTCTAGCCAAACCCTGGAGTAGGCTAGTTTGTAGCTTTCTATCTAAGCCCTGGTGTAGGTTAGAGGTTGTGGCTTTTCTAACCAAGCCCTTGTGTCAGTCAGAGTGTAAATGGCTTCTAATCGCGCCCGTTGGTGATTAGCCAATAGTGTATTGGAAAATTCTGATCGTGGTGGTTGGGTAGTGGACGTAGGTTCAAAGGAAACCGAACCACTCTAAGTCCTTTGTATTCATTTATTTTCTTGCATTTGTTATTTGGATTGTTACCTACTAGGCACATTACTTGTTTAATTAAAATATCTGAAAGGTAACGTTAAAATCTGCCAAGTCAAATTCACCCCTCTTCTTGGACTGTAATACTGAGCCAATACTATGGACATGGTATACGTTTTTTAATACGAAGCATTGTTCGTACTTGTACTTGTCCATACCCAATTTTTATCCACCCTTACTATTGAGAAGACATTCAATAATATGAGAGTACTAAAGAAATTTTGAATATATAGAGAGAAGATATATATCTATAAACTTTTTGATAGTTGAAAAAGCTTTCTTAAGAAACGTAATTTTTCTAGAGAATTTTCTCGTGATTGTTTAATTGTGTATAAAAAAAATGTGTTTTAATATTCATATAATGCAAAGAGAATGAAAAATAAAAGGTTTCTTTGAATATAAGTATAAACACAAACATAATAAATAATACTAATTTTTTTTGTTATGAGAAAATTAAATTTTTAATAAAATGTGTTTTAATATTCATATAATGCAAAGAGAATGAAAAATAAAAGGTTTCTTTGAATATAAATATAAACACAAACATAATAAATAATACTAATTTTCGACTCTATAAGTGAGAAAATTAGGGGATTGAGAAAATGTTTTAGGAGAAAACATAGGTAATTGAACACAACACTTTAATAATTTCTTAAGAAAATCTTTTATTTTCTTGAGAAAATAAAAAATTCCTTTCCTATCAACTAGACAACTTCCTTGTATCTTCTTTCTACATGTTCAAAATATGTCTAGTGCTTTCTTATTAATGGATCTAGTAGTATTCACAATGCCAATACTTGCACCCAATCCGCCCTAAGTTGCCCAATCGTCCTTTCGCACACGCTCGCATGTCGCGTGCACGGGGTGTGTATGTGAGCTAAAATTTAAGTGTAGTACTCTAGTTACACTTATAAATAAACAAGTAGAATTATATTTTTCCCATGTGGGACTAAAAGATTGTTTTCAAATTTCACCACTTTACACATATCAAGTAGGCTACTTTTAAACTCAATTTTTCATTCATTTATAAATGGGTATAGCTTAATACTTATATATATTCTTGATATTCACATATCAAAGATTAACAATCAACTTGGTCCCACCCAAAATCACTTGTGGGTCCCACTTTAATATTTAGCTGAAAATGGTGAAAAAACCATGTTTAATTACCCATTTTCCAACAATCCCCCACATGAAGATCCTCAAGGTTGTCCGTTGATTTGATATAATCTATGGAGATTACTCCATTTTCAAGTAACTGTTTAATTGTATTTTGTCTTCGACGTATATGTCTTGACTTACCATTATACATTTTATTGTGTGCTCTAGTTATAGCAGACATACTATCATAATGAATGCATATTATTGAGAAAAGGTTTGGACCAACACAGAACATCCTCTAAAAAGTTACGAAGCCATTATGCTTCTTCTCCAACTTTATCTAAAACTATAAACTCAGATTTCATAGTAGATTTGGCTATACATGTTTGTTTTGAGAATTTCCATGATACTGCTCCTCTTCCAATGGTGAACACATATCCACTCGTAGATTTAGTGTTCTTGGAGTAAGATATCCAATTTGCGTCATTATATCCTTCGAGGACAACTGAATATCTCGTATAATGCAATCCATAATTCTGTGTGGACCTTAGATATCTAAGTACCCTAATCAATGCTTTCCAATGATCCTTGCCCGAATTGCTTGTAAACCGGCTCAATTTATTAATTGCACATGCTATGCCAGGCCGTGTACATACCATAACATACATTAGACAGCCAAGTATACATGAATATTCTAATTGATTTATGGGTTGCCCTTTATTCTTGATAAGATGTAAATTCACATCTATAGGTGTTTTTGTAGGACTAGTATCATATTTATTGAACTTAGTCAATATTCTCTCAATATAATGAGATTGAGACAAGACCAATCCATTAGACATTTTAGGGATTTTAATCCCTAAAATGACATCAGCAACGCCCATATCTTTCATATCAAAATGTTTAGTCAACATTTTCTTTGTAGACTTGATTATCGCTTTATTATTACTTATAATCAACGTATCATCCACGTAAAGGCACACTATGACATAACCCTTCGGTGTATTTTTGACATATACACATTTGTTACATTCATTGATTTTAAAACCATTGGACAACATGACATTGTCAAATTTAATATGTTTTAATCCATATAATGATTTAACAAGTCCAGATGCAACGAATCCTTCAGGTTGCTGCATATATATCTCTTCTTCTAACTCACCATTTAAGAAAGTTGTCTTAACATCCATTTGATAAATTTCAAGAATGTTTATTGCAGCAATAGCAATTAACATTCCTATAGATGTTATTCTAGTTACTGGTGAATATGTATCGAAGAAATCAAGGCCCTCTTTTTGTTTAAAGCCCTTGGCTAGCAACCTATCCTTATATTTATCAATTGAACCGTCAGCCTTTAATTTTCTTTTAAAAATCCATTTACACCCTAAAGGCTTTATACTTGATGGTAAATCTACTAATTTCCAAGTATGATTGTGCATGATTGATTCAATTTTACTATTTATTGCTTTCTTCCAGAAAGGAGTTACGGGTGCATTGCCTCTTTAAAACTTTGAGGCTCACTTTCTAACATGTACGTTAGAAAATCAAGACCAAAAGACTTTGCAACTTTAGCCCTTTTACTACATCTAGGTTCATCCTCTAAATTTTTATTTGGGGGATTACTACTGCTACTTGCAGTGTCATAAGTTCTTTTATTTAAACTTAGCTCTTGCATATGTTTTTTTGGAAAAATATGCTAAAAAAATAATGCATTTCTAGATTCCATAATTGTATTCACATGTATATCAGAATATTTGATTTATATATAAGGAACCTATATGCACTACTGTTATGAGCATAATCAACTTAACCTTTTTAGGTTCAGGTATTGCTACCTTAGCTAAACACCCCCAAACTTTTAAATATTTATAGGAAGGCTTCCTACCTTTCCACAACTCATAAGGAGTAACATCCTTATTTTTACGGGGTATTTTGTGAAGAATGTAGTTAACAGAAAAGAATTGCTTCCCCTCACATATTTTGAGGTAACCCAGAACTTATCAACATGGCATTCATCATTTCTTTCAATGTTCGATTCTTGCGTTCAGCAATATCATTTGATTAAGGCGAATAAGGAGCGGTTGTTTGATGAATCATACCATGTTCTTGACAGAACACACCAAAAGGTGCTTCATATTCACCACTTCTGTCGTTTCTTATTGCCTTTATCTTTTTATCAAGTTGATTTTCAACCTCATTCTTATAGTGTTTGAATACTTCCAAAGCTTCATCTTTGTTTTTAAGCAAATAAACATAACAATATCTTGTATTGTCATCAATAAAAGTAATAAAATATTTTTTCACACCTCTAGTTTGTAAACATTTTAAGTCGCATATATCACTATGAATTAATGCTAGAGGTTTAGTGTTTCTTTCAACTGAATTAAATTGTGTTTTAGCTAACTTTGCCTCAACACATATTTCATACTTATAATTTGGATCAATTTGATAGTTAGGTAATAATTCTAAATTCATCAATTTTCATAATGAATTAAAATTAACATGTCCTAATTTATCATGCCATAAACAATAAGACTCCAAAAACTAAACAAAAGATGAATCTTTATTATCTTCAAAGTTGCGGATTACAAACATTACATTCATCTTGAATAACCCCCTTTCCAAGTACCCCTTTTCCCACAAATACACTATTTTTGGAAAGTACAAATTTATTGGAGTCAAAGACCATCCTAAAACCACTTTTGCTCAACAGTGAGCCTAAAACAAGATTCTTCTGGATGTCAAGTATATCCGGCACATCGATCAAGGTGAGTTCCTTTCTTGAGGTCATCCTGTGACCCACCTTTCCAAGACCCGTTATTGCTGAAATTGTTGAATTTCCCATGATCAAATTACATCCTCTTATTGTTGTATAAGAGGAAAACATGTTCTTATCAGCACAAACATGTTGGGTGGCTCCAGTATCAATCCACCACTCTCTAGGTTCATCAACCATGTTGACTTCAAAAACCATAGCAGATAGCATCATGTCAGATACATCTTCAGTCATCTCCTCAGACATATTGAT
The DNA here is from genome assembly GCA_035771175.1 of Paratinospora sagittata. Taxonomy (NCBI): domain Eukaryota; kingdom Viridiplantae; phylum Streptophyta; class Magnoliopsida; order Ranunculales; family Menispermaceae; genus Paratinospora; species Paratinospora sagittata. The sequence continues at coordinate 13,709,964 of CM069612.1, forward strand.
TTGATCTTTCTTGGACTTGCCTTTCGATCGACAGTCTTTGGCTTTGTGCCTTTGTTTTTGGCAATTATAGCACTCGCCATTGAACTTCTGTGTTTTTCCTTTCTTTTGAGCCTGACTATCACCAGTACGCTTTCGTTTCTTGTTCTTGGTGTACTTTCCCTCCACAATGTTAGCTTTAGGTTCTGTAAGGTCTCCAATTTTCTTTTCATGACTTTTATTTTCTTGTTCAATCCGGAGTCTGACAATAAGGTCCTCAAGTCCCATCTCTTTACACTTGTGCTTGAGATAATTCTTGAAATCTTTCCAAGAAAGTGGTAACTTCTCAATAATTGTAGCCACTTGAAAAGATTCACTCAAAGACATTCTCTCTACATGAATCTCATGGAGAGTAATCTGCAGCTCTTGAACTTGATCCAACACAGTCTTTGAATACACCATCTTGTAATCAAGGAACTTGCTGACCACAAATTTCTTATGGCCAACATCTTTAGTCTTGTATTTCTTATCCAAAGAATTTCAAAGTTCCTTGGCAGTACGGACTGTACTATACACATTATACAGTGTATTTTTCAGCCCATTAAGAATGTAATTCTTACATAGAAAATCAGAGTGTCTCCATGGTTGAATTGCAGCAATGACATGTTTGTCAGTCTCATCATCTCTCATTTCAGGTTCATCTTCATTCAATACCTTGACCAAATTGAGAGTGATCAGGTAAAACAACATCTTATGTTGCCACCTTTTGAAGTCAGTGCCAGTAAACTTCTCTGGTTTCTCAGGTTTCAGAGAAGTAGTAGTCGGTTTAGGGGCAGAATCTATCTCGATCATAATTGTCTAAGATTGTTAACTATGTAGTAGATATTGCAGAAGATAGATCACTGTTTCAGTAGAGTAATGATAGTAGATTGAGGCTAGAGTGTGACTTTATGTCCTTAAGACAATTATGTCCCGCTTAGGTGCTCATGGTGTATGACACTTGTCACCCAAGATACAACAATCTCCTTCTTGTGACAATAGCACTTCAAATCACAAGAATAATCGAACCAAAATTGGTTGTACTCACTCACAAAAGAATGCTAAAAACAGAGAAGAGAGTAGAGAAAAAAATTCAGAGATTTTGGAATTTTTTGGGACGAATTTCTGAGTTCTTGAGGGCTCTATTTATAGCCAAATTATGGCTATACTTGGTGCTCGTTTCTACACGGTTGGATTGAATTTGATCGCGTCTAGACTCGATCTGACGGATTTAATTGAATCACCTAATCGTACATCGTTGGAACGTATCCGATCATTTTAGGCGCAATCTAACAGCTCCGCTCGTCGCAACCGATCTCGCATCGTTGGATTGCCGTCAATCTGACTGTCCCGATCAGCGCATCCAATCCCACACCGTCGGATCTTTGTACATTGCACCTAGACCGATCTCCTCGACCAACTACATTCATCGTGTCTGGACGTCCCATATTTGATCTTCCACGGATGCATCTCATCCGTTCGATCTGCCCCCAATCTCCGAAAACATAAAGCTCCCCAGCTACTTCGCGTATGTACAAAGTGCAAAGTGTTGTGCGCTCATTGCGCCCTAAGTCGCTCAATCGCCCTTTCACCCCTAAGCCTTCCTTGTGTGTGTGTGAGCTAAAATTTAAGTGTAGTGTTCTTATTATACTTATAAGTAAACAATTAGAATTTTGTCTTTTTCATGTGGGACTAAAAGATTATTTTCAAATATCATCATTTTTCACATAACAATTAGGCCACTTTAGACTCAATTTCATATACAAATGGGTATAGCTAAATACTTATATATTCTTAATCTTCACATATCAAAGATTAATAATCAACTTAGCTCTACTCAAAATTACTTATTGGTCTCACTTTAATATTTAACTAAAAATTATAAAAAATTTATGTCTAATTACCTATTTTTCAACAAGTTATGCATCCTTTCAAAGTACGATGGCATTCTCGTGGAGCGTGGATCCTACTATACTTGGTCAAAATTAACAATGGTAGAAGGACGCTTCGTGCACGTGAGTGGGCCATATTGTTGAAGGATGACTTATTACATGGGTGCATGGTCATCTTCATCATGTTAGTTGATGGGCTCTCATCATCAACTTCGATCTTCTGCCTATGAGCATGCAACCTTGAAAAATAAAATGAAAAAAAAAGTTAGGGTTTATGACTTCAAAAGTAGGAAAAGCTGGTATGATCACAAAATCCATAAGAAAGACATGGTGAGATCTTAGTCAAAAAGATGAATATATGAAGTTGAGTTAACAAATTGAGGGTCGGGTCCACATCATCTCACATACTTGTGAGAGAATAATACATATATATATATATACACAATTAATAAATAAATTAAAGGGTTCTTTCTTCCTTGCATGGCCCATTTGAAAGCTTGTGTTGGGTATCACATGGAACGCATTGATTATGGAAAGAATGAAATGGTCGTTTAGATATGTGAGCTACACATTTTTAAATATTTGAATATTTATGTTAGTGTTAATGTTCAATGAACTGTCCCATTGACCTTTTAACAGTAAGAAGAGGTGCGGGGTTTGCAGAGGGGAAATATAGCGGATCGGAGATCGGAACCGTTGTCGCCGGAACCGGCAAAGGTTCCAAAGCAGATCCGGATAGCGGATCGGAGATCGGGCGAGTCCGACGACGTGTACGCCGGATCGGCGTTCTTCCTTTCACCGTCTCCACGAGCCTTGCCGTTACCGCGTTTCTCGAAGAAGTAGAAACAGAGCGTGGCGGCGCCGGCGCCGAGTATAGACGATTCGGCCACGAAGGATCTGAGACGGCTTCTTCGGCTCGATTAAAAGAGGTCTTTCTTCGTCATCACTGGATCGAAATCAGAGGTCTTTTTTTTTTTTTTTTTTTTTTTTTGAATGAGATCTGCAATGTGCACTGGATCGAAATCGTCGTCAACCTCTATGATGTTGCTGGTCACACCTCAAAATCGCTCTCAACAGGAAACTGATTTGCTTGAACGAAGTAACAAAAAAGTTAAGATGAATGTGGATGGAGTGGAAGCGGTTTTGTCGCCGATGGCGGACGTAAATATGGTGGAGGAGACTCAGGCATGCAAGGAGAATGTTGAGGGGAATGAGATGTTCGCCCCCTTGCCAACATTTAGAGACAAACTTTTGGGCTATACGGGACGGATGGATGATGGTGAGACTTCCGATGAGGACTGGACCTCAGATGATGAAGAAGAGATGGGGGCTGAGGAGTCCGAGTCCGAGTCCGAGTGTCCAGTCATTCACATATCCAAGGAGGAGAAGAGACGCTTACGTCGCCCATGGAGACAGACACTTATTATCAAATTGTTGGGCAGAACAATTGGATTTACATTCCTGTTACGTAAGATTAAGGCCTTATGGCGTCCGAAGGCTCCTATTGAATTAGTTGCTATTGATCAAGACTATTTTCTTGTCAAGTTTGCCTCCAAAGAGGATTATGAGTATGCAAAATTTGAGGGCCCATGGATGATCTTTGATCATTATCTGATAGTGCGGCAATGGCATCCTAATTTTGACCCGGGGCAGGAGAACATGGATAGATTGTTGGTGTGGGTGCGAATCCCTTGTCTCCCAATTGAATACTATGACTATGACTTCCTCATGAAAGTAGGAGCGCGTATTGGTCGTCCGGTGAAGATTGATGATGCAACAAGCACCGTCTCTAGGGGGAAGTTCGCGCGTATATGTGTGGAGGTAGATATAACCAAGCCACTTCTGTCTAAATTCACTTTGCGACGTCGGGTTCGACGGATTGAATACGAGGGGATCCATTTAATTTGCTTTGATTGTGGATGTTATGGGCATCGGAAAGATGGTTGTCCAAAGAATGAGGGCCAAGAGACGCCTCATCAAGGTGGACCGGCGGAAGTGCTGGCCGGAGATGTTAGAGATGTGGTCGGAGTTCAAGCCAGGCCGGCTGAGCTTCCGGTGAATCAGGAAATAACCGAAAGTTATGGGCCATGGATGTTGGCCTCTAGAAGATCTCGTAGAGGTATGACCAAAACTGAAAATGGAAATAGTGGGAGAGCTGGACGTGATCCTCGGGATATGCCACTGATTGGTGCTAAACAAAATGTTAGTTTTCAGCAACATATTTCTCGGTATGCTACATTAGCGGTTGAGGATAATCCTGAGGAAAATATTGATGGTGATCAACGAGATGGGCCGCATCTTGATAAGGATATTGGCGTGCACATGGGCTCAGGGATATCACTTAATGAATATGTCAAGAGTAAAGGGAGAAGGCCCAATATGCAAATAAATACTAAGGAAGTGGATAATGGCCCAAGCACTCAAGTGGCTGTAGAGACCAGCAATGCGGTTCGAATAAAGAAGAATTTACTGACTCGTGACATCACTTCTCTCTCTTCTCAGTCCAAGCAAGCTGCCGCTGCGGAGGAACATATTGTGGTGCGTGGGTCCAATAGAGGTCAGCTGATTTCTCGATCGGTGGTCTCTCATCCCCAGCATCAGGTTGAGAACATGGAGGGTATTCATCCTACAATTAATTTGATACCAGAACATCATCAAGATCCTCCTATTGGTAGGCGGGAACTTGGTGGAACAAAAGCTAATCTGGTGGGGGTGCATAACGAAGCTCCTAGGGACAAGGATGAATCGCTTGGGAGGATGGATATTGTTGATGGAGGGTTCTCCTCTTAAAGTCGTGCTTGTCAATTTTTTGGTCTTCGGTAGGGGTGGGTAGCCTATTTTATCTTGTTTTTATGGATTTTATGATCTGGAATTGTCAAGGGAAGATGCGGGGAATGTGTATCCTGTCTTCCCCTTTCCGTGGGTTATTTAATATTTTGAGGGAAGATGCAACTAGGGTTACTTGGCCTAGGAGAGTTCAAGATGTAGTGTACTAATTGTTCTTGCTGGGTATTCCCCCTCTTTTCCTTTCCAAAAAAAAATTGTCCCATTGACCTTTTAACATTCCTCAAACTATATTTAATGGATTCACACTTGATTTATAATTTTTATTTTTATTTTTTATTTTTTATTTTTTGATAATTGAGGGTATCCGGATCACTTGATATATAAACATTACTTGCTCTTCTTGTTTGTCCAATTGTCCATCTTTTACATTATCTTTTTCCCATCTTTTCTCTTTACCGTAATTTTCGTTTTAGATTATTTGGGTGGGTTTTGTTTATTATTTTTTATTTATATATTTTATTTTGGAAAAATATTAAATATAAGTTCCGTTTTCAGTTGAGAACATTAGACACTCAAACATCGTAAATAATGATCATTAAAAATAATATCTACATAGGACATTTTTTCTAAGATTGAAACTATGATCACATGTGAAAGAGATAATTAAAAAAAAAAAAAAGTGTATAAATTTATATACATATTTCTACTGTACTTGGTCAAAACAATGGTAGAAGGATGCTTCGTGCACGTGAGTGGGCCATATTGTTGACTATTTGAAGCAAATAATTTCAGAGACAACTTTTTTAATTGAATTTATGGCATTTTGAAAAGAAGAAAATGTATGTACTACAAAATAAACTAGAGCCGTTATTCCATTAAGTCCTCGAATCTAGAAATCAATCACTTGGGTCCCCTATATATTATTCAATTAAAATCCTTAAATATATAGCACCGTGTCTTTTCTTTTCTTTTTTTCTTTTTTTTTTTTTGGTAATGAAGGGTATCTAGGCCAACTTAGATATTCCTAGTCTCTAGACAAGCCTCAATGAGGGGAGAGAATGGCAACTTCCGGTGGGTGTGTAGCTACCCCTACCTTTCGATGCAAGGCTCCTGTAATTTTTGTATTCTCCTCGATATTATTGATTACGACGACATTCGATTAATTTATTTCCTTTTTATTAATTTATTTCCTTTATTAATATTTTCACATTCATTATATTTTCATTATAGTAATTTTTGTTTGGAAACATCTAATTTCCTAATTTTGGTGATAGTTGGGCTTTTATATTTTGGATAGATTAGATTATTATACATTAAGGAGTTTGTATTGTAAAAGACATGTTTGATGAATTGAATAATATTTGCTCCTACTTTCTTCTCTTTCTCTTCCTTCTCGCCATTATTTGGTATCAGAGTTTAGGGGTGACAATTTGGCCCGAGACCCATTGGTCTAACCCGACCTGTTATAAATGACTCGGTCCAAACCTCGGCCCGACTATTACATTGGTCGGCCCGGCCCCGTCTCAAAATTTATTAGATGGATTTAGAATCACATAGCTAGACCCAGCCTGGCCCGCTAACCCTGTTCAAAGGCCCGGCCCGAAGGCCCAAAAATTAGGCCCAATTATATATATATATATATAATATTTTGTGTATATTTTAGATTTACTTTAAAATATATATATATTATAATAAATATAAAATATATATGTGCACGTAATTAAGAGTATAAAATGAAAAAAATAAAACATAATTAAAATTGTGTTATATAAATATATAATTAAAGTATATATACTATATATAAATATAATACGTACCACATACATAATATATTGTGTCAAAAAAATAATATAATGTATATATAATGATAAAAAAAACCATAATCAAGTGTATAATTACAATTAAGAGTGTATAAAATGTGTATAATATATATTTAATTAAGTCAATAGTGTTATTTAATTTAGGGTTTATATTTGTATTATATATACATTATTAAGAGTATGTTCAATTAAGTATATAATATGAATAATCCACGTACCTAGTATGCTCAAGTATGCATGCCGTATATTTCATATTTTTTACATGCATTAACTTGAATCCATAATTTAGGCTTTAAATTATTTTTAAATCTTTATGTATGTCTAATATCATGAAAAGAGAGTGTTTGAACAAATTCATCCTTTATAGATACCCTTACTCATGGCATCTCTCTTTAGGACTTTTATGCTAGATGCTTCAATTAAAATTCAAAATATCCTTAGCATCTCCTTATAAGTCAAATAGCTAGGCAATGCATTACTCTACAAAATGTGATTTGTCTATGCTATTTCAGTTAAAGTGTAATCATGTTGGAATTGATCTTATTTGTTTCCTATGCATGATTTACAACTACTTCATAATTCAAGAATGCATTCTACATTATTTATATCTTTCAATGCAGTACTTTGAATTCACATCTTAGGTTATGTGGTTATTTACATTCTTTCACATGCCTAAGTCAATGGAAATAGGATGCCCGTACTCATACTTGTCCATTTTGGCATTCATGTTCCATTCATACCCAATTTTGATGCATTGTTTGAATTTAAAATCTTATATGCATCAAATGTTTTTGAAAAATTATTTCAAATGGATGTCTTGAGTTTTTAAAATGTGTTTTGCATCTTATTGAAACCATCCTAGCTAGGTCATGATTAAATTGATATATTTATGCCTAGTCTATGAATCTTGGAATATGCTCATGCATACTCAATTAATATACATATATCACTTTAGGAAGTTCTTTATATGAAATCCTTACATATGCCTAATTCTTGGAAAAGTAATTGCCTACAATCATGTCTTCATACTTTTGCACTATTATTCCATTCATATATGATGCATCAATTAGGCCCTGTATCCGAAATGCATCAAATATTATGACAATTAATTTCTATTGAGTGCCTTAAACATTAAAATTATTTCTTGCATCTTATTAGAATCATGATAGCTAGGCCATTCTTGACAATCAATAAATCTTGGCTATGCTATGATTTCAACCTATACTTATGCTTATACTTGTGCTTACTAGAAATATATGATGAAGCATATTTCCTTTAGGTCATGCTCTACTTGCCAAAATTTTGCTTGTGCCTAATACCATGAGAATGATTACTTGTGCTTAAAATTCTTTATAAATCCATCCTTTTGGCGTATCTTTCTCATTTTTACATGTCTACATGCCTAAATTTTAATCTACTATATATGCATCTACATGTTTAAAATTGGCTATGCTACGCAAATATTCAAAATCCTATCTAGCTAGCCTATGAACCTTTTGAGCTAAAATTTTTCAAATCTCTATCTTTTTTAATTTCTCCATGTGCTTGATTTATCATTCTTGAATCTCATGTGTGTGTCTTATGGTATGGCATCTATTTTGCATTCATGTGTGCTTAATCTTGATTGTACATCATGAATCTTCTTGAGTGTCGAGTGCATAGATTTAGGGGGAGCCTCTATCTCTTTTTGAAAGGGGGAGCTCTTGTGTTTCGATGCCTAGGTCATAGGACTTTTTTCATGAAAATTTGGATGATTCTGTTTATCATTTTTGCTGATATCAAAAAGGGGGAGAGAAAATGAAACCTTGATAAACAATATGAGTTGATAGTATGTTTGTAATATTTCACATTTATCATAATCATGCTATCCTGTATCTTTTTGATGTTAAAGTTTACCAAGTTTACATTATTTTGTTATCATAAAAAAGGGGGAGATTGTTGGCCCAAGTGGTTTCCCACTAAGCATTCTCCTAAGTGTTTTGATGCTAACAAACAATATAACAAATGGTGCTAATGTTTCCATCTAGTATATATTTCAACACCTAAGTAGAAAAGAGCCAATACAAGATCAAAGCACTTCAAGTCTCTCAAGCAAATGATCAAAGCAAATGATCAACCACATTTAAAGCTTGGACAAGTTAAAGGAAAGAAGAAATTATGAGGTTGAGAGTCTTTATGAGTCTAGAATTAGGATGTAGCTTTCATTGGTTCTAGTTTACTCAATTTCTCTCTTACATATCATGCATGCATTGAATTTAGTCTAAAATGATTTTTAATGTTCAAACATGTTTTGTTTATGTTCTTAAACCATTTCAAACTTGTTTGAATCACATTTGCATTTGTTTTAATCAAAATCATATTTCTACAAAGTTTTTCAAAATAATCAAAATTATTTTAATTTTCATTAAAATCTTGTTTGATTGTTTAACCATTGATTTTAAAGTATTTTAATCATCAAACTAAATCTATTTCAATCATACTTTGATGCCCAACACAAGCCCATGAATTTAGAATTTCGAAATATCATGTAAACCCTAATTTTCACACTCAAAATATGCCCAAATAAACGTAAATTAATTAAACATATTTGATAGTTTTCTCCGACGGCTTTGGAAATGGTTCCATTGGATTCAAAACATTCTTTCCATAAATTTTAAGCTATTATATGCCCATATTTGGTTTAGGATAAGTTGGGAAACGAAAAGAAACAAAAACACAAAGTGCAACGCATGGATAGCAGGCTATTGACCCTGTTTTTCTACGATAGCAGGCTAATGACCCCCTATAGCGGGCTATCATCAATGATAGCGTGATATAGCATGTTCTGGATTTTCTGGGTGCGTTTTTAACAATCGAAAACTTAGTTTTTTTTCCCCCAACGGCTATAACTAATCCCCAACAGCTAGTACTCATTCCTAATCTATAAATACACCTTCTCTAGCCATTTTAAACCAGAGAGAACACAAGAGAAACAAGAAATGAGTGCATTAAATGATTTCCCAAAATCAAACTATTTCTCATTTTTTGAAAGTTCTTGAGCAAAGTGTTGGCCCAAATGAGTTGATTTCAAAGCTTGTATTTCATGCATGATTTAAAGCATTCTCAAACTCGTTTTTGATGAGCAATCTTATGCAAGGAAGGTAAAATCATTATAAGATCTCCCTCTCTCTCATTGAGATAAAATTTCCATATTTTGTATTGGTTGAATATTTGATTTGAGCTTCATTGTAATTGTTCTATCAACATTGAACAAACATTATAATCAGTGTTTTCAGTAATTTGGATTGTTTCAAGGTTGAAACAAACCAAGTAAAGTGATTCAATTTCACTAGTGATTCCAAGATTGGAATTGAGATCAAGTTTCACCCTTTATCTTAAAAAGGGTCAAGTGGTTCTTCCTTAGCCCACGAAAAGGATATCGGCTTTCCTTTTTCCTTGAAAAAATGAGCTAGTGGTTTATCCTTAGCCCGTGAAAATGATAGGTTTGTCTTGAACCTTGAAAAAGACGTTGTAATGATTTGGTTCACACCCTTGAAGTGAACCTGGAATAGTAGAATCCTAGAGAAGGTTTCTCTAGATGTAGAGGTAGGAAAAAGATTTTTTTGAACCACGTAAAAATCATTGTGTCCATTTTATTTCCGCACTTTACATTCATGGACATTAAGTTTTAGAACATTCACTTGTATCATTTTAAAGATTTCGCGAAAGAACTTAGAAAATTTCAAAACCGACCATTACACCCAATTCACCCCCTTCTTGGGTGTCTACCATTTTATTGTAACTAATCTAACCTTAAAATAAGTATTTAGTTATATTATTAGTCCAAAAGCCCGATCCAAAGCCCAGTCCATATATTTTTTGGGTTGGGTCTGAGCCAAAGCTTTTTAATGTTGTCCCGACTCGGCCCGATTATTCCCAGGCCCGGCGAGACCGGGCTGAGTCGGGCCAAATGGCCCGAATTACCACCCTTATTAGAGTTTCTTCGATCCCCTTTGCCCTGCTCCTTTTTTTTTCTACCCCTTCTTTCTTCTTTTTTTTTTCTTCTCATTTCTCTTCTCTATTTTCTTCTTTGCTATCTTAGGATGCTTTTATGTCCTGCACTATGCACAAGCAACCACTTTGACGGCGTGACTATTGCATTGAAGATTTCGCCTTCGATTTTGTACATCGATTGGAGACGTTGGGAAATTGAGGTTATTATTTCATATTAGTGGTAGTTGGTTTGTTTTCTAAGGTCGATATATAACCATTAATTTCAATTGATTTAAAAAACCCATTGCCATACACCCAACCCATTTATTCCTTAGCCATGAATGGTGAAATAAATTAAGAATATTTGTGCCAAACATATTTTATTTAAGGCTATTTACATGAATTTGAGATTTTAGAAGAAGTATATTTGGTTCAAAAGTTAACCTCTAATTAAAAGTGAATGTAACTTGAAATTGACCTAATGTTAGGTCCAAGTCCAACCCGATCAACCGACCCAACCCAAACGATTTGGGTTAGGTTAGGTTAGATAACAAATTGGGTTGGGTTGCATTTCAAATTTACCAACCCAAACTGTTTGGGTTGGGTTAGATTTTGGCCCGAAACTGACCCAACCTAACCCATATACACCCCTAGGAGCAGTAGTCAATTTCTTCTTCAGTTCAATGAAAACATCTTCACACGTTGTAGTCCACATAAACTAAACATTCTTCTGAGTCAACCTAGTGACTGGAGGAACCAATTTAGAAAAGCCTTCCACAAACTTTGGGTAGTAACCAGCTAGACCTAGAAAACTATGAATCTCAGTCACTGTGGTCGGTCTCGGCCAATTGATAATTGTTTCAACTTTAGCAAAGTCAATTGAAATATCCTCTGCACTAACCACATGACCTAAAAATCTCACCTCATTTATCCAAAACTCACACTTACTGAGCTTAGCATACAACCTATGCTCTCTCAGTGTCTGTAACGTAATCCAGAGGTGCTGCTCATGCTCCCCTCGAGTCATAGAATAAATGAGAATATCATCTATAAAGACAATAATAAATTGGTTTAGATATGGCTTAAGTACATTTTGCATCAAGTCCATAAACATGGTTGGTGCATTAGTCAGTCCAAAAGGCATCACAAGAAACTCATAATGGCCATATCTCGTTCTGAACGCAGTCTTTGGTATATCCTTTTCCCGAATCCTTCACTGATGGAAGCCAGATCGCAAATCAATCTTGGAGAAGAACTTTGCATCATTCAGTTGATCAAATAAATCATCAATACACAGTAGAGGATACTTATTATTTACTGTCAACCTATTCAACTGATGGTAATCTATACATAGTCGTAGACTCTCGTCCTGTTTTTCACAAACAACATAGGTGCACCACCCTTTACTCATCAACTCATTTAATTACACCTTGAGTACCTCTAACTCCTTCGATGCCATTCTATATGGTGGAATCGAGATGGGTTTCGTATCAAGCATCAGCTTAATAATAAAATCAATCTCCCGTGTGGGTGGTAACTCTAGCAGATCATATGGAAATAGCTCCTGGTACTCACAAACCACAAGTATATTTGATAACTGACTATCTGTATCCCTCCTCTCCACTGGCTTAATACTAGCCAAAACTCCCACTTCTTCATCAGTAGCCATCCTACCTCGAGTAGGAGGCTTTGAGGTTTTCATACCTCTATATACAAATGAGGGTTGTCCTTGTCACACCCCGATTCTCAAGATATAATTTACGACAAGCAACGGGAAAAAACCGAGGTACCGACATAAATGGACATTAACATAGATCTTTTATTCATCCTCCTTTAATTAAGGAGGACACAAGTACAAATGGTACATTATTTTACATACACGAGTATGCTGCAGAAATACATCACAAACATCTACACACCTAGATCTACATTGATGTCCTGCTCTCTACGCGCCTCCTTTGCACGTAGCACCAGTGGCTCTTGCTCTAGTATGCAACGTCTAAGAGCTTGGGGAAAATATCAACGGGGTGAGCTCAATAGCTCAGTGGATCTAGCAAGTTAAACGCATCGTTTACAGAAAGATAACAACAGCAGTACATAGATCAAATGCATATCAATCCACAATAATACAAAACAATCATGAAATGCAATATTGTTAAGCAACTACGGAGTGCACTGCGGGCCGTGTACTTAGTATCATCACGTGATGGTTCCCCTTTGATATCACGGGACCTAGCGAAACACAGTTGCAGGTCTTGCAAGCAAAGAGTTCAACTTTATATCACAAAGTGACGGTTCCCTTGAAATCACAGGCTGAGTGCAAAGCAGCTACAAACCCTCAAACAATGGGCTTAACCTTTCGTCACAGGGGCTCTAATGATCCAAAGTCAAAAGACACGCATGGAACCACCCCATCATTATATAAACAGTATGTCATATGCATGAAGTAATGTAGCATGGTATCATGAATATAAACAATGCAATGTTATGATTATCATCTATGCAGCCACTTTACGAGCATCACCCCCGTGGCTTTTCTCTGCATTGAATTAGACAACATTTTGGCACATCTTTGAATCTTGTAATCTGTGGACCGCATCTCGGTGCATCGTTTGTCTCTAGGTGCCGCCGACAGTATCTTGGTGCATAATTGGATTCTAGGCGTTGCGGACAACGTTTCGTCGCATCGTTGGGCTCCCAAGAGCCACAAACATTATTTCATCGCACTGTGGGGTTCCAAGCGCCACGGACAGAGTCTCGGGGCTCCAAACATCACGGGAGAGGCGTAGGGTCGACTGTCTCCCCTCCAAATTGCACCCCACTAGCCTATTCATAGAAAAATTAGTAATTTGCCTGGGCACTTGCCTGGGTATGTGGGCACTTTTCTGAGCATTTTTCGAGCACTTCGCTAGGCACTTCTTTAGGCATTTCATTGGGCTTAACTCAAGAAACCTCAATCTTTAGTTTTCGTTACATGTTGAGTCGAGTGTTCATGCAAACACTGTTGTTTTAAGTCATTTTATGATGTATTATCTAGTTGTTTCAAAATTCTTGGGTGTTACAATCTTGGTATGTGGAAGATTACTCTTTTAGAAAAGTAGTCAACATGAGCATAATAGGCGTCCAATCCATACCCAAGATGACATTAAATTCTAAAAATTCTAATACCCTAAGGTTTACAACCATTTTATGTCCCTCATGTTTTACTACACAAATCTCACACACCATATTAGGATAGATTATCTCTTTCGTCGCTATACCAAAATTAAATGTGTACTAGTCCTAATAAGAGACAAATGCAACCTATCTACCATATGACCAACAATAAACGATAGTATAGATATGGAATCAATCAATACATACATTATAGTATCACAAATAAAGAAGGGAAAAATAGAAAATGTCAATTCAAGCTTTAAAATATAAAAAATAAGTGTGGAAATTGTAGAATATGAGTTTAAATTAGTGTATTACCTTTTCACATCATTAAAATTAATACATTTAAAAAATCTTGACACTAAATAATTCTTTAAAAGTACCTTTTACAATAATAGAAATAAATGATTGCATCTTTAATTCTCCAATTTTACTATTATAATAGTAACATAAGATAGTATAGCATTAAATAATCTCAATTAAAGATCAAAATCCAAAGATGCTTCCATAAATCCTTAGTATAAAGTCATTAAAGCTCCGGCACCAGAAGTCATTGGAAATCATATTTGTCTTCCGTTAATAGTATTTTTTTTTATTAATATTAGATTATATTGCGAGTGTAATTCATCATCTATGGGTCAAAATTATATTCTCTCAGACGTCAGACTATTATAATTTGTGAAAAATTCAAATCTTTCCTAAACAAATTACATCTTAAACCCTCAAAGCAAACCCAAATCACCAAATCCAAACCGATTACTACAAATTCGACATTGTAATTTTCTATGAGATTTGCAGATTTGATGGATTAAAATTGCAAATCTGATGTTTTAGCTAATAGCAAAGGAGGTTGGTTTCTCAACTTCAGTAGAAATTTTTGCTTAAAAGATAAACAAATCCTTGCGCACCGAAATTAAAGGGCACTAATGGAGTTGGTAGAAAATCCATCCACACCATACCCGACCCAACCTGACTTTAATTTTATTGTTTATTTTAAAAAGATATATATTAATATCTTTTATTGGAATGAAAGGATAAATTAAGTTATTTGAACAAAAAAAAGAAAAGAAAAAGATAAAACTAAGTTGTCCTAGCGCGAAAGAAAGGTAAACGATTTCAGCCTGCCTTAAGCCACTTACATATATTAATTAGGAAAGCACTAAAATGACATCCATGACATACCAATACCATTATGAGAAATAGAAGAATTAGTGATAAAAAGTTTTTATTGAAATATTCATTTATAGTGGCATATGTTCACTTGTAGCTAAAAGTTTGTAGATAATGCTGCTATTTCTTGTAGTATACCTAGAAACATTCATAAACAATCTAATGGTGCATTAATAAAAATGTTATATCAATGTACATCATAAATGTTACTTTAACATTTAAAATTCAAGACAATTTAATTGTGTATTGATAAAAATATCTACACCATGGATGTCACTCCATTAATTAACTGAACTGAAGATAGTCTCAAGTTCTAACAAGCTAGGCACGTTAATTGGCGGGCATGATCATGTATACTTGATAAAGGCAAAAGTTTCATTTTGTGGAGCCACCAACAAGAAAAAATTGTCACAAGCTCTTTGTCGGTGAGGCATGCATGTATGGTTAAAGTCAGAGTCAAATATATAATACTTTCAAGAAATGAATCAGAGCTAATGCACGTTAATTTCAATGAAACAACTTTATGGTAATTTATAATCCCGTGATTCATGCATGGTTCATGGGTGTGCTATTGACCCAGATCACAATTGTCCTGTTTTTGCTTGAAATCCAATAGCATTAAAACAGTATTTCAACATGCCATAACTGCTCCGTCCATCTTTTTGACAATCTATATAGAAAAACTGTCCAATAACAGTGTTTTTCATGAGAATTTTATAACCACATGAGATTTGAGGTGAAAACCGCGAGTACGTTTTTTTTTTTTTTCTCAAGTATAACTAGCCTATGTCGGGTGCAACAATAAAAAACCAACTTGAATAATGACAGTAATTGAAAACAAGATAAACCTATGAACAACAAAGATAATAGCCCCCAACAATTGATATTTTTTCTTGAAATAACATTTAAAAGAGTGGAACCGATGTCTTTATAATTGTCCAAACAATTATGGGTCTGATAAAAAGTGGCAGTCGACTCAACATGCGCATTGGACATAGTTTATCAATATGGGTTGACAAAAAGATCACCTTTGCCTCCTTTTTGACTAGAAATTGGAACATGGCGAAATACTATTTTTTATTTTTATTTTTTATTTTTTATCAACTATTTTAATGCTATTTGATTTTAAGTAAAAAAGGATAATTGTGCGAATGAGCCAATAACACGCCCATGTGTTGTAAGACGATGGTGGCCGATTTTATAGAAAATAGCTTTGGAAATAATCAATTAGACTAGTTTTTAAATTGAGTAATAAAGTCACAATAGTCTCGTTTAAATACCATTTTTTTAGAGTAACAAACTGTCTTTTGTTCATTATTTAAAGGTACTACGAATAAGACTTTTTCTAGTTAAATTAGATCAATCACAATTTTAGCAGAGTAACGTTGTAACAACAGTAGATCGAGTTTAGAGTTTAACTCTATGTCCTTAAGATAATTTTGTCTCGCATTAGTACATACGGTATATGACAATTATTTTTTAGGATACAACGATATATTTCTTATGACAACACTTCAAATCACAAGAATAATCAAACTAATAAAGGTTGTAATCTGTCACAAAATATAATATTAAAATAGAAAAACAAGAGGAAAAAATACTTAAAAATCAAATATTTTAAGATGAATTTTTTGAGTTTTGAAAAACCTATTTATAAATTTTTTATGACTGTACAAGATGCTTTTTTGTGCATCGACGAATCAAGTTCGATTGTAACCAGATGCGATCTAATGGTCGCAATTATCATACCTGATCAAACACTGTTAGATAGTGCACGATTCATGAAGGCACAATTTGACGGTTTTAATCAGCGCGTAGTAATTGTCTTCATTTTGTGGAGCCACCAACAAGAAAAAATTATGTCACGAGCTCTTTGTCGGTGATGCGTTACAGTCAGAGTCAAATATATAATACTTTTAATTAGAAATGAATCAGAGATAATGCATGCATGTTTCAATGAAACAACTTTATGGTAATTTATAATCCCGTGATTCATGCATGGTTCATGGGTGTGTTATTGACCCATACGCACAACTATCCCTTTTTGTTGCTTGAAATCAAGTAGCATTAAAACAGTATTTCAACATGCCATAGCTGCTCCGTCCTTAGCTAAAAATTTTATTTAAGGTGGACTAAAAAAAATTTTTGAACAAATCTTGACGATGCAAAAAAAAAAATTAGTGAATAAAAATAAAATATACACTTAAATCACAGGTTAGTGAAACAGAGATTGTCTTTGATTACGTGGAGTTTGACAAATAACAGAGTCATAAATTATAAAATAAAATAAAATTTTAATTAACAAAGATAAAGGTGTGAAGTTTCAAGTTTGACATATTAATAAAAAATAAATTATAAATGACAAATTAATAGTTTGTATATATTTATATGAATGAGATTTTACTAATATATTAAAATTTATTTATTTTTTATAATACTTCAAATTTTTTGTTTCTTTGAGATTTTGTACCTGGGCTGTGCTTCAGACCAAATTAACAGAATAGTAGGTCCGCCTCTAGCTCCGTCCATCTTTTTGTCAACCCATACCGAAAAGAAAAACTATGTCCAATGACAAGATGTCAAGTGTTTTTCATGAGAATTTTATAATTAACCACATGAGATTAGAGCTGAAAAGGGCTACGTTAGGACGATTAATTTCCAAATTTTATCCGAGTACTCAACATAAAAGACACTAATGTTTAAAAACTCCGCTTTAATATTTAAGAATAGTGTCCAAACAATTTATATGTGTCAGTCGATCCAACGTGCTTGCCCTCAGTGGACATAGTTTATCAATAGGGGTTGACAAAAAGATCCTTTGCCTCCTCTTTTGACTAGAAATTGGACGGGGCAGTTAGGGCATGTCGAAAAATATACTATTTTAATGCTATTTGATTTTAAGTGGAAGTGGATAATTGTGCGTATGGATCAATAACACAGCCATAAACCATGCGTGATACACGGGATCATTACCATAAAGTTGTTCGTTGAAACATGAATTATCAGTGATTCATTTCTTAAAAGTATTAGATATGACTTGAACCATACATGAAAAAGAGGAGTTTGATTAAAGAATGTCCAAATCTACAATGAACAAGGATCTAGTGCACTTCTTAAAATTTGGGTATGAGAACACAATTTCTATAAAGGTAAAATTTCAATTTACTTGTGTTGGATGGTGAGCTCAGCATGAGCTGACCTGGCGAATAAAATTACACAGGAAAGCTGCAGAGCTGAGGTGGCAAACTAGGAATCGAGTATGAATTACGCGGTACAAACGTCAGCTCACCTCGAATGACCTGAAAATCGACTCAACCAATAGGAGCCTTCTGAGCCAAGGTGGCGAGAGGATTTTTACGAAAATCCTGAATACGCATTAGTGACAATAGCTCGGCCTAGTTTGCTATGGCTCGACTCAAGTTGGTACAGCTCGACAACTAGTCGAGTTGACCATTCCAGAACGAGACATAGAGGATGAAGGAGTTCTCTTTGATATGCCGTATCTTGAGAAATTCAAGGTACTCCTTCTCTAAGATGAACTAGGAAGATAGGGTCTACCAGATTCGACCCTTCCAGAATAGATGAGCTCATCCATATTACCTCAACCAATGACGAGATGACACGTAGCACGTGCCTACTGGGCAGCTAAGCCACCTTAGCCAGAGAACCTTATCTATAAATAGACCTACAACCCTCCTCATAAGGTACTAACAACTTTCTACAAGAGTTAGTCTTATAGTCTTAAATAAGCTCTAACTTAAGCATCGGAAGGTCCTTGGCCGGCACCACACCGGTGTTTCTTACGATAACCTTATTTCTTTCTCTCTTCTTCTTAGATCTAGCTGACAAACCCTTGCCAGAGCCGGAGAGTTCGTACTTCCAAATCAGATCATCTCCTCCACATGTTCAACTACTTGGCGTTGGTGAAATTTTGCACCAACATTTGGCGTTGTCTGTGAGAATCGACTTATCAAGCCAATAACAACTTTCTAGCAATGAGTCAAGAGGCAGATCCCCCACATATGGAAAAGCCCCCGACTTCACCGAAGCCCCCCAAGGCCAAGCGAGGAAGACCTCCCCAAAAGAAGAAGAGCTCGACTTAGAAGTTCGTACGGATCAGCAACATTGAGAAAAAAGGTTGAGAAGATATCCCAACTACCGCTGGAACAAAACGACTCGTTAAGAGCGGCTCTTCCTCCGCCACCACCATGACATGCAAAGACTCAAAAAGATGAAAAGAGCTGCTGCCGAAGTTTCAACTCTCAGCCAAAATCTGTAAAAAGTAGCAGCAAGCGTCCGGACGGATCCAAACAAAGATCCCTCTCTATAAGAGACCTTCGCTCTCTAGAGGCGAAAAAGAAGGAACACGAGTCAAAATCTTCTCAAGTTCAGTCAACACGAAAGAGAAGATCACGTTTTCTTTAACCAAGGTCGACACCAGCTAAGTCAACCACCACCAGGTCGGCCTGGACAGGAATTCCAAAAATAGGATTACTTTCGGCCAGGTAGTCTCGGTCCTTGCGATCTAGGCTGACCTGGCCTTCTAGGAGAATTCAAACTCGACCTCATAAGGAGTACAAAGACTTTTCCTCACCCTTCACCAAAGAGGTACTTCAAGGCCCACTCTCGAAGAATGTCAAATGGCTAAGGTAAAGACATACAAAGAAAAAATTGACCTAAGAGAGCACGTTGAAAAGTACAAATCCTAGACATACAATGTGCAAAGGCTTCTAAATTACCCTCGGATGACCAATTAGGAGTGGTATTAGAAGTTGGAGTCGGGGTCAATTTGCTCGTTTGGGCATCTAGCTCAAAGATTTATTGAACACTTCGCTGGTAAGAGATAAAGGGAGAAATCGGTGAACAGCTTGCCGACCATTCGACAGAAACAAGGTGAAAATCTGGAGGATTACCTTAAGCTATTAGATGACGCCCAAGTTGAAGTCAACGACTGTGATGACAAAACTACTATCACAGACTTCATGGGCAGGCTAAAGCCTAGAGGATTCCACTACTCCTTGGGAAAAAAGAAAGCTCAAACGTATAAGGAGGTCCTAGATCGAGCCAAGAAGTATATTAACGAGGATGAGCAGGCTGAAGACAAAAGAGAGGAAGATAATCCTTCTAACAATTTGAAGAAGGATAATAAGAGGAAATGAGAAGATGAAGCTAAGGAAGACAATAGAGGTGGGAAGAGGTCCAATTCGGATCGACGGGACCAAAAAAGCAAGGGTGTACAGAACGTTTATTCGACTTACATGCCTTTGGCCACCTTGACAGAACATATCTTCTTAGAGATCCAAGATAAAGAATACCTCAAATGGCCAAAAAAGCTGAGCACTTCGTCTGATCGGTGGGATAAGAGAAAGTACAATCGATACCACAAAGATCACGGTCACAACATTGATCAGTGTTTCTACTTGAGAGAAGAGATTGAAACTCTGATCCGTTGTAGTCGTCTACAAGAATACGTGAAGAGCACGGATAAGGAAAGAGCTCAGTCGGTAAAGAAAGGAAGAGTTGACCAGTCAAGGGAGATCAAAACCATTTTCATAAATGGCATAGTAAAATGTTGTCCCATTTTTTTTTTAAGGATAACATTTTATTAAAACACTGAAACAACAAATAGGAGAAGCCCCCGCCATAAATAGAACAAAACAAAACAAAGTAAATGAAAACAAAGTTTGCAGCTACAAAAGACCCACCCTAAAGTAATAAAAAGAAACAAACAACATGAACATCACAACAACCTCCACTAGGAAACCACCACCAAAGGTCTGTACTAGAAACCCAAACACTCACAAAAAGACCACAAGTGAGAGATGGAGAATAAGAAAACACCCACGGATAAAGCAACAGAGAAGATAGGAGCAAACAAAATCAAAACATGGCAAAACAAAACCAATTCACAACCCACACCACAAGGAAAACACACACCATAACCAGAATCAGGACTTAAGCTTGGGGAAAATGCACATCAATATCCCATGGAACACATGGGTTGCAATAGGAGAGGGAGGTTCTCTGATAAAAATAGAATTCTAGCCCCACTTCACTTCTTGCCTCATATCCATGAGAATTTTTTCAATGCTTCTACCTTGACTCCTAAACTTACGAAGTTTATCTCTTTCTAGACATGGTAGACAGAAGCTGCAAAGGCTTATTTCATAATACCAGCTTCGGGAGAATGATTATTGAAGAGCCCTCTGATTCTATCACCAATTTTATCCTAGGTTCTGACATGACCTACTAGCTGAAAACACCTTCTAGCAATCCTTATCCAGATCAGATTCGAAAAGGCAATTCACGAAGAGGTGGGAAAAATCTTCTTTATCGTTCCAACATAGAACACATGAGTTATTTCCTATAATTCCAAGATAGCACAGTCTAGCATCGGTAGGGAACCTTCCCCAATAAACATTCCACAACAAAAAGCCAAAACGAGGAATATTACCCTTGAACCATACAATATCAGTCTAGTCTTTGGGTGTATCTCTCACTCTTATCGAGTCCCAAGCAGAGATGATCGAGAATATACCTTTGGGAGCATGTTTCCATATCACCCTATCCTCTTTAAGGACATCAAGACAGACCAGGTCATTCATACCTTGAATAACATAATGCCGAGCATTATTTGAAGGATGAAGAACCCAAGAACCATCCCTTCTAACCTCCTTAACAAGAACAACTCTAGATAATCCAGATCTCTTCCTAACCCCTTCACTAAATGCCTTAACCAGCACACCCAAAGGGTGCCAAGGATCAAGCTAGAATCTAGTTTTGTCATCATTACCAATCACATGAACAATCTTATCTTCCACCAAGGACTTATATTTCTGAATTTTCCTCATAATCTAAGTGCAATCTTTAAGGATGGGAAGAGTCCATATAGATTCAAATTTAAGGTATTTTTCCTTTATCCATTCATCCCAAAGAGAATGTCTATTTGAAGAAATCCTCCACACCAGTTTCATGATACCTGCTTGATTGATTAACTTCTTTGATTCTCCTAAAATCAAATCTCCTTCAGATTTAGGCTTACATATAGCATCCTAATTTATCAAGTAGAGGGTTTTTGTTTGACCCGACCCTCCAAAGAGAAAATTAGACATCATAGACTCAATTTGCTTAATCACTTTCGCTGGCAACCCAAATACCCCAGACCTAAACAAGTGAGAAGCTTGTAAAATTGATTTGATCTACTCTCCTCACCCAGCCATAGAAAAGAATCTCCACTTTCAACCTTGAAGTTTAGCTTTCATAGAATCCATAATAGGTGTACACTAATCAGATGAAAGCCTGGAACTAATGAAAGGGAGGTCTAGGTATTTGATAAGCAAAAAAAACCTCTACATGCCAAGGATCTCAAGCATCATATTTGTATTGGCATCCGAGGTACCACCAAAGGTAACTTGGCTTTTTTCATTGCTAATTCAAAGACCAGTGATGGATTTAAATCTGTCAAGAAACAACTTGATAGCCTGAAAAGAATCACGGTTAGCACCTCAAAATATAAGCTTGTCATCAACAAAAATCATAGGGGAAAACTTTGGGGAAGGATTCCTAGAAGGAGAATGAATTAATTCTCTTCCACCTCTTTGAAAATAAAGCTAGAGAAAACTTGCATGACAAGGGTAAAGAGAAGGGGGGAGAGAGGGTCAACCTCGACCTCTCTTGAAGAAACCCACCGAGGTACCATTAATAAGAATAGAAAATGAAGTAGTAGTGATACATGTCCTCACCAACTTTGAGAATTTTTTGGAGAATCCAAAGGCTGGAGAATACCCTAAATTCCTTTCTAGTGAACAAAATCATTTGCCTTGCGGATATCCAACTTTTCACAGCTATAGGTCTGGCAGACTTTCTAGAGATACCTCTGATCAACTCATGGGTGAAACAAATATTATCCTGAATAGCACAACGTTTTATAAAATCAGTTTGGTTAAGGAAAACCAATTTTCCTTCCAACCCTCTCTGTTGAGAAGCAAGGATTTTTGCAATTACTTTGTAAATCACATTACAAAAGGAAACTAGGCGGAATTCCTTCAACGAGCTAGCTTCATGTGATTTTGGAATCAATTCAGGGTATTTTATTAATTAAAACCCATGACCTCCTAGTCTCCTAGTAATAAATCAATATGATTTCGAACTACATCGTAAGGCATGACTACTATACCTTAATCAATAACACCTATAAATGATAAGCAAGATTCTTGCCATTATAATGTACAAATTAAGAAGGAATAATGTACGTACATAACCTTACCCTTAATCTTCATATTGTCACAACCCCCTTTGTATGTAGAACCAATTATCCTCATGTCCCTTACAAGAATTTTGCCCCTAATATGAAATATATTTTGATGATTACAAACCACATTCTGTTTATTATATTACTGCATACAAGGCGTATCTAATCTTACATGAAGGTTTCAAAAGAATCAATGATGCATGACGAACGTATTAAAGATCTACTTGAAGACCATGATCATTTGAAGATGTTCGGTAGTATGATTAGATTATGATAGGTTGTAGAACCTTTTATGCCATTTGATTAAGCGATAAGCATGATTGTTGGCCCAGATATGTTCAAGAGGGGGGGGGGAATTGGACACTTAACAGATTTTAACCTTTCCTAAATTGTGCGGAATAATGAAAGCAGATTAAACAAAGTATAGCAATCAAATACAACAAATGTAAATGAGACAATACAAGCAAGATATATAGTGGTTCGGCCGCACCTACATCCATTACCTAACCTCCTCAGTTAGGATTTGTTCAAACTCCACTGTAGACCTTCTTATGGGTGAAGATCAAACCGGTACATTTTCTCAACTTACGGGTGTGAGAAGACCGTTTCTCAGCTTCCAGGTGTGAGATGACCATTTCTCAACTTTCGGGTGCGAGATGACCGATACAACTTTGAGCAACACTTGCTCTTGCCCAGTGACTAACCGGTCACTGAAAATTTGATACAAAATAAGATATGATTCCTTTTACTTAGAATCAAAGTGATACTTACAAAGCTTTCTATTGAACCTTCTGTGATCACAAATTCAACAAGATATGTATGATAAAGTTTACGCTGAAAACATGTTCAAAGAGCTTTTGTCTTCATCAATGGATTGTCAAAATAATGAAGATGAAGTTCAATCAATCCAGAAGACTTGATGTTTTTTTTTTCAAAAGATCGTAAGATCAAACACAAGTGAAAGACGACTCACTTTCGAAAAGTATTTTGGCGCAAGTGAAAATTGTTAATACGTTTTGAATGAATATCAAATTTCATATATCCTTAGTTGTTTTTCTGCTCTAAGGCAGTACGTATATATAGGAATAATATATAGGAATAACATAAGCGTAATGGACTTGATGATTTTGGCGCTTTAGGTTATTTCAAATACAATGTATATTTTCTTTCTAGATATGGATCGATTCAAACTCAATGCACATTTTGGTGATAGCACCTGAATCGTCTGATCCTTTTATTAAAAGAGAATGTTCTGACATGCTTTTAGAACGTTCAAAAAGTTCTGAAAAAGTTGTTGCACAATTCTAAAAAGTTCTGAAAAATATTCGTACGGTTCTGAAGAAAGTAACAGAAATGGTGCTCTTGTTAGAACAATAACATTTGTTGAATTAGCGTCCTTGCGCATAATATCAACTTTTGTCGTTTTGTTCCTTGAGGTCGCTCATGGAGCATAAGCGTCCCACTGAATATTGAATTGAGAGCATTACTAAGTCGTAAGCGTCCTGACTTACTTTGACCATTTAAACGACTCAAAACATGAGGGTGCTACTTCGCAGTTAGCATCCTGCTTTGTTTTAAAAACATTGAACACACGAGGGAACTACTCAAGAGTTAGTGTCTTGAAATTTAAAATCAGTTTTAAAATAATGTTGAGTAAGCTGAAGGACCAAAAGCGTCTTGAGGGTTATTAAGTTGATTCTAAAGATGAGGGTGCTCCTACACAAGTAGCGTCCTAATAATTTATTCAACTTATAACTATCAGTGTCCTTGAAGATAGAAATCACTTGAAAACAGAAAGAACTTCTAGCGAGTTGAGACTAAGTTAGCATCCCGACATTCTCAAAGATTGATAAAAGAAATGTCGCAACTTACAAGTAAGCGTCCTTATTAACCAGTTCAATTCAACCTGTCCTGACTCATCAAGTCCAGGAGGGCGCTACTTAAAACATTAGTGTCTGGAAATACTTTATAAAAGAGGTTTTTGATTTCTCGATTAAAGATCGATAAAACATAATGTAACCAAATTAAATCGAATATGCAAACGATCGATTAAAACATGCAGGCATACATATCACTGAATCATATGACATAGAAGGTCCTACAACCTATCATAATCTAATCATACAATTGAACATCTTCAAATGATCATGGTCTTCAAGAAGATCTTTAATACGTTCGCCATGCATCATTGATTCTTTGAAACCTTCAAGTAAGATTAGATATGGCATATGTGCAGTAATATCATAGACAAAATGTGGTTTGCAATCATCAAAATATCTTTCATATTAGGGATATATTCTTCGTAAGGGACGTGAGGATAATCTGTTCAACAATCTTCCCCTTTTTGATGATTTCAGACACATTACTATAGGCTTTGAAGCAAGCTAATAAAATGATATGTGTATGCATGAAATGCAGTACTAATGATCCTTGATTTATATGATATGAGTGTATTTCCAAGGAATGTACTTAAAACGTCACTAAGACGCCCCCTGAATATATGATGCTTCAATAATAATACTTCTCCCCCTTTTGAAATATCAAAAAGAGTAAAGTATCATGAAATATGACTCTCCCCATATAGAGGTAAGCATCACAAATCAATCTCAGAGAACATGCCAAGTTCTTTTCGAATGTGAGCAAACTAGTCTTTTGGTAAGGCTTTAGTAAATATGTCAGCCAGTTGTTCTTTGGTTCCAATGTGAGATAATATGACTTCTCCATTTTGTACATGATCCCGTAAAAAGTGATGTCTTATTTGAATATGCTTAGTTCGGGAGTGCAATACAAAATTTTTAGAAATGTTAATAGCACTAGTATTATTACACAAAATCTCAACAAATGGAGTAAATATTTGATAATCCTGAATTTGTTGTTTCATGTAAAGAACATGAGAACAACAACTTCTAGCTGCAACATATTCTGTTTCAGCTGTGGATAGTGCCACGGAGTATTATTTCTTGCAAAACCAAGAAATCAAAGAATTTCCAAGAAAGTGACAAAATTCAGAGGTACTTTTCCTATCAGTGAGACTACTGACATAGTTAGAGTCTACATAACTTCTGAGATCAAATGAAGTACCTTTGGAATACCATATTCCTAAGTGAGTTGTGCCATTTATGTATCTGAATGTTCGTTTGAAACACTTTAAATGAGATTCTTTAGGTTCTGATTGAAATCTTGCACAAAGGCAGACACTGAACATAATGTCAGGTCGACTTGCAGTTAAGAACAACAGACTTTCAATCATGCTTCTATAAAGTTTTGAATCAATTGATTTACCTTTTTCATCCTTATCTAATTTGATTGCAGAGGTACAGTATCAGTCGATTTCAAATTGTGCATTTGAAACTTTTTAACCATTTCCTTAGCATACTTTGATTGGCTTATGAAGGTGCCTTTCGGCATTTGCTTAATTTGTAAGCCGAGAAAGTATGTAAGTTCTCCCATCATACACATTTCAAATTCCTTCTGCATTAATTTAGAAAGCTCATCACATAGTTCTTTGTTTGATGCACCAAAAACGATATCATCCACATAAATTTGAACAATAAGCATATTGTCATTGTGATGTTTGATAAACAAAGTTAGATCAAGTTTTCCTTTGTGAAACTTATGATAAAAAAGAAATGAACTCAGTTAATCATACCAAGCTCTTGGAATGGTAGTTGTTGTTGTTGATCTACCACAAACCGTATTGGCTGAATTGGTGGTATTGCATATCTTCTGGATCTGGTTCTTGCCTCGACTGCCTCAAAATCAAGTGCCTATGTGCATAAGTCTATACATCGACTACTGCAAAACCCTGAGCAATGGGATATCGAAATCCATCCATGATCCTCTTCATCCTCATAATGTCAGTCTGAACCATTTTTGGAGCAAACAATGCTAGCCTATTAAACTCATATTCGTGCTCTTTAATGGACATATCTCCTTTTTTCAGCTGAATAAACTTCTGATTTCTTTCATCAATCTCGGGCTGAGGATAGAATGTCTCATAAAACAGCTCTTAAAATTTGTTTCATGTTTTAATTTCTCCATGAGAACGAATCATAGTCTTCCACCAACTTTCAACATTATCAATCAATTTAAATATAGTTAGTCTAACCTTGTCTTTCTCCAACACATGCATGCCATCAAATGTTGTCACCATTCTCAACAACCAGTTCCCTACAACTTCCAGAACAAGGTTCCCAGCAAAAGTAGGAGGATCACGCCTTTTGAAGGCTTTCATAACATTCTTATACCTCCTAATCTCTTTTGGATCTTCTTGTATGTCCTGTACTGGTGTTTCAGTGGTTGTCTCAGGTTTCTCCGTAGATGCATTGACACTACTAGTGCCCACATTAGGTATTGCAGGAGTTGCAGACCTTTGCATGTTTTCTTGCATTTTGGCCATCATTTCCGTCAATTGGGCATTTTGTTGCTTCTGGGTAGCAGCAATCTCTTCCAACTTCTCAATCCTGTCCTCCTGAGGATCCATAGTTATGTCTGATCTCTTCAAATTCGTCATTCACAGAGAGAGAACATTAATCAGACAACCGAATCATTTATTCATACTATACTCTAACAACCCATATAATATACCCACGCAAACAAGCATAGTATAATAAAGTTTTTTTTTATCTTCTTAAGGATTTTAAACCTATTACTCTAATACCAACATTGTCGCGACCTCCTTTAATAAGGTGACATCACGATCGACACAAAATACCACATACGTTGTACACTAATGTATATGATACCCTATCAACCAACCTTATTCATACAATCTACCTGTATAATCCATTCACATAAAAGTAATGTCGCAACATTCATATTAATTTTCAACTACTCAACATTATATTCATTTCACATTCATAACCATAAGTTTTATCCAACTTTCATATATACATGTCATAGTTTCTCTTAAATTCATTTCTAATATCACCCTTTACTAGATGATACCTATATATATATGTATATGTATGATGTTATTGTTAAACACCCAAGAGGGGGTGAATTGGGTGTAATGGCTATTTCTTATCTTTTCTAATTTCTTATGAGATTCCTTGACTTAATTGGATTCAATGCTTAAATAAATCTAATGAGCATAAAGTAAAGCACACTAGCATTTATAGTGGTTCGGCCGCACCTACATCTACTACCTAATCTTCCAGTAAAGATTTTCAAACTTCACTGATGAATCCTCTTACTGGTGAGGTACAAACCGTTACAAATGCTCTTTTACAGGTTTAAAGCAAACCTATATTTTGCGGGCTAAGGATGAACCATAGATCCTTTTAACGAGCTAAGGAAGAACCACTTCTTCCTTTTCTAGGATAAGGAAGAACCTAATTTCCTTTTCACAGGCTAAGGAAAAACTGCTTGACCCTTTTCTAGAGAAAGGATGAAACTAGCCTTGATTCCAACATTGGAATCACAAGTGACATTAAATCACTTTACTTGGTTTGTTTCAAACTGTGAAACAATCCAAAAGACTAAAAATAGTGAATATAATGTTAGTTCTAAGTGATTAAAACAATTACAATGAGGCTCATAAAAACAAATATCAAATACAAGATATGGAAATTTGAGCTCAAGGTGAAGAAAGACCTTGCAATGATTTATACCTTTCTTGCAACCATATTTTCTCAAGAGAATTATTTTGAAGATGTTTTGAATGATGCACAATGAAAAGCTTGAAATCCTATCTTCAAATCAACATCTCTAGTTTTAGGTTTTGAAAATGGAAAAATGATTTGATCTTGAAGAACAATTTCTAGAATCATACGGTTGTCTCTCTTGTATTTTGAATGGCCTAAGTACTTGTATCTATAGATTAAAAACAAGTTCTAGTCGTTAGACACAAGAATATAGCCGTTGGGGGTGAAAAATCGGGTTTTGGACCGTTGGAAACGGGCCCAAATTTTTTTTAGATAGTTCGCATTAGCTTGCATTTGCACTGCCTAGAAAAAACAATTTTGAGTAGCTCGCTAATGCAAGAATATGCCTAACTCGGTTATCGTAATAACTCTTCTGCTTGTTCTGAGCCAACTTAAGCCTCTGCCGAATCAGCTTAACTTTCTCTGTCTGCTCAACAATTGCATCAGGGTTCCATAACTGCGTATCACCCACCTCGTACCAACAAGTTTGAGATTTTTAGGGCCTTCCATACAAAGCCTCATACGGTGCCATATTGATGCTCGCCTTATAACTGTTGTTGTAAGCAAACTCACACAAGGGTAAATGCTCACCCCAACCACCTTTGAACTCTAAAATGCAAAACATGAGCATATCCTCCAACAATTGAGTCACTCTCTCGGACTGACCATCCGTCTGAGGGTGAAATGTTGTACTATGTCGGAGACGGATCCCAGATCGAGTCTACAAAACCTGCCAAAACCTCGATGAAAATCGTGGATCTCGATCCGACACGATAGACAAGGGCACTCCATGCAATCTCACGATTTCTTTCACATATAATCTGCTCAGTCTATCCACAGAGTCTCTGGTGCTCATAGGTAGGAAGTGTGCACTCTTGGTCAATCTATCGACCACAACCCAAATTGCATCAAATCTGCCCTGAGACCTCGATAATCCCATGATGAAATCCATCGTGATGTGCTCCTATTTCCATTCATGTATGGGTAATAGCTGCATTTGACGTCCAGGCTTTCAGTGTTTAGCCTTAACCTGCTGGCAAACCTCACATCTCTGCACGTACTCAGCTATACTCTTTTTCATCCCGTGCCACCACACAGTTCTCTTCATGTCATGATACATCTTAGTAGCCCTTGGATGAATAATATATTGAGACCTGTGAGCTTTTCGAAATATGTCAGCATGCAATTCAACATCATATGGGATCTATAGTCTCCTCTATACCGCAGAACATCTTTGGACCAATCTGCCAATCGACCTGGTTAGCATTGTCTGCGTATCTACGGTATATGTCATAATTCGTTCAATGTTCCAGTAGATCTCTAATTCGCAGAATATGGACATCAGCAAGCTGCACGTGCATCTGAGCACATATCTCTCTAGGTGGTGCATCCCAGAGTATACTCATCATAGTCACTCTCTCAAGTAAATGCCACTGTTGAGCCATCTGGAAAACAACTACCCGAGTCTTTGCTTGCCTATGGCTCAAAGCGTCAGCCGCAACATTGGCTTTGCCAGGATGATAGTCCAAAGAGAAATCATAATCTTAAGTAACTCGAGCCATCTCCTTTGCCGCATATTCAGCTCTTTCTAATCAAAGAGGTACTTCAAACTCTTGTGATAAGAAAACAAAGTGAACCTCTCACCATGTAGGTAATACCTCCGTAGATTCAGTGCAAACACAATAGCTGCCAACTCCAAATGCATAAGGTAGTTGTGCTCATACACCTTAAGTTGTCTACATGCATATGCAGCCACTCGACCCTCCTGCATCAGTACACATCCCAGACTTAAGAATTATGCATCCGTATAAATCACCAACTTCTTTCCAGGCTCTGGAAGAATCAACACTGGAGTTGTAGTCAACCTCTGTTTCAACTCACTGAAGGCTTTCTCACAGGCATCCGACCATGTGAAGGCCACATTCTTCTGAGTCAGCTTAGTCAATGGTACGGCTATCTTGAAAAAATCCTTCACGAACTTCCTGTAATAGCTAGCCAAACCTAGAAAGCGATGAATCTTTGTCACTATGGTAGGTCTTCGCCAACCAATGATCGTTTCAACCTTAGTAGAATCAACTGAAATACCCTCTGCACTAACCACATGACCCAAGAACATCCCCTCAGTTATCGAGAAGTCACACTTGGTCAGCTTGGCATAAACTATGCTCTAACAATGTTTGCAAAGTAACTCTGAGATGACGCTCATGATCCTCTCTAGTCTTAAAATAGATTAGGATATCATCAATGAAGACTATAATGAACTGGCAAAGGTGCTGTTTGAATACTCTCTATATCAGATTCATGAACATAGCTGCAGCATTAGTCAACCCGAAGGGCATCACTAGAAACTCATAATGTCCATACCTCGTCCGGAAAGCAGTCTTCGGCACATCATCATCTTTAATCCTCAACTGCTGGTACCCAGACCTCACGTCAATCTTCGAAAAGAACTTGGCCCCAACTAGTTGATCAAACAAGTCATCAATACGAGCAAGTGGATACTTGTTTTTCACAGTCACCTTATTCAGCTGACGGTAGTTTATACACAATCGAAGACTCCCGTCCTTCTTCTTGACGAACAACACAGGTGCTCCCCAAGGTGGCATACCAGGGGAAATAAATCCCTTGCCCATCAGCTCATCAAGCTGGGCTCTGAGTTCATTCAACTCTTTCGGTGTCGTACGATACGGTAGAATGGAAATGAGTTTTGTCCCGGGCATTAGCTCAATGATAACGTCTACCTCTCGCTTAGGCGGTAAGCCACGTAACTCATCAGGAAAAACCATTGGGTACTCGTAGGCTACAGGAATGTCTACTAACTGAACGCCCTGTCCTACATCATCCACTGGCCTCAAACTAGCCATCGTAGCAACCTCATCATCAGTGGCTAATCTACCCTGGGTAGGTGGTCTCGATATAGTCCTACCTAGAAAAACAAAGACAGGTTGTCCGAGTATCTGGAAGAAAACCCTCTTGCCTAAGCAATCATTGTGAGCGTGATACGCTGTCAGCCAATCCATTCTCAAAATGGCTTCGAACTCGAGGAATTCTAAGACTCTAAGGTCAACAGACATCTCATGGTCCTCGAATCTCACAATGCATCCCACACATACCATGTTAGGATAAATCTTCTTACCAGCCGCCGTACTCAAAATCAACGGAGTACTAGTCCTAACAGTAGATAATCTCAATCTATCTACGACACCACAAAATATAAATGACAAAGTAGAATCAACATCAATCAAGACATACAGTAAAGAATCACAAACGTTGATAGTACCTTCGATCAATTGCTTGCCAGCCTCTAGATCTGCATGTGTAACAACTCAAGCCTGCTCCCTAGTAGCAACTCAATTCTCTAGTACCTCAGAACACCGCACTTGAAATAGACTATTGGCCTTGGTGCCCTGGACGCTGAAGACACATCCTGTGACTCTGTTCTGGCTGCCTGTTGTACACTGTACCTAGCCAAACTCTGCTGCTGCTGCGGCTTGCTTGACATCTGCACACTCTGACCTGAAACTGGTAGTGTAACTGTTATTGGAGTGGACACAACTAATACCTCGTACTCGCTGCCACCAAACCTCGGCTTCTTATATTTTCGGCTCTTCTTACCATAAAACTGACTCCCTGACCCTGTCGGCTGGGTCTGTCCTGAAAGAACTGTAGGTGTCTGTACCGTGGAAAATGTCCTCATCCGGGAATAAGCCTCTACAGTCTCGAAGTCAGCGGCCTGCAACATTGCCTGGGCATAAGTGTGAACCGCGGCAAGTGCCAAACCTTTGCATGCGAAGGTAGTCAGTCGACACCATCTTAGGAGCGAAGAGTGCCAAGCGGTTAAACTCCTGCTCGTACTACCTCATTGACCGACTGCCCTGGGTCAGGTGCATGAACTCGATCCTCCACTGATCGAGCTCTAACCTTGGGTAGAACTCGTCGTAGAAAAGTTCTTTAAACCCGGTTCACGTCTGAATCTCATCGACCAAGCGGTTCAGTCTCAACCACCAATCATCAGCTCTGTCGACGGGTTTGAACATGGTCAACCTCACTCTGTCAGCCTCAGAAGCCTGCATGTCGCTGAAGATAGTCTCATCCTCCTGAGTCGTCTCTCAGCTATCTCGATACATAGGCCTCCAGTAAACTCCTTCGGGCCTCTGATCTGGAAAGCCTTCATGACCTTCTCAGAAAGCTCTGACTTAGACCTCTGCTCGGGAATTCCCACAGCCTCAACCGGTACCTCAGCCTGTACCTTGGCCTGAACCTCAGCCTGAACATCAGCATGAACCTCAGCTAGTCTAGCCCAATCCCCCACGACCATGCCAACACTATTGTGCTCCTCCTAAATTGGAACACCTGGCTGCGGCTGCTGAATCTGGGTCTGAACAGCCTACTGAGCAGCAAGAAAGACCTCAATCTGCTTAAAGCCCTTGTCCGCGTCCATGGTTGGTTATGAATTTCCTCTCTTGTAAATTTGAAATTCACAAATAAGGAAAAGTCCTTCAAAATCACGATCCATGAGAGTTGTTATCTCTAAGATAACTACCCATAAAAGAAATCATAATATTTTATAAGTCTTTTATTCTTTGTAAGGTTTTTAAACCTAAAACACTCGCTCTAATACCAAAGTTGTCACAACCCACTATCCGTGACATCATGACAGGCACGAAACCCCATGTATATCCTCTCTCGACATGCACGGCGTCCCGGTAAGCCTTCTAACACAAACTATAATCCCAAATACACAACAATAAACACATGGACATAATATAAGATCATCATAGAAAACATATCCAAAATGACAACCATAAATTTTTTTTTCCAAGTCCATAGTGTTCAAAAGTACATAATATACTTAACCATAAGTACAAACCCATCTAAATGTTAAGTATAATCATTAGGTGTTACTTAGTACAATTTATCATAATAAATTGCGGAAAAGTACTAAACACCTATGTCACAACAGTACGGTAACACTTCGTAGCTAAGCTTTCCCTTTCCCTTTCCTATTAGATCCTGAAAAGATAAGGATGAGGGGTGAGCTACAACAAGCTCAGTGAATGTTCTATACAAGTGGCTACATATATATGTATTTAAGTAAAACATTGCAAGAATCATTAAAACCATTTAAATAATCATGGGTGTAAGCAATATTACATACATGCCAATGTAATGTATCATGCCATAAACAAGACAATGCATACCATTTTATAAACATGCATATGCAACCTAAACACCTCCTGAGTAAGAATCAATACAAGGGCCATGTGTGCATGAAACCCATGCCCGATCAACTTCTTACTCGCATCTATCAGAATTCTTATGGATTGTATGAACCATAGGATTCACCCATCAAGACAAGTACGATGTCTAGGTGAATCCTAACATACACAACTCATAGAAATCCTTTGTAAGGTCCACAATTGAGGATTCCCAGTCAGCCCAATGGGATTCAATAAAAAATCTCAAGCTTAGGGCATGCACATAACTCAACTGCTTTCCCAATTGACTATGCTCAAATACAGTTCATGAATTCAATAAATCATGTATACTACATTATATAAGCATTAAAAACATTTTATACTGCAATGCCACATATATAATTCACAAGTAAAAGAAACACTCACCCTTGATTGGCTAGACCTAGCCAATCTAACTTCCTATTCCAAGAAAGAGCACTAGAATGCCACAATTACCCCAATGCCCCATAATCTCCAATTGGACTATTTGGGTCACTTAGATCAAATCACAAATCCTGAAAATGACATGGTTTATGCGAATCTGGAAATTAGTCCAAGTATGCTAATCAACCATGTTTAAACCCAAATCACATGCCAATTAAGTTTCTAAAATAGTCCTACACATGGGCTAATCTCAAATTGTCCAATTCACTCATTTACTACCCAATTAACCCACATTTAAGCAAATTAAATGCGATAGGTTGATCCAAACACTATAATACATGATATTCAATCACAAATAGGGTTAATTAGACTAATTGCAAGTCAATTTCATCAATTGAAATCAATTAGGTCAAAATGCATGTGATTTGGGCCAATCCCCAAATCACAGGAAATTTCCCAAATTATAAGGAAATTGCCAAAGTACATAGCCTAGGCCAAAATTTCTCAACACTAGGGTTTCCACTAATCAATATCAGTAATTTGGAGTGCCATACATCCATATTTACCCATGCATTCATCATAAATCACATGCAATTTGAATAGTAAACCCTAGGTCTAAAATCCTAGTTTAGGTCAAATCCATGAACCTCCAATTTCTTGTTACAAATTGGGTATTTCACCATTTATGGACTCCCCATACCATCTTGATACACATATCACAAAATCAAAGCCTAATTCCAACATTGGTTTTTTACCAATCCCTTAAATTTCGGGATACATGGATGGAAAACACCCCTTAGGTGTTGGTTGAGGTTGGGCTTGGTCTTTAACATGAAAAACAAGCATAAAATAGTCCATACATGCAAACCCTAGGTCTAGGACCCTAAAATTTTGGGATTCATAGAAACTCTCGGTCGAAAATCAGTTTGCATGCATGAAGGAAAGTGATAGAAGGATGAAAAATAAGAAAAAATGGTGAAGAAATGATTACCTTGGGTGTTTTGGGGCAAAAATCACCAAAAAACCCTAACTTCTCCCCTTCTTTATCTCCTCCCCAAGCTCTCTAGCCCTCTTTGAAAGTGAAAAATGAAGAAACTAACGTTCAAATGGCTTATATAGAGGTTTAATTGCATTTTTGGGCCCACACATGAAAGTTAGAAAAAACCACTTAAATAAAAGGAACGGTTTTTTTCTGCCGCAATTACTTGCATTTAGATAATCAATTTCTTGAAAAAGACTCAACAATTTAACATCTTAACCGTTCTGCAAGTTTATGATTCAGTTAAAAATATTCTTGTAAAATTTTATCTCAATCAAACGGTTGGATTGCGAGATCCAATCATTGATCAAAATTGCTCAAGAAAATTTGCAAATTCATGAAACAGTGTTTTGAGTCTTATATCTCATAGTAAACAACTCCGATCAAGATCTTCACCGTTAATATTCAATACCTATCAGAGGAGAATAGGTTGAAAAAAATTCCGCTCAATCGGACCACGGATCTAGGAGATCAAGGCATTGATGTAATCAGCTACAGAAATTTCATCCTCCATGAAGCGAGCTTTATTGATCCAAAACACCATTTTCGACATGTTTTGACGTCAAACGGGTCTCGGATCACTCCAAAACTTTACGCACACATTAAAGAACTTAAAAGCATGCAAAGACACTCGAACCGACACATGTCGAGCATCAAATACATATACTCATATGTATACAGGTACTTTACGGGTCAGAATGACATCATCCTAAAGTACGGGCGTTAAATTGTCCAAGCATTTAATGTGGTTAGTCTTTTTCTTTGATCCTTGGCTTGAGGAACTTGAAGTACTTTGATCTTGAATTTCTTTTGATTTCATCTTTGGTGTTGAAACATACTTGATAAGATCATTAGCACCATATGTTATATTTTTTGTTAGCATCAAAACACTTTGGAGAATTCTAAATAGAAAACCACTTAGGTAAAAAAAATGAGTCAAATACATGTTGAAATTGTAACACTCTTCAATTTTTCCACTGTAAAACTAATTCAACTTCTTGAGAACCATGCAGATGTAATTTCAACCAGCGAAAGACCCTCACCGGCCTCCCTCGCTCTTTTTCTCTTTCCCTTAACCCTTTGCACATTCATGCGTCCTTGCACACTTCAAGAATTTAGAAGAAAACGCTACGCCACTACAAGTGTGTTAGGGTGGGGTATGAAAGCTAGGTTTACATTTCTTACTTGTTTAATAATGAATTACATAGCATCATGCATCATATCTGTTACTATGTTTTACTTCATGCATGAGGCTATTTATCATAAATGTTAAACTCATAACCATGGGTGCTATGCCATTACACTGGACCATGGATTATTATAAATATATATTATTGGGTGTTATGCAGCGCTAGACCTGGAGGTGACACTGACTAGTTAGCACTGGAATTCATGAGACATCTCAGTTGCTGGATATTGTATCGGTGCCTCGGGTCACAGGTTGCGAGTGCATGGTGTCTGGCCTGTGATGCCGTGTGACCAAATTTCATTCATACCATGGCTTGATTGTATTGTTGTGGCATAACTTTATGATGACTGTTGGTCTTTACTTATTATTATGCATGTAAGACTTGTGTACCCTGCTTGACCTCGTTGAGCTGTTAAGCTCACCCCGTTGCGAATCTTTCTCTGGAATTAAGGTGGGTCAGGTTGGAATTACTCCGAGGGCTATGGCGAAACCCTGTCCATGTAGGGACTTTTGTGTATATACTCTCCCCAGATCTTGTCAGATTGGTCTAGCTATAGTGGTGGTGGTTCTAGGCTTCTAGACACCTCTTTTTTGACTACTCCTTTTATGTTATTTTGGTAATTTTGTAGGGGCTTCGCCCTTGTTATCTTTCTTTTGTCTTTTTGTTATAAAGGAATGTAATAATTAACAAACTCTATGTTTTCAATACAATAGTATTTTTCTTAATAGTTTCCACTGTATTATTATTGATGTGGGTCGCTATACTTCTGTATGTGCAACTCTGATCAAGTGGTTTGAGCACTCGACACCATAATTGTTGCATCTCGTGCTGAATCAAGGAGGCGGGGTGTGACAGTTATTATGGTATCGGAGCATGGTTTTAGATACTGCCCACCTTTATTTTTAAATAATACAAATTTTAATTTAAAAAATATATATATATATTTTTACTCGGACCAATTATCGACCAGAAGGGTCAGCCTTTATGGGGTTGGCCCCCTTGTTAACCCCCTCCCCCCGGTATATTTTTTTATAAATAGAAAGGAGAAGGGGAGTTCCTCCACTCACCCTCCTCACTTTTTTTGTTTTCCTTTTTTCCTAGATCTACACCTCTTTTCTACTCCATACTTTCTATTTCTCTCCAAATATCATCTTAAAAAAAAATTGATGGAGTGAAGACCAAAGAAGCCTAAGAAGAATGTTGAAGGTAAAGTTCTCAGTGTCCTCGACTTAGATCTTTCTCTTCAATTCTAGTCCAGACTAGAAGACTAGTAATTTTACCAGAAGAATACTACCCCATGCTTCACGACAAACTTGCAGCCTTAGGTTGGACACCAGTCATAAATATTGAAAGGTGCATTTTTCGGTCTTCTGTTGCCTCATTTTATGAAAATTTGACTGTAAAAACTAGGATACTTTCACCATCACTACAAGGGTAAATGGGATTGATATAACCCTCACATCTAAAATATTGGCAGAAATTTTAGAAATCCCTGAGAGAGGGCCACTTTGCGATATTTACATGTCCAGAGGTTGGGAAAGTGTGGTCCCAAGCTCTCGAAATATGTTTAGGTGTCTTGCTCCTCAGCTTAACTTCGTTGTCTTTACCAAAGGCATTAAAGAGCAATATAACCTTCTTATTCAAGTAATCATGTCAAACATTTTTCCCTAACCTGGTAAAAGGTCTACCACCACTCATCCTCAATGTTTTTTTTGGCATACTTTTTGGTGAAGAAAATTCATGTGAATCTTTTTTTTATCATCCTACGCCATATGGCACATTGCACTCGGGAACGGACCTGTCTTCCATATGGGGCATTACTAAACAAAGTGTTCAGTCATTTCATAGTTTTTCCTAGCCCAACCGAGATAACATCTCCCTTATATGGTGATATCACCGAAACCGTATTGAACTCGAGGAAATGTGGCAATTGAATGGAAAGATTTCCCAGAAATAGAGGTCAACACTCCTCTACAAGACCTCGAAGACTTTAACCTTGATTTCTCTAATAGATCGGAAGAGGAGACAGGCCCTCCTACAAAAGAATACTTTTCTCCATCCAAAACACCATAAACCAATACTAACACCCAACAACAGGTTGTGGACCAAATAAGAGAGATGATGCTGGCAACTGAGGAGTGAATGATGAAAAACATGAGAGACCAGTTTGAAGAATACAATCGCAGCCTCAAAGAAAATAAAGAGGCTATCGACTCACTGCTCAAGTGGCGCGAGGAATGCCACTCCGCAGTACCCAGGATCGCTCCTCCATTTTTAGGTGAGGGAGAATCTGGACAGTCGTCCTTACAAGCATAGGATTCGTCAGTGAATCTGAATCTCAACCTTGGGGGCTCTCAGTTTCCTAACCTAGCATTTGTTAGGCAAGTCATGGAAACTCTTATATACTCCCCTAGCCTGGAACATTCAGTAGCTCAATTTTCCTCTGAACATTTTGATTTCGTACCTCCCCAATCATTTTTTCTCGATAAATTTGAAGTTTTAAATTTCGTATTTAGTTGTTGAAGTTGTCTTGCAATAGTTTAAATTAGCTTCGTAGTAGGTTGAAGTATTTTGTAGAAATTTTAGACATCCTTGTAGCGATTTGAATAGTTTGTACAACTTTATTAAAAAAAAAAACTTCATGTCGAATTCTCAACTCATGATATGCTAAAAGTTTTGTGATGTTGTGTGTGAGACTATTTGTGGTAGGCCTACTCGTCCGGTGGATGTCTTCAATATTAATGGGTTTGACGTGGTATGGGACACACCATACTCATTCAAATACTGACGAAAAACTCGAGACGAGGTAACCTACGGACCTACTGTGTAACAGTTCATTGCGGAAGGCCGACTTACCATCAATATCGTCAAGTTCACATGGAATGAGACGTGAGAACTCAAAGGATAGTAGTGGTAGACAGCTTTCCACAGGAATCTACAAAAAGACTGCACACAGATTCCATTAACTGGACCACATCCCTTATCACCAAATTCATGTGGAATGGGACGTATGAATTTGGAGGATAATAGGAATTGTCGGGTCTTGGTGATAGGTGAGCATAATATACACAAGTGTAAAAGATTTGCGACATATAGATGTAGGTGACAATACGAGAAAAAGGTCGTAGAAGTATCTGGGGCATGCACTGATGTTCAAAAACATAGATATTTGGACTAATACACAATAAATTTTCAAAGTGTTTTGAAATCTCAAATACTACGATAATAGTGTCTTTGAAAAAAAAAATTAAAATCACACATTTGGTTTTGTTTTAGACCCAGCTAAAAATGTGATGCCACGGTGCTCTAAGGCTTCTCATCTTCCCGATTACCTAGCCTAGAAAACTAGGAGGTCAACACTTATGAGATGTCACTCAAGAGCCATGCATGTGCACTACATCACGAATTGATCCTCCCTTCTTCCTCAGAACTTATATCGCAAATCTTGTGCAAAAATCAAGCCAATATGCAGAAAATGCCAGTACAAACAAGAAGTCAGCACGACCTTAACTCCTCTCGACAAGTGCCTGTGTTTATGCAGCTGCAAGAGAACGTTGGATCTAAACCTACTCCCCCTACCTTAGAACAAGTGACGGATGACAAAACTAATGCCCCGACAACCGAACAAACTGCTGCAGCTCCTTCCAATAGAGTAGTCATACCATTTAGCATGGAGCAGTTTTTCCAAGGCTTTATGAAATACATGAAGGCTTCAATGAGAGGCTTAGTCCAATGTGATACCAATAATCAAGTTGCGGTCCCCCAGCCGCAATTGGAACCGACTAAGCAAAAGATGGATCAGACGACCAGTCAAATTACAAAATACAAACGTCTACAGCCCATTACTTTTGATGGAAAGCCCGACTCCAACGAAGCCTACAAATGGCTAGTGGAAACTCAGAAGGCGTTCGAGGCAACGAGAGAGTCTGAAGAAAGAAAAATTCCCCTTGTTGTTTACTAGTTGGTTGGAAACGCCAACTCCTGGTGGAAAACAGTTAAGGAAGACCCTAAAGTAAATGCCAGTACCATGACATGGCAACAATTTGAAGCTGAATTCATCAATGAATATTTCCCAAATGCTTTCAAGAGAAAGAAGAGACAGGAGTTCACAAAACTCTTTCAAAGAAGCATGACAGTCCAGGAATACGTAGCCAAGTTCACGAAACTCTGAATTTTTTCTCTTTCTAGCATTACTACAGAGAGGGACAAAGCCAAAAAGTTTTTCAACGGATTGAGGCTTGACATCAGGCAGGCTCTTGCCTTTCTAGAGCTTGATAATTTCAGAAAATTTGTGAACATGGCTACAAATTATGAGTGAGAAAAGCTTGAGTAGGAACAAAACAAAACCGAAGAAAGCAAATCATTGCATCGGGACAACAGTCAGGTTGGAAGAGGCCTTACCAACCAAATCAAAACACTCACCCCAGCATGGGTAACCCCCAAAACCCTCAGCTCCAATTCACTCCACCTGCTCCAGCTAAACAAACTTTCCCAAGGAACCCTCGTAATCGCCAAAATCAAGCAGGTCAAAGAAATGGAAATAATCGACGATTTGCCCTACCTCCTCCGAATCAACAACCATAAAATCTAGATCGTATGTGCTTCAAGTGTGGCCAGGTGGGCACGTTCGAAAGAATTTTCTTATACTAGCCCCTGGACAACCCAGAGCCCCAGCTGCACCAATTCAGCAAGAAGCCCTGATAGTTCCATCACCACCCAGACAACAATAAGGTCCTAGGCAGCAAGGACATGCCTACGCTGTTGTTGAACAACCGATGCCTGAAAATAACGTGGTGGAAGTTACCTTTGTTTTCTTTAACATGTTGGTACATGTCTTATTCAATTCATGTTTTACGCATTCTTTTATTGCTACCCAAGTAGTCCAGAAATTAGGACTCCAACCAAAGGCTACTCTTGTTACAATTTGGATATCCACGCCAATAAGACCGGGTACAGAAATAAATCAAATATGTTCTAATTGTGAACTTAGCATATTGGATCATCATCTGTTAGCGGGCCTCCTTGTAATGGCTTTCACTGACTTTGATATTATCTTTGTTGAGCCAATTATCCTCATGTCCCTTATGAGAATATGTCCCTATTATGAAAGATTTTGATGATTACAAAACTACATTCTGTTCATGATATTACTGCACATATGGCATATCTAATCTTACTTGAAGGTATCAATGATTCAATGATGCATGGCGAACGTATTAAAAGATCTTCTTGAAGACCATGATCGTTTGAAGAGGTTTATTTGTATGATTAGATTATGGTAGGTTGTAGGACCTTCTTTGCCATGTGATTTAGCAATATGCATGCCTGCATGTTTTAATCGATTAGTTGCATGTCTGATTTAATTTGATTACTTTATGTTTTATCGTGTTTAAATCGATAAATCAAAAATTGCTTTTGTAAAGTCTTTTAGGACGCTAATGTTTTAGCAGCGCTCTGCTGGACTTGATGAGTCAGGACGCCGATAAAATGTTAAGACGCTGAAAGTTGAATTAATTTGATTAATGAGGACGCTTACTTGTTAGTAGTGATCTTTCTTTTATCAACCTTTGAGAGTGTCAAGACGCTGATTTAGCTTCAGGTAGCTGAAAGATTTTCTTTTATCCTTAAGTGATTTCGATCTTTAAAGACGTTGATAAGTTATAAGTTGAATGAATTATTAGGACACTACTTGTATAGGAGCGCCCTCATCTTTAGAATCAACTTAAGTAACTTTCAAGATGCTCATCGTCCGTCAGCGCTCTTAAATATTATTTTAAAACTGCTTTTAATAGTTCAGGACGCTTATTCTTGAGTAGCGCCCTCATATGTTTTACGTTTTTAAAACAAAACAGGACTCTTATTGCGAGGTAGCGCCCTCATGCTTTAAGTTGTTTAATTGTCAAAACAAGTCAGGATGCTTACTATTTAGTAGTGCCCTCACTTCATTGTTCAGTAGGATGCTAATGTTCTATGAGCGCCCTCAAAGAAACAAAGCGACAGAAAATATATTTTTGTTGTTCTGACATTACTGCCATTTCTATTAACCTTTTTCAGAAACGTATGAATCTTTTTCAGAACTTTTCATAATCGTACAACAACTTTCCAGAACTTTTTAAAACATTCTAAAACTTTGTCAGAATATTATTCTTACATGAAAGGATCAGATGATTCAGGTGCTATCGCCGTAATATGCATTAAGCTGAATCGATCCATTTCTGGAATGAATGTTAAAGTTATATTTGAAATAACTTAGGGCGCCAAAATCACCAAGTCCATTGCGCCTCTGTTATTCCTATATATACATGCTGCCTCGGAGCAGAAAAACTAACTAATGAAATACGAAACTGATATTCATTCAAAACGTATTGACAGTTTTCGTTTGCGCCAAAACACTTTTTGAAAGTTAATCTTCTTTCACTTGTGCTTGATCTTACGATCTTTTGATAGAAAAACTTCAAGTCTTCTAGGTTGATCGATCTTCTTTTTTATTATTTCAAAAACCTATTAACGAAGAGAAAAGCTATTTGAACTTGTTTTCAGCATAAACTTCATCATACATATTTCGTTGAATCTGTGGCAATAGAAGGTTCAATCCAAAAGCATTGTAAGTATCACTTTGATTCTAAGTAAAGGGAATCATATGTCATTCTGTAATTAGATTGTAGTGACGGGTATGCAACTGAGTTAGAACAAGTGTTGCTCAAAGTTGTAAGCGGTCTTCTCACACCAGTAAGTTGAGAATAGGTTCTCTCTCACCTGTAAGTAGAGAAACTGTCTTCTCACACCCATAAGTTGGGAAAGTGTTCCGGTTTGATTTTCACCTGTAAGAAGGTCCATAGTGGAGTTTGAACAAATCCTAACTGAGGAGGTTAGGTAATGGATGTAGGCGTGACCAAACCACTATAAATCTTGGTTGCATTGTCCCATTTACATTTACTGTATCTCATTGCTATACTTTATTTAATCTGCTTTCATTATTCTGCACAATTAAAAGAAAGGTTAAAATCTTCTAAGTGTCCAATTCACACCCTTTTTGGACACATCTGGGCCAACAATCTTGGGTATGGATTGGTTAACACCTTTACATGCTCAAATATATTGTCAGAAGAAGCAAGTTCGATTGACATTGCCTAATGGAGATAACCTGAAATCCAAGGGGTCTGTAGACACATTCATCATTCTATTGTGTCCCTCATAAGATCTCAAATGCAAGCTTTTTTGATACATGGTCAGGATGAAGAAAATATAGTGTCCAGTCATCCTCCTAATTTGAAAGATATTCCGATTGTTCGAGAATATCCAACGATATTCTTAGATGAACTTCCAAGACTTCATCCTCCTCGGGAATTTGACTTCGAAATTAAGTTGATTCCTGGTACTGAACCTGTCTACATTCGACCTTACCGTATGCCTAATGTAGAGTTAGTAGAACTTGATAAACAGTTAAACGAATTGGAAAAGTTGGGGTTTATAAGAAAGAGCACATCACCATGGGGTGCTCCGTTCTTTTTGTCAAGAAAAAGGATGGTTCACTTCAACTTTGCATCGATTATAGAAAACTGAACAAATTCACTATTAAGAAAAGATACTCGTTACCTCGAATTAAAGATCTATTCGTTCGGGGTATCACCAACTTCGGGTAAAGGAAGATGACATCCCAAAAACTTTCCAAACCAAATATGGTCATTACGAATTCACTGTAATGCCATTCAACCTATTAAATGCACTTGCGACATTTATGGATTTAATGAACC
Source organism: Paratinospora sagittata (assembly GCA_035771175.1). Classification (NCBI taxonomy): domain Eukaryota; kingdom Viridiplantae; phylum Streptophyta; class Magnoliopsida; order Ranunculales; family Menispermaceae; genus Paratinospora; species Paratinospora sagittata. Next base: position 13,754,276 of record CM069612.1, read on the forward strand.
GCATTTTAAGACCATACTTGGATCGTTTTGTCGTTGTATTTGTTGATGACATACTGGTATACTCCCCCACAGAGGAACTCCATGAGACTCACTTGCGGACTGTGCTTAGCACCCTTATGCAGCACTAGTTATACGCCAAACTAAGCAAGTGTGGGTTTTGGATGAATAAACTTAAGTTCTTCGGTCATGTTGTGTCCCATGATAGCATCAAAGTAGGTCCAGCCAAGGTAGAAGTTGTTCTTAGTTGGAAACAACCTACAAATGTCACAGAAATTAGGAGCTTCCTTGGATTAGCTGGATATTACAGACGGTTCATCAGAGATTTTTCCAAACTTGTTGAAGTACTCACCTGATTAACCCGGAAATACACAAGATTTATCTGGAGTGAAGCCTGCCAATCAGCTTTTCAAGAACTCAAGAAAAAGCTGACCTCAACACCTGTTCTGACCACTCCAAAATATGGGCTTTGCTACACACTATACACAGATGCGTCGCTTCAAGGACTTGGAGTTGTGCTAATGCAAGAAGATCGAGTGCTTATGCCTCTTGAAAATTAAAGATTTATGAGGTTGATTATCCGACTCATGACTTAGAACTTGCAGTAGTGGTGTTTGCTTTAAAAGTATGGCGACATTACTTGTACGAGAAATGATTTGAAGTCTTCTTCGACCACAAAAGTCTTCAGTGTATCTATACTCAGAAAGACTTAAATCTTTGGTGAAGGCGATGGCTCGAGTTCATCAAAGACTATGACTTTGAACTTAAATACCATCTGGGTAAAGCCAATGCAGCAGTTGATGCCCTTAGCAGAAAGTCATATGTCTCCGCCTGTACAGTGAACTTTGAAATGGGCAAACTGTCATACGAGCTTGAAAAGTTTAATTTGCAGTTCTGGAATGATGGAAATACAGTTGGACTTACCCAATTCACTACCCACTCCGAACTTATTAGGAGAATAACCGCTGCACAAGCGAAAGATGATGAGCTTATGAAGATGAAGGAGCTCATTCTACAAAACAAAGCTCCGCATCAATGGACTCTCACTTCTAATGGTGTGGTGTTATATAAAGGGTGATTGTGTATTGCTCAAGACCTAGAGCTTAGGCATGACATAATGAATGAGTGCCACAAATCAAAGTTCTCCATGCATCCAGGAGGAGACAAAATGTATAAGGACATGAAGAGGCAATTCTGGTTTAAGGGAATGAAAAAGGCCATAGCAGAATTCATGACCAAGTTCCTTACTTGTCAACAAGTAAAGGTTGATTGCAGACTCCCCTCTAGTCTATTGCAACCACTTCCCATAGGGTAATGGAAATGGGATTATATTGCCATGGATTTTGAATTTGTACTACCCAAAAAGGTCAAGGGTCAGGACACTGTTTGAGTGATTGTTGATAGGCTAACTAAAGCTGGACATTTTATATTAGTCAAATTTACTAATACTCCAACCAAGCTAGTTGAAATCTATGAACGAGAGATCACTAGATTGCATGGGATCCCTCTCACCATCATCTGTGATCAAAACCCTAGATTCACATCCAAGTTCTAGGAAAGCTTTTACGCTAGACTAGGTACAAAGATTTTCATGAGTATTGCCTTTCATCCACAGATGGATAGACAGGCTGAGCGTCTTATACAAATTCTGGAAGACATACTACGTTGTTATGTCGACGGATGGACAAAGTACATGCATTTAGCAGAGTTTGCGGATAATAACAGTTATCAGGCAAACATTAAAATGGCTTCGTAAAAAGCATGATACAGAAGACCGTGTAGATCACCCTTGTGTTGGGTAGACATGTCTAATCGATTATAACTTGGTCCTGATCTCAAACGAGAAACCGCTAAGAAAATAAAGCTCGTGAAAGAATGACTTCGTACCACCCAAAGCAGACAGAAAAACTACGCACATAAGCGATGGAAGCCTTTAGAATTTACAGCTAGCGACTTCATTCTTCTAAAGGTCCAGCCGTTTAAAAGTGTGAAAAGATTCAAAGAAAAGTTTTCTCCAAGGTTTATCGAACCATTTTCAGTTATTGATCAAGTTGGCAAATCTGCTTACCGTCTGTCTTTTCCACAATCCATGTCCAAAGTGCACAACGTTTTTCATGTATCCATGCTCAGGAAATATCTTCACCATCCGTCACATATCATACCGTTGCTTGAAGTTGAAATCAAAGAAGGAAATAAGTATAAAGAATACCCTATGCAAATCTTGGACAAGAAGACGCAAGACCTAAGAAACAAGAGCATTCCTTTAGTAAAAATCCTCTGGAACCATCACGGAGTGGAAGAAGCAACGTGGGAATTGGAACAAGAGATCAAGCAAAAATACCCCTATTTGTTTGTTTAGCAAGTTTAAATAATAATAAAATATTTCATGTTCTTATTCTATGTTCTTGGGCTTCTTATTTTGTCTTTCGCACAAATGTCTGATGATTTAACAAATTACAGTTTTGACCCATCCGAACACAACTATAATTGGAATCAGGATACAAATATGGGTAATGATGAAGATGATGAAATAAGCTAAATCCCTTATGACTGGAGTCTTTCAACTGACCATTACCCCCAGTCTACATTTCCTGCGAGATCTCATTCTACTGATGTGCCACGAATCCAAACCCCAATACACAACCTAATCGGATATTATCTATCACGCTTGGGAATATTTGACCCAGAAGATGAAAATATTACAAGTGTGCGTCAAGAGGGTTTATGAGTCCGCCAGACCCCATGAAAATCAGTACGTCAACCATTGCCCTCTTTCCAGAACCTTCGCACTATGCCAACGTGGAATTCGATTCCAATTTTTCCCAGGCTTCCACAGATTCCAGCACCAAATGAAATTGGACCAACTAATTGGTAGACCCGACAATGACCAGCTCAATCATGCAGGCGTGTTAGGCCGCTGTCTCAACGACCGGGTTTTCTTCCATGACTGCCATCACGAATACTAATGCCACCTTCTCTTCTAGAGTTATCAGATCAGGATAAAATGGAGTCTGACTCGGTCCATTCTGCTACCCCTGCTCATTCTGGAGATTCTACTGCTTAAAGTGCAATACGCGAGCCAAACAATTCGCGATACAAGCTTTCCAAGCCGATCAAAAAGTAATACAAACATTGATATCATTGACATTTCAAATGATGAGTAGTAACTATTTTACTCACATACAAAATATTTTCCAAAAAAAACAAAAATCTTACCTTATTTAAATTTCGAGAATGGAACTCTTTTAAGGAGGGTAGGTTGTAACACCCTTTACTTTTTCTACTGAAAAATTAATTTAACTGCCTGAGAACCATAGAGATGTAATTTCAACCAGTGAAAGTAACCTTAAAAGACTATCTCGAAAAACGTATAGACCCCCATAGAAGGACGGTCCCAAGGAAAGGACCGTCTCCATTGGGACCAACCCCCCTTTCATTCTCCTCGCTGACCCCCCTCGCTTTCTTTCTCTTTCCCTCGACCCTTTGCACATTCCTGCTTCCCTGCACACTTTAAGAAAGTAGAAGAAATGTTACGCAACTACGAGTGTGTTAGGGTGGGGTATGAAAGCTAGGTTTGCATTTCTTACTTGTTTAAGAATGAATTACATGGCACCATGCATCATATCTGTTATGATGCTTTACTTCATGCATGAGGCTATTTATCATAAATGTTAAATTCATAACCATGGGTGCTATGCTGTTACGCTAGACCATGGATTATCATAAATATATATTATTGGGTGTTATGCTGTTACGCTAGACCCGGAGGTGACACTAACTGGTTAGCACTCAAACTCATGAGACCTCTCAGTTACTGGATATTAAATCGGTGCCTCGGATCATAGGTTGCGAGTGCATAGTGTCTGGCTTGTGATGCCATGTGACCATATTTCATTCATATCATTACTTAATTGTGTTGTTGTGGCATAATTTTCTGATGATTGTTGTTCTGTACTTATTATTATGCGTGTAAGACTTGTTTACTCTACTTGATCTCACTGAGCTGTTGAGTTCACCCTGTTGCTAATCTTTCCAGGGAATTAAGATGGGTCAGGTTGGAATTATTCCGAGGGCTATTGCCAAACCCGGTCCATGTAGGGACTTTTGTGTATATACTCGCCCCAAGTTCTGTCAGATCAGTCTAGCTATGGTAGTGGTAGTTCTAGTCTTCTAGACGCCTCTCTTTTGACTAGTCCTCTTTTGTTATCTTGGTACTTTTGTAGGGGTTCGTCCTTATTATGTTTCTTTTGTCTTTTGTTATAAAGGAATGTAATAAGTAACAAACTCTTTGTTTTCAATATAATAGTAATTTCCTTAATTGTTTCCACTATATTATTATTGATGTGGGCCGCTATGCTTCTGTATGTGCAACTCTGATCGAGTGGTTTGAGCACTCGATACCTTAACTGTCGCATCTCGTGCTGAATCAAGGAGGCAGGGTGTGACAGAAATCTTAAGTATACATGCTGATTTTGGTAAGTTGGTTGATGTTGAGGTTTAAAGAAACAGCTAGTGTTGGCCCAGATAAAGTCCAAAAGGGGGTTGAATTGGACTCTCTGCAGGGTTTTTAAAAACCTTTCAAAAATAACAACAGTCACAAGCAAATAAACAAAGACAACAAGAAGAGAGTTGCACAAGTATTTTAGCATGGTTTGGCGCTTGAAGCCTACATCCACGACTTGATCTCCCTAATCAAGATTTACTAAACCCACTAAGGATCCTACTTCAAGGGAGAGGACCAAAACCGTGTACAACTCAACTTACAGATGGAGGACCTTGAGAAACACCGTTCTCTCCAAGAAAACTTCTTAGTGGCTAACAAGCCACTTAAAACACAAGAGAGATAATGAAGAGGATTTTCTTACCCAGAAATCCTCAAAAATACTTAGAAGATCAATGAACCTTACTCAAGGATTTTCTCAAAAGAAGATGAAGTATAAGCTCAAAAGCAGTAAGTATAAGCTTTTGAAAACACTTTTGGATAACTTGAATAATTTGAATAAGCTCGTTTCAATCCAAAGGGCACAAAAAAAAATGAAGTTCAAGACTTAGAAATAACTTTGAGAGCTTTGAAAACCATTTAACGTTTTCAAAGTGAAAATAATGTTTTAGTTGTGTCTCTGAAAGAGCACAACATTCTTTTTAAATGGAAAAAAAAAGAGTGAGCAAGATTAGGGTTTCAATCTCCAAGAAAAGCTTTGATTCAATTTTGAAATTGAAACCAAATGTTTTGATTCTTTCACACAAATGTATGGGGCAAATATTGTTTGAAAAACTGTGCAAAAAGACGTTGTATGAAAGAAGAAATCATGTGCCAAATGTCACTGTCATAACCCAAAAAAGTCAATTCCTCCCTAACACAAACAACAATGCGCTGATCCAAAAGCGAGTGTGCTGGTGCCAAAGGAAACCAGACAAATTTTGACTCTACTTAGAGGGCAGCACGCTACTCCAACCAGGATAATGGCCTAGTCTCTGAATATCAAAGCAATGCACTTCTCCAAAATGAAGCGTGTTGGTTTGTAACCCACCGAGACCAGTGCATTTTCTGGGATCAGGGCAGCGTGTTTGTGACAGCGGCAGACCAAAGAGTTAAGTGACCACGCTGGGAGGCAGCTGGTCACCATAAGGAGCATGTTGGTTAACCACTTAGCACTTAAACGTGGTTTTCTTTTCAAAAAAATTTGTACAAACACATTCAAATCGAATCAAACACTTAAATCATCTTTTTAATGATTTGAAAATACTTGAAATAATTTTTAATTAAGTTAAAAAAAGATTGAAATCATTTTCAAAAACATTTGAAAATCATTGATCATTTTGAAAGACAAGGATAGGAACTTCAACTGAGCAATCCTAGAGTTGATTCTACAACCTAAAATCATCTAAACAAATATAAAAGAAATACTGCAATGATTGATCTTGATCTTGAGAAATCTTCAAGCTTAAGTTTGATAGATATGATCATGGTGGTCATTTTCGCTAAAACTCTTAGATTAGATGTGTTGGCCCAGAATGTGTCCAAGATGGGGGTGAATTGGACTACTTAGCTGGTTTTAGCTTTCGAAACTAATTTACAGATTAACAATGAAAGTGCAAGAAATATGTAGCAAAGTACACAAGCATTTATAGTTGTTTACGTAACCTCCTCATTTAGGATTTCTCAAACTTCCACTAATGATCACTCTTCACAAGTGAGGATCAAACCTATTACAACTTCTTAACTCTGCTAGTGTAACACAACCTTTACAAAACTCAACTTCACAGGTGTGAGTCTACCTATCCTACTCAAATTACTGGTGTGAGTTAACCTAAACACAGCTTACGAATGTGAGTCAACCTAAACACTCAACTTGCGGGTGTGAGTCAACCTAAACACTCAATTTGTGGGTGTGAGTCAACCTAAACTATCCTTACTCTAAGGAGAGATTAGCAACTTGAGTAGCTACTACAGATTACAACTTGTAATCTAATATAAGACAATTTATAGAACAATCTTTAAACCTTTACTCAATAGCTTTTCAGCAAAATGATAGTATTTTGAAAAATGGCTGAAACGAGTAAAGTGAAAAACTTTTCTTTCTTTGGATTCTCAAAAAAATATGAAATAAGTTTGACTAATCCAAAGATAAAACACTTTGAAAACATAAAGTTCACAGCTTTGAAAAATCTTTTTGAAACGATTAACGTTCAAATAGTGCAAGATCAGTTTTTCAAAAAAGTCTTCTGATTTTGTGTTCAACTTGAATATTTATAAACCTAGGTAACGCCAAATCCAAGTTTGAATTCTTGAAACCGTTGTGAGAATAATTTGAATTTCGAATCAAACGACTCATTTCTTTTATGGAAATGGTATGAACAGAGATGTTGATGAGTTCTGATCAAAAGAAAGGTTACATGAAAAATGAAAGAATGAAAAAATCAACTTTATTAGAAATCAAGAAAGGTGTCAGATATTTGACACAAGGACCATGAGCGTCTTGATGAAGATATGGGGGTTATTGCAACATAAGTAAAAGACACTTTAAGAGTTGATGTGGTTCTTAGCGCAATATGAGCATCCTGCAGAATGACAACCTGAGAGATGTCTTAAACTCAAACAACTTGGAAGGGCATTATCGCTCTATGAGCGTCCTGCTAAACTCGCCCAAGAATTTTAAGTGTCTTACATCAATAAGAGCGTCCTGCACTATTGGTCTGATAAAAATTCAGACAACTTTTTTTGAAATCCATCAATTCGAATCGGTTTTCATGCATTTCAGATCAAATCAAATATTTTAGAAAATCATTTAGAGACATTTTGAATCAAATTGAACATTTTGAGACACGATTAACACAATTTGAAATTTGATCTAATGATAACGATTCAAAAACTTTTGCACATAAGAAAAACACTTTGAAAATCAGTAGAAGATGGAATCAAGCTAAATAGTCATTGAGCATGGGTTCTACAAACCTAAAATCAACCTAAAAGACTTCAAAGCATAATATTTGTAGCTCGAGTCTTGATTGATCATGGCCTAATTAATCATGGCTTGAATTCCTTTTTCAATATTCCTCTAGCAGTTGAATGATTCAGCATGTGATAATTTGAGCTTTTTGATATGTGACTAAAACACTCAAAAGATTGATTAGATCAACAAATGAAGTAGTTTATCATCATCAAAATATGCATCATGGGGTTCATTGAAATAACAAGATGATTAGTATATGTGACACATGTTGTTTGTAATCATTAAAACACCATCATGAAGGTCATTGGATTAACAGCTGGGGGTATTGGAACCCAAAATAGCTCTGAAGTAATGTTAAATGATTTAAATTTGTTATTGTGAAGGGTTAAATTAAGCCAAACTATGTTAAGATGTTAGGAATTTATGTTTGAACAACACACCACCAACCTATAGATCCATAGTAGTGATGGTTTGTTATTGAATACCCATGGTAGGCTTAGTTCAATGAGGTGGAAATGGTGTGATAAAGGGGTATGGAATGTAGATTTGCACTTGGGTGTGCTGGATACATGAACCCAGGTCGTGTGTGTTACATAGCACCAAGTGAGCTGGTTTCTTGGAATTATATGTGTGATCGATGTGTATACTTTCCATGTAAACAGATTAATACGGAGAGTTGAACATTTTGGAATCTAATTGAGTGTGGCCAATGGTGAAGATAGTGTGAACTTTACTGTTGATTTCCGTGAGTAAACTCTCTTGTTGTTTTCATTTATGGCATTGTAAATTATATGCGTTATTTGTAATAGCAAGCATGATAATTTATGTATATGTGCATGTATTGATTTCATGAAATGGATTTCGAAATGGAGGTTGTTGTGGCATTACAAAGGTAATGCGCTTAGACATGGATTGTGATGCCCCACTAAAATTCTAAGGCAAATGGCTTAACATGTACTTAATACTTTGAGGAAATTGAAAGTTTTAACTAATAAAAACCCTAGATTGATTGATTTGGAACCCTAAATTAATAGATTAGGAACCCTAAATTGATAAATTAGGAACCCTTGAACACTGAATTTTAACCTCGAGAATCGTGTCGAAGGAGCCTTGGGTGGAAACTGATAAAAAATCGGGTGATAAACCTAACAAATGTAGGGGCAAGCCCCTCAACAGGGGAGCACAATTCATGAAGATGGAGCGCGCTTCTCATCCATGGAGCGTGCTCCATCAATGGAGCGCGTTTCTCTTCCTACAGAAACGTGCTCCACTTCTCCCAAGGGGTTTCTGGGTTGGAGGAGTGCCCTCCTTAAGTCATGGAACACGTCCCATCTTCTGAAAGTCTATAAATACCCCGATTTTTCTCCCATTTTGAACATTTCAACTTTTGGCAAAAGAGAGAGGGTTTGAGAGACGAATTGGGGGCACTCTTGGGTGATCCAAAGGGGTTCCAAAAGGTGATTAAGGAATTGCACACACCAAATTTGGGAGATTGAAAGTATAATCCCTAACTTTTGTTCGTGATTTCTTTTTAGATTTTGGGTTTCTTGTTCAACAAGTCACTTTGCTCATTTTGAGTTTTTAAATCTAAATGGGTTTTTGGGGTTTGAATTGTGTTTTTAAAGGTTTATTGATGTTTTAAACATGTTTTTAAGGAAAAATGGAGGAATCAAAGTTGATTTCGGGGTTTTTGAAAGTTAACTTGTTTTTCAAGAAACCCATGGAGTTTTGGCTAGATATTGAGATATGTATTATCTTTCATGTTTTTCTTTTGAGATTTAGTCTTATTGGATGTTTTTTAATGTTATAAGAACATGAATACTATGAATATAGGATGTTTAAAGTTAATTTCTAAATTTGTGTTCTTGGCCATCTTTAAGGGATTTTGGTCGACAAAACCCTTGAAATATGATGATTAAGTGGAGGCCAATGAACTATGGATGATCATGGGTGTGTGAAAACACATAAATCCCAAGTGATGTATTAGAGGAATCATAAATGAAACCAAAATACTCTTGTCTCTTCAAATGGGTACGAGAATCATTGACAAGGCTTAATAAGGGATGATTCTTAGATAAAGGGGTTATGTACGATTTTCATGAATAAGGATTATGATGGTTTAAAAACTATTAAGGGTGAATTTAATGTATGAAAAACACTTAAACATTTGTGAATCACCATGAGAACCTTAAACAAAGTACGAAGGTTTTAGATAAGAGAAAAGTAAACGAAGGCCACAGGCTCAACGTAAGCTATACACGTATCACATAGCAAAGGCCACAGGCCCAACATGAGTTGAACACGTATCAAAACAACAAGGCCATGGGCCCAATGTGAGCTGAACAGGTATCAAAATAGCAAAGGCCATAGGCCCAACGTGAGCTGAACACGTATCAAAGCAGCAAAGGCCACATGCCCAAATGTGAGTTATATAAGTATCAAATAGCAAAGGCCACAGGCCTAGCGTGAGATGTACACGCATCAAAAGAGCGAAGGCCAGGGGTCCAGTGTGAGCTATACACGTATCAAAACAGCGAAGGTCATAGGTCCAACTTGAGTTGTACATGTATCAAAACTGCAAAGGCCACAGGCCCAACATGAGTTGAACACGCACCAATACAGCGAAGGTCGTAGGCCCAAACATTAGTTATACACGTATCAAATAGAAAAAGGTTGCGGCCAAGTGTGAGTTGTACACCCCAAATAGCGAAGGCTATAGCCAAATGCGAGTTGTACACTCTAAATAACAAAGGTTACGGCTGATCGCGTACCGCACACCCGAAGTAGCAAGATGCTACGACCAACTATATAAACCACAAACATGAAGAGGCAGGGGCTATGACCCCTCATGCACTACGCACCATCAAAGCAGCAAAAGATTACGACAACCGACGAACAAAAATCTATTTTCGGTCTCCTTCCAAAGGCTACAGACACTTACAGATGAAAGGGTATAGCTGAAAGCTACAATCATTGAAAAATATAAGACTACATCCAAACGCATTCTAAATTATACAACCACATCGAAAAAAATAGCTACAACTGATCGTCCTCAATAGGCGACGAGTAATTATCGAAGTCGTAATGGTTTACGGAAGCTACACCCTAAAACAACAAAGGGTTATAACCTAGAAGGCATCGCGTGCTTGGAACACCAAAAGTGTGAAACTCGCAACCCATTATCTATCCCAAATGAATCGATGTCGATGTAATGCTAGGTAAGAGAGCACCTTATGGCGAACATACGCCTCTATATAGTATGTGAGAGGACAATACAACAATTTGCGAATCAAACAAGGGATATACCGCATTTTTCCCTACATTCTTGACAACCGTCTCACATGTTGAGTCATTAGAACATGCCAAAAGGGCAAGGAAAAACAATGATTACCCCCACACAATCTAAAAAGTAAAAACGTACAATGAAAAAATTGGGGCTTGCAAAATGAACCCACATGTTCAGAATGCAAGTAAGTCATATATGTTGCCATAGCCTGTAGAAAATAACCCCGAGGGCTATTCCACTCACTTACAACCTTAGAATGAAAATGAGATTTTCATCAAAACCAGACAACTTCAAAACTCGACCCTTTTCTACAAGATAACGCAAAAGTCCAAAGCCTAAAAACTCACATGAGGGTGTTCAAAACTGACAAACCAAACTATTTTAATAGCCAAACTAGAATTGTCATGATCACCACAAAGATAAAAATTTCAAGTACCAAGCAACGTTATGAAACGAGAAAGAAGATAGTTGCAAATAGCCACGAGCTCAACGTTACACAAGAACAAGACAATGTTGAAAATAATCTAGTTTAGAATGTTTAAGCAATTTCATCCAAGGTAAAAGGAGGTAAAGGTTCAAGACAACTAGCACAATCGAAAGTTTAACAAAACCTGCTAGGTCAACAAGAAACATGGTTGCAAAATAATTAAGTCAAAACAAACAAGGATCCTTCCCAAGCTCTTTGTAGGCTCACTTTTTCCTTACATATACGCTTGTCCGTCCCTTGCACAAAACTCAGGTCCAATGAAAACAAAAGACTCTGAAAAATACTAAGCGGATCAACACTCAAGTGATGAACATCTCAAACTTTCACTTCGACAAGCTCATCAGGGGCTTATTGTTACCCCCAAAATTGAACCAACTCTGAGTCATGAACAAAGTTGTGCCAGAATTAGGAACAACGCCTCGACCAAGGCCGAGGCACCCCTTCGGCCACGACCAAGGGACTTTCCCTTACTTACGTCCAGCAACAACTTTCTTTTCCAGTGAAAGGTTCTCCGCGAGCTCAACTAACACATTGATCATAACTCGAACCCCACACAAAACGGATATCAAGACACAAAACTACTAGCGAACTTCTGATAAGGTAAGGCACAAATCACTCACGTTAATTGAGCATTACATTAAATGCACAAACCCCCCCCCTCCTTAACTAAAAAAGGGGTTCATTTTATGGAAACAAGTATGCTCTAAAACCCAAACCCAAAATTCTCTATATACTATTAATCTCATACTTCATTGTCTAACTTAGGCATCGGAGTGTTTTCAGTGACCACGCGTCACCACCCTTGCAGATCCAGAGCAAACAGTCATGACGAGGAATTTTAGAGGAGCAGACAATCTTCAGGCTATGTCAGCCAACATCGATCCCCAGACAGACACGAGAGATTTTGGCTTAAACAACTGGGCTTTAAGCTCACCCCTCTCACTTACTTGTATAGTTCTTTGTTGTGCCCTCGACAAGGGCAAGGGTATCACTCTTTGAGTTTTCCTGGGATTTAGCTCAACTTTGACGATTGGTGAGTCATGGCTTGGAGCGAGAGATTTGCTAATTAGACTAGGATTTGGATTTTTTCTTTCCTGTTAAACTTTCTTATGATTATGGATGATTGTATTGACTATATAACTTCATTTTGGCTTTCATTTGATACTTTGTATACTCTTGGTGTTATGGATTAATGTTTGTGGATGGTTGCCTTATTAGACTTTTTCATTGTTGGGTGCATGTACGGATTTGTGGTATATGGATGGCTAAGGGTTACTATTACTCTGTTGGAGGGAGTACTATCCCTGGAGATTTTGGAAAGTAGGGTCATCAAATGGATAACAAATTTCTTACTTGTTCTTGGGGAAAAGTACACACTGGTTCAACCTGAGTGTGTTCCAGGTTAGAGGTCATTGCCATGTAAAGAAGAATGAGTATGTAAGAAATTGGTTAATGATAAAAGAATGGTGAAATGTGTAATTTTATCCCTTACAGCGTGAAATAAAGGAAAGATTTGGTAGATTACTATGGAGTAGAAAATGGGAGAATTTATGTTTTATGAATCTTGTGCATTGTTCTTAAATGATTCATCTTATTTGCTTCATGTATATATATTTCATTCCATTTTGCATTGTGCTTTAAAATGAGTTTTAAATGCATTTATGGTGCTATTTGTGGGATTTACTCACTGGGCTATGAAGTTTATCTTTTTCTTATTTTCCAGGTTCTAATAGAAAAGGAAAAGGGCCAACTAGGGAGCGGTAGTTGAGTCTCAACCCTCTTTATGTATGTGTGTGGGTATTTTGGGGCCATAAACTTTTTTATTTTGTAGTATATGTGCATATCACCACTTTGTATCATTACTTATCATAGTATAATGTTGATTGTAAATTTTAATGGTTGGTTTGAACTTTATGACTTTGGGAATTTCAATGTTAATGTTTATTTGAAATTATGAATAGAAATTGTTGTGAATTAGGATTCATATATATATATATATATATATATTCTATGGATTGGTGAATGTACATACAAGGTATTATGTTGAAATTTTGGTATGTTAGATATGTAATGGGTAAGGCTGAGCAGGATTTTAGGTATGTCGGTGAATGGCATATTTAGAATTTTGTGCCAGTTCGTGACGTCATGGAAATGGGTCACAACAAAGAAGGGTTATGTTTGTTATGATCAAACAACTCGAAAACTTTAGGCTGCGTTTGGTTGGTGATCAAAAAAACATGAATACAAACAAAAAATGAAAAGTCAGGAAACGATGTTTTACCGTTTCCTGAAAATAGTTGTTTTCTAATAAAAATTTAGAAAAATTATTTTCTAAATTGTCAAACCAAATGCGTTTTTTGGGTTTTGAAAATTTTTGATACAAAAAACAGTATTCGAGTTCTAAACCAAATGCATCCTTATTGTTGGTCCACCCAAGAGGGGGTGAATTGGGTGTGATGGTCAATTTTAAATTTCTCTTCCAATAACTTAGTGATATACATGAGTGTATTGAAATTGAACGCATAAACAAAACTTAGACAAAATTGCAACATGTAAAACACACTAAGATTTATAGTAATTCGGCCAAGCCTACGTTCACTACCTAATCTCCCGATTAGGATTTTCTCAATCCACTAACTGATTCTCTTACGGGTGAGAACAAAACCGTTACAATTTCCCTTTTACAGGTTAAAGGCAAAACTGTCCTTTTATAGGCTAAGGATGAATCTTATTTCCTTTTTTCGGGATGTGAAAAAACCCATGTTCCTTTTACGGGATAAGGAAAAATCGTTTTCTCTTTTACAGGTTAAGAGATAACCTATCATTTTACAGGTTAAGGACGCACCTATCCTTTTACGGGATTAGGATGAACCAGTTTCCTACTTAAAGGTGAGGATGAACCTTTTTTCTCTTTTACAGGTTCAGAGATAACTTTAACATGATTTCAATCCTGAAATCATTAAGTGAACTACATTCACTTGTCCTGGTTATTTCAATCTGGAAACACACCAGCATTATAACAAAATAGTGTTGGTTATAACTAAGTAGAAAACTTTACAATTCAGCTCAGTACATAGCATTACAAAGATGTATAAATTGAAATATGCAATGCTAAAAGGAAATACACTTACAGTCTTTTACCTTTCAATGTTCGGTATTACTCAAGTACAGTTTCGAAAAGCATGAATGATGTGATATGAAAATCAGTGCTTCTTCAAAAATAATATGATACCAATTAAACATTGACGTAGAAAATGAAGGACTAGTGTAAATCATGAACACACAGATGGTTTTCAAAATAGATATAAAATATAACTATGAAAACTTCGGGTTCAGTATTCAATAGTTGACTTTGATACAGATATAGTTCGATACAGTACTTAAGATATGAAATCAAGTACAACTGTATATCTCGAAACTATTTCTCAAATTCTTTCTTCAACAAGATTGATATCAAGTATAGATCAGTGCTGAGAATTTGAGTAGATACCAGGTCAAATAGATTTTCAAAGATATAATATAATTGAAGCTCAATATGAAAATCTTTTGAATATGTAAAGGTAACAATGAAGAACACTTAGAATGTTTCAAAACATTTTGAAAACCACTAACATTCAAAAAGTGTTGGCACAATAAAAATTATCGGCGAGTTGTTTGATCCTAAGTGTTGGTATTTATAGACCTGGTAGACATTAGTCGTTAGACATTTAAAATTCAAATGCAGTGTGAACGTTTACGCACAACGACTAGAATGTTATATGAAAATGGAAACTACAATTTTTACTAACATTCTAGTTCTTTTCAGATTATATGAAAAAGGAAAGTTTTAGAAAAACTTAATTAATGTATCAGAGAAGATCTCTTATAAATCTAAAAAGGACTCTGTGCAAAGATCCGTTCTGAAAAAGTAGACTTATATAGCGTACTTATTAAAATAGTGACGGCTGTTGAATTAGCGTCCTGATTCCGTAATCAGCGTTCTGACGCATAATATCAACTTTGTCGTTTTGTTCCTTAAGGGCGCTTATTACTTATAAGCGTCCTACTGAACAATAAAGTGAGGCCGCTACTGAAATGTAAGCGTCCTGACTTTCTTTGACACTTAAACGACTTAACCCTGAGGGTGCTAATGCACGGTTAATGTCTTGCTATGTTTTTAAACAATTAAGTACATGGGGGCTCTACTTTCTGAGTAAAGTCCTACCTTTTAAAACATAAAACACAAGGGCGCTTCAACTATGTAAGCGTCCTGACATTTCAAAATATTTGATAATAAAACTAAGTGCGCTTAAGGACAATCAACGTCCTGAAACTTATTAAGTTGATTCCCAAAGGTGAGGGCGCTCCTATCCAGGTAGTGTCCTGATAGATTGTTCAACTTATAACTATCAACGTTCTCAAAGATAGATTTTTTGAAGAACTTAGATATCTTTTAGCAAATTGATACTGAGTTAGCGTCCTGACAACTTCAGAGGTTGACTAAGGGGAGGCCACTACTTACAAGTAAGCGTCCTTACGAATCGTTTCATTTCAACCTTGAATGTTATCAACGTCCTAATGAGTTATTAGCGTCCTTATGAATCATTTCAATTCAACCTTGAATTTCAAATTAAATATAAGAAATTAAATCATTCTATGTTGACTGCTCCCTAGAGTTGAATGTCTTGAACGTCGATCGAAAGATGTTGACTTTAAGCTTGATCGAATCGTTTGAGTGGTGTGATCTTGAAATCATGATGTGAACATTGAGGTTCTTTGAATGAAGCGATCTTAAACGTCTTATAGGATCTTGAATTCCTTGATTGAATCAATCTTTGACTTTTTGCATTCCTGAGGTGCTGAGATAAGCTCTTGATAAACGCTCGTTAGCACCGAAAGAGATTTCATTTGTGATCATCAAAATATATTTCATCACAGTATATTTAGGGATGTGCTAAGTAATGAACCGCTTATGTTAACACTTATATCTCTTGAGATGTCGTTTTGTAGAAAATGAGTCATATTTTCACTTACATTTGTATCTTTGATTCATACTTCCATATAGTTCACCTAATCTTTCAAACTTTTTGAGAAACTTGTGTGTTTCTCTTGAGCATTCGATCAAGATGTTTTTGAGTGAGTTCTTCACATCTTGTTGATTCTTGATCATCATTGAACGAAAAATCTCTCAACCATCTTGTAAGAGGAGCGAATTCCTCAATATGTCCATTAGGCATAGGAGCAAGGTTCTTCATTAAGAACCACTGACTCTAAAAATATTCTTATTTTTCCCTTGACTACAGGAGTGCGTTCCTATTAAAAGGAGTGCGTTCTTTATTCCCTGATTTGAAGAGTCTGAGTCTCGGGAAAAACAACAAGAGCACATTCCTTGAACAAGGAGTGCGTTCCTTAAACTCTGATTAGAAAAATCTGATTCTCAGGAAATGGCTATGGAGCACGTTCCTTCAAGTTGAAGTGATGGAAACCCGATTTTTTGATCAAAAATGTGTTTAAGACTTTATCAAACATATAAAACAACTTTGAAAATATTTTTGACAAGATTTAAACACCATTTGCGAAGATAAACATATGTGTAAACAATCGATTAAAACTTATGATTAAAACGATCGATATGATGCATGTAAAACGATGAAACCATGCAAAGTTGGTAATACGAGTGCATGATAATCAATGATATATATATATATATATATATATATATATATATATATATATATATATATATATATATATATATATATATATATATATATATATGTGCATGATAATCAATCTTAACTATATGATTTCATAATTGATAAGTAGGAATTTAGTATATGCTTTAGAGCATGGTTTAAGTGTGTTTTAGGACATTTCATGCATTAGTTTGATGTGCTTATGTTAGTTTTGATGCATATGTTAGTTTAGGATAATTTTGTTTTTTATGCATTATTTTCGTTTATTAGTTTATGATTTGATTCATTTCATATTTAAGTGTGTTATTGGTTTGATTTGTTTTGTTTTGTAGGTGTTTAGATGTGTTAGTCATGGTTTTGATGATGAAAATATGTACTAAAAGTTGTAAAGGAGAAGCATGAAGCATAAATGTCAAAAAGGGGCTGAAAATTGACCAAGTCCACAAGAAAAACGCCCTAAATGCGTTATGAGAAAACGCCCAAAATACGTTTTGAGCGTCGCGGCGCTGTACAAAAACCAACTGCGCAACTTTTTTGTTTTGGTCATAAGTTTCTCAATTCAACTCCAAATTTGGCGTGGTTTGTTTCTATGAATTACTTACTTGAAATAATACAAGATGGAAGGGTTTTGAGGTTGATTTGAAGCGGAGGAAAAGAAGAAAAAAGGCGAGGAAGAAAGCCGATGTATAATTCAAAATAGAAACTTTCTAATTTTGTTGCGAACCTTCCTAGTTCGACTTGGACGACTTCCTATGTACTTGTAGCTATATAAAGACCATTGCTTTGGGTTTTCAAGGCATAAAAAAGAAAGGAGAAAAAATTTTGAAGAGCAAGGAAGACGGCTAGGGTTTGGAAGCGAGGAGAAGAGAAAGATTGAAGACATTGAAGATTTCTCCTACACTTTCCCTTCCTTTTAATTTGTTTTTCTTGTTTTAGATTTATGTTCATCATGTTATTTCTTGTTTTTATTTCTTTAGTTAAGAACTAAACCTCTTTTCTAGATGGTAGATTGATCCAAACTTGATACTACGTCTTAAATTTTATTGCTTGATTATTATTAATGAAGTTCTTTAGTTTATTTAAATTTTTCCGAGTTTAATGCTTTTGATTCATTGTCCACGAATTAGATGATTATAGACTTGAGGTAGATGCCCCAAAAGAGGGTACTTTGGGTTGGAATATTGGAAATATAACCTAGGCTATCGTGAGACTCAAAAGGAGATCGAGAACCTTTGAAGTCGTTAAAAGGAAATCACGGAACTTAATGAGTTATTATCATCTTAGGTTTTCATCGAAAGAGTAAAGCCAAGATTATAATAATATGCTCTAATTGGTGCTCCAAAAGAGGGAATTAGAAACGTTAGGATTTTCGACTTATAAACGAAAGAACTGATTTAATGATAAATATATATATAAAGGCATAGTTGAGAGTAAGGTGATATTGAACATCTATACCATTCTATCTCCGATTCTTTATCTATTCCTATTGCATGCTTAGTTTACTTTCTAGTTATTTAATTGTTTATTTATTTCACTTAATCATTCGAATATGATTTTCTAAATAAAGTTGAAGTTAGTAAATGTGGTATTTAGTGCGAGTATCAATCCTAGAGAATGACAACCCGATATCTCATCGGTTTTATATTATAACTTGACCCCGTACGCATGCAGTTTACACGTAACTAGTGTTTGGCGCTGTTGTCGGGGATTGATTCACTCTATTTTCACTAATATCATTAGTAACTAACTTTGATTTTATTTTAGATTTTTCTTTTTATTTTTTTTATATTTTATATTTTTCTCTTTTGTAGTTTTTTTTGTAGAGCAATGGCGTACAATTTCAACCACTCAACTTTTCAAGATAATTTTGGGCAAGTTGATCCTATTACAACATTGTCGGTATCAATGTCCAATCTTCAACTTCAAATATCCAAACGTCAAGATGCAAGATCTCAACCTGCCATGGAGAGAATGATAGTTGCAAGCATGGGATATTCAAGTATTCATAACCATGAGAACTACTCATATGATAATTCATGGAATGTCTGCAACCTCAATTGAATTTCTACTATCAAATCGAAGACGAGTCTTCTTTGGAGGATATGTTGAGCTCATTCATGAAGGAGACACGGGCATCAATCAAGAATTTGGAAGTTCAAGTGGGGCAACTAGCTTCAGACATGAATGCCCAACAACGTGGTTTATTGCCTAGTACCACCGAGGTGAACCTGACGGGCAATACAATGTCATCACATTGAGCAATGAAGAAGATATCAAGGGGGTTGTTCCATTATGTTAAGACATGACACCACCACAACCACTAAGACAATTGAGTATTTTAGAAGTGATGCAACGCTATGAGGCCTCGAGAGGAGAAGAGATGAATACTCAATCGATGGATGTACTTGAGTGTGGTGATCAAGAGGTGCCAAAGGATGTGCAATCAGACAATCTTATGATGCCATATGTTGATGTGGTGCCTACCAAGGTAGAAGAGTGTTTGATGCTATCATGCTTGCTTTGAACCTAAAAAACCTTATCTATGCATGATTCATGTTTATGCTAATGATTATAGGCCCTGTATACAACTTCACATCATACGCCTATATCCTGAAAAGATTATTGCCTACACTCATGATTATTATCTTTTGGCATTGTCTTTTTGATGATTTCCAGACTTTGATGCATTTGCTTCATACCATATCATGATAGCATCAAACTCATGGATATTTGATTTCTAATGAGTACATACCCTTTCAAATGCTTTCTCATTAGAATCATTGTATCAAACATTCTAGGTCATGCTTTAATTGAAATTATTTGCCTAAAATAGGAAAATGAATGTATTTTGTTGCTTGAATGATTTCTATAAAACTTAGCATATATTCAGCATGTTTAGACTTCGATACTCATCGCCTATATCTTCACATGTCTAAACTATGGAAAATTTATAATTTTTCATTTCACATGCCATTGATGTTGCTCTCATATATTATATTTTGTATGCATCAATTGATTGTGATTTTTGATATCTAATAGATGTCATGTGCCTCAAACTATGTACTTTACATCTTGTTAGAATCATAATAGCTAGGCCTTGCTTAATCATAAATCTTTCTGCCTATGCTATAAGTATGCTTACGCTTGATTATTTACAAATTTTAAAGCATACTATGTGTTTGGTTTGGTTTAATTATCAACTTTATATTTATGCCAAACACTAAGGAGAATAATTGCCCACTATTAAAAATTCTCTATGAATTCATCTTTTGGCAATTCTTTCTTATTCCCTCTGACTACGATTCTCGGCTACGCTATTACTTCAAATATTTTAGCCTATGAATTAGTCAAACTATTTCTCACTGTGCTTAAAAATAAGATTTTTTTTTCTCACGTGATTCCAGTATAGTAGACCTTACGCATACTCATGTACCTAACTATGACACGTTGTCATAAATCATCTTGAGGGTGAATGCACAAAGTAAGCGGGAGTCTCCATGTAAGGGGGAGCTTCGCTACTCTACTACGTCACAATGAGAGATCTTAGTTTCTTTTCTTAACCTTTTTGATGATATCAAAGGTGGAGAAGAAATAGATGGGAAAAGTTTTTAACTTTGATCTTTTTGCTTAATGTGCTTAATTTTTTTGATTTGTTTGCTATCATAATAAAGGGGGAGATTGTTAATCTAAGCTGTTCATCACTTAGCACATCCCTAAATATACTGTGATGAAGTATATTTTGATGATCACAAACAAAGTACTTTTTAGTGCTAGCGAGCGTTTATCAAGTTCTCATCCTAGCACCTAAGGAAAACAAAAAGCTAAGGAACGACTCAATCAAGGAATTCAAAGACATATCCAACGATCAAAATCATTTCAATCAAAAGGACTTCAATGATCACATCTGGATTTCATGATAACTTCACTTGAACGATTCTATCAAGCTTCAAGTCTTCATCCTTCGATCAACGTTCAAGACATTCAACTCAGCTCGAAGTCCACATCGAAGTTCACATCGAAGATCTCATAATGAATTGGATTTAACAATTATGAGAAATGAAAAATACACAAAGTGTTTAAGGTATATCTTTCTCTAATCGACATTGCTCAAACATTTTTCAAAACCATGCACAAATCACTTGCATACTTGCATGTTTTGATCATACGTTTTATGGTATTTCAAATGATTTAATTTTATATATTTAATTCGAAATTTATCAATTTTTTATTCGCATTTATCGATTATTTAATCGCGAGTCAAAACTATTTTTTAAAGAATCTTTCAGGACGCCAATGACTTAGCAGTGCTCTCTTAAACTTGTTAAGTCAAGACACTGATGGCTCATTAGAACACTGATAACATTCAAACTTGAATCAAACTGCTTTATTAGGATGCTTACTTGTATAGTAGCGGCCTCCTTTTTAGTCAACCTTTGAAGTTGTCAAGACACTGATTCAACATCAGCTCACTGAAAGATTTCTTAAGTTCTTCAAAGGATGTATCTTTGAGAACGTTGATAGTTATAAGTTGAATAATCTATCAGGGTGCTACCTGAATAGGAGCGCCCTCACCTTTGGGAATCAACTTAATAACTTTTATGACGTTGATTGTCCTTCAGCGTGCTTGTGTTTGGTTTCAAATATTTTAACTAGTAGGACGCTTACATTGTTGTAGCGCCCTCGCATTATATCTTATGTTTTAAACTTGTAGGACGCTTACTAGGAAAGTAGTGCCCTCATGCACTTACTTGCTTTAAAACATAATAGGACGCTAACTGTGCATTAACGCCCTCAAGGTTAAGTCGTTTAAGTGTTAAAGTAAGTCAAGACGCTTATGAGTAAGTAGCGCCCTTACTTAAGTGTTCTGCAAGACGCTTATACGTAATGAGTGCCCTCAAGGAACCAAAACGACAAAGTTGATATTGTGCGTCAGGACACTGATTACGGAATCAGGATGCTTATCCAACAACTGTCACTGTTCGAACGTGTACACAACACTTGTTTACTTTTTCAGAACAGACCTTTGCACAGAGTCCTTTTCAGACTTATCAAAAATCTTCTCTGATACATGAATTAAGTTTTTCTAAAACTTTCCTCTTCCATGAAATCTGAAAAGAACCAGAATGTTATTGAAAATTGCAATTGCCATTTTCATATTACATTCTAGCCATTGTTTGTAAACGTTCATATTATTTGAACTTCAAATATCTAACATCTATGTGCTACTAAGTCTATAAATACCAGCACTTAGGACCAAACAACTTGCCAATCTGTTTGTATTGTGCCAATACTTTTTGAAAGTTAGTCTGCGTCAAAATGTTTTTCATTATCTAAACTTTCAAAGTATTTTTCACTGATACCTTACGTATTCAAATGATTTTCATACTGAGCTTATTTTCATTCTATCTTTGAAAATCTATTTGATCTGGTATCAACTAAAATTCTTAGAACCGATTCATACTTGGTATTATTCTTACTGAAAATAGAATTTGAGATATAGTTCATGAGAAACACAGTTGTACTTGATTTAATATCTTAAGTACTGTATTGAACTATATCAGTAGTTGCGTTAACTATTAATCAATGAACCAGAAGTTTTCATACTTATATTTTATATCTACTTTGAAAAATGTTTGTGTATTTGATTTACACTAGTCCTTTAATTTTCAAATCAATGTTTATTTAGTATCATATTATTTTTCAAGAAGCACTGATTTTCATATCACATCATTCATGCTTTTCGAAACTATACTTGAGCAATACCGAACATTGAAAGGTAAATGACTGTAAGTGTATTTCTACTTAGCATTACGTATTCATATTTCATATCTTTATACTGCAATGTACTGAGCTTAATTGTAAAGTGTTCTACTTAGTTAGAACCAACATTATTGTGTTGTAATGCTGGTGTGTTTCTAGACTGAAACAACCAAGACAAGTGAATGTAGTTCACTTAATGATTTCATGATTGAAATCATGTAAAGGTATCTCTGAACTGTAAAGGAGAAAAAGGTTCATCCTCACCTGCAAGTAGGAATCTGGTTCATCCTCATCCCGTAAAAGGATAGGTGCGTCCTTAACTTGTAAAGGATAGGTTTTCTCTTAACCTATAAAAGAGAAACGGTTGTTCCTTATCCCGTAATAGGATCACGGTTCTTCGTTATCCCGTAAAAGGAAAATGGTTCTTCCTTATCCCGTAAAAGAAAAACGGTTGCTCCTTATCCCGTAAAAGGATCACAGTTCTTCCTTATACCCTAAAAGGAACATGAGTTTCTCCTCATCCGGGAAAAAGGAAATTTGGTTCATCCTTAGCCCACGAAAGGATAGGTTTGCCTTTGACCTGAAAAAAGGCAGTTGTAACGGTTTGGTTCTCACCTGTAAGAGAATCAGTTAGTGGATTAAGAAAATTATAATCGGGAGATTAGGTAGTGGACGTAGGCTTGGCCGAACAACTATGAATCTTATGTGTCTCACGTTTACAATTTAGTCTGTGTTCTAATTTTCCAATCAATTCCAACACACTTATGAATATCACTAAGTTATTGGAAGAGAAATTTAAAGTTGACCATCTCACCCAATTCACCCCCTTCTTGGGTGGATCAACAGTTAATATCATAGAAGTCATATATTTTGAGTACAGTTCATTTTAGTTTAATACTTTGATTCGTTGCATGGTTTTTACACTTAAGTCGTTTTGTTTTGTAGGTAAATAAGGAGTCCAAAGTGGGATGACACAAGGCTCAAATGGTGATGAAAAGAGGCTAAAAACATGTTCAAACAAAGTGCAAGAAGTGGACCAAATGTAACGCCCTTACCTTAGGATGACATCATTTTGTCACGTAGAGTACCCGTATACATATATGTATACATATTTGATGCTTGACATGTGTTAGTTCAAGTGTCTTTGCATGCTTTTATGTTGTTTAGAGTGTGCGAAAAGTTTCAAAACCATTGGGGACCATTAGGTGTCGAAACATGGAAAATTGAGTTTTCGAATCATGGAGCTCTCTCCATGGGAAGCGGAGCTCGCTCCATGCCTTGGCCGAGATGAAAATTTTTGTCAGTCTCTGATGGATGATGAAAAATCCAAATTTTTTTGACCACCAGATTTGGTGGAGCGCACTCCATGAACCAAAAACCCAGAAATGGGAATTTTTAGGGCTGGTGGAGAGCGCTCCATTTGCAATGCTGGGAAAACTATTTTTTTTCAATTCTTATCTGTGGGCCCAAACTCAACTATATATGCAACCAACACCTCATTTTCGACTCATTTGCTCATTTTTCACTTAGAAAAGAGGGAAAAGAGGTGGAGAAGAGAAAAAGGAAGAGGAAGCTAGGGTTTTGGGTGTTCTTGCCCAAATCTCTCTTAAGGTAATCATGTTCTACCATTTTCTTCCTTGAATCTCTTTAGCTTATGCATTCAAGCTTTCTTTTGATCTAGCAAATGTTATGAACTGCGGTTTGGTGGTGTTCCATCCCTAGGTTTTAGTGGCATGTGCTCATATGAGCTTGCTAATGGTAGCAATGGCCTTTTATGAACTAAACCTACACCCAAGAAGTGTTTTCCACACTTGAATCCTGAATTTGAAGGGGGTGGTGGAAGAACACATGTTGGAGTTAGGTCTTGCATTTATATATGTATGATTAGAGGTTGTTGGGAACCCATTAATGGTGAAACCCCCAATTTCTAGTAAGAAATTGGTGGAGTTCTTTGTATTTGACCTAAACCTAGGTTATGGACTTAGGGTTTTTAATTCAAGTTGCATGTCATCTATGTTGATCAAATGGGTAAATGTGGATGATTGATGATTCAATTTACTGATTTTGAATGTTGGAAAACCTAGGTATAGTGCAAATTTGGCCTAGGCCATGAATTTGGGGATTTGCCCAAATTTGAGGATTTTGACCTAGACTAAGTCAATTGATTAAATTGACATGTGGATTAGTCTAATTGACCCTAATTATGATTGAATGCATTGTATTATAATGGTTGGATCACGAGAATCAACCTCATGCATTCTTTTGGGTTGAATGTGGTTTAATTAGATGTAAAATGGCTTGTTTGAACTATATGGGTTAGCTCATAGGTGCAACCATTTTAGAGTCTATGTTGGCTATTGGATTGTGTCTCCTAGTTGTGATTTTCTTTGGAAAATCTCATAAGTCTAGAGGTGATCCCTAGTTGTGGACCTGGCAGAGGGTTTTATGGCTTGTGTATAGATAGGATCACCTAGGCATTGTACTTGTATTGGTGGGCTAATCCTATGGGCTGCACAACCCCAGAAATCCTATTAGAATACTTGTATTATTTGGTCAGATCGAGCGCTGAGTGTCGCGAACTCAGGCCTTTGATCACCCTTACTTAGGAGGTGTTAGGATTGCATTGAGATGTTTGAAAAAAAAAATGATATGCATTGTCTTGAGTAATGACATTATGCATTATATTTGGCATGTATGTAATCTTGTTTATCACCATGTTATTTAAAATGCTTTGATGATCTTGTCTTGTTTTATCTAAATGCAAGTATATTGCCACTTGTAGAAAACATTCGCTGGGCTTGTTGTAGCTCACTCCTCATTCTTATCATTTCAGGTTCTGATAGGAAGGGGAAGGGGAAGGCTTAACTGCGGAGCACTTCCCGTATTTTTGGTGATGTAAGTGTTTTTGTGCATTTTAGTATTTTGGTAAATATGTACTTAATAACACCTATTGTATATATACTTAACACATAGATGGGTTGTATTGATGGTTAGGTATGTTTTGTTTATTTTGGACTTTTGGACTTTTCTGGTTGTCATTTTTGGAAGATGTACTTATTTTAATGAATTGATTATGTCCATCTAGTTTGATGTTTGTATGAGATTTATGTTTATTAGGTTGTTATATTAGGCTAACACGACGCTGGGTGTATCAAGGGAGGATATACTCCAGGTTCCGTGCCGGTCATGACGTCACTCGTCGTGGGTCATGACACCAAAAGCCAAGGAAAAACACAAAAGAGAAATGAAGAAAGTGCACAAAATTGTGCACCAGGCTGAGACTAGGTGCCGCGGAGCCCAAAGAACCAAATGCACGTGAATAGTCACACGTTTCTTGTTGTTTTTTTTTGTCTTTTCCACGAATATATATATAATCTGACTTTTGGGATATCTCCCACATTCTATTACATTTTTTAGAAGATAGCAATAAGGTTTAGAGAAAGAGGAACAAGAAAGAGACAAGAAGAAGAAGGAGTTGCAGGTTTGAAGCTTGAAGAAGAAGGGGATTTCTCACCTGCCAAGGGGGTTTCTCTACTTATTCTTTCAATTAGAACTTGTTTCAATGATTTCCTATTTGAATCTCTATCTTGTATCCATGGATTGGTTTATGAACTAAATAAATAATCTAGAGTTTTGATTTAGCTATGTTGGATCTTGTGATGAAGTCATTGTTTATGTGTTTTTGAGCAATCTTTTGGGTTTATTTACGATTCTTCATGTTTAATGTTTTCAAATTGTTGGCCACTCTTTGAATGAGCATAGATTTGGTTTCTTACACTCGAGAGAGGTGTTATCGAATTAGAGCAAGTGATTTGTAACCTAGGTTAGTAGTATCAAGTCGAGAGAACTCAAACACCTTTGAAATAATTTAAAATGAATCATAGATCTTAATGCATTCTTAATCTATTGGTTGGCGCTCGAGAGAGGGAATCGATAACTTAAGGATAGATGTTCAAATTGACGCTCGAGAGAGGTATTTGGATGGGTCAGAATTCATGATTTATAAATTCCAGAAATTAATTCATTAACATAATTATTAGAGATTATAAGATATAACAAAGTGAGATCTAAACACTATAAATCAATTGATTTCTCTCCAATTTCCATTTAATTTGTATTGTTTCGTTTGATTTTTTTATTTTACATCTTAGCAATTAAATCATATATTTTTATCACCTAGATAAAACCATTAATCATTGTAGTTTTGGGCATTTATATTAGTAAAATTACCTTCCCTGTGGATACGATAACTCGACTCACCTTGGACATATTATAACTTGACTATCGTACACTTGCGATACAAAAATATTTACGATCACGAATATGTCATCAGCGAGTGAAGTTAGGGCATCGTCCTCCTCAAGGGTGGTACTAACATCTGCGTCGAGTATGACAGTGGTAGCGGCATATGAGGCAAGAGTGGCGGAGTGATAGATAATCAATTAAGCACTTGGCAAGTTTGAAAAGTCAAACATGCCCAATTCTCACCTTATATGTGAAAATTGATTTTTAGCCAAATGCTTGGTAAAGATATTAGCTAAATGATCTTTAGGTCCAATATGGATCAATTTCACATCTCCATGTTGCCCATGATCTCGAAGAAAATGATGTCCAATTTCAATGTGTTTCGTTAGAGAATGCATTACAAGATTTTTGGAAATGTTTATAGCGTTTGTATTATCATAATAAATTTCCGTACATTGGATATTGATTTGATAATCTGAAAGTTGTTGATTCAGATATAACACTTGAGCACAACAACTTCTAGTTGCAACATATTCAGCCTCCGTTGTGGATAATGCCACTGAATTTTGTTTCTTTCTAAACCAAGAAATGAGTGAATCACCCATGAAGTGAAAAAGTCCTAAGGTGCTCTTTTGATCGGTTAAACTTCTGGTATAGTTGGAATCAACAAAACTTCTGAGATCGAACGAAGTTCCTTTAACGTACCAGATACCCATATCTAGTATGCCACTGATGTATGAAAATATCCTTTTAACACACTTTAGATGAGACTCTTTAAGATCATATTGAAATCTAGCATATAGACAAACGCCAAACATAATATCTGATCTGCTTGCCGTTAGACACAACAAACTTCCTATCATTCCTTGGTATAGCTTAGGGACGATTGGTTTGCCTTTTTCATCCTTATTCATTTTGATGGATAAACTACAAATAGTATAAATAAATTTCAAATTCTCAAATTTGAGCTTTTTAATCATGTTCCCTTGCATACTTCAATTGGTTTAAGAATGTCCCATTTGTCATTTGCTTGATTTGTAAACCAAGGAAATAGTTTAATTCTCTCATCACACTCATTGCAAACTCACTTGTCATGATAGATGAAAACTCATCACAGAAGATCTTGTTTGATGCACCAAAGATATTGTCGTCAACATAGATTTGCACTAGAAGCATATCATTATCTTTGGATTGATGAATATGGTTGGATATACCTTTCTTGAAGTTATGATCCAAAAAGAATGTGCTAAGCCTATCATACCAGGCTCTAGGAGCCAGTTTCAAACCATATAAAGTTTTTCTATGTCTATAAACATGATTAGGTTTGTGACAATCCTTAAAACCAGGTGGTTGCTCCACATAGACCTGTTTGTTTATAAAACCAATGTAGAAAGCATTTTTGACATCCATTTGATATAACATGAATCCTTTATAGCAAGCATAAACAAGTAATAATTTGATTGCTTCTAATCTTGCTACTGAAGCAAAAGTTTTTTCATAGTCAATTCCTTCTTCTTGATTGTAGCCCTGTGCTACCAATATTGCTTTGTTTTTGTCTATGATTCTTTTCTCATCTTTTTTGTTCTTAAACACCCATTTGGTTTCAATAACTCTTTGGTGTTCTGATTTAGGTACAAAATCCCATAATTTGTTTCTAGTGAAGTGTCCCAGCTTTTCTTGCATAGCAAGAATCCAGTTTTCATCAGCTAAAGCTTCTTCTATCTTAGTAGGCATAATTTAGGATACAAAGGCTACATGCCCTTGATCTCTAAGTGAAGCTCTAGTGGCTACACCTAGGTTTGGATCATGTATGATTTGATCTTGAGGGTGACCTATAAGCAACCTAGTGTTCTTAGGTGGTTCATCAACTGGTTCATGTTCAACAGGTTTATCAGTTATGATTTCATCATTATCACCAGCGTCTATTCTAAATTGTTCTACTTTCTTTTCTAGAGCCATTGTAGGGTCAGATTTATCAAATTTTACATGTATTGATTCTTCTATAGTTTTTGTAGATTTGTTGAGTACCCTATAAGCTCTACTATGAGATGCATACCCTAAAAATATACCAATATCAGACTTAGGGCCAAATTTATCAAGATTGTCTTTATCATTTAAAATATAACATTTGCAACCAAAGACTTTTAAGTGATCGATTTTAGGAGATCTACTCTTCCAAAGTTCATAAGGAGTTTTGTCGGTTTTCTCCTAACCATCACTCTATTCATGACATAACAACTAGTATTAATAACTTCTGCCCAAAAATATTTTACTATATCATATTCACATAACATTGTTCTGCACATTTCTTGAAGGGATCTATTTTTCCTTTCAACAACTCCATTCTATTGAGGAGTTCTAGGGGCTGAAACGTGATGGGTGTATCCTTGCTTGTTGCAAAAGTCTTCAAGACTTTTGTTCACAACCTCCCCACCCCGATCACTTCTTATGACAGTGATCTTGTATCTCTTTTCATTTTCAACACAAGAGCAAAATTTTACAAACACGTCATATACATCACTTTTATGTTCAAGAAAGTAAACCCATGTATAACGAGTGAGATCATCAACAATCACAAGACAATAAGATTTTCCACCTAAGCTTTGAGTTCGGGTTTGTCCAAATAAGTCTATATGCACAAGTTCAAGAGCTCTTGTGATTGAGCTTTGGGTCTTGCTTTTGAAAGAAGACTTTGTATGTTTGCCCAAGTGGCATGTCTCACATACTCTATCTTTCAAGTAAATTCCTTTAGGAAGTTCTCTAGCTAGGTTAAGTTTTGCCAACTTTGAAATATTTTTCATCCCTACATGAACTAGTCTCTTATGCTAAAGCCATGCATCATTTTGTTCAATAACACTTAAACATGGAACATTTTGATCACACAATTCATGCAAATTTGTAGTATATACATTTTTAGTTTTATATGCAATGAATGAAACATTTTCATTTTCATGCTTTATAAGGCATCGGTTTGCTTCAAACGAAATCACAAATCCTTTGTCGCACAATTGACTTATGCTTAAGAGATTATGTTTCAGGCCTTTGACAAAAAGAACATTAGATATAGATAGAGAGTCGTTACCAACAATGCTTACGCCGACGATTTTTCCTTTGTTGTTGTCGCCAAAAGTTACGACACCTCCATCTTTGCGGACTATGCTCAAAAAGTTTGATTTGTCACCAGTCATATGTTTAGAGCATCTGCTATCCAAGTACCATACATCATTTTTAGAAGTATCTTGCACCACATAGAACACTTTTGATTTTGGTACTCAAGTAGCCTTGGGTCTTACAAGTTTAGCCGCATTCAATATATCTTTTTCAACCCATGCAAAGTGATTTTTTCTTTTTGTTCTAAGGGTCCATCTTCCTATGGTATGGCCTTGCCTATTGCAATAGTTGCACGTAGGTCTTTTGGTCAACAAATAGTTATACGAGTTTTGCTTGGACCCTGTTGTATATCCTAATCCAGCCTTGTCAAAAGCACACCTTTGTGCTCCCAACATCATATCAAACAGTTTTTAACCATTCATAAACTTGTGAACTACATTTCTTAGGTCTTCTACACTCTTTTAGAGTTTATCTCTCTCCTTTGTAAGTTTCTCATAATCTATTTGGAGAGTATCTAGATCATCCTGATTTTATTTCAACTAGCGTTTTTTTTAAGTTATTTTTGAGTTTTGAGTTCTTTTTAATTTGTCTACTATGTTTAAGTCTCAAAAACTTAAGATCATTTTCATCATTAGAATCAAAACAGTCATCAAGAACAAGAGAGGTAGAATCTTTTACCTCTGTACTTCCCATGAGGCACAGTATAGCCTTTTCATCACTAGTATCTGAGTCGCTTTCGCTCAAACTTGTATTATCCCAAATGGCCTTTATGACTTTCTTGTCCTTCCTTTTAGAATCAGAGTTCTTTTTTTTTTTTTGGGGAACTCATTTCTCATATGTCCCGGCTTGCTATATTCGTAACTTAGCCTTTTGTACACTTTTCTTTCCCTTGAAGAACCTTGAACTCGATCCTCTTTTTCCCTTTCTTTTCAGGTAACTTAGCCTTTTTGTAAGCATAACAACCTCGTCATCCGTGTTCCTATCATCGAAAGAGTAGTCGCTTGAATCATTTACGTGAGCTAAGTCTTTTTTTCCTTTGATTCATTCTTGATTTTGTTCTTCAATTTCCTTTGATGAACCATTAGAGATCTACACAACTCATCAAAGATATAGTCACCGATATTTTTAGCTTCCTCGATCATTGTGACTTTAGGGTCCCACTCTTTTGGTAATCCCTTAACGAATTTTCCAATTGTCTTTGCCTGTGGGAACTCCTCACCCAGATTCTTCATCTTATTAATAATCTTAATGAAACATGTTATGGAATCTGAGATGTCTTTGTTCTCACTAATTCTGAAGGTTTTATAGGATTCCTCCAGCATTCTCAACTTTGTTTCTTTCACTTACTTTGTTCCTTCATGAGTAACTTCAGTTTATCCCACATCTCCTTGGTAGTGTCGAAAGCATTGACTCGGTTAAATTCATTGATGGAGAGACTGCAAAATAGCATATTTATGGCCTTGTTATTTAATTTCTCAAACTTATTTTCTCTATGCAGCCATTCATTTTTCGCCTTCGGCACAATTACTCCATTTTCAACCTTTATGGGTGCAGAATAGCCATTTCTTACAATGTCCCAAATATCAAAATCATGAAATCTCATGAAGTATCTCATTCTTGTTTTCCAGTGCAAGTAATTTCCACCCTTGAACAGTGGAGGCGATTCACAGAGTTTCCTTCATCATACGTGTCCTTAGAACTAACATTAGAACTATGTCCTGCCATACTCAAATAAATTGTTAGATCTCTTTGATGTAAAAACCTGCTCTGAAACTACTTGTTGGCCCTGCATTATAGTCCAAGAGGGGGGGAATTGGACTTTGCTGATTTTCATGTTACCTTTCGGTTAATTAATTTAAATATAATATATGCGCTGTATCTAACAATCAAAATAATCAAGTGCAGGAAAAAGATAAATGGACTCAACGATTTATAGTGGTTCGATTCCCCTTGAACCTACGTCCACTACTTGACCACACACTATTAGGATTTTCCAATCCACTATTGGCTAGTCAACTTACGGGCATGACTAGAAGTCGTAGACATTAGTCAACATAAAAGCTTGACTATAAGCCATACATACTAGCCGACACAAGAGCTTGGCTAGAAAGCCGTACACACTAACCAACATAAAGGCTTGGTTAGAAAATCGTACTAACCAACACAAGGGCTTTGCTACAAAGCCACACTGTAACTAATTTACGGGCGTAGTTATGAGCTGTGCAACAATATGGTATAGTCCCGGTTGACTAACAAGTCAATAATACATCAAGATTACAAATGATAGGGAGAGATGTTCTAAAACACTCTCACCAATATTAAGCGTACAATCTTGAATGAATAATCACTACTATTCCAACCACAATATTTTAAATGATGTGTAGTGTTGAAATAGATGAAATCAAATACTTGCAATCGATTCAAATAATAATAATGTGAGATCAAGAATCAAGTATGCACATGTATTCAAATATTGATTCTAACAATGATATGTATAAAACACATGAATCAATATGCACAAATGATCAATACTTGTAGATTCTAAATATATAAGTGGTTAAGATCCAAAATCAAAATATTCAAGTAATAATCAATGAAATCGATTCAAAATAATTTAAGTTTAGCTCATGAATCGATACCACATGAGATGTACGAAACCACTAATCAAGATAATGAGATATGAAGATCAAGTATGGTTTCACAAGCAATATTCAAATCAAAATGATTTTCAAGATATCAAATCAAGCACAAAATTGATTTACTCAATCAAAATCATAAGAATCTTAATGGAGAGATTTTACCCAACTTAGGTAAGGATGAAGCTCAGAGATTCTTCAAGTGTGGTGATGGTTGAGAGATTTCTCGTTCAATGATGATCAAGAATCAACAAGATGTGAAGAACTCACTCAATAACGTCTTGATCGATTGCTCAAGAGAAACACACAAGTTTCTCAAAAAGTTTGAAAGATTAGGCGAACTATACGGAAGTATGAATTAAAGATACAAATGTAAGTGAACTTTTGCTTTGAAAGATGTTTAAAATCACTCAAGAAATTGTTTTGGACTTGTAGAAGAGATTGTATGAAAAATGGCACAAGTTCTAAAATTTTGCAAAAAATTGTTCTTCAACTGAGCAAGTGTGGTACTTATAGAAAAATACAGGACTGAGGCACAGGAACATGTTCCTCAATGAAGGAGCGTGCTTCTGCTTTCAAATTTGAAACTTTTTAGATTTCCTTTCAATCAAGGAGCGCGTTCCTTAATATGTCTCTTGGGCATAGAAGCGAGGTTCTTCATCAAGAATTGCTGACTTTATAAAAATTCCTATTTTTTCCTTGACTATAGGAGCGCGTTCCTATTAAGAGGAGATCGTTCCTTATTCCCTTATAAAAAAAGTCCAAGTCTCGAGAAAAACCACAGGTACGCATTCCTTAAACTCTAATCAGAATCCAATTTTTTCGATCAAAATGTGTTTTAGAATTTATCAAACATATAAAGCAACTTTGAAAATATTTTTGACAAGATTGAAAGACCATTTGCGAAGATAAACACGTGTAAAACAATCGATTAAACCAGATGATAAAAATGATCGATATGATGCACATAAAACGATAAAATCATGCAGAGTTGGTAATACGAGTGCATGATAATCAATAATATATATATATATGCATGATAAACAATCTTAACTATATGATTACATAATAATCATGATTGTGTGAGTGCATACATGATCAATATAGTAATAGTGTACGTGCATGAATATGTTAACCTATATGCATGATTTTCAAAAGATGCAAATCATATTGTGGTTGGAACGAGTAAGAGTTATTCTACAACACTAAGATTCTAAACTAAGGATTACAAACATAAAGCTCTTGAATCTTCATGCATTGTTGTTTCATCCACATGCTTTGACAATATAGTTGAATCCATCTGATATAGCTAGTTAGCACTGAAACAACTACGTCAAAGAGATTAGTGATCACAAGTATGTTGTTTGTAATCATCAAAACAAAACCTTGTGAGAGTCGTTACATCAACAATATAATACTATTCCATTATATTATGTATGTTTATAAAGTGCAATTAAAGTATCAAAATCGTATTTAAATGAATAGTGTTAGATATGGGTGTTGGATTAGAAAATGGCATATGGGAGTATGGAATCTAAGTTTTCTTTTAACTTGTTTTCCATTTTCACTCTCTTCTCTCCAACATGATTGGGAAGAAAAGAAAAGAACAGAGGAAAGAAGAAGAAGAAGAAGAAGAAGAAGAAGAAGAAGAAGAAGAAGAAGAAGGAAAACGAAAAAGAGAAGAAATAAGGGTTTCAAAGGAGATCTTCACCAAAATCCACCCTACACATGTGTTCTCTCCAAATTTCCTTGTGAAATCGCTAATGGTAATGAAAGAAACCTTTCCCTTGGTTTAGATATCACAATAGGTGGTGTTTTGGGGTGTTTCCAAGTTGGAGTTTTGGCATCCTTGAATGGAAATTAGATGGAAATGGTAGAGGTAGTGTGACCTATGATCCGGAATCATGCTAAAATAGCGTTTGTTAGGGTTCAGTATGGGTTTAGTGGCATTTTGGGGCTATGGTTTCAAATGGAAACCCTAGATCTGAGATTGCATGGTCTATGTATGGATTTTTATGATGTTCTTGGGTGATTTAGAAATGTTTATCATTTATTTTACATGTGGTTTAAGTTGATTTTTCAAATCAGCACTTGTATAGTTGTCGATAGTGCAGTCAGACATCGAAGACTTTCAAAACTATGTTAAACTCCGACAAAACACTTGTGTGACATTGCAGGATGATAGAATGACCAGTTCTGAACATTTTGGTGTTGATTCCTTGATTGTAGGAGATAGATTGGTGTTTTTAGTAACCAGATATATGTTTTTGGTAGATGAAATAAACTTGGGAACTGGTGGGAATATGGTTAGAAAGTCCATTATCATTGTTCTTAACCATAAAAAGACTTTGATGATGTTTAGAAAAGGTATC
The DNA here is from genome assembly GCA_035771175.1 of Paratinospora sagittata. NCBI lineage: Eukaryota > Viridiplantae > Streptophyta > Magnoliopsida > Ranunculales > Menispermaceae > Paratinospora > Paratinospora sagittata. Next base: position 13,789,299 of record CM069612.1, read on the forward strand.
GGTGAATTCTCATCTAAGAATGAGACCACAATTGAGTTAGGAAAATTAGTAGAGAATGAAAATTATGACGATGTTATGAAATTATGAAATTAATATGAAAGTATGGAATATGGTATGAATATGAATATAATGATTTGTGCAAGCATTAATAAAGAGGCGTGACTCAAGTTAGAGTGTGGGATATATCTTCTAGCATTTGTTTGTGGGTAGAATTTCAATTTTATTATTCATTTGTATCATCCTATATATGTATTGAATGCTTGTTCATGTATGTTGTTGAGAATTGCATGGTGTGGTTATGGAGTAAAACCCTTTAATTCCTGATAGTTTGATTTACCTTGGGAAGGGGATCTTTGGACATCACCGTGTAGGTGGAGAATACTCCCTACAAGGACATAATCAGAACACTTACCCTATACACTAATTTAGCATGGATCAAAGGAGATTTTTATATGTCGTTTTTTGGTTAAATCTGAGTCAAATCATTTATTGTTTTTGAGTTGGGATCGCCATGATCAGTATTGAGTCTATGCTTTTGGGGAGGTCGAGCTAGACTAATAACAAAGTCATGGATAATCCGCCTAGGCAATTAAATAAACTTTGTTATTCACTACCTCTGACGGAAGTATTCAAGTTTAAATTTTAAATTTGACCTCAGGTTGAGAGTAGAACATGAAAGTGTTGTCCAACTGGCAATATATTCTATAAGCCTTGGGACACTTGTCACTTCACTTTGAATAAAGGTGGATAAGACGTGGTTTTAAAATCTGCATTGATAATATAAATGCTTGAATATGCTATATATTGAATTGCGTTGTTTTCTTCATGACATAGCTCATGCATGCATACATGAATTGTTTAAATGAATAAATGATGATACTATTTAATTCTATTTACTGGGCATAGTTGGCTCACTCCTTTCTCACATTTTCAGGTCCATCAAGTATAGACGAGGGTAAAGGAGTAGCGTATCAGTGAAAGTTGAGAGCCCTTATCAGAGATAGTTGACGTAAGTGGATGATCTTGTGATGTATATACATATACATATATTTTTGTTATTTAAGGTTATGTAATATAAGTATCACCCCACATTTGAAATATAATTAGATGGATGTTATATGATATGAACTTGTGATAGACATTCACCAAGAGCCATTGACATTTCAAGAAGCGAATTCAAGTTCTATTTGGCAAATCGTTATGCAAGAAGAATTACAAGCTCTTGATGCAAACAAGACATGGAGTATCATACAATTACCTCTTAGAAAAAGAACAATTGGTTGTCGATGGGTGTGCAAGATCAAATCTAATGGTGATGGTACCATTAAGTGACACAAGGTGTGACTTGTTGCTCGACGATTCACTCAAACTTATGGTGTTGATTACAAGGAGACGTTTGCCCCAGTTGCCAAGATGAACACTTTTCGTATGCTTTTATCTCTAGCTACAAATCAAGGATGGGAATTGTTTCAACTAGATGTTAAGAATGCATTCTTGCATGGTGATCTTGAAGAGGAAGTCTACATGAATATACCGTCAGGTCATCCACTTGAATTCAATTGTGGGTTAGCATGCAAATTGCATAAAGCTATTTATGGACTTAAACAATCACCGCGAGCTTGGTATATCTAAGCTCGGTAATGTTCTCTTAACAACTCATGGATTGAAAAGAAGTCAATGTTGATTCTTCCATGTTTTTTAAAAGAAGCTCATCAACTACTACCATGGTCTTGGTTTATGTGGATGATATAGTTATCACTGGTGATGATTAAGATGAAACAATAGGATCAAGAGATTGTTACATCAAAGATCTTGGATTGTTAAAATATTTCCTTGGTTTGGAAATTGCTTACTTAAAAAGGGTATATTTCATAATAAAATAATATATATGTTAGACTTGCTTAGTGAGATTGGAAATATAGGCGTGAAACCTTCTAACACCCCTACGAAGAGTGGTGAAAACTTGATGTCGATTGTGATTTGTTGTCTTGTTTTGGCTAATTTCAAAGGTTAGTGGGCAAATTGATTTCTCTCACTATTACTCAACCCAATATCTCATATGTTGTGAGTTTGGTTAGTCAATTTATGCATGCTCTAACGGTTCCTCATATAAATGCGGTGAAAAGGATATTGTTAATTTTAGAAAGGTTCCCCAGGTAGAGGAATATGGATGCGTCGAAATAGCCATACTCACATTACAACTTAAACTGATGTTGACTGCGTTGATTGTTCTGTTGATCAAAAATCTACAACTGGACATTGCACATTTGTTAGGGAAAATTTAGTCACTTGGAAGAGTATGAAGCAAAATATTGTTTCCCGTTCTAGAGTAGAAGCAGAATATTGTGCTATGGCATCTATTACGAGTAAAGTTATATGGCTTCTCGCTTTATGGAAAAAATTGGGCTTCAATTCATCACAACCAAATAACTATGTTTTGTGATAATCAAGCGGATATTGATATTGCCTCTAATCCAATTTTTCACGAATGTACAAACCACATTGAAGTCGATTTTCATTTTGTTCGGGATAATGTTCAAGCTAATGTTATTTGCATCTCTTTTGTTCCAAGTCACCATCAATTAGTGGACATATTCACCAAAGGACTTTCAGTGGATAAATTTTGTGTCATTTTATCCAAGCTGGGCTCTATTGAAATTTTTGCACCGACTTGAGGGGGAGTGTTGTGGAGAAGTGACAATTATGGGATTTGTTCCATTCATGAAAATATCTCAATTAGCAGTTACCATATCTAGTAAATGCTAAATTTGTAGTAGTTGTTATATGTGCACCAATTACTATATTTGCAACCTTGACAACGGCTTTATAATTCTACTTATACGATTTTCTTCCATTTAGACACCATGAATAAGAATTATCTGTCCTCTTCTGTCGTGAATGTAGGTTATGGAGGTGAACCACGTTAAATCTCTGTGTTTTCTATTGTCTATCTGTTTTGCTTCAAATTCCCATTTTGTCAATCTAGCCAAAGTGGAAAGTCTAATCCTAGGACACCTTCCAAAGTACAAGACTAATTCTTGGAAGATGGCTTTTAAACAAAATTAAATCATACCAATCACAATAAGGGGCTCAATTTATGTTGGGACAGTCCACCCTGTTAAGCAAGTAAGAAACTAAGAGGTTTGGTTTAGGATTTAGAAACAATTTTTAAAAGAGTTTTTGGAGTTTATAATTTCAGAAAGCATAGAAAACAATAAAAATTAAGTGGCTTCCAAGTTTCCTTCACAAAGACTTTAAAAAAAGTAGATGGACATAAAATTCTTCATTCTTCCATAAAGGATGAGGATTGGTAAAATCCTTGTGTGACTCAGTGAATGATCGTTTAAGTTTGGCTTGGAGATCATTGGTACCCTGGATGGCATAGAGTTTAGGCACACTGGTATAAGGAAGAAACTGTTGTTTATAAAGAGTACCTGTAGGGAGTATTCTAAGCTTTGTCATGGAATAAATGTTCATACCAAGTAAGATATCTTTATCAGGCAGATCACAACCAATGATATGAGTCTAGATAATTAAATCTGGGAAGAATTTCAAACCTATCTTCTTTGTTGTGATAAGGTTTGTTTGAAACACTCATTGTTGGCTGCTTTGAATAATTCTTTATGGGGCTTCCAACAGTCTTTAGGAAGAATACGAGGATTCATCATACTCTTTTATGCACCTGTATCAAAATAAGCAATCACCTTGACTGGTTGATCATATTTTGATGTAAGGAGAGAAATCTGAGCATATGGAATCATATGAGTAGGACCCGTTGGAAATGTTGGTAGAGGAGCAGAAACCATTCCCATAAAGTGATCATCATCAATAGAAGAACCATCAAAAGAGAGATTAGACGAATAGTCCTAATAAGCAAAGATTGTGTCTTCATTAGGAGAATCCTGTTTAGAGAAAATAGATTCAATATCCTGGTCTGGCTGGAGAGAATAGGATTGTTGAATCTGATTGATCAAATGTTGGTTCTTCTTTTTGTGAGGACATTGTTTTGCATAATAGCTTGTTTTCTTACAGATATAGCACCGAACATCTTTGGGGGAAAAATTACGTCTTTTAAAGTAGTGAAGACGATGTGTCTTTTTCCATGGAAAACGTTACTTTGAAGAGAAGAAATGTTTCTTCTTTTTCTTCGTATTTCCAAAGGGTTGTTTACCCTTTTTACCCTTGCAGTCACATTTGGCTATCTATTTACAGCCAATTTCAAGATATTTCTTCTGACAAGCTGCTTTGAAATTGTGATTAGGATCAACCATTTCCTTAATGGATTTACAAATTTCACAGAGCTTTTCAATAGTTGTAAGAAGAAATTGAAATATTTCTGCAAAGGATATCTGATCCATTGGTCCACCAGTAGCAAGTATAAGACGATTAAGTTCTGGATGAACTTCTTCTGGTAGAGATGCAATGAAAGTATACTTGAGATCAGGTTTATTGATACCGCCAAGAAGATGAAAATGGATAATCATTCTGGAAAAGTGTTTCTGGAGGTCTTTTTTGTTGAGGGAACAACATTTCATGGTAAAATACTCTTGTTTGTATTGTTTTTCAACAATAGTAATATCACCGACGAATTCTTTCAGCATGAGTTAATAAACTTCAAATATCGTCATTTGCACCATTTGAATAATACGATATTCACTCATGCTCATAAGCCAATCACGGAGTAAGCCAGTACAACGAGAGAAGAAATCACGAAGTACATCCTCAGAGGACTTGCCTGTTAACATCTGATTGTCCATCCATGCACACCACGCAGATAACTTGATTCACCATTTATCAATAGGAACTTCATCAAGGGAGAACCAAGGACCATTAGCTGGTTTGGTGGCAGATTATCATCGGAATTAAGTTCAGTGATGTTAGGATAACGAAAAGAAGAAGCACCTTGAGCCATGTGGATATTGGCTATATTAGAAATATCCATAATCTGGGAATCATCATCTGATTGATAAGACATATGAGATGAGTCATCAGTAGAGGATACTTCCATTGAGGTGGAATCTGATTGGAGGTCTGCATCAAAATTTGTATCATGAACTGTTGTTTTCTGATCTTGATGGATGAGGTGGTCCAAAAAATGGACAAAGGGTTCAATAGGGTGAGAAGGAGGTGGTTCAGTGGTAGATGTTTGGGTTTCTGGTGGAGGAAAAGGAATAGGAGGTGGAACAGGACTAGGTGGTGTAGGTCTTGGTGGAGCATATGGAGGATCATAGTACTCTGGTTCATGTTCCATTGGAGGCATAGGAGTTTTTCCTTCATCACCAAACATAAGACGAGGACCACGAGGAGGTGGAGGTGTAGGAGATGGTCTAAATTACCGTGGAGTAGGTGTTGGTTTTGGTTTAGGTTTCACAAACATACTGAAAAATAAGAACTCGGTTGAGTCAACAGGGATGGATGGCCTGGGTGTAGGCTGTGGAGAGGTAAACATATATGAGTCTAAGCTGGTTTGGTAAGGTTCAGGTGGGATAGGTTGCTGCTATTTTTGAAGATCAGCAGTAACATAAGACAGTTGTTGCTTGAGATGACGCAGTTCAACTTCAGTCTGATTAAATGTTGGACCAGTAAAGCGTTGTTCCAGACAATAACGGAGAGTAACATCTAACTCCTGAATCTTTGTGGTAAGTTCAGTATGATACTTTTGAGTTAGAGCAGCTTGAGCATCCGTCTTATGGGAAAGACTGGTCGTGACTGAAGATAGATTGGTAAGCTGAGTATCAATCTTCTTTAGAAATTAATTCTACACAAGAGTATTTTTTGTCTGCCAATTAAGAACTTCTTCAAGTTGAGACAAAGGCTTGGGAGATCCGTCAGGACGTATTTCAGTTGGAACCGAAAATTGTTTAGCCGTCGTCTGAAATGTAGGATCTGCTACTCTTGTAAGTGGTGGAAAATTATGGTCATACGGACCAACAAGAAAACATGGTTGAATAATTGCTGCTGCTGGAGGATAAGGAGGTTCATAATAAGATCTTCGAGCGTCAGGTCTGCAAAAAGATTTATTTTTTTGCTTCTTATAGGAATCGACATCATATTGACACGATCTATCCAACCAATCTCCTAATTATTCTTCATCCCGGCAAGAACATCCAGGAGCACACATATCTAGATTACAATCCCATATGCAATGACCATCAACATGAGAATGATAATATGGAAATCCCGTAGGTTGGAAGGAATGGATCGGAGGATCATCTTTGTGATCTTTGAATGCAGGTTGAATCATCATAGAATGATGCACAGGAAGATGTTCCTGTGGTTCATTTGGTAACTCGAAACTAATTTTGACAGAACCATCTGACTGCTTCTTCATAAGAGGACATGAAGTCGTTGTAACTGGTTCAGAACGTTTCAGAAATTGCTCATAATTGGTGAACCAAGTAGTGGGCATCATCTGGGTAAGATCTTTACGAGGGGTCTACTTCAGGATCTGGACAATAGTTGGGACTTCATCTTCGTTGACAAAAGCCATGACGGTATCATGTGGCTTCTGAGTACGTAAATGAATCGCATGATCCTATAATCTAAAAGCCATTTGATGATGCAACGTAGTGATAACTCTATCAACACGGTGTTTAACACCTGAAAACTGAACTTGGACTTTGAACCAATTAGGCAAAGTAGGATCACTTAGACAAATGTTAAAATCTGGGGCTATGGTGAAAACCATGGAGCCATGGCTAAGTGTAGTGATAACAGTGCCTATACAAGCATGTTCATAGTCTAACAAGTTTGTATCCAGTAAGGCAACTCTGGCGAATAAAGGTACATTGCCTCAACCATGATAAGACAAGACTAACCTGATTGCGCCAAGATGGACGTGGGTGTAACCATTAGCTAACTAGTGGCATATGAAATCAGGGTCAAATTCCAAAGTAACATGCTGCTCTTGGTGTGTGGACTCAAGTTGGAAGTTTGTAAGCGCAGTACTCTGGACATACTCTTTGATTGGAGAGACTTTTCTTGAAATTAAAGTACGTATAGACGAAGTTACAGACTGACGTCTATGTTTAAACAAAGAGTAGGGATTTAACAAAGGAGGTACTACAGTTTCACTGACTTTACTATCTTCAGGTATATGGGTAATTTCTACTAGCTGATCTATCTTTGAGGTTTTGTTTTTGAGACATGACTCTGGAAGACTAGAGAAATTAAAATACGAAGACTTAAGGATAGGAGTAGAGGTAGCTGCAGATGTAGAAGGTGAATTGTCACCGAAAACATCCATTGGATAAGGTATGTGGATTCTAACTTACGCTCTGCGGCTCTCTTGACCTAGTGTGACGGTGCCTCTTACATCCAAGGATAACTGGTGAAAAACAACTAACCTTGTTAATCTGTAGATACTACTTATCCTATACACAAGTAAGCGTCTAAGAATTGACTTAAGTTTTCAGAATCACAAATAACACAAACAAAACAGAGTTGACAGATACAGACTAGGAGTAGGAAAAGAATTATTAAAACCACTAATAACCATATCGAAAGATGGTTGACAAGTGATGACATCATGAGGAAAACACTGTACGGTGAAGACGTTCAAGAAGACAAATGAACAGTTTTAAACACACACATGCACACAAAACTATTATTAAAATCGTACATAACCCCAGGAGGGAAATATGACTAGACAAAACATAGTAAAAACTTAACATACAAACATATACCCGCTCTGCAAAAGAGAGAGGTATGACTCGAAGGTGCGTGCATGTGCATTTAGATGTGCACCTACAGTGTTTTTTATCAGTTATCATTTTTTATATTATGCGACCATACATAATTGATGGAAATATTAATCAAAATTTTACAACTAAATATATATATAAAACCAATCCTTTGACTCCAGGGATCATAAAAATATATATCCTTTTGGATTTGACCCAAAATCTTTGAACATTTGACAACTTTATTTGTTCAGATCCTAACAAATCCACCAAATTCTTTGTATAGATTTTTAGATTAATGAAGCAGCCATTTTTATATCGTAAGCTAGGAGACTATCCCCGAAAGCTCTTAAGGAATGATTTTCTATTGGCAATTTCACGGAATGGCTTGTCCGTGAACCGCAGCATGTTATAGGCCCACGCACCTGCTACGGCTCCAAAAGTTGGTCCTACCATGTATATCCAAAGGCACTTGTAATGCTTCCATACGATTGCTGGGCCCAGGCTTCGAGCTGGGTTCATCGACGCACCTGATATTGGCCTGCATTTTGCAAGAAAATTAATCTATATATGTGAGTAGGGATATGTCTAAGTTTGGTTTGACTTGGTTTAATGCTTAAATTGAAATCAAAATGATCATTTAACGTAATCAAACTGAACTGATGACTTGACTAAAGTCGGTTCCATTCAGTTTAAGTTAATGCCTATTGTAAATACAAAGGAACAAAAATATGTAAGTTTACAAACAAAATTTATATTTATAATTATAGAATAAGAACACATTACAACATATTTAACTTAAATTATAATATTAACCTTAGTCCGTCAGTTCGAGTTAGTACAATTTTTAACTTCTTAACCCGCAGCCTGAATTGAATATGTAAAAAATTGAATCGAACCAAAGCAAACACCTTAGTTCGATTTGGTTCGATTTCATCGTTTTAACCAAATCATTATCACCCATAATAAATACACATGCCAACCTAAATCATATATAATATTATGTCACACAGCCCGCTTTTATGCTAGACTAGATATATAAATATCATTCCTTGAATTATCAGATTTAACTAGATTTAAGAATTGAGTTTATAACTATATAGGTTAAAATATATAAAAGTCTAAAAAACTATAAATGGACCTATATGAAAAGCAATAATACTGAAGATGAGATTTTGGAAAATTATTAATAATATACCCAGCAATAAGCACGTTAAGTATGACAGTAGCGCCCACAGCGAGCCCAGCAAGTTCTCCGATCTGCATCAATTAGTAATACAAAACTTATTAGAGCAATTTAATAACATCTATATGTATATATTATATATATTATAGTAAGGTCCTTTATGTTAGTGCATGTAGAAGAATAAGTACTGACTGCTCTGTTATCAGTGGCAACTGCTGAGATAACAAACATGAGGTGGAAGGTGACAATGAACTCAAGAACAAGAGACTGCACATCCGAACCAGATGGTAACGTTCCAAAGAAGTGGTGCCCGTGCTTCCCTTCCAAGAGAAGCCTAAGTGTCACACTAGCAAGCGTTGAACCCAATACCTGTGCTGTGATGTAGGCCGGAACCTGTAATTTAAAAGTACTTAAAACAAAATCGAATTATTCGAGAAAGACTTTGAGTTTGAGTTCCTTGAATTGATATAATTTGTTTAAAGTAATATAATATATACAGCTGATCAGGAAAAATATTTCTATAATTATGTATTCGTGCCTCTCCTAGAAACATGCTAGTTAATTATTGAAAAATGTTAATATGATTGCAAAAAATTATAATTTTATGTGCAACTGCCTACATCAAAATGTTAATATGATCAAATGAATATACATGTGTAATTCCACTTACAACTACAACTCTTGACATTAAAATAACATTTTATATTACGAAAAAAAAATATTAATTTAACTGTAAAAAGTTGTAACTTTATGTATAACTACATATATATATATATATATATCAATTAAATTATTTATTATACACTTTAAAATTTATAAAACACTAATATTTAATAAATATACATGTCCAGTTACACTTACAATTGCAACTCTTGTAATTAGAATAACATTTTCAATTTTAATTTTCCTTTTTCCATATTTACAATGGCCTGGCAAGATTGACTCTAACTGGTTAGTCATAAACTTTTGTACCCATGGTACTGTTATAAAGCCCACAAATTGCATACACAACAACGTAGTTAAAATCATTAATGACGAATTTTTGCAGTTAATTTATAGATTAATATTACCTGCTTCCATGGAAATCGGCTGCAAGTGGCAAAGGCAACGGTGACTGCTGGATTGAAGTGTGCACCAGAGATATGACCAAGTGAATACGCCATCACCATCACCACCAGTCCCCATACTATAGCAATACCTGGTAAAGTCACCACTTTGCCTTCACTAAGATTCACAACAACCGAAGCACAGCCCGCAAATACCAAGAAATAGGTCCCCAGTACCTCTCCAGTCAACTAATCAAGCAATTTAAACAACTTTATTTAATTTCATCACTTCTTGTTGAAAATAAAGTAAAGGGTCAACTTTTTTTCTTTTCTTTTTTTTTTCTTTTGAACAAAGGGTCTAAGGGTGTTAATGATTTGATAAAAAACGTTTCGTCAAAATTATGAAACCTAATTGAATCAATGCGTTTTGTTCAATTCAATTTTTTACTTATTTAGTTCAGACTGTAAATTAAGTATTTAAACACATACTAACCTAAATGGATTTGACCAAGGCTAATATTATAATTTATGTTAAATATATTATATTATATTCTCGTTACATAATTATAAATATAATTTATGTTTGTAATATTATATATTTTATTACTTTATACTTAAAATAAATATTATTACAGGTAAAATGTCTAAACTGATAAACCCTAACCTACCTTGTTTTGATTTAATTTGATCAAATGGTCGGTTCGATTTTTATTTAAGCAATAAACTAACTCAAGCCGAAACAACACCTAGAACAAGTTGAACTTACCTTGCTGCATGACTAGGCGGAGTCTTAGTTTAAATCTTTAACCAAGTAGATAATTAGGTGATCTGGAGACCCTAAATATAAATAGATATATATAAAAAAAAAAAAAAAGTAAATGAATAATAAATCACCTTCTGAAAGAAAGGTACAGAGAAAGTACTAGACCCAGCAGATCTTCTCTGGAAATTAGGGCTTATTGCCTCCTCACGAAGGATCTCACAGTCTCTAAGATTAGCAGAAAGTACTGTTCCTTCCACCATGGGTTTTCCATTGTTTCCAGCCTCAGCCATCAAAAGTAACTTCAACTAAAACAAGAGATGAAAAACAAAAACAAGAGGAAACCCAGCGGGAAAGGAATTCTTCTCAGTATCTTAAAAAGATCGAAAAGTGTGAAGATCTCATGAAAAACAGAAGGGCGCATTTAAATTTGGCTTAAAAGTTTACCCAAATAAGAAAGAAAGATGTGCTTAATACTAAGAAAAACATTTAATGCTAATAAATATTATGCAGAGAGAGAGATAAGACCTCTTGTTTTATAGGAATCTCTGCCCTGTGGATAGTGAGATCATAAATTGGGTGCCATTGAGTTTTTAATGAATTTGGTGGCAGTGTTGTTTGTGCTGTGCAATAACCAGTTTTGCCATTAGGGAAAACTGAGCCTGACTTTCCATTAAATTTCAAGATTTTGTTAAGAAATTATATATATATAGCTGTGTATGTTATATACACTAGATCATGTTATATGTTGTGTGAATATTGTCGAAAACTATATATTCTTTGTCATATATATATATTAATGTTAAGTAGCTATAAATTCACCCTTTTTTAAGTGTTTGATTTAACATTAAATCTATATAAAGTCACCCTTTTTAAGTGTTTCATTTAACAATAAATCTAAATATGTATCATGGGATATGTATGTTTTCTCTCATTTCTCATTTATCACACCCCATTTGGCTTGAACAAAAAGGAACCAAACTAGATAGGTTTAATCAATTTGATTTCAACCTCATTTCTCAAGGAATTAGTATTCACTGAGTTTCATTTTTTTTTTAAAATCAATTGTTTTAAATTAATTTTTCTACCAAGTTCTTTGGATCATCCTAGAGCCATTCAATACCCGCATCTCTAGGATGATCCAAGCAACCTGCATTAGGAGTACGCGAGCTAAGTCTCCTCATCGTTTCCATTATTTTAATACCTTTCATAATAGCCAATCTGTCACGACGCCCCTGACGTAAGTTGACATCATGACCGGCACAGTGTACTATACACTATACATACCCAGTATACAGTCCTCAACGAAATTACACAAGTTTTTTTAAAATTTTGGCAGCATCTCCCCATAAATTAGATATCTCACAATTTTTCCTAATATACCACAAATCAAATCAAATATATATATATAGATAATCATCCTATTTATTCATTCCATCCATTCATTTCATCCACCATTTAATCATACAATAATATACATCATCACCTAGTATTTCATAATCAAAATATTCAACCATCCTCTATATTATCACCCAACCCATCTATGTGATAATATACATATAGCATGTGTTAAGTATACTTATCAAAATAAAACAAAAAAATAAACCAACTCCTCCATACATTCATCAACAAAGCAGAAATTTGGGTCAAGTGCCTATTATTCTCTTGCTTTCCTTTTTCCTTTTGAATCTTTGCCTGAAATATTGGAGGAAATAGAGTGAGCATACCACAAGCTTAGTGAATATATATCTGGATATGACAATTATATGCATTTAGGAAACACATGTAATTGAAATCATTCAAAACATTTATTAAGCACACATGCATCATTCAACAAATATATCATACATGCCAGAAATATAAATTTTTATGATCATGTTCAGTAAAACAATGCACCATTTTCAACGAAATTTACAATCTCCCTCCTTCTAAGTAATAGAGTGGGTCTATCCCTTCTATAGTTATTACAAGGTAGTCATAGCCTCTCATTACCCAATTCACAGTCATTTCAACGATTTTAAAATCCTTGTTAGGACAGTCCTACAGACAATGAGGTTACGCATAACATTCATCTGAGACTAATTCCTAACGAAATGACTTTATATTCAACTTGCCTTCGCAAGTCTCACATGCTCCAATGACAAAATCAGTCATGAATGCTAATATAACACAATGCATAATTATGTACATAACATGCTTACATTTAAACATTTCATATAAGTACAATGTCATACAAGAACCAAAATGAAGAAAATATACTCACAGAACAAGACTTTCCAACTTAAAATACAGTCACCACTGCTTTCAAGTTCAGTTCCAATTTAAATCTAACTAACTCAACCTGTCATAACTACTCCATAATTCAATTTCATTTATTCATACCTATTTTACGCATAAATACTCAGTTTCCCTTTTACATATTTAATTTTTTAACTCACTTCAAATCACCAATAAACATTTACAATTCATGTATAATTCGAATCTATTTCACTTAACTATACTTACTTGTATTATTAATTCAAATACATTCCATTTGATCTAAGACTTGCTCATTCACCATTAATTTTGTACACATTCCATGAATTTAAATTTCAACTGAATTTAGGATTTTTAAGCAGTTGAAAACTCTATTCTACCGTTTTTACGATCAATCTAGATATTTCCACAAGAAAGAACAATGAAAATAGATTTCTAAATCATATTTTCACTAGTTCTCAATTTTATTTTTCTACTTGAAACATGTATCAATTTTATTAAACATATAGAACATTCCTAAAATTATTCTATCCACATTGACACATGTAAAATCAGTCTTACTACCTTCAACATGTATTTTACTAAAGTTTTACATGTTTGCGGAGGTATCGAAGGTCAATTTTACTCACCAAATCCTTATATTTAGTTACTAAAAATATCAAATCATATCCAAAAATCATGATCTTAACATCGAAATGTCCGAAAATTGGTAGATCTATCTTTGTACAGTCTCAAATCGGAGTTTCGTTGGGTTTTAATAGGGTTCAAAAGGTCTCCAATATCAAATCTAACTTTCAACAACTATAAAAATTCCAAATGAACAAATAAATAAAATCTAACCGCATATTTGGGGCTTCTACAATTTAGGAAGTATTTTTCAACCTTCCCAGCAAATTTTCATTCAAGTTGGATGAAAACTCTAATTTCAAAAATACCGTACAACGGCTCCCATAGCAAAAACGTTGGAGAGAGAGAATGAAAGTGAGATATTTGTTTTTTTTAAAGATCTCATGCTCCTTATGCAACTTAATAAAACACTCCCCATGCTTAAGTTAAATATATATATATGTGTGTGTGTGTGTGTGTGTGTATGTATCTACTTAACACATATTGTTTTGATCTTGATAATCCAATTGAAATTTATAAAAATACAACCACATATACTTGCATACACGTATCCCTACGTATTATATGCATATTATACATCTCAGTATACATATAAGTCAACATAGATTTTTTTTTTATTAAAACTTCGGGGTGTTACACAATCTAAGATGAATCGATTGAGGAAAGAGTGATCGTAGTTCTAATTTAATAGCTTAATTTGTTTAGTTTCCAGGATGGTACTCTAGTGTGAAGTCATAATCCTTCAAAAATTCCAACCATCTAAGTTGTCTTGTATTCAACTCTTTTTGATTGAACAAATACTTCAAACTCTTGTGGTCGGAATACAGTGTGAACTTTTCACCATAAAGGTAATGCCTCCACAATTTCAATGCAAACACCACTGTTGCCAACTCTAAATCATGTACAGGGTATTTCTTCTCATGCACCATTAACTGTCTTGACGCATAAACAATCACTCTACCCTCCTGCATTAATACACATCCCAGACTTGAGTGTGATGCATTTGTATAAATCACAAACTCCTTCTAGGCTCTGGAACTACTAGAACTGGTGTCGTGGTCAGCTTTTTTTTCAACTCAGTGAAAGCATCTTCACAAGCACTAGTCCACACAAACAAAACATATTTCTAAGTCAGCCTAGTGAGTGGAACAACCAATCTAGAAAAACTCTCCACAAATTTTCAGTAATATCCAGCTAAACCCAGAAAACTCTGGATCTCGGTCATCGTGGTCGGTCTCGACCAATTAATAATTTCCTCAACCTTAGTAGGATCTACTGAGATACCACCTGCACTAACCACATGACCCAAGAATCTCACCTCATTTATCCGAAACTCACATTTATTGAATTTGGCAAACAACTTGTGTTCCTACAGTGTCTGCAATGTGATCTTGAGGTGCTGCTCGTGCTCCTCCTTAGTCTTGGAATAAGTGAGTATATCATCAATAAACACAATGATAAATTGGTCCAGATATGGCTTAAATACCCTTTGCATCAAATCCATGAACATGGATGGGGCATTCGTCAGTCCAAAGGGCATCACCAAAAATTCATAATGGTTATATCTTGTCCTAAACGCAGTTTTTAGTATTTCTTCTTCCTAAATCCTCAACTAGTGATAGCCAGACCTCAGATAAATTTTTGAAAAAACTTTGGCACCATTCATTTGATCAAACAAGTCATCAATATGCGGTAGAGGATATTTATTCTTCACTTTCACCCTGTTCAACTGATAGTAATCGACACACAATTTGAGACTACCATCCTTCCTTTTCACAAATAATACAGGTGCTCCCTAGGGTGGCATTCTAGGGGTTGTATACCGTTTACCCATCAACTCATCTAATTGCACCTTGAGTTCCTGTAACTCTTTCGTTTTATATGGTGGGATGGGGATGGGCCTAGTGTCAGGCATCAACTCTATGATAAAGTCAATATCCCGTGTAGGTGGTAACCTTGGTAGATCATTTGCAAATACATTTGGGTACTCACATACCACAAGAATATCTGATAGCTGAATACCTTCATCTTTCTCCTTCACTGGTTGTATACTAGCCAAAACTGCAGTCTCCTCATATGTAGCTAATCTACCTCGGGTAGTAGGTTTCAATGTATTCATACCTATGTACAAAAAAAATGGTTTTCCAGGTATCTGAAATACTACTTGTTTAGCAAAAGAGTCTACCTGAGTGTGATACGCTGCTAGCCAATCCATACCCAACATGACATCAAACTCAAGGAACTCTATGTTGGCCCAGATGTGTCCGAGAAGGGGGGTTAATTGGACACTTAGCAGATTTTTAACCTTTCTTTAAGACATTTAAAGTAATGAAAGAAGATTAAACTAAGTATGGTAAATCAAACACAGTAACAGTAATGAAGACAAGACACACAAGATTTAGAGTGTTTTGGCCTTGCCTACATCCACTAACTAACCTCCTCAGTTAGGATTTGTCCAAACTCCACTAAAGATCTTCTTACGGGTGAAGATCAAACTGTTGCACCTTCTCAATTAACGGGCTTGAGAGCAACCTTTCTCAACTTTCAGCTGTGAGAACAATCGCTACAAATCGAGCAACACTTGTTCTAAACCAATGACTAACCAGTCACCAAAACCAAGGTACAAGATGAGATATGATTGTTGGCCCAGATATGTCCAAGAGGGGGGTGAATTGGACACTTAGAAGATTTTAACCTTTCTTAAAAATGTGCAGATTAATGAAAGCAGATTAAACAAAGTATAACAACTAAATACAGTAAATGTAAATGAGACAATGCACTCAAAATTTATAGTGGTTCAGCCTCGCCTACATCCACTACCTAACCTCCTTAGTTAGGATTTGTTCAAACTCCACTTTGGACTTTCTTACGGGTGAATATCAAACCGGTGCACTTTCTTGACTTACAGGTGAGAGAAGACCTATTATCAACTTATGGGTATGAAACAACTGTTTACAACTATGAGCAACACTTGCTCTAACCCAGTGACTTAACAGTTACTGCAAACTGAATACAAGATGAGATATGATTTCTGTTACTCAGAATCAAAGTGATACTTACAGAGCCTTGGATTGAACCTTCAGTGACCACAAATTCAGCAAAATATGTATGATGAAGTTTATGTTGAAAACAGGTTCAAAGAGCTTTTGTCTTCTTCAATGTATTTCAGAATGATGAAGATAAATATCAATCAATCCAGAAGACTTAAAGTTTTTCTTTCAAAATGATCGTAAGTTCAAGCACAAATGAAAAATGACTAACTTTCAAAGAGTTTTTGCACAACTGAAAACTGTTAATACTTTTTGAATGAATATCAGTTTTCGTATATCATTTGTTGTTTTTTTTCTCTAAGGTGGCACGTATATATAGAAATAACAGAGGTGCAATGGACTTGATGAATTTTGGCGCTCTAGGTTATTTCAAATACAACGTCTACATTCTTTCCCGAAATAGATCGGTTTAGCTTGGTGCGTATTGCGGTGATAGCACCTGAATCATCCGATCCTTTCATGAAAAAGGAATGTTTTGACACAGTATTAGAACGTTCAAAAAGTTCTGAAAAAGTTGTACAATTCTGAAAAGTATTCGTACAATTCTGAAGAAGTTAACTGCCATTGTCAGAATAGTAACATTTGTTGAATTAGCGTCCTTGCGCATAATATCAACTTTTGTCGTTTTGTTCCTTGAGGGCGTTCATGGAGCATAAGAGTCCTTGTTGAACACTGAAGTGAGAGCGCTACTAAGTCGTAAGCATCCTGACTTACTTTTATGATTAAAAGACTCAAATTATGAGGGCGCTACTTTGACAGTTAGTGTCCTGCTTTGTTTTAAAACATTTAAACGCATAAGGGCACTACTTACAAATAAGCGTCCTACTTTGTTTTAAAACAAAACTTAATAGGTATTAAGTTCGTTGATGGACAGTAAGCGTCCTGAAAGTTATCAAGTTGATTCTAAAGATGAGGGCACTCTTACATAGGTAGCATCCTGATAGTTTATTCAACTTATAACTATCAGCGTCCTTAAAGATAGAAATCATTTAAGAGCAAAGAGAACTTCCAACGAGTAGAAACTAAGTCAGCGTCCTGACATTCTAAAAGGTTGACAAAAAGGAAGGTTGCTACTTTTGAGTAAGCATCCTTATGAATCAGTTCAATTCAACCTTGTGCGTCATAATATTTTATCAGTGTCCTGACTCATCAAGTCCAGGAGAGTGCCGCTAAAACATTAGCGTCCCGAAAGACTCTATAAAAATGATTTTTGATTTCTCGATTAAAGCCCGATAAAACAATAAGATATTTTAAGATTAAACCAATTTGATTAAAACATGCAGTCATGCATAATGCTGAATCAAATGGCATAAAAGATTCTACAACCTCTCATAATCTAATCATACTATCGAACATCTTCAAATGGTCATGGTCTTCAAGTAGATCTTTAATACGTCAGCCATGCATCATTGATTCTTTTGAAACCTTCAGGTAAGATTAGATATGCCATATATGCAGTAATATCATAAACAAAATGTGGTTTGTAATCATCAAAATATCTTTCATATTAGGGACATATTCTCATAAGGGACATGAGGATAATTGGTTCTATAATGATTCCCTTTGCTTAGAATCAAAGTGATACTTACAAAGCTTAGGATTTAACCTTTTGTTACCACAAATTTTGTTGGCCTAGATATGTGCAAGAGGCAGGGGGGTGCATTGGACACCTAGCAGATTTTAACCTTTCTTAAAATTGTGAGGAATAATGAAAGCAGATTAAACACAGTATAACAATCAAATACAACAAATGTAAATAAGACAATGCAAGCAAGATTTATAGTGGTTCGGCCGCGCCTACATCCACTACCTAATCTCCTCAGTTAGAATTTGTTCAAACTCCACTATGGACCTTCTTACGGGTGAAGATCAAGGCGGTACACTTTTTCAACTTACGGGTGTGAGAACTATCGTTTCTCAGCTTTCGGGTGTGAGAAGACCGTTTCCCAACTTGCGGGTGTGAGAGGACCGCTGCTCAACTTGTCGGTGTGAGAAGACCTATTCTCTACTTACAGGTGAGAGAGGACCTATTCTTAACTTACGGGCGTAAGACAACCGTTTACAACTATGAGCAATACTTGCTCTTGCCAAGTGACTAACCGGTCACTGTAGATTAAATACAAGATGAAGTATGATTCCCTTTACTTAAAATCAAAGTGATACTTACAAAGCTTTGGATTGAACCTTTTGTGATCATTGATTTAACAAAATATGTATGATGAAGTTTATGCTGAAAACAGATTCAAAGAGCTTTTATCTTCTTCAGTGGGTTTTCAAAATAATGAAAATGAAGATCAATCAATCCAGAAGACTTGAAGTTTTTCTTTCAAAAGATCGTAAGATCAAGCGCAAGTGAAAGAAGACTAACTTTCAAAAAGTATTTTAGCACAAACGAAAATTGTTAATACGTTTTGAATGAATATCAGTTTCGTATATCATTAGTGGTTTTTCTACTCTGAGGCAACATGTATATATCGGAATAACAGAGGCGCAAGGGACTTGATGATTTTAGCGCTCTAGGTTATTTCAAATATAACGTTAACATTCTTTTCTGAAATGGATTGATTCAGCTCAATGCATATTACGACGACAACACCTGAATCATCTGATCCTTTCATGAAAGAAGAATGTTCTGACAAAGTTTTAGAACGTTTAAAAAATTTCTGAAAAAGTTGTTGTATGATTATGAAAAGTTCTGAAAAAGTATTCGTACATTTCTAAAAAAGTTAACAGAAATAGCAGTAATGTCAGAACAACAAAAATTTATTTTCTGTCGTTTTGTTCCTTTGAGGGAGTTCATAGAACATTAGCGTTCTACTGAACAATGAAGTAAGGCCGCTACTGAATAGTAAGCGTCCTGACTTACTTTGACAATTGAACTACTTAAATCGTGAGGGCGCTAATTCACAGTTAGTGTCTTGCTTTGTTTTAAAATATTAAACACATGAGAGCGCTACTCAAGAGTAAGCGTCCTGATATTAAAAACAATTTTAAAACATTGTTAAGTGCGCTGGCGGATGAAAAGCGTCTTGAAAGTTATTTAAGTTGATTCTAAAGATGAGGGCGCACCTACACAAGTAGCGTTCTGATAATTTATTCAACTTTTAACTTATCAGCGTCCTTAAAGGTAGAAATCACTTAAAGACAAAAAAAAACTTTCAGCGAGCTGAAACTAAGTCAGCGTCCTGTCATTCTCAAAGGTTGATAAGAGAAAGGTTGCCACTAAGAAGTAAGCGTCCTTATTAATCAGTTCAATTCAACCTTGAGCTTCCTAATATTTTATCAACGTCCTAACTCATCAAGTCCAGGAGGGCGCTACTAAAACATTAGCGTCCTGAAAGACTTTTATAAAAATGGTTTTTGATTTCATGATTAAAGCTCGATAAGACATACTGTAACCAAATTAAATCGAATATGCAACCGATCGATTAAAACATGCAGGTATGCATTTTGCTGAATCACATGACATAGAAGGTCCTACAACTTATCATAATCTAATCATACAACTAAACATCTTCAAACGATCATGACCTTCAAGAAGATTTTTTAATTCGTTCGCCATGCATCATTGAATCTTTGAAACCTTCAAGTAAGATTAGATATGTCATATGTGCATTAATATCATAAACAAAATGTAGTTTGTAATCATCAAAATATCTTTCATATCAGGGACATATTCTTCATAAGGGACGTGAGAATAATTGGTTCACCAATCTCCCCTTTTTTTATGATTTCAAACATATTACTATAGGCTTTGAAGCAAGCTAATAAAATGATTTGTGTATGCATGAGATGCAGTACTAATGTTCCTTGTTTCATATGATATGAGTGTATTACCAAGGAATGTACATCAAATATCACTAAGACTCCCCCTTAATGTTAAACTCCCCCTGAGTTTATGATGCTTCAATGATAGTACTTTCTCTCCCTTTTGAAATATCAAAAAGAGTAAAGTAGCATGAAATATATTTCCCTCATAGAGAAGTAAGCATCAAAATATTACAGATCCGTCTCAGAGAACATTCCAAGCTCTCTGCGAATGTGAACAAACTGGTGTTTTGTTAAGGCTTGAGTAAATATGTCCTCCAGTTGTTCTTTGGTTCCAATATGAGATAATATGACTTCTCCATTTTGCACATGATCCCGTAAAAAGTGATGTCTTATTTGAAGATGCTTAGTTCGGGTGTGCAATACAGGATTTTTAGATATGTTAATAACACTAGGTATCACACAAAACTTCAGCACGTTGAATAAATATTTGATAATCCTGAAGTTGTTATTTCATGTAAAGAACGTGAGGACAACAACTTTCAGCTGCAACATATTATGCTTTAGTTGTGGATAATACCACAGAATGTTGTTTCTTGCAAAACCAAGAAATCAAAGAATTTTCAAGAAAGTGACAAAATCCAGAGGTACTTTTCTTATCAGTTAGACTACCGGTATAGTCAGAGTCTACATAACTTCGCAGATCAAAGGAAGTAACTTTGGAATACCACATTCCTAAGTGTATTGTGCCATTTATGTATCTGAATATTCGTTTGACACACTTTAAATGAGATTCTTTAGGTTCAGATTGAAATTTTGCACAAAGATAGACACTAAACATGATGTCAGGTCGACTTGTTGTTAAGTACAAAAGACTTCCAATCATGCTTCTATAAAGTTTTGAATTAATTGATCTACCTTTTTCATCCTTATCTAATTTGATTGCAGAGGTACAGAGAGTATCAATCGATTTCAAATTGTGCATTTGAAACTTTTTAACCATTTCTTTAGCATACTTTGATTGGCTTATGAAGGTGCCTTTTGGCATTTGCTTAATTTGTAAGCCGAGAAAGTATGTAAGTTCTCCTATCATACTCATTTCAAATTCCTTCTACGTTAATTTAGAAAACTCATTACATAGTTCTTTGTTCGATGCACCAAAAATGATATCATCCACAAAAATTTGAACAATAAGCATATTTTTATTGTGATGTTTGATAAACAAAGTTGGATCAAGTTTTCCTTTTTCAAACTTATGATGTAAGAGAAATGAACTTAGTAGATCATACCAAGCTCTTGGAGCTTGTCTTAATCCATATAAGGCTTTGTGGAGTTTGAACACATATTTCGGGTCTTGAGCATCCTCAAACCCTGGGGGTTGTTCCAGATATACCTCTTTGTTGATGTATCCATTTCGAAAAGCACTCTTTACATCCATTTGGTATAAGGAAAAATCCTTGTAACAAGCATAGGTAAGTAGCATTCTTATTGCCTCTAATCTTGCTACTGGGGCAAAGGGAGTCAGGTATCGTCCTCAAGGATAATGAATTTCTTTGTTAAAAATGCCCAAAACTACTATAATCTTGATTTTATCTAGGTGATTAAACTGTGATGGATTAATTGCACAAGGAGTAAATTGAACCAAATCAAGCAAAATTAAGTAAATCTAATATAAACAGGAGAAAAATCAATGGATGGATAGTTCTAGGGATATGATTTTACTATATTTATCGATTATAAATTTGTAAAACATATGCATCACTGATTAATTCATTAATTTATAAGTCAAGAATCCCAATTCATCCAATTCCCTCTCCCGAGTGATAAATTAAATTTATAATCCTAAAATATTAGTTTCGCTCTCCCAAGTCATAAAACCAACACAATAGAAAATTCCTTAAGATCTATGATTCTCTTTGACTTCATAGGAATTTATGGGTTTCCCAACTCAACATAAATTTCCTAGGTCATGTTCTTCCCATTCCAATCCAAAATCCTCCCTCCCGGGTTATCGATTCTAAATCTAAAATCATTCAAAAATTGCCTAGAGATTTGAAAGCATTAAGATAAAAAAAATATAAATAAATTAAAAAAACCAATCAAGTGACACTTAAAAATATCAATTCATAATATCAAAATATAAATCCATCAAATCCCAAGATGAAATGTTTAGCTCATGCTCAAATCCATTAATACAAGAATGAAAATTAAAGAAGTGTTCATCATCACAACATGAAATAAGAAATGAAATTAGAAACCCCCTTTAACAAGATGATCTCCTTTTTCAAGCTTCTTCAATCTGCAACTTCTCCTCTTCAATAGTTTCTTCTTGCCTTCTTTTTATTCTCTAAGCCGAGCTAACTCTAATCTATTCTAATTGTATCTAACGGTCTCTAATGTCTAAAACAAACCCTAAAATGACCTTATATACAAGTGTGTGAAAATACCTAAATTGGCCATCCAAAACGTGTCAAAAATGCCAAAAAAAACGCAGATGCAATTTTCCAACAGCGCCACGACACCCAGACCATTGAATCACGAAGGTTGCATTTCACAACGGCGCCACGACGCCCAGTGTTGCAAAATGCACACTTTGTGCATTTCTTCTTTTTCTACTTCTTGGCTTTTTGTTCTCTTCTTTGACACTTCTTGTCTTGTTCTTGGCCTATTATGAGCCTCATTTGCACCACTTTGAAGCTCCATATTCACTTACAAAACAAAACACAAAAACACAAGTAAATGATCTAAATTAATCAAGTGATAAAAATCTATATGCAATGTATGCATTAACATGTAAAATGCAAGATTATTAACATGAAAATGGTGCTAGTGACTAAAGGAAAAATACCTAAAAATCATGATTATTTTATTAAGCTAACCTAATATATGTAATTCATGAAAACACATAAAACTACTTCTAAAATTCATAAAAACATCTAAATGGACCTAAAACACTAAATATGAACAATTAATGCAAATATATCATAAAAATAGCTAAATGCACCTAAAAAACTATGAAATTAATATGAAAACTAACAACTAAAACTCAACTTATCAAGCATTAGGCACCTGGAAGCAGGCTAAGGCAGTGACAAAACCAGACCCAGATGCCAACAAGAACTTGATAGAGGGTATGATTCTCTATCTGTGATATAATGATGTATGTGTTAATTGATTTTGGTTCCACTTTATCATTCATATATGTGTTGGCCCAGATATGTCCAAGAAAAGGGGGGGGGGGGTTGAATTAGACACTTAGCAAATTTTAACCTTTCTTAAAATTGTGCGGAATAATAAAAGCAGATTAAACAACGTATAACAATCAAATACAACAAATGTAAATGAGACAATGCAAGCAAGATTTATAGTGGTTCGGCCGCGCCTACGTCCACTACCTAACCTCCTCAGTTAGGATTTGTTCAAACTCCACTCTAGACCTTCTTACGGGTGAAGATCAAACCGGTACACTTTCTCAATTTACGGGTGTGAGAACTACCGTTTCTCAGCTTCCGGGTGTGAGAAGATCGTTTCTCAACTTTTGAGTGTGAGATGACCATTGCAACTGTTGGTCCCACCCAATAAGGGAATGAATTGGGTGTGATGGTCAATTTTAAAAATATCTTCCAATAACTTAGTGATTTACACGAGTGTATTGGAATATCATGCAAATTAGAACACAGAATAAATTGCAAACGTTTGACACACAGATTTATAGTGGTTCGGCCAAGCCTACGCCCACTACCTAATCTTCTAATTAGGATTTACTCAATCCACTAACTGATTCTCTTACGGGTGAGAACCAAACAGTTACAACTGCCCTTTTACAGGTTAAAGGCAAACCTATCCTT
This sequence comes from Paratinospora sagittata, assembly GCA_035771175.1. Lineage (NCBI taxonomy): Eukaryota > Viridiplantae > Streptophyta > Magnoliopsida > Ranunculales > Menispermaceae > Paratinospora > Paratinospora sagittata. The sequence goes on from CM069612.1 coordinate 13,813,522, forward strand.
TCATGGGCTAAAGATGAACCATTTTCCTTTTTACGGGATTAGGAAAAACCCATGTTCCTTTTACTAGCTAAGGAAGAACCAAATTTCCTTTTTCCGGGATGAGGAGAAATTCATGTTCCTTTTACTAGCTAATGAAGAACCAAATTTCTTTTTTTTCGAGATGAGGATAAACCTATGTTCCTTTTACTAGCTAAGGAAGAACCATATTTCCTTTTTCCGGGATGAGGAGAAACCTATGTTCCTTTTACTGGCTAAGGAAGAACCATGATCCTTTTGCGGGATAAGGACCAACCATTTCTCTTTTACAGGTTAAGAGATAACCTATCCTCTTACAGGTTGAGGACGCACCTATCTTTTTACTAGATGAGGATGAACCTTTTACTCTTTCAAAGGCTGAGAGATAACCTACCTGATTTCAATCTTGAAATCATCAAGTGAACTACCTTCACTTGTCTTGGTTGTTTCAATCTAGAAACACACCACATTACAACACTAAGATGTTGGGTGGTTCTAACGCAGTTACATTAAGCACAATACATAGCATTACAAAGATGTGAAATGTGAAGTAGGTAATGCTAAGTTAAAATACACCTTCAGTCCTTTACATTTCAAAGTTCAATATTGCTCAAGTACAGTTTCGAAAAGCATGAATGATATGATATGAAAATCAGAGTTTCTTCGAAAACAATACAATACCAATAAAACAATGACGTATAAAACTAAGAATTGGTGTAAATCAAAGACAGACAATTTTCAAAATAAATATATAAGTATGAAAGCGTCTGGTTCAATGATTAGTAGTTTAACGCTACTACTAATATAGTTCAATACAATACTTAAAATATGAATTCTAGTACAACTGTTTATCTTGAACTATTTCTCAAATTCTATCATCAGCAAGAATGATACCAAATGTGAATCAGTGCTGAGAATTTGAGTTGATACCAATATAAAAATAAATTTTCAAATATAGAAATATATTTGAAACTCAATATGAAAAATCATATAAGTATCAGTGAAAATACTTTGAAAGATTAGAGAATGAAATTCATTTTGACTCAGACTAACTTTCAAAGTATTGGCACAACACAAAGTGATTGGCAAGTTGTTTGGTCCTAAGTGTTGGTATTTATAGACTTAGTGGGACATAGTCGTTAGACATTTGAAGTTCAAATAATGTGAACATTTTCACACAATGGCTAGAATGTTATATGAAAATAACAACTGCGATTTTTACTAACATTCTGGCTCTTTCCAGGTTTCATGAAAGAGGAAAGCTTTAGAAGAACTTCTTTTATGAGGGTCTCTAATAAGTTTGAAAAGGACTCTATGCAAGTGTCTATTTTGAAAAAGTAAACTGACGTAGTGTACTCATTCGAACAGTTGCGATAGTTGAATTAGCGACCTGATTCCATAATCAATGTCCTAACGCATAATATCAACTTTTTCGTTTTGTTCCTTGAGGGTGCTTACTGCGTATAAACATCCTGTTGAACACTTAAGTGAGGGCGCTACTAACTCATAAGCGACCTGAATTACTTATTACTTCAGACGACTTAAACCTTGAGGACGCTAATGCACAGTTAGAGTCCTGGTATGTTTTAAAACTTTTAAGTGCATAAGGGCACTACTATCCGAGTAAGCGTCTTGCTTTTAAAACATAAAAAAAAAACATGAGGGCGCTACATTACGTGAGCGTCCTACTAGATAAAAACATAACATGAGGGCGCTACTACTATATAAGCGTCCTACAAGTTAAGACATTTAAAAATATGATGAAAGACAATCAACATCCTGAAAGTTATTCAGTTGATTTCCAAACGTGAGGGCGCTCCTATCGAGAAAGCGTCTTGATAGTTTAATCAACTTATAACCATCAGCGCCCTCAAAGAAACATTCTTTGAAGAACTTTTAAAAGATCTTTCAATGAGCTGATGCTGAGTCAACTTCCTGACAACTTCAGAGGTTGACTAATATATAAGACCACCACTATACAAGTAAGTGTTCTGATTAATCAGTTCATTTCAACCTTGAGCGTTATCAGCGTCCTAATGACCTATCAGTGTCCTGACTTAACAAGTTCAGGAGAACGTTGCTATTTCATTAGCGTCCTGAAAGACTCTTCAAAAATAGGTTTGACTCGCGATAAATATTCGATAGATGTGAATAAAAACTCGGTATATTTCAAATTAAATATAAAGTATTAAATTTCTTGAAATATAGTTTAGACATCAAAACATGCCAATTTAGAAAACATATGAAAATGATATATGCATGGTTTTGAAAAACATTTTGAGCAATAACGATTAAAGAAAGACATAACTTGAATATTTTGTGTATTTCTCTTTTCTCAAAACCGTTAAATCCAACTCTTCATTACGAGATCTTCAATAAATGTAATTCGGAGTTGAATGACTTGAACGTTGATCGAGAGATGTTGTCTTAAAGCTTGATCGAAACGTCTGAGAGAAGTGATCTTGAAATCATGATGTGATCGTTGAAGTCTGTTAGTTGAAACGAGCTTGATCGTTAGATGTAAGCTTTGAGTTCCTTGATCGAGTCGTTCCTTGGCTTTTTTCTTTTCCATTGGTGTAGAGATAAGTTGCACCGAAAAATACTTTGTTTGTGATCATCAAAATATACTTCATCAAGTATACTTTAGGGATGTGCTAAGGATGAACCATATAGGTTAACAACAACTTCAAGCACCACTTGGTCTTGCCCAGTGACTAACCAGTCACTGCAATTTTAATACAAGAAGAGATATGATTCCCTTTACTAAGAATTAAAGTGATACTTACAAAGCTTTGGTTGAACTATCTGTAATCACAGATTCAGCAAAATATGTATGATAAAGTTTATGCTGAAAACAGGTTCAAAAAGTTTTTGTCTTCTTCAATGGATTGTCAAAATAATGAAGATGAAGTTCAATGAATCCAGAAGACTTGAAGTATTTCTTTCAAAAGATTGTAAGATCAAGCACAAGTGAAAGACGACTAACTTTCGAAAAGTGTTTTGGCGCAAGTGAAAATTGTTAATACGTTCTGAATGAATATCAATTTTCGTATATCCTTAGCTATTTTTTTGCTCTAAGGCAGTACGTATACATAGGAATAACATAAGCGCAATGGACTTGATGATTTTGGTGCTTTAGGTTATTTCAAATACAACATATATTGTCTTTCCAGAAATGGATCGATTAAGCTCAATGCACATTACGATGATAGCACCTGAATAGTCTGATCCTTCCATGAAAAGAGAATATTCTGACATGCTTTTAGAACATTGAAAAAGTTTTGAGAAAGTTCTGAAAAAGTTGTACGATTATGAAAAGTTCTAAAAAGTATTCGTACAGTTTTGAAGAAAGTAACAGAAATGGTGCTTTTGTCATAAAAGTAACATTTGTTGAATTAGCGTCCTTGCGCATAATATCAACTTTTGTCGCTTTGTTCCTTGTGGGCGCTCATGGAGCATAAGCATCCTGCTGGACATTGAAGTGAGGGCGCTACTAAGTCATAAGCGTCCTGACTTATTTTGACGATTTAAACGACTCAAAACATGAGGGCGCTACTTCGCAGTTAGCGTCCTGTTTTGTTTTGAAATCATTGAACACACGAGGGCGCTACTCAAGAGTTAGTGTCTTAAAATTTAAAATAAGTTTTAAAATAATGCTGAGTACTCTGAAAGACAGTAAGCGTCCTGAAGGTTATTAAGTTGATTCTAAAAATGAGGGCGCTCCTACACATGTAGCATCCTGATAATTTATTCAACTTATGACTATCAGCGTCCTTGAAGATAAAAATCATTTGAAGACAGAAAGAACTTCCAGCGAGCTGAGACTAAGTCTGCATCTTGACATTCTCAAAGGTTGATAAAAGAAAGGTTGCCACTTATAAGTAATCGTCCTTACTAATCATTTCAATTCAACCTTGAGAGTCCAAATATTTTATCAGTGTCCTGACTCATCAAGTCTAGAAGGGCACTGCTTAAAACATTATTTTCCTAAAAGACTTTATAAAAGCAGTTTTTGATTTCTCGATTAAAGCTCGATAAAACATAATGTAACCGAATTAAATCGAATATGCAAACGATCGATTAAAACATGCAGGCTTACATATCACTGAATCATATGACATAGAAGGTCCTACAACCTATCATAATCTAATCATACAACCGAACATCTTCAAATGATCATGGTTTTCAAGATGATCTTTAATACGTTCGCCATGCATCATTGATTCTTTAAAACCTTCAAGTAAGATTACATATGCCATATGTGCAGTAATATCATAGACAAAATGTGGTTTGTAATCATCAAAATGTCTTTTATATTAGGGACATATGTCTTTTATATTAGTTTAGCAATTTCCTTCTTTTCGATGATTTCAAACACATTACTATAGGCTTTGAAGTGAGCTAATAAAATGATGTGTGTATGCATGAAATGCAGTACTAATGATCCTTGATTCATATGATATGAGTGTATTTCCAAGGAATGTACTTAAAACGTCACTAAGACTCCCCCTTAGTGTTAAGCTCCCCCTGAATATATGATGCTTCAATGATATTACTTCTCCCCCTTTTGAAATATCAAAAAGAGTAAAGTATCATGAAATATGTCTCCCCCCATATAGAGGTAAGCATCACAAATCAGTCTTAGAGAACATGTCAAGTTCTTTTCGAATTTGAATAAACTGGTCTTTTGGTAAAGCTTTAGTAAATATGTTAGCCAATTGTTCTTTGGTTCCAATGTGAGATAATATGAATTATCCATTTTGCACATGATCCCGTAAAAAGTGATGTCTTATTTGAATATGCTTAGTTCGGGAGTGCAATACAAGATTTTTAGAAATGTTAATAGCACTAGTATTATCACACAAAATCTCAGCACATGGAATTCTTGGCCCAAGTGGGGGTCTCCACTCAGCACTCTCCTAAGTGTTTTGATGCTAATAAATAATATGAAATTTGGTGCTAATATTTGAACTAAGTATATTTCAGCACCATAAACGAAGAAAAGCCAATACAAGATCAAAGTTTGTTCAAGCCTAATCAAGCGGATCATGAGAAGTCTGAATCAAAGCTTGAACGTGTCAAGATGGGAAGAGAAGGAAGAGAGCTAAAGTTCATAGACTTTCATTTAGGTTGTAAACCTCCTTGATCTAGCTTGCTCAATCACTTTCACTTACATATCATGCATGCATTGGATTTTGTCTAAAATGATTTTCAAATGTTCAAATGTTTTTACAAATTCTTTCAAACTAATAAAAATTGTTTGATTTTCATCAAAATCTTGTTTGATTGTTTAACCAATGATTTTAAAGTGTTTCAACCATCAAACTAAATCTATTTCAATCATATTTTGATGACCCAATAAGCCCATAAATTTAAAATTTGGAAATATCATGTTAACCCAGATTTTTACACTCAAAGTATGCCCAAATAAACTTAAATCCTTTAAAAATATTTTATATCTTTCTCCGATGGCTTTGGAAATGGTTTCATTGGATTCGGAACATTCTTTCCATAAATTTTAAGCTGTTATATTCCTATATTTGGTTTAGGATAAGTTGGGAAATGAAAAGAAACAAAATCACAAAGTGCGATAGCGGGCTAATGACCCCTGTAGCGGACTATCATCAATGATAGCGCGCTATAGCGTGTTCTGGGTTTTTTGGGTGCGTTTTTAACGACCAAAAACTCTATTTTTGTCCCCCCAAGGGCTATATCTTGGTCCCCAACGGCTAGTACTCATTCTTAATCTATATATACTCCTCTAGCCATTTTAATCCAGAGAGAGAACACAAGAGAAACAAGAAATGAGTGGATTAAATGATTCCCCAAAATCAAACCATTTCTCACTTTTTGAAAGTTCTTGAGCAAAGTGTTGGCCCAAATGAGTTGATTTCAAAGCTTGCATTTCGTGCATGATCTCAAACTCGTTTTTGATGAGCAATCTTATGCAAGGAAGGTAAAATCATTGTAAGATCTTTCTCTCTCTCTCTCTCTTATTGAGCTTAAACTTCCATATTTTGTATTAGTGAATATGCATTGTGAGCTTCATTTGTAATTATTCTAATTACTTAGAACAAACATTATAGTCTTTGTATTCGTTGTTTTGGATTGTTTTAAGGTTGAAACAAACCAAATCAATTGATTGTGATAGCACTTGCGATTCCAAGTTTGGAATCAAGTCAAGTTTCACCCTTTATCTTGAAAAGGGTCAAGTTGTTCATCCTTAGCCAGTGAAAAGGATTTCAGCTTTCCTTCGCCCCCGAAAAAGGAACTACTGATTTGTCCTTAGCCCATGAAAAGGATAGGTTTGTCTTGAACCTTGAAAAAGACGTTGTAACGGTTTAGTTCACACCCTTGAAGTGAACCCGATATAGTGGAATCTTAGAAACAGTTTTCTCTAGGCGTGGAGGTAGGAAATTTTTTTTTTCGAACCACGTAAAAATCATTGTGTCCTCTTTATTTTCGCCCTTTACATTCATGGACATTGATTTTTTAGAGCATTTACTTGTATAATTTTAAAGATTCCACTAAAGAACTTAGAAAATTTCAAAATCGGCCATTACACCCAATTCCCCCCCTCTTGGGTGTCTATTAGGAATAAATATTTGATAATCCTGAAGTTGTTGTTTCATGTAAAGAACCTGAGAATACCAACTTCCAGCTACAACATATTATGCTTCAGCTGTGGATAGTGCCACAAAGTGTTATTGCTTGCAAAACCAAGAAATCAAAGAATTTCCAAGAAAGTGACAAAATCCAGTGGTACTCTTCCTATCAGTGAGACTACCAGCATAGTCGGAGTCTACATAACTTCTGAGATCAAATGAAGTACCTTTGGAATACTAGATTCTTAAGTGAGTTGTGCCATTTATGTATCTGAATATTCGTTTGACACACTTTAAATGAGATTCTTTAGGTTCTGATTGAAATTTTGCACAAAGGCAGACACTGAATATAATGTCAGGTCGACTTGTAGTTAAGTACAACAAACTTCCAATCATACTTCTATAAAGTTTTGAATCAATTGATCTACTTTTTTCATCCTTATCTAATTTGATTACAAAGGTACGGGGAGTATCAATCGATTTCAAATTGTGCATTGGAAACTTTTTAACCATTTCCTTAGCATACTTTGATTGGCTTATGAAGGTGCCTTTCGGCATTTGCTTAATTTATAAGCCAAGAAAGTATTTAAGTTCTCCCATCATACTCATTTCAAATTCCTTCTGCATTAATTTAGATAACTCATCACATAGTTCTTTGTTTGATGCACCAAAAATGATATCATCCACATAAATTTGAACAATAAGCATATTGTCATTGTGATGTTTGATAAACAAAGTTGGATCAAGTTTTCTTTTGTGAAACTTATGATCTAATCCATATAAGGCTTTGTGGAGTTTAAACACATATTCCGGGTCTTGAGCATCCTTAAACCCTGGAGGTTGTTCCACATATACCTCTTCTTTGATGTATCCATTTCAGAAAGCACTATTTACGTCCATTTGGTATAAGGGAAAATCCTTGTAATAAGCATAGGCAAGTAACATTCTTATTGCCTCTAATCTTGCTACTGGGGCAAAGGATTCTTCGAAGTTTATGCCTTCTTCTTGGTTGTACCCTTGTGCAACCAATCTAGCCATCTTGCGGACAATGATACCTTGTTCATTCTTTTTGTTTCTAGAGATCCATTTCGTTCCTATAACGGATTGATGAAAAGGTCTAGGAACTAATTCCCATACTTTGTTTCGCACAAAGTTTTCTAGTTCTTCTTGCATATCAAGATTCCAGTTTTCATCTTTCAGTGCCTCTTCCACTTTAATTGGTTCAAATTGTGACATAAAAGCAACAAGCTCCCGATCTTTTTGAATTGAAGCTCTAGTGGATACACCCTTTCATGGATCTTCTAAAATTTGATCTTGGGAAAGACCTTGAAGCAATCTAGAGTTTTTAGAGGATTCTAAAGTGGTTCAGGTCCAAGATCTATAATATTTGGTTGTCTTGGGTTCATTATCATCAAAATTCAATTGTTTAAATTCCTCCTCAAGACTATTCTTATTTTTATTTTCATCAAAATTTACGTGAATTGATTATTCTACAGTTTGATTAGATTTGTTGAACACTCTGTAGGCTCTACTGTGAGAAGAATATTCCTATGTCAGACTTAGGTTCAAACTTATCTAGATTATCTTTATCATTCGGAATAAAACATTTGCATCTGAATACTTGAAAGTGACTAATGTTGGGTGTTCTACCCTTCCATAGTTCATATGGAGTTTTATTTAAATCTCTTCTGATTAGAACTCGGTTCATGACATAGCAGGCAGTGTTAATAGCTTCACCCAAAAAATGATTTGCAATGTTATACTCATTAAGCATTGTTCTAGACATCTCCTGGAGAGTTCTATTCTTTCTCTCAATTACACCATTTTGTTGTGGTGTCCTAAGAGCTGATAGATGGTGAGTGTAACCTTGATTGTTACAAAATTCTTCGAGATTTTTATTGACAAATTCACCACCTCTATCACTCTTAATTATGTTAATTTTGTATCCTTTTTTCATTTTCGACTCTCTTACAAAATTTTATAAATGTTTCATGTGCATCAGATTTATGAGCTAATAGAAACACCCATGTGAATCGAGTAAAGTCATCAACAATCACGAACACATATGATTTACCACCTAAGCTTTGGGTTTTGGTTGGTCCGAAAAGATCTATGTGAATCAGTTTGAGAGCTCTAGAGGTTGATTGATGCCTCTTGCTCTTAAATGATGAACGGGTATGCTTACCAAGTTGACATGGTTCACATATCTTGTCATTTGAGTAAGTTCTTTTTGGAATACCCTTCGCAAGATCATGTTTGACAATTCTAGATATGTTATCCATATTAACATGAGCTAATCTCCTATGCCATAACCATGCATCATTACAAGAGATAGCACTTAAATAGGTTACATTTTGTTTCTTCATGTCATTAAAATTTGTGCAATACTCATTCTTAATTTTAGATGCCATGAATGCAACAGTTTTATCAACATGTTTGATAGTGCACCTATTTGCTTCAAATGAAATGTCATAACCCTTGTCACATAATTGACTTATGCTCAAGAGATTATGCTTCAACCCTTTAATATAAAGTACATCAGATATGGATAGAAAATTGTTACCAATAGTTTTGATGCCTTCAATTTCACCTTTGTTGTCATCTCCGAGAGTGACCTTTCCTCCTTTCTTCTTTTCAAGACTCAGAAATTTAGATTTATCTTTGGTCATATGCCTTGAGCAGCTGCTGTCTAGATACCATATATCTTCATTTTTGCATATCTACACAACATAAAATACTTTTGACTTTGGTACCCATGCATGTTAGCTTCAGTAAGAACAAATTTTTCAATCCATGCATATTTCTTTTTCTTTCTACTTAAGACATTACATCTAAGTATGGTATGACCTTCCTTATGAAATTTTTGGCATGTTGGTTATTTGGTCAGTAAGGTATTGCATTCCTTTTGTTTTGACCCATGAGTATAGCCTGAGCCAGCTTTTTTGAATGCCCATCTTTGTGATCCTAGCATCATGTCAAAAAACTTTTGACCATTTGTGAATTTAGTCATGGTGCAGTTCAGGTCTTCCTTTTCCTTTCTAAGAGTTTCATTTTCAATTTTTAGTTTCCCAACAACTTTCTTAAGTTGTTCATTGTCTAGAGACATTCCGTCTAGCTCTTCTTGTTGGAATTCTATTTCCTCAAGAGCTTCTTCAGGACTACGCTTGAGCTTTTCATTTTTCTTGGTCTCTTTACTAAGTTTTGTCTTAAGTTCTTGAATATGAGCATAGAGCTCATAAAGTTTGTCAACGAGTTCAGATTTTATGTTGGTGCTCGCCATTAAGCACAGTGTAGTAGTGTGATCTAAATCCTCTTCATCTTCGCTTGAGCTTGAATCATCCCATGTAGCTTTGAGAACTTTTTTGTCCTTTCTACATGAGCTTGAGTTCTTCTTATATTTAGTGGGACATTTGCTCTTTACATGACCTGGTTTGTTACAACCGTATCATATTAACTCTACAGATTTAGACTCGGGTTTCTTTCCTTTATGAAATCCCGAGTAAGAGCTATTCTTACTCTTTCTCCTGAGCAACTTGTTAAACTTTCTAGACAACATAGCCATGTCATCTTCTGAGTCTGAATCATTTTTAGAATAAGTTTCAGCATTGAGGGAAATAGATTTCTTTTCTTTTTCCTCAACCTTGACCGGGCTCATCTTATCTTTTAACTCTATTTCATGAACCATTAATGAACCGCATAGTTTATCAAAAGTGTATTCAGCCAGATTCTTGGCTTTTTCAATGGCTGTAGCCTTGGGTTCCCATGCTCTGGGTAGGCCTCTTAGAAACTTTCTAACAAATTTTTCTTTGTCATAGATTTTTCCTAGGTTCTTCATCTCAGTGATGTTTGTTGTAAACCGAGCAATAGCCTCAGCTATCGAGTCAATTTCCTTCATCCTATATGTAACGTCTGTACCTTAGGATGATGCCATTTTGACCCATAGAGTACCCGTAGACGTGTACATATACGTATTATGATGCTCGATGTGCATTGGTTTGAGTGTTTTTGCAAGATTTTATGTCGTTTAGAGTACACATGAAGTTTCAGAATGATCGGAGACCCGTTTAACGTCAAAACATGTCGAAAACAGTGTTTTGGATCAGTGGAGCTCGCTCCATGAAGGAAGAAATTTCTATCATCAATTACATCAATGGATTGATCTCCTAGATCCGTGGTCTGATTGAGCTAAAATTCTGTCAGCTTATTCTTCTTTGATAGATCTTCATTATGATTGGTGAAGATCTTGATCGGAGTTGTCTATTGTGATTTATAAGAATCTAAACACCGTTTCTTGGATTTGTCGATTTTCTTACGCAGTTTTGATAAAACGATTAGATCTCGCAATCCCACCGTTGGATTGAGCTGAACATTTACCATAAGGTTGGTATCTGACTTAAAACTTTTGTGCAGTTACGATGTTAAATTGGTGAGTCGTTTGCAAGAAATTTGTTATCTAAGTGTAAGAAATTGCAGCAGGAAAATTGTTTCTTTTATTAAAGTGTATTTTTTTAAGTGTGGGCCCAAAATGCCACTTAACCTCTATATAAAACATGGAGACATGATTTCTCTCATTTTTCACTTCCAAAAGAGGCTAAGGAGCTTGGAGAAGAGGAAAAGAAGGGGAGAGGAGAAAAAAAAGGAAAGAGTTGGGGTTTTGGGTGCATTCTTGCTCACGATCCCCCAAGGTAATTATTTTTTCCTCATTCTTTCTCATTTTTCTTCCTTCTATTACTTTCATTCATGCATGCAAGCTTGCCTAATGGGTGTTTTCTACTCATGAATCCCAAAATTTAAGGAGGGTGGTGGAAAGTACATTTTTGGAATTAGGTCTTGCATTTGCGATATGTTAATCTAGAGGATGTTGGGAGTCCATAAATGGTGAAACCCCTAATTTCTAATAAGAAATTGGTAGGGTTATAGGTATTTAACCAAAACTAGGATTTTAGACTTAGGGTTTCCGATTCAATTTACATGTGATTTATGTTGAATACATGGGTAAATGTGGATGTATAGTAGTCCAAATTACTAATTTTGATTAGTAGATAACCCTAGTATAATGTAATTTTGGCCTATGCCATGATGTAAGTTGGAAATTTTCAATGAATTTGGGAATTTGCTCAAATTTGGAGATTTTGACTTAGACTTAGTCAATTGATGAAATTGACTTGATAAATAGTCTAATTGACCCTAATTATGATTGAATGCCTTGTATTATAGTAGTTGAATCATGGGGATCAACCTACTGCATTCAATTGGGTTATATATGGTTTAATTTGATTTTAAATGGTTGAATTGAGCAATATGGGATTGGCTCATGTGTATAATCATTTTAAGTCTTAATTGGCTATGGAACTGGGTTTGATCATGGTTGTTTGGCACACTAGTGGACTGATTTTCAGTAATGTCTAAGTCATGTTTCATGCAGGGATTTTGGTTGATTTAAGTAACCCAAATAGGCCAATTGGGGATTGAGGTGCTTGGGGTGATTGTGGTCATTCTAGTGCTCTCTTGTGGACTGGATTGGATTGGCTAAGTCTAGCCAATCAAGTTGTGAGTGTTTCTTTACTTGTTGGTTTCTATATGTAGCATTGCAGTATAGAAATGTGTTTAAAATGCTTATCTGTTGTACTATGCATGGTTTAATGTCTCATGAAATGTATTTGAGCATAGTCTAATAGGGTTAGCAATTGGGTAGAGTCTCCTAATTGGGATTTTCTTTGAAGAATCTCGTAAGTCTAGTGGTGATCCCTAATTGTGGACTTGGCTGAGGATTTCTATGGGTTGTGTATGTTAGGATTCGCCTAGGCATGGTACTTGTCTTGGTGGGCGAATCCTATGGTTCATACAATCCTAGGAATTCTAATAGAATACGGGTAAGAGGTTGATTGGGCGATGGGTGTCACACAATCAGTCCCTTGTATTGATTCTTACTCAGGAGGTGTTAGGATTGCATGAGCATGTTTATAAATGATATGCATTGTCTTGTATACGACATGATGCATTATATTGACAATGTATGTAATCATATTTGTATCCATGATATTTAAATGGTTTTAATGATCATGCAATGTTTTACATAAATGCATATATATGTTGCCACTTGTTGAAAACATTCATTGAGCTTGTTGTAGCTCACTCCTCACTCTTGTTCTTTTAGGTTCCGATAGGAAGGGGAAGGGAAAAGCTTAGCTGCGGACATTTTTCCTACACTTTTGTGACGTAGGTATTTAGTACTTTTTCGCATATATTTTGATAAATTGTACTATGTAATACCCTGTATTTCAAAAAAAAAAATTACTATTTGGGCAACGCCCGAACGTTCAGGCGCTATTACATACTATGTAAGACCTAATGCTTATACTTAACACATAGATGGGTTGTAATTTATGGTTAAGTAAGATTTTCTATATTTTGAACATTATTGCCTTAGAAAAAAAAATTATGGTTGTCATTTGGGTATGCTTTTACATTGATGATCTATTATTTTCCATTGTTTTGAGGTTGATTATTAGGATTATGGTGTGTTATTAGAAGGCTGGCAGGATGCCGGGGATATCGAGGGAGGATATACCCGGGGTTCTGTGCCAGTCATGACGTTACAGATAGTTGGTCGTGACACTATAGGTCTCATATTTTTCAACTAACAGTTGGAGCTTTGCCTTTTTAACTTGCAAAGTTCCTTCGTAGGTGACCTCTAACTTGTTCTAGATTTCCTTAGAGGTTTCACACGGACTAACTCTATTGAACTCTTCGACTGATAAACTACAAAACAAAATGTTTACAGCTTGGTTATTCAATAGTTCTCTTTTCTTTTCCTTCGTACTCTATTCGTCTATTTCCTTCAGGACAGTAGCACCGTCAACTATTGTAGTAGGTGTTGGACAATCGTTTTTCACAACATCCCACATCTCTAGATCTTGGGCTTTTAGCTAGTACCTAATCTTAGTTTTTCAATGTGAATAGTTTTCTCCCCTGAACAGTGGTGGTCGGTTGGTGGAGTTTCCTTTACCTGAGAGATAAGTGCTTCTTTTGTTTTGTCCTACCATACTCAATCAAAGATGGTTAGATATTTTGATCGTTAACCTGCTCTGATACCAATTGTTAGCCCAGATATGTCCAAGAAGAGGGGGGATGAGTTGGACACTTAGCAGATTTTAACCTTTCTTAAAATTGTGCGAAATACTAAAAGTAGATTAAACAAAGTATAGCAATCAAATACAACAAATGTAAATGAGACAATGCAAGCAACATTTGTAGTGGTTCGACAGCGCTTACATCCACTACCTAACCTCCTAAGTCAGGATTTATTCAAACTCCACTATAGACCTTCTTACGGGTGAAGATCAAACCGGTACACTTTCTCAACTTACGGGTGTGAGAAGACCGTTTCTCAACTTACAGGGTGTGAGAAGATCGCTTCTCAGCTTCCGGGTGTGAGAAGACCGTTTCTCAACTTCCGGGTGTGAGAAAATCGTTTCTCAGCTTCTGGGTGTGAGAAGACCGTTTCTCAACTTTTGTGTGTGAGATGACCGTTGCAACTACGAGCAACACTTGCTCTTTCCCTGTGACTAACTAGTCACTAAAATTTTAATACAAGATGAGATATGATTCCCTTTACTTAGAATCAAAGTGATACTTACAAAGTTTTGGATTGAACCTTCAGTAATCACAAATTCAGCAAAATATGTATGATGAAGTTTATGCTGAAAACAGGTTCAAAGAGCTTTTGTCTTCTTCAATGGATTGTCAAAATAATGAAGATGAAGTTCAATCAATCCAGAAGACTTGAAGTCTTTCTTTCAAAAGATTGTCAGATCAAGCACAAGTGAAAGACGACTAATTTTCGAAATGTGTTTTGGCGCAAGTAAAAACTGTTAATACGTTTTGAATGAATATCAGTTTTTGTATATCCTTAGTTGTTTTTCTACTTTAAAGCAGTATGTATATATACGAATAGCATAAGCGCAATGGACTTGATGATTTTGTGCTCTAGGTTATTTCAAATACAACGTATATTTTCTTTCTAAAAATAAATGGATTAAGCTCAATGCACATTACGACGATAACACTTGAATCGTCTGATCCTTTCATGAAAAGATAATGTTCTAATATGCTTTTCGAACGTTCAAAAAGTTCTGAAAAAGTTGTACGATTTTGAAAAGTTCTGAAATGTATTCGTCCGGTTCTGAAGAAAGTAACAGAAACTGTGCTCTTGTCATAACAGTAACATTTGTTGAATTAGCGTCCTTGCACAAAATATCAACTTATGTCGTTTTGTTCCTTGAGGGCACTCATGGAGCATAAGCATCTTGCTGAACATTAATGTGCGGGCGCTACTAAGTCGTAAGCGTCCTGACTTACTTTGACGATATAAACAACTCAAAACACAAGGGCGCTACTTCAAAGTTATCGACCTACTTTGTTTTAAAAACATTGAACACACAAGGGCGCTACTCAAGAGTTAGCGTCCTAAAATTTAAAATAAGTTTTAAAACAATGTTGAGTACGTTGAAGAACAGTAAGCGTCCTGAGGGTTATTAAGTTGATTCTAAAGATGAGGGCGGACCTACACAAGTAGCGTGCTGATAATGTATTCAACTTATAACTATCAGCATCCTTGAAGATAGAAATCACTTGAAAATAGAAAGTACTTCCAGCAAGCTGAGACTAAGTCAGCGTCCTGACATTCTCAAAGGTTGATAAAAGAAAGGTCGCTACTTACAAGTAAGCGTCCTTATTAATAAGTTCAATTCAACGTTGAGTGTCATAACATTTTATTAGTGTCCTGACTCATCAAGTCCAGGAGGGTGCTACTTAAAACATTAGTGTCCTGAAAGACTTTATAAAAGCGGTTTTTGATTTCTCGATTAAAGCTCGAGAAAACATAATGTAATCGGATTAAATCGAATATGCAAACGATCGATTAAAACATGCAGGCATACATATCACTAAATCATATGACATAGAAGGTCCTACAACCTATCATAATCTAATCATACAACCGAACATCTTCAAATGATTATGGTCTTCAAGAATATTTTTAATATGTTCAGCATGCATCATTGATTCTTTGAAACCTTCAAGTAAGATTACATATGCCATATGTGCAGTAATATCATAGACAGAATGTGGTTTGTAATAATCAAAATATCTTTCATATTAGGGACATAATTTTCGTAAGGGATGTGAAGATAATTTGTTCAACAATATGGTCGTATGGTGAATAGATTAAAATTGTCTGTTGTGAGAGCTAGTATGCCCTTGAATTTGAGTATGACAGTAGGTGAGAGAATCTTCCCATATATGATTTGTGAAAAATGTGTTATGAAATATTAGAGACATGAGATGATTGTAAACCTTAGGGTGTTAGAGTTCCTCGATTTCGATGTTATTTTGGGTATAGACTGGTTAGAGGCATATCACGCCCGAGTGAATTGCTTCTATAAGCAGATTGTATTTCAGATCCTTGGCCAACCATCTTTTTCTTACCGAGGTATGACTACTACAAGACCACCTACACGAGGCAGGTTGGCTACTGATGTAGAAGTTGTACTCATGGCCAGTATCAGGCCATTGGAAGAGAAGGGAAAGGGCATTTAGACTTATGACATTCCTGTAGTGAATGAAGTTCTAAAAGTGTTTTCTGATGATCTACCTGGGTTGCCAACCAAAAGGGAAATTGACTTTATTATAGAGTTGATGCCTGGTATAAAGCTCATCTCCTTTCCACCTTACAGAATGGCACCAAAGGAGTTGCAAGAACTCATGGTGCAGGTTGAAGAGTTGTTGAGCAAAGGGTTTATTACTCCTAGCGTGTCACCTTGTGGAGTGCCAGTTCTTTTTGTGAAAAAGAAAGACGAGAGGATTGTGTATAGATTACCGTTGATAAGTCGAGTTTTAGATAATGTTTTACATGTTAATTTCATAGGCTTTTAGGTGCATTTAATTAGTTTTTAGATATATTTGCATTAATTGTTCATATTTAGTGTTTTAGGTTCATGTAGATATTTTTATGAGTTTTCTAAGTTGGTTTTTGTGTTTTTCATGAATAAAATGCATTAGGCTAGCTTAGGAAAATAATCATGATTTTTAGGTATTTTTTCTAAAGTCAATTGCATCATTTTCATATTAATATTGTCACATTTTACAAGTTCATACATAGTTTCAGTTAGACTTTTAATACTTGATTAGTTTAGATCACTTACTTGTATTTTTGTGCTTGGTTTTGTAGGTAAATAAAGAGCCTAAAAGTGGGATGGAATGTGATTAAAATGGTGACAAAATCATGTCAAAGAAAGGTGCAAAAGATGGACCAAAGAATCAAGAGAAAACCCAGAAAAATGGCTAAGTCAACACAAAGATAACCAAGAAAGAAAAAAAGAAAGAAGCTCGTTCTGAGAGCCGCGGCGCTCAGAGTGCAAAATAGGTATTAATTTGCATGTAGCGCCGCGACGCTGGGTTGTGCAAAATACACGATTTTGTGTATTTTGGCTATTTTGCTTTTGGTCTTTTCCCCACTTGTGTATATTGTTGGTACACCCAAGAGAAGGGGTGAATTGGGTGATGGTCAATTATAAAACATTTTCCAATGACTTAGTGATAGACTTTCATACATTGCAATTAAATGCACATACTAATCATAAATTAAAATGCATAACGTAAAGCACACTAGGATTTATAGTAATTCGGCCAAGCCTACGTCCACTACCTAATCTCCCGATTAAGATTTTCACAATCCACCAACTGATTCTCTTACGGGTGAGAACCAAACTGTTACAACTTGTCCTTTTACTAGTTCAAGGCAAACCTATCCTTTTGCAGGCTAAGAATGAACCACATTTCAGTTTTCCAAGATGAGGAAAAACTCATGTTCCTTTTATAGAATAAGGAAGAACCGTTTCTCTTTTACAAGTTCAGAGATAACCTATCCTTTTACAAGTTAAGGATGAACCTATCCTTTTGCAGGCTGAGGATGAACTGGTTGTCTTTTACAGATTCAGAGATAACCTATCCTTTTACAGGTTAAGGATGCACCTTCCCTTTCACTGGTTGGGGAAGAACCATGATCCTTTTATGGGATGAGGAACAACCGTATTTCCTTTCTTTCGGGCTGAGGAAGAACCAATGTTCCTTTTACGGGATCAGGAAGAACTATTATCTTACTTGCAGGTGAGGATGAACCTTAACATGATTTCAACCTTGAAATCATTAAGTGAATTACATTCACTTGACCTGGTTGTTTCATTTCTGAAACACACTAGCATACCAATATAGAATATTATGTTGGTTCTAACAAAATATAACACTTTACGATTAAGCTCATATACCTAGCATTACAAAGATATGTAAATTTGAATATGTAATGCTAAGTGAAAATACACTTTCAGTCCTTTACCTTTCAATGTTCGGTATTGCTCAAGTGCAGTTTCGAAAAGCGTGAATGATATGTAAATCAGTTGAATGCTTCTTCGAAAACTTTTGATACCATTTAAAACATTGAAGTTGAAAATGCAAGACCAGTGTAAAAACACAAACACAGAAGGTTTTCAAAATGGAAAAAATGTATAAGCGTGAAAACTTCTGGTTTAGTATTTAGTAGTTAATATAAGTATTGATATAGTTTGATACAGTACTAAAATATGAAATCAAGTACAACTGCATCTCATGAACTGTCTCTCAAATTCTTTCATTTGCATGATTGATGTTAAGTATAAATCTAGGCTGAGAATTTGAGTAGAAACCAGTTCTATATAATTCAAATAGATTTTCAGAGATAGAATATAATATAGGCTCAGTCTAAAAAACTTTTGAATAAGTAAAGTATCAGTGAAAATACTTTGAAAACTTGAACTGTTGAAAACATTTTGAAAACGACTAACATTCAAAAAGTTTTTGCCACAATAAAAATTATCGGCCAAATTGTTTGATTCAAAGTATTGGTATTTATATACTTAGTAAATAATAGTTGTTAGACACTTGAAGTTCAAATATAATGTCAGCGTTTACACACAATGGCTAAAATATATCACAAAAATGGCAACTGCAATTTTCATGACCATTCTGGTTCCTTTCAGATTACAGGAATAAGGAATACCTTAAAAAGCATGATTCATGCATCAGAGAAAATCTCTGATAAATCTGAAAAGGATTCTGTGCAAAAATTCATTTGGAAAAAGTAGACTGATATAGCGTACTTGTTAGAACAGTGACGGTTGTTGAATTAGCGTCATGATTCCGTAATCAGCATCCTGACGCATAATATTAACTTTGTCATTTTGTTCCTTGGGCACACATTATGTATAAGTGTTCTACTGAACAATGAAGTGAGGGCGCTACAAACTGGTAAGCATCCTGACTTTATTTGAGACATAAATGACTCAACTTTGAGGGCGCTAAAGCACAGTTAGCGTCTTGCTTACTTTTTAAATCAATTAAATGAATTATGGTGCTATTTCCGGTTAAGCGTCATACCTTTTAAAGACAAAATACGAGGGCGCTACTATTATGTAAGTGTCCAAACATATTTAAAACATTTGAAGAACAATACTAAGTACGATGAAGGACAATCAACATCCTGAAATGTATTTAGTTGGTTACCAGAGATGAGGGCGCTCCTATCCAGGTAGCGTCCTGATAGTTTATCCAACTTACAACTATCAGCATCCTCAAAGATAACATCTTTGAAGAACTTAGACTCTTAGAGATCTTTCAGTAAGCTGACTCACAATCAGCGTCTTGACAACTTCAAAGGTTGATTTTAAGTGAGGCTGCTACTTACAAGTGAGCGTCCTGATGAATCAGTTCAATTCAACCTTTAATGTTATTAGCGTCCTAATGAGTCATCAGTGTCCTGACTTATCAAGTGTAGGAGAGCGCTGCTTAGTCATTAGCCTCTTGAAAGACTCTAAAAATAGTTTTGACACGTGATTAAAGATACGATTAAAAACTTGGTCAATTTAAAATCAAATCAAACATAGTAAATTAAATCATTTGAAATACCTAAAAATATATGTTTCAAAACATGCAATTTTGAAAAACGTTTGAGCATTATCGATTAGAGAAAGATATACCTTAAATACTGTGTGTTTCTCTTATTTCTCATAATCTTTAAATCCAACTCTTCGTTATGAGATCTTCCATATGAACTTCGTGCTTGAGTTGAATTTCGTGAACGCTAATCAAAAGATGTAGTCTTGAAGCTCTTGATCGAATCATTCTTGTGGTGTGATCTTGAAATCATGATATGATCTTTGAAGTCCTTTGATTGAAACGATCTTGAACGTCTGATACGACCTTGAGTTCCTTGATCGAATCATTCTTTGACCTTTTGCTTTCTTGAGGTGCTGATATAGGTTTGTTGTGATCATCAAAATATACTTTATCAAGTATACTTAGGGACGTGCTATGTGATGAACCGCTTAGGTCAACATATATAATCTCATTTTAGGGTTGTTTTAGAAGGGCACCTTTCATTCTAATAGATTTAGATAACAACTAATTAGGGTTAGGGTTGAGAAAATGAGGCAAGAAAGAGCTTGAGGAGGAAGATAAGTTACAGGATTTTTTGGAGAAGAAGATGAAGGAAAGCTATTCTAAAAGGGGTTTTTCACTTATTTCTTATTCAATTCTTCTTGTATTCATGTCTTCTCTCTTGAATCTCTCTTTTGTATTCTTGAACATGATTATGAGCTAAATTTCTAATCTAAGAGGTTTAATTGATTTATGTTGAATCTTATGGTTTGATTA
This sequence comes from Paratinospora sagittata, assembly GCA_035771175.1. Taxonomy (NCBI): domain Eukaryota; kingdom Viridiplantae; phylum Streptophyta; class Magnoliopsida; order Ranunculales; family Menispermaceae; genus Paratinospora; species Paratinospora sagittata. The sequence goes on from CM069612.1 coordinate 13,833,888, forward strand.
TTCTTTACATGTTTTTGATTTATTATTTGGGTTTATTTGCAATGTGAAATGCTTAATGCTTTCAAATTGCTGGCCACAGTTTGGATGACCTTAGATTTGATATCTAACACTTGGAAAAGGGGATATTGAATTGGATTAGGAAAATTGCAACCTAGGGTAATTGTATTGTGTTGGAAAACCTACAATTCTCTTTGAGATCACTAAAAATGGATCCCAAATCTTAATGCATGTTCAATTCATTGGTTTATCACTTGGAAAAGGGAATTAATGTTTAGAGCATAGGTAATTGAACTATCACATGGAAGAGGCGTTTAATTGAATTAAGATCCATGATTTATAAATCCATGAATTAATCATTTATATGACCCTTTTAAAAACCATAAGTGAAGACATAGTGATATTAATCCTCTAGAGTTTTTTTTAATCATTGATCTTCTCTAATTTCTATTCAAATTTGCATTGTTTAGTTCTAATTCTTGCTTTTTTTACTTTTTAGTACTCAATTCATCACATATTGATCATCTAGATAAAACTTAAGAGTTATTATAATTTTGGGCGTTAAAATATAGTTTTGCTAATCCTTGAGGACGATAGCCCGGTATTCACCAATATATATTATAACTTGACTTTCATGCGCTTGCGAATTGAAATTGTCTGCATCAAGTTTTTTGGCGTTGTTGCTGGGGATTGGCTTAATTTTATCGTTTTAGTACCGATACCAAGTAACTCTAGTCTTAATCTAGAATTTTTACCTTTTATTTGTTATTTTCTGATTTTTATTCTATTTTCTTGTTAGATTGTGATTGGTTGATGCGAAGGACTCAAAGATGTGAACTTGTGCCTCTAGACCCCATAATTGAAAGAACTTTTGGGAGGTTAAGAAGATAAGGAAGAGTTGAAGAGCCAGCCAATGCGGAAGGGAATGATCAATTTCCATTGAGAGATTATTTCAAGCCCATGGGGAACAACAATTTCTCGGGCATAACAAGACTACCCATCAATGCCAACAATTTTGAATTGAAGCCAGCCTTGATCACAATGGTGCAACAACACTAGTTTGGGGGAGCATATTGCAAGAGGACCCTACAGTACACATTAACACATTTATGGAAATGTGTGATACAGCTAAAATTAATGGGATGCCCGAAGAACACATAAGGTTGAGGCTATTTCCATTCTCACTGAGGGACAAGGCGAGATGTGGGCTACAGTCATAGCTACCGGGTAGTATCATCAATTGGGAAGAAATGGTACAGAAATTTCTTCAAAAATTCTTCACGCACAGATAAGCCAATTTAAACAACTTGAGACCGAATCATTGTATGAAGCATGGGAAAGATTCAAGGATTTGTTGAGAAGATGCCCACAACACAGTTATCAAGATTGGCTTCAAATCAAAAGTTTCTACAATGTAATGACCATGTCTACAAGAGCATGGGTTGATGCGGCGGCTGGTGGTACTCTCATGGGGAAGACAACAAATTAGGCTCTCATGTTGATAAAAGAAATGGCTTCCAATTCCCTATGAACACTCAAATGAGAAGGCTCTAGCAAAAAGAGTGGCCGGATTGCACGAAGTAGATCAATTAACGGCTTTATCGGCTCAAATGTCTTCAATGTTACACCATATGGAAATTTTTTCTACCTCTCTTCAAGGCAATCCTTCTTCTTCATCTGCCTCATCCATTGAATCCATTACCACAGCACACATGGTTCCACAAGGCTTGGTTGGTCAAGATGAGCAATGTCAGTTTGTGAACAATCGCCTCTATAATTATAGAGGGAACCAAGGGACAAGCTCAAGTCAAGTGCCTAATCATTATTATCCGGGTGTGTGCAACCCTGAAAACTTCTCTTATTCTAACAATAGAAGTGTGTTGCAACCACCACTGGGGTTTCATAATCAAGTCCAACCAGAGAAGAAATCAAGTTTGGAAGATGCAATGACCACTTTTCTGAATGATTCAAACACGAGGTTCACCAAAAATGAAACAAAGTTGGATGAATTGGCAGCTCACGTGGCTAATCAAATGAGTTCCATGAGTTAAGTAGTAACTCAGGTGAGCAACTTAGGTGCCTTTGTTAAGAACTTGGAGACTGAAGTTGGGCAAGTGGCTACACAAATGAGTGCACAACAGAGCAACAACAGCTTTCCAAGCAATACAAAGATCCAAGAGAGCAATGCTATCCAACTGAGAAGTGGTAAAGAAGTTGAGAGTGGTCCTTCACCATCTATTCCTTCTTCATCATCTATTCCATCATCATCTTCACCTGTGCAAGAAAAAGTTCAAAAAGAGGAAAGTCTGAACAAATTCAACGGTGTTGCATTGGAAGAAGAGAAAGAGGCTACAAAGAAAGACTATGTTCTGGGCCGCAACACTTTTCTGGACAACCTGCCTATCCTTAAACCTCCCATCCCCTATCCCTAATGTTTTGCAAAGAAAAAGCTTGATGACCAGTTTGCAAAGTTTCTAGATATTTTTAGGAAAATTCACATCAACATACCTTTTGCAGATGCTTGGAGCACATGCCTAACTATGCAAAGTTCATGAAACATGTGATGATGAGAAAGAGAAACCTGGAAGAATTCAAGACAATCAAGCTAATAGAGGAGTGTAGTGTAATCCTTCAAAAGAAATTGCCTCAAAAGCTTAAGAATTTAGGGAGTTTTACTATACCCTGCACGATTGGCACTGTTTCTTTTGATAAAATACCTTGTGACTTTGGTGCAAGTATAATTTAATGCCTCTTTATGTTTTCAGGAAGCTTGGACTTGGAAAGGTGAAACCCACTACAATTTCTTTGCAATTAGCAGACTCATCCATCACATACCCTTGAGGTATCATTGAAGAGATGATGGTAAAAGTTGACAAGTTCTTTTTTCCTGTGGACTTTGTAGTGCTGGACATGGAAGAGGGTGACGAAATGCCATTGATAGTTGGGAGGCCATTTTTAGCGACAGGAAGAGCATTGATAGATGTGAAGCTTGGTGAGCTGACCTTGACGATCAATGACGACAAAGTACTATTCAAGATCAACCACACAACCAAATCTCCAGAGAAGAAGAACACTTGTTACCAAATTGATGTGGCGGATGTTACAGATGAGAGTGCCACCAAAGCTTTTGAAAAGCCAACATAGAAAGATTCCTTGGAGCCCTATATGGACAAAGTGGAGCATTTAGATGACCCTCCTTCTTTGGTGTGGATAGATCCATATTTGATGCCTCATGTTGAAGAGGAAGATTTGTTGCATCTCATGATTGAGCGTAAGAATTGTAACACCCCGTACCTACGTCAGGGGCGTCGTGACAAGAAGAAAGATGGATATCGCCTGTCACACCCCGCCTGGACGCGCCTAAATCGGTAGGACATTCACAGGCTGGGTACGAATGCATTATAACAGTTATCGAGTGCGCAGGTACACAATTCAAGTACAAGTTTGATTTCATTAATTTCAGAATATATTTTGTACAGAGTGTAGGTGGTCTAGAACCGCCAATAATAAGGGAACATTCTCCCAAAAATCTCCTTAACTATAAGTAAGCGAGTACAAAATGAGAACCCAAAACACCTTCGCCCAATCCACCCTAGACTCTAGTAAAATGGTTAACAACAGGAGTGAGCTATTGCCTAGTGGGTAAAATAGTTCGTGAATATGACAATTAATAAAAAAGGCATCATAATCATATATCACATATACACAACATGGCGCCATAAACAGTACAACGAAGCTTAAAAAAATGTATTCATAACACCGTCTCGTAATGGCTCTGTGACCGTTCATCGCCTTAGATTCACGTACAAATGTCCATATCCAAGTAATATTGGGTTCATATTGTACGTCCATCTCTAGGGAAAATCAATAATAGTGGGCACAGTTGCACTAATAAATACGTCACAGATCACAAACCACTTACGTTCGAAGGTGGTTCTTATTTCATGTATAATGACTATGCATGTGCGGGTCTGGTCTTTACTAATATTAGATAGGATTTGGTAGCGCCTGGTGATGCTTATTAGGGTCCGCATCACCGAGTGCATTGTTAGGATGTCTAGTATCACTTATACAAGCAGACAACTTTCAATAAGACCAACCAGACCAGTCTCCAGGTCGAGAGGTGCGAACACGAGGTCTCGCTTAAATACCAAGTCTTCTACAGCAGCAAGTTGCCTCCCATTCACTATTCAAAGTTTCTGAGGACAAGACTAAGTCTGGTTTAGTCAAATTGACCACTAATCTAGTGTAATAACAATGTAATACGTGGACTCCAAATATTAAGGCATAACTATGACATGTATGAACATTATACACAATAATGCAATGTAGGTGAATAATAGACATAATGATAAATGAATGAAAACTTTATGAAAACTCATAAGACACGCAAACCTATGTTTCGTTCCCACCTTCAAACTGAACACTTGATGTTTCGCGCTCTTGGCCGGGCAGCGGCTCCGCACCGTACCAGTAGAGAGTCTCTAAGAGAGAGAGTCTCAAAAGAGAGGGGGAGAGAGAGAGTCTCAAAAGATGGAGAAAGAGTGAGGAGAAGTGGTGTGAGAAATGGGGGCGAAGGGCCTCCTTTGATTGAAAAGAGGGGCACCCGAACGTTCGAGTATTGCCTGATTTTTTTTTTGTGTATACCAAGGGTATTACACTCTACCCCCCTTAAAAGAATTTCGCCCTCGAAATTTCATCCCATGTAGTCATGATTGTTGCCTTTGTGAGATTCACTACCTTGGTCATCTTCCATTAGATCAGGGTATTGTTGGTAAGGTCCCTGGATTATACTCTGGCCTGTGGAATCCTCGACATCATCAATCAATGGAGAACAAATGGGATCGGATTCCTCTGCATTTGATTGATAGATGGTGGTGTAGGGCGGTGCGAGTTGTTGTGTTTCAGGGGAGGTAGATTGAGTGGAGGAATGATTTTACGTGTTGTTGCTCGAATTTGCCCGCCTTGTAGTTTTGGTAGGATGAGGGACCTGGATTGTTTCGGGCAATTTCATCACTATATAACAATAAATAACCATATACATTCTAGGGAAGGGGTTCGCAGTCACTGAGGCGAGGGATTTGGGAATGTATAGAAGTTGTGGGTTGCTTTTGAACTTGCAGGACTCCCTCGAGGTTGCCAAGAAGGCCATGGTGTATATGGTTTTTTACTCATGCCCGTGCTATTAACAAACATCTGCATTTTGTGTGATGAGATTAGATGTTGACACAATTATAGTTGTACAAGAATAATTTCATTGATAAGTGAAAAGTATAATATATTACAACATCAATTATTGTTGGAACAAATCAGGATATCTTTGTTTGATTTTATCTTCAAGTTCCCAAGTTGCTTCCTCTATTCCGTCGTCAAAGTTCTTGAATTTTTCCTATCCAGAATTTGTATTGCTCTCTCCTAATATTTGTTTCCTTCTTCAACCTGAACTTCGACTAGATTGACAATATGTGTGAAGGATCAAGATAATACTTTCGAAGCATGGATACATCAAAAACGTCTTGAACTTTGGGCATGGATGAGGGAAGGGATAGTCGATAGGCTAGTTTTCCAATGCGTTCGATGTGTTAACCTATACGGTTCATCACTTTGCTCGTCCCTAAATATACTATGATAAAGTATATATTGATGATCACAAACAAAGTACTTTTCGGTGCTAAACGTGCGTGTATCAAGATTTCATCAAAGCACTTAAGGAAAACAAAAAGCCAAGGAACAACTCGATCAAGGAACTCAAAGATCATCCAACGGTCAAGTTCGTCTCAACCAAAGAACTTCAATGTTCACATCATGATTTCAAGATCACTTCACTCGAACGATTCGATCAAGCTTCAAGTCTACATCTCTCAGTCAACGTTCAAGTTATTCAACTTCGCGCAAAGCTCTTATTGAAGATCTCATAATGAAAAGTTGGATTTAATGGTTATGAGAAATGAGAAATACACAAAGTATTTAAGGTATATCTTTCTCTAATCGTTATTGCTCAAAATGTTCTTCAAAACCATGCATAAATCATCTGCATATATTTTTCAAATCAGCATGTTATGATCTTACGTTTTACGGTATTTCAAATGATTTAATTTTAAATATTTAATTTAAAATTTGCCGAGTTTTTATTCGCATTTATCGAATATTTAATCACGAGTTAAAACTGTTTTTAAAGGGTCTTTCAAGACGCTAATGAAATAGCGGCGCTCTCCTGAACTTGATAAGTCAGGACACTGATAGTTCATTAAGACCTGATAATGTTCAATGTTGAATTAAATTGATTTATCAGGACGCTTACTTGTATAGTAGCGGCCTCCTTTATTAGTCAACCTCTAAAGTTATCAGGAAGCTGACTCAGCATCAACTCATTGAAAGATGTCTTAAGTTCTTCAAAGAATGTATCTTTGAGGACGTTGATAGTTATACGTTGAACAATCTATCGGGACGCTATACAGATAGGAGCGCCCTCACCTTTAGGAATCAACTTAGTAACTTTCAGGATGTTGATTGTCCTTCAGTGTGCTTGCGTCTTTGTTTAAAACTTTTTTAACTGGTAAGACGCTTACATAGTTGTAGTGCCCTCATGTTTTGTTTTATGTTTTAAACTAGCTAGATGCTTACTCGGATAGTAGCGCCCTCATGTACTTAACTATTTTAAAACATAACAGGATGTTAAATGTGCATTAGCACCCTCAAGGTTAAGTCGTTTAAATATCAAAGAAAGTCAGGACGCTCACAAGCTTGTAGCACCCTCACTTAATTGTGCAACAGGACGCTTATACGAAATGAACGCCCTCAAGGAACAAAACGACAAAATTGATATTATGCGTTAGGACACTGATTATGGAATCAGGACCCTATTTCAACAACCATCACTATTCAACCAAGTACACTACATAAGTTTACTTTTTTAGAACAGACTTTTGCATAGAGTTCTTTTCAGACCTATTAAAGATTGTCTCTGATACATGAAATAAGTTTTTCTAAAACTTTTCTTTTTTATGAAATCTGAAAAGAACCAGAATGTTAGTGAAAACTACAGTTGTCATTTTCATATAACATTCTAGCCGTTGTGTGTAAACGTTCCTATTATTTGGACTTCAAACGGCTATGTCCCACTAAGTATATAAATACAAGCACTTAGGATCAAACAACTTGCCAATCATTCTGTATTGTGTCAGTACTTTTTGAAAGTTAGCATGTGAAAATGTTTTTCATTATCTAAACTTTCAAAGTATTTTTACCGATACCTTTACGTCTTCAAAAGATTTTCATATTGAGCTTCAATTATACTTTATCTTTAAAAATCGATCTTTATTGGTATCTACTCAAATTCTCAGCACTGATTCATATTTGGTATCATTCTTGCTAGAGATAGAATTTGAGAAATAGTTCAAGAGATACAATTTTACTTGATTTCATATCTTAAGTATTGTATTGAACTATATCAGTGGTTGCGTTAACTACTGATTACTGAACCAAAAGTTTTCATACTTACATTTTATATCTATGTTGAAAACTATCTGTGTCTTTGATTTACACCAGTCTTTCATTTTATACGTCAATATTTATTTGGTATACTCGATTTTCGAAGAAACACTGATTTTCATATCACATCATTCATGCTTTTTGAAACTACACTTGAGCAATACCGAACATTGAAAGGTAAAGGACTATAAGTGTATTTCAACTTAACATTACGTATTCATATTTTATACCTTTGTAATGTTATGTACTGAGTTTAATTGTAAAATGTTCTACTCAGTTAGAACCAACATTATTGTCTTGTAAGGCTGGCGTGTTTCTGAACTGAAACAACCAGGACAAGTGAAGGTAATTCACTTAATGATTTCAGGATTAAAATCACGTAAGGTTATCTCTGAACCTATAAAAGAGAACTGGTTCATCCTAATCCCGTAAAGGGTAGGTGTGTCCTTAACTTGAAAAAGGATAGGTTATCTCTTAACCTATAAAAGAGAAAAAGGTTTATCCTCACCTGCAAGTAGGAAAATTGTTCATCCTAATCCCGTAAAAGGATAGGTACGCCTGTAAAAGAGAAACAGTTGTTCCTTATCCCGTAAAAGGATCACTGTTGTTTCTTATCCTATAAAAGGATCACGGTTCTTCCTTATCCCGTAAAAGGGACATAGGTTTCTCCTCATCCCGAAAAAAGGAAATTTGGTTTATTCTTAGCCCGTGAAAGGATAGGTTTGCCTTTAACTTGTAAAAGAGCAGTTGTAACGGTTTGGTTCTATCCTGTAAGAGAATCAGCTAGTGGATTGAGAAAATCCTAATCGGGAGATTAGGTAGTGGACGTAGGCTTGGTCGAACCACTATAAATTTGTGTGTCTCACATTTGCAATTTAGTCTGTGTTCTATTTTGCATCCAATTCCAGTACACTCATGTAAATCCCTAAGTTATTGGAAGAATTTTTTTAAATTGACCATCGCACCAAGTTCACCCCCTCTTGGGTGGACCAACACGGTGATCCAAAATGGGCCTATATATCTTGGAGAAAAACATATTCCTCATTCTCAAATTCTAGAAGTTGTCTCCGCTTGTCAGGGTAACTCTTTTGTAGACTTTTTGCTATACGAAGTCGCTCCTTGACTAATCTTATCTTCTCAGAAGTGTCTTGAACTAGTTTTGGCCCCAATTTTGTCAATCTGCCATGTCTAACCAGCATACCGGAGATCTGCAAGGGCGACCATAAAGAGCCTCGTATGGTGCCATGCCAATATTGGATTGGTAGTTGTTGTTGTATGAAAATTCAGCCAAATGTAAGTGTTTGGCCCATTTGTCATGAAAGTCCAGTATACAACATCGTAACATGTCCTCTAAAATCTGGATCAATTTCTCTAACTGCCTGTCTGTTTATGAACGAAAAGTTGTGCTCATGGTAATCTTGGAGCCCATTCTACTCTGGAAGTTTTGCCAAAACTTTGATGTGAATCGAGGATCTCGATCATAGATGATCGTGAGTGGTATGCCATGGAGGTGTGCGATATCTTTTCCACACAATTCGGCTAGCTTGGCAGGGTTGTCCATGAAATTTTGGTAAAAAGTGTGCTGACGTTGTAAGTCTGTCAATGATAACCCAAATTGCATCCTGCCCTTTATTATTTCGAGGTAAGTCAGTAACAAAGTCCATTGTTATGTTCTCCTACTTCCATTGCCTAATAGGTAAAGGCTGGAGGAGGCCGGAAGGAAGTCTGCGTTCTGCCTTTATTTGTTGGCAAACGAGACATCGAGCAATATAGTCTGCAATAGCCTTCTTCATTCTAGAGAACAAAAATTGTCGCTTGACATCTTTGTACATTTTGTCTCCCCGGGATTTATAGCGAACCTCGAGCAATGCATTTCGGTGAGCACTTCTTTTCAAACTTCAGGATCGTTAGGTAGGCACAGACGTATCTTCTAGAAAATTGTCCCATCATCGGAGACCGACCAGTGGGAAAGGTCCTGTTCGCTGAGGATGAGTTCTTTTTTTTCCATTAAGATGAGGTCGTTGGCTTGGGCAGTTAAGATTTTTCGAATAAGCTCGGAGTTGGCAGTTAATTGGGAGAGTCGTGATCTTCCTCCCTCTTCAAGAAGCTATAAGTTGTACTTCTCCATCTCTGTAGCCAACTTACTCATTTCGATGTTGAGGGTACACGCAGTAACATATGACTTTTTACTTAGGGCATTAGCCGCCACGTTGGAGCTGAAAGTCGTAGTCTTTCAAAAATTCCAACCATCTTCTTTGGCATATGTTTAGGTCTCTCTGAGTGTAGATGTACTTGAGGCTTTTGTGATCTCAGAAGACCTCGTACCGCTCACCATATAGGTAGTGGTGCCATAACTTCAGTGCGAATACGACAATTGCAAGTTCCAAGTCATGTGTTGGGTAATTACCCTCATGGATCTTTAGTTGTCTAAAAGCATATGCAACAACTTGGCCATCCTGCATTAGTACTGCACCTAAGACTTGGAGAGAGTCGTCGGTGTATAATGAAAATCCAACACCCTTTCTTAGAGTGATTTGTCGTGAGACTCTTTTTCAATTCCTGAAATGACGATTCACAGGCTGCGTTTCGTATGAATCGTATGTCTTTCCGAGTGAGTTTTGTCATAGGTTCAACAATCTTGGAGAAGTCCTTGATGAAGCGCCTGTAGTAGCCAGCCAAATCGAGAAAACTCTGAATTTGAGTAACAGTAGTAGGTTGCTTCCAGTTTAATACAGCTTCAATTTTTGAAGGATCTACTTCGATGCCATTGCCTGAAACTACATGACCTAGGAATTGAACTTTCTTTGCCCAAAATTCGCACTTACTCAACTTTGCATATAACTGGTGACGTCTTAAGGTCTAGAGGAAAATCCTTTAGTGTGTCTTATGATTTTCCACTATTAGTGAATATACCAATATATCATCTACAAAGACCACCATGAATCGATCTAAATATGGTCTGAAGATACGATTCATCAGATCCATAAATGATGCAGGTGCGTTAGTTAGACCGAATGACATGACCAGGAACTTGTAATGACTAGGCCGAGTTCTGAAAGTTGTTTTAATGGCATCCGACTCCCTGATCTGGAGTTGATGATAACCAAATCATAAATCAATCTTAGAGAAGTATTTGGCATCTCTAAGTTGGTCGAACAAGCATCAATCCTGGGAAATGGGCATCTATTCTTGATGGTTGCGTTATTCAACTTGCGATAGTCGATGCAAATTCGTAACGAACCATCTTTTTTTCGAACGAACAGAACTAGAGTGTGACGCCCCAAAAATCATTTCATCTTGCCCATTACCCAATTACATTTTGCCCAAACTCTATGTGTTTGCCTTGATATGTTTGGTGTTTGTTTGATGGTTGTTTAATGTTTGTATATTTGATGTTTGATAATGTATATAAATGTGTGCATTATAAATTGTATATGGGTCATGTTAAATTAAAGTATAATGCATGTGTTATTATTAATGCATGAGCCCATTAAACCATGAATTGATATGGGTTAGGATTGATTAAATAAAAGGATTAATGAGAATGAAAATTTGGTGTACTAGATGGATTGGACATTAAAATGCATTGAAGCATGAGATCGGTTAAAGTACATGTTGTTGGTCTGGGTAGTATGAGACCAACACATGTTAAGTTGGTGCATGAGAATGGACAAGTGTTCCATGCCTCATTTCTCTTCTCCAATTCCTGTCAAGTTGGTGCATGAGAGGGGACAAGTGTCCCATGCCCCACTTCTCTTCTCCAAGGAAGTCCTAGAGAGTGAGATGAGTGGAGGGAAAGGAAAAAAGAAGAGAAAGGAAAGAAAAAGAGAAAGAAGGAGGAACTTGCTTTGAGGAAAGTCTCAGCAACGTTTTAATCAAAGAGCTGGATCTTCGTCATATATGGTCGGATTGAGCTCAAACTTTGTCAGCTTTTTCGTATCTCATGGTTATTCATTATGGTCAGTGGAGAGCTTGATTGGAGTTTTCTTCTGAGAGATATAACCTCCCAAACAAAGTTGGTTGGAAAGTTTAGATTTCTCGCGCAGTTTAGATCAAACTAAAAGATCTCCTAAATCTACCGTTGGATGGACAAGATATTTCAGAAAATGGTTCAAAATTGATCTTTATGTATTATGAACGGTTGAGATGTTTATGGGTCAAGTGTGTTGTGTGATATAGTCATCTGAATTCAAGTATTTGCACCAGGAAAGGAGAAATCGTCTGATTAGAGATATGTTCATCAAAGAGGCTATCTCTTCCGTCCACCGTTGGATTGAGCTAATTTTTGGACAAAAGGTTTGTTTCTTAACATACGTCAATTTGTAAGGTTGATTTTGTGATTAAATATTTCTGTTGGCAGCTTGTTACATCCAAACGAATGCACCTAAACAAGCGGGACACTCACAGGCTGGGTGCGAATGCATTATAACAGTTATCAAATGCGCAGGCACACAATTCAAGTACAAGTCTAAAATCGCCAATAATAAGGGAACATCAGCCCAAAAATCTCCTTAACAATAAGTAAGGGAGTACAAAATGAGGGCACAAAACACCTCCTCCCAATCCACCCTAGACTCTTGTAAAATGGTTAGCAACGGGAGTAAGCTATCGCCAAGTAGGTAAAATAGTTCGTGAATATGACAATTAATAAAAAAGATATCATAATCAAACATCACATATACACAACATGGCGTTATAAACAGTGTTGAACCAATTATCCTCACGTACCTAGTGAGAAAATGTCCCTAATATGAAAAATGTTTTGATGATTACAAACCACATTATTTTTATGATATTACTGCACATATGACATATCTAATCTTACTTGAAGGTTTCAAAGATTCAATGATGCATGGCGAACGTATTAAAAGATCTTCTTGAAGACCATGATCCTTTGAAGATGTTTAGTTATATGATTAGATTTTGATAGGTTGTAGGACCTTCTATGTCATGAGATTCAGCAATATGCATGCCTGCATGTTTTAATCGATCATTTGCATATTCGATTTAAGCTAGTTACATTATGTTTTATCGAGCTTTAATTGAGAAATCAAAAACCGCTTTTATAAAAGTCTTTTAGGACACTAATATTTTAGGAAGCTCAAGGTTGAATTGAACTGATTAATAAGAACGCTTACTTGTTAGTAACAATCTTTCTTTTATCAACCTTTGAAAATGTCAGGACGCTGACTTAGTTTCAGCTCGCTGGAAGTTCTTTTTGCTTTTTAAGTGATTTCTATCTTTTAGGACGCTGATAAGATATAAGTTGAATATAATATCAGGACTTTATTTGTGTAAGAGCGCCCTCATCATTAGAATCAACTTAAATAACTTTCAGGACGCTTACTGTCCTTCAGCGCTCTTAACATTATTTTTAAATTGTTTTTAATATCATGATGTTTACTCTTGAGTAGCACCCTCGTGTGTTTACTGTTTTAAGATAAAACAGGACGCTAACTGCGAATTAGCACCCTCATTATATAAGTCATATAATTTTCAAAGTAAGTCAGGACGCTTACTATTCAGTAGCGCCCTCACTTTATTGTGTTGACCCAGATATGTCCAAGAGGGGGGTGAATTGGAAACTTAGACGATTTAGAAAATAATAACAATGGCAAAGATACAGTGTAGAAAATAAACAAATATGCACAGTCAATTTATAGTGGTTCGGCTACTTGCCTACATTCACTACCTAACCTCCTCAGTTAGGATTTTAATCTTGTCACCAAGGGATTCTCTTACGGGTGAGAATCAAACCGTTACACTTTTTCTCAACTTGTGGGTGTGAGAACAACCGTTACACTGCTCAGCTTACAGGCGTGAGACCAACCATCTCAACTTACGGGTGTGAGAACTACCGTTTCTCAACTTACGGGTGTGTGAAGACCTGACTTTGTTGAATATAAAATATCGACTCAGTAGTTTATCTAACTACTGTTACAACCTTGATACAGTTACAGGATATGAAATTGAATATAAGTGTATCCTATGAACTATCTCTCAAATTACTCTTTTAGAAAAATGATTTAAGTTAAAACAGTGTTGAACGATTTGAGTGAAAACAGTTCAAAACTTCAAATAGATTTTCAAATAAAGATAGAATGTTAGCTCAGTATGAATTTTTTTTGAATACGTAAAGTCTCAAGGAAAATTGGTGAAAACAGATCAACTTAAACATTTTCTTGACTAGATGAAAATTCGACTAACTTTCAGAAAGTGTTTTAGCTCAAACAATTTTCGGTGCTTAATAAATTGTTAAGTGTCTGTATTTATAGACTTGTAGAGATGAAGTTGTTGTTCATTTGAATTTCAATTTAAATATGAACGTTTACTCACAACAGCTAGAATATACCACAAAAATGGCAACTGCACAATTCATGAATATTCTGTTTTTCTCCAAATACACGAATAAGGAAAGTTTTAGAAGACGTGGTTCTTGAGTTAGAGAATATCTCTTACAAATAAAGAAAATTAATTTTGTGCAAAAAGTTGTTCTGAAAAGTTGGCTAAAAGGACGTACATGTCAGAACATCAAAAATATCATTTTTGTCATTTTGTTCCTTTGAGGGCGCTCATAGAATATCAGCGTCCTACTAATCAATGAAGTGAGGGCACTACTGAGTAGTAAGCGTCCTGACCTGCTTTGACAATTAAATGACTTAAAGCATGAGGGGGCTACTTCGCAGTAAGCGTCCTGCTCGATTTTAAAACGCAAAACAAATGAGGGCGCTGCTCAAGAGTAAACGTCCTGAACTATTAAAAGCAATTTTAAAATAATGTTTAAGTGCGCTGACAGACGGTGAGCGTCCTGACTTAAGTTGATTCTAAGGATGAGGGTGCTCCTACACAAGTAGCGTCCTGATAATTCATTCAACTTATAACTTATCAGTGTCCTTAAAGATAAAATTACTTAAAGATAAAAAGATCTTTTAGCGAGGTGAAACTAAGTCAGCGTCCTGACATTCTCAAAGGTTGATAAGAAAAAGTCACTACTAACAAGTAAGCGTCCTTATTAATCAGATCAATTCAACCTGGAGCGTCTTAACATTTTATCAGCGTCCTGACTCATCAAGTCCAGGAGAACAGTGCTAAAACATTAGTGTCTTGAAAGACTTTATAAAAATGGTTTTTGATTTCTCGATTAAAACAAGATAAAACATAATGTTTCTTTTAATCAAATCAAATACTTTAGAAATCATAAGGTACGATTAAAATGTTACAATCAAAACATGCAAATGATAAAAATCTTGCTGAGAGTAAGTTGATTCATAGACCTTACAATCTAAGTACTGACAGACTTGGAACTTCATTTTTCTGTTCAATAGGCTTGTGATCTCAGTTTCTCGATCTTGATTCTTGATAAATTTGAAACACTTGACAAGATCATTAGATAGACCAACTGGAGATATTTGGAATCATCAAAACCTTCATACCATGGGGTTCATTGAGATAACAATCTCCCCATTTTTTATGATTTCAAATACTCAGAGATCATGCAGATTGCTATTCATGAAATCAAACATATACCGAATTTAAAATGATATCTGCAGTCATGTCAGTTCTATTTGATTTTAATCATACAATTTACATGGTAAGATGCAAACAGTGTAGAAAATAAACAATGTAAGTTATAAACATGAATGAATACATTAATGTGTAGCCTTAATATCTATAATCTCTTCTCCCCCTTTTGAAAACATCAAAAAGTGGGTAGGCTTAGCCTGCACTTGGACCCTTCCCTTTCTTTTTTCTTTCTGCCTCCTCATCCTTCTTGGATGCACTGGAACTAGGTGCAGAATTCTTGGGTATCCTTGGTGCTTGTGGTCTTGAAGAACCACGTGTGCTCTGTCTTAAACTACTGAGAGATTCATTAATTACAATACCCTTCCTAGATTTTTCAATGAATTTTTCATGAGCATGCTTGGAAACACCAAATTTAAATGGATCAAGAGGTGGACCAGGTTTGAAACCTTTTGCTTTTCGTTCCGCAAGACCTTAAGCAAACTCAGTAGCAAGTGTGTGACCTTCAAATTCTGGCCTGATTGGTCGCTTGCATTTAGGATTTGGGAAAGTTTCCGGTGAGGGATCTGGGGGTGGAGACACTCTTCGACTGATTCTATGCAATGGCTCTTCATTCGATTCATCTTCATCTTCACATTCTAATATTCCAAGAAGATTGTCAAACTCATGGGGTTCTTGAAGACGTACCAGGGCTGGAGCCCGTGGCGCAAGTGGAACTTTGACACCTTTCTTCTTCAACAGATGAAAGGGCATTGTAGAGAGGTTCATGCTAGAGGCAATATACCAAACAGTAGAATGCATCCTACTATTCATTACCTTGAAGAGGTCTTCAAAGAAGCCTACGACTCCTTCTACTCGATCTGCAACTTTGATGACAGTATAAGAAAGATCCATAATGGTTGTGGCAAGGAAAGGCATCTTGTTCTCCAAGTTTTGTAATTTCTCAAAAGCACGAGTAACCAAGTCTAGAATCTTGGTTAGTCTACCATCCTCTGTTGGTGCTGGCCTTGCAATATCTAAATTCTCCTTCAGACTGGAGATGGCCTGCAGCACCGGATCAAGTGTTGTAATACCCCGTACTTTTAATTATACACCTACGTTGAGGAATACGTATACGTACGCGTATACGAACGTAGGAGTTAAACGTATATGTGTATACACATACCTAAATTAAGTAGATTGTATTATTAAATGTCATATTATCATTAGAGTATAAGATGATTAAATGACCTTGAAATGATATTTGTATAAGATAATATACCTTGATATTAGTATAAGGTATAAGATAATAGAAATATTATATATTTCTCTTTCTCATTTATCTCATTTCCTCATCTCTCTCTCAAACGTGATTCTCATTCTTTTATCTCATTCTCTCACCTCTCTCTCTCACGTAAAAGATAAAAAATAAAAAATAAAGAGAAGGAGAAGGAAGAAACAGAGAACGCGAGAAAAAAGAAAAAAAAAAGGGGAACGCGAAATTTTCGCCGAATCGGGACCCACGGTAACTATTTTTCACTCTATTTCTTTGTGAAATTGATATCTAAGATAGAGGTAACCTTTCTTTTGGAGTAATTTTTGTCGTGGGAGCCGTTTTACGGCGTTTCCAAAAATTGGGGTTTTGGCCCAACGTGAATGAAAATCCGCTAGGAAGGTTGGAAAACACTTCTTAGGCTGTAGGAACCTTAAATATATGGTTAGATTGAATTTATGTGTTCATTTGGAATTTTTATAGCCGTTGGAAGTTTGTTGGAATTTAGAGTTTCGATTGGAGACCATTTGAATCATTTAAAACCCAATGAAACTCTAGTTTAAGGTTATAGAATGGTAGAATGAACTGTTGCGAGTCCATCGATGCTAATTTCATGACTTTTGGAGACCGTTTGACAATTTTAGGAAAAATTCTCATGTTTCTAATGAATAGTGCATAGTGACGCGAATAGTACTGTAATCATATCCAGTGAATAAAATGTTATTAGAATCCAATGAAACTCTGGTTTGAGATCATAGAATCGTAGAGAACTGAATTCCGGACGTTTCGATGTTAAGCACATGATTTTTGGATATGCTTTGATATTTTTAGTAGCTAAAGATATGATTTTTGTGAGTAAAATTGGCTTTGGATGCCTCCGCGAACGTGTCGAACCTCAATAAAATACCTGTTGAAGGTAGTAGAATGATAGAATGACAGATTTGACACGTGTCGATGTGAACAAAAATATTTTAGGAATGTCCTAGATTTTTAATAAAATTGACATATGTTTTCATATGCTTATGTGTGAGTACGTTGGTGTTGAAATCTAGTTTAAATGTGATATTTTCATGGTGAAATAACCCAATCTTAGCTGCTGAACTAGCTAGGAAATTTGAGTGTTAGTAATGGTGTTTTGGTGAGTTTAAATGGCAATTCTCATGATGATTTATGGTTTGAATTACCAAATTGCAGTGTTTGACTTGAGAGATAAATGTTCTTGAGGAAGCAACTATGATGCACATTATTGTTGCTGGATTCTAGAGGGTATATTGGCTTAGAAACCTCGTGTAACCACTGTGAGTATAGTTTTGTTGATTTGGTTCTTGTATGACATTGTACACATATAAAATGTTTGATTGTATGCATGTTATATTTATATATAATGCATTAAGTTTTATGGATCATGCAAACTGATTTTAGCAATTGGAGTTTGTAATGATGTCATTTCATTAGGAATTGGACCCGGATGAGGTTTTGCGAAACCTCATTGTCAGTAGGCTTGTCCTAACAAGGGTTGCGATCCTTGAAATGACTGTGAATTGGGTAATGCGAGGCTGTGGCTACCTTGTACGGACATACAAGGGTTAGACCCGCTCTCTTGCCTTGAAGGAGGGAGATGGAAATTTTTTTATGAATGAACATCAATTATATATTGTGTGCATGTATATTATTTTGAAGAATGTTGCATATGTGCTTTTGAAATATTTTAATTTGAACAATTTGATATGCCATATTTCCTAAAATGCATGCGATTGTCATATCAAGAACTATATTCACTGAGCTGTTGTTTGCTCACCCCATTTCCCTCACTATTTCAGGTACAAAAGAAAAAGGAAAAGGAAAAATTTGAGAGTGATCAGGACGTGATTAGAACTGACATTATTGATGTACGTATGCTTTATAAGAAGTAGTTACATGTTTTATATATTTTGATATATATATAATTATCACACATCTTATATATGGATTACCATCTAGAGGGGTTAGTTTGGAAAAATGAGATATCAATGGTTGTTTTGGATTGTTAAGATATTTGGCGATGATATATATATATATGGATGATGGAATGTGTGATTTATGAATGGCAATGGTTGTCTTTTGGATTATGGTATACATAGATGGAATGATTATGTATATAAATGGAGATGATTTGATTTGTGGTATATCAGGTTTAGTGAAATGTCCATTTTATGGGGAAATGCTGCCGAAATCTTTTTGAAAATTTTGGGAAGGATTATGAGACTATGTGAAGGCTGACAGTATACTATCTACTGTATACGGGTATGTACAGTGTATAGTATACTATGCCGGTCATGACGTCAGCCTTTGTCAGGGGCGTCGTGACAAGTGTTGTCTTGCTCGCTACTTGATCCAAGATAACATCCAAAACTGATTGCACAGTTTTAGAAATGGACTTATCTTTAGAGGATTCAGCCATTTTACCTCTCAAGCTTTGAATTTCTTCAAGAATCTTTTTGAAAGCCTCTTCAATTATATCACTGACAGCACGACTTGGCGTAGCTGGCATTGTGTGACTCTGTGGATCTTGAGGTCTGGCTGGAGGTTTTTGAGGAGCTACCAATCTTGGCGAAACAGCAACAACAAAAGCATTTATGAATTTCTTGATCTGTCACATGTCCTCCTGAATTGTCTTAAGAAAATCATCAAGCGATGATGATTGAGTGGAGCTCGATAAAGGTAAGGACTGCATGACTTTTAATTGGTTGTCCATTTGTTGAGACAACTTCTCGAGCAATTCAGTTGCCTTGATCATGTGAGAGTTAAGTTCTTTGATCTCATTAATCTCAACTCTCTCCTGAGATTTCAGAGATTCTCGAACTTCTGACAATGTCTCATTTTTCAACTGAACTTGGTTTTGTTTCAAACAAGTCATTAGTTGAGACATGACAAAAATCGGATCTTCTCTTACTCATCTGAGAAAGTCTTCCTCTCTAAAAAATTCATTTTTTGGCCTGCTTATGGATAGATAAGAAGGTTGTCCATGATCGGATGAGCTTTCCTCATAAATATTTTCTACTTCATCTTCTACTTGAAATTTAGCATTGGCCTCATGAAAATCTTCAACATGATCCTCTTCATTCATGTCATCTCCCTAATAGGGTACGATAGCCAAATCATAACCCTTTGAATCCTTACTTTGTATACCATCAAACTCATTTTTTTTGTGAGTCTTGAGGTTCCATTGGTACAGGGATATCAAATGGAGATGGTGGTCTAGAGATGGTTCTATCTGAGTCCTCACTGACTCGTTCTCTGGTGATGTCCTCCAAGATTGCATCAGCATTTTTTGACTCATGCAAATGTTCTTCAACTATGGCCTGAGCAATCTGGGTCACTTCTTACATTAGATCTTCTTCAGCATAGACATCTTGCTCTGCATGTTCAATTTCTACATCATCAATTGAAACATGCTCAATGTTAGCTGTGGGGACAGCTTCTTCTAGCACAGCCTCTTCGACTGGAGCATTTGAAGCTTGTGCAACTTCTTTCTCTATTGTCGATACATCTTTTTCTCTTACTTCATCTTTTCCACTGGGTTCACCTTCAAGTAGAACTTCTGACATTGGAAGCCATTTTTCTAATACAGGAACATAAGTATATCTCATCAATTTCACAGTGGTTTGACGGATGAAGTTGTATCTGCTAGGTTCCTTAAAGCTTTCTTCACTGAAATCGATACCACATCTTTAGAACAGAGTGGTGAGGTACATACCCAGAAGTAGACCTCCTCTTCTACTAACCATCGTTTTCATTACATGCATGAGATTGTGGGCGAGGTTTACTTTCTTCTTCTCCAGAATGCACCAGATTAAGAATAAGTCTAATTCACTTACATTACCCCTGCTATCGATTTTAGGTTGAATGATGTGGGTAATGATGTTGTGGAATATTCTGGGAATAAGTTCAAAGGACTGATTTGTGAGTTTCTTGTCGACATAAGAATGGTTTTTTTTTTCCTTGAGACAAGATTGAAAGCAGAAAGGTTGTTATAGCCTGGATACTGAACTTTATTCTTGGTGAATGAAAGTATGTGGGCACTTTATCATTTGGCAAATGGAATGTCTCAGAAAAGAATCTGGGAGAAATCTCAACAGATATTCCCTTCACCACAGATTGTTTTGAGGGTTCAGAGTCAGGTTTATCTACCAGATTAAAATAGAATTGGCTGACAAGACTGGGATACCATTTTGAGTTGAGGATAAGAAAATCGATCCACCCTTGGAATTCAAAAAGAGAGAAAATGTCCAGATGTGAGTTAATGAAGAAATCAAAATTGACATAGCTTCCATCAATTACAGCTCGGTCCATAAGCTTCTCGATTTTGTCTCCTTTTCTTCTCATCTGAGAAGAAGAAGGTGGGTGAGACGTGGTTTCAGTAGGAGGTGTGGGTATCACTGGTGTAGGTTCCTCAGCCAATGCGGCTTGAGTTGGTTAGATTCTTGGTCTCACACTCCTATCTGGAGGTGATGATGGCGACATAGCTCGCATTCTAGCAGAAAAGGGGCGAAGTTTTTCGGGTTTGGGTGCCATTAAAAAAAATCAAAAGAGAAGATTGTGAAGAACTTAGATTGAAACACAAGAGAATAGAGGATTCGAAAAAGAGCAAAGAGTAGGATTTACCAAGGTTAAAGATGAAGATTCAGTGGTAACTTTGGAAACGATTCCTGAAAAAGTTTTTCGAAGCGTCCTAGGGCAGAAAAGGTGAAAAGTGACTTTTAGGATACAACAAATTTGGCTGAGAAAGCAATAAACTCGCTCCTGACATATATCAACACGTGCTTCCTATTCTTAAAAAGGCGATTTGATTTAATGAGTAATATTAACCGATTAGCATCCTATTTATCGTTCTTACTCGACTAGAGCTATTGTGCACATTAGCGTCCTTCTTGTGACGAGTAATTTTGGAACAGTTAATGGCGTCGAGCACATTAGCGTCCTCAAACACTGTTAGCATCCTTATTGATACTTAGGCTCTAATATTTAGCATATTTGACTAATACAAGCTCAACTATCGTATGGTTGAATAACTGATATTGCAAAATATTTTTCATCAACTAACAGTCAATAATTTAATCACGAGCAAAAAGAATTTGAACATTCCGAGCAACACATAATTAAACATAGACATTAATTTCAAGTAGTCACTGATGAGTATGTTCTAGTAGTAGAAGAAAAGAGAGTGACTTTTATACCTTTGCATATTTTTTACTTTTACCTCAAGGTACTGCAAAGTCCTCAATTTGAGCACTCTGTCTCATTTTGAAGCAGCTAAGATAATTCATTATCTTTGTTCTCCATGTTGACTTCTTTCTTGACATTCTATCAGGAGATATTTCATTGAGCGTTCTGGATGTGCTTGCTGTGGATTGATGACTCATTGTATATATTTCGTCAGCACATTCACTTCTGCTCCTGCGTGGTGCATTTGCAAGAATGTCTTCTCTCTTTGATGAAGTTTCTAATCTACTTAAAATATAATCAATTTTTCTAAAATTGATTTTAAATGAATTTGAAAGTTCGTTTATAAAATCTACTTTATATTTTCAGTTCTCAGGAAAACTGTTAAAATAATATTGTACTAAAGTAGAGTGAGTGATGGTTTTTCCACAGTATTCAAGTTCATTCACTATATGTATAAAACATTGAAGGTTATCATGAACTGACTCGTTGTTTGAAACCCTAAAGTGGACAAGTGACTATTCTAATGTTCTAACTGGATCTCTAGTTTCATCCCTTCTTTCCATGGTTTGTAGGAGATCACAGAACTCCTTTAAATTCATTTTCCATGGTTCAACAGATTCAGCTAACGTAGTCAGCTTATCATTCCATTTCTTTGAAATCTTATCACAGAAATAAACTAGGGATATTTCTGCAGGTATTTCCTTATTCAATTCTTGCATTCCGTCAAGAATGGATTGATATTTGTTATATGCCATATTGAGAGAGTCATTCTCCAATATCTCAAAGGCATTGAATAGTATATCAGACACTTTGAGCTTTTCATCTCGAATGTTAATCTTATCACAATGAAGTGATTTGAGAGTTTTCCAAATTTCCTTAGCACTCTCAAGATGAACTACCGTTTCTACTTCTTCTTCGAGTAGAGAACAGTACAAGGCATAGACCGCTTGAGCGTTAAGTTTGTCATTTAGTTTTTCCTTATCTGTCCATAGCTCAATAGGCCTGATGGGCATGGTGTAACCATTTACAACCATTTCCCATAGACTAAATCCTTAGATCGTAGAAAAGATTTCATTTTTATCATCCAATCTTCAAACCAGTCTTTACTGAACGGAGGTGGTCTGTTTAAAAGTTGACCTACTTCTATGACGTTCCCTCTGGTCATTGCCATTAATATCAAAGAAATTGTGAAGTTTCTTTGAAGAGCAACACTGCTCTGATACCAATTGTTGGCCCAAATATGTCCAAGAGGGGGGTGAATTGGACACTTAGAAGATTTAGAAAATAATAACAATGGCAAAGATATAGTGCAATAAATAAACAAATATGCACAATCAATTTATAGTGGTTCGGCTACTTGCCTACTTTCACTACCTAGCCTCCTCAGTTAGGATTTTAACCTTGTCACTAAGGGATTCTCTTACGGGTGAGAATTAAACCGTTACACATTTTCTAAACTTCTGAGTGTGAGAACAACCGTTACACTGCTCAGCTTACAGGCGTGAGACCAACCATCTCAACTTACGAGTGTGAGAACTACCGTTTCTCAACTTACGGGTGTGAGAAGACCTGACTTTGTTTAATATAAAATATCAACTCAGTAGTTTATCTAACTATTGTTACAACCTTGATACAGTATACAGGATATGAAATTGAATATAACTGTATCCTATGAACTATCTCTCAAATTACTTTTTCAGCAAGAATGATATAAGTTAAAACAGTGCTGAACGATTTGAGTGAAACAATTCAAAACTTCAAATAGATTTTCAGATAAAGATAAAATGTTTAGCTCAGTATGAAAATCTTTTGAATACATAAAGTCTCAAAGAAAACTGTTGTGAAAACAGATTGACTTAAACGTTTTCTTGACCAGATGAAAATTCGACTAACTTATAAAAAGTGTTTTAGCTCAGAGAATTTTCGGTGCTTAACAAATTGTTAAGTGTCTGAATTTATAGACTTGTAGAGATGAAGTTGTTCATTTGAATTTGAATTTAAAATATGAAGGTTTACTCACAACAACTAGAATATACCACAAAAATGGCAACTGCGCAATTCATGAATATTTTTGTTTTTCTCCAAATACACGAATAAGAAAAGTTTTAGAAGACTTGGTTCCTGAAGCAGAGACATCTCTTACAACTATAGAAAATTGATTTTCTACAAAAAGTTGTTCTGAAAAGTTCGCTAAAACGACGTACACGTAAGAACATCAAAAATATCATTTCTGTCATTTTGTTCCTTTGATGGCGCTCAAAGAATATCAGCGTCCTACTGATCAATGAAGTGAGGGTGCTACTAAGTAGTAAGCGTCCTGACTTCCTTTGACAATTAAACGACTTAAAGCATGAGAGGGCTACTTCGCAATAAGCGTCCTGCCTGATTTTAAAACGCAAAACATATGACGGTGCGACTCAAGAGTAAGCGTCCTGAATTATTAAAAGAAGTTTTAAAATAACGTTTAAGCACGCTGACAGACGGTGAGGGCGCTCCTACACAAGTAGCTTCCTGATAATTCATTCAACTTATAACTTATTAGCGTCCTTAAAGACAAAAGTCACTTAAAGATATAAAGATCTTTCAGCGAGTTGAAACTAAGTCAGCGTCCTGACATTCTCAAAGGTTGATAAGAGAAAAGTCACTACTAACAAATAAGCGTCCTTATTAATCAGATCAATTCAACCGTGAGCGTCTTAACTTTTTATCAGCGTCCTGACTCATCAAGTCCAGGAGAGTGCTGCTAAAACATTAGAGTCCTAAAAGACTATAAAAATGATTTTTGATTTCTTGATTAAAACACGATAAAACATAATGTTTCTTTTACTCAAATCAAATACTTTAGAAATCATAAGGTAGGATCAAAATTTTACGATTAAAACATGAAAAGGATAAAAATCTTGCTGAGAGTAAATTGATTCATAGACCTTACAATCTAAGTACTGACAGACTTGGAACTTCATTTTTCTGTTCAATAGGCCTGTGATCTCAGTTCCTTGATCTTAATTCTTGATAAATCTTAAACACTTGACAAGATCATTAGATAGACTAACTGGAGATATTTGCAATCATCAAAAGCTCCATATCTTGGGGTTTATTGAGATAACACATTGTTCAGTAGAACGTTGATGTTTTATGAGCGCCCTCAAAGGAACAAAATGACGGAAAAGATATTTTCGTTGTTCTGACATTACTGCTATATCTATTAACTTTTTCATAAACGTATGAATACTTTTCAGAACTTTTCAGAATCGTAGAACAACTTTTTCAAAACTTTTTGAACGTTCTAAAACCTCGTCAAAACATTCTTCTTTCATGGAAGGATCAAATGATTCAGGTGCTATCACCGCAATATGCATTCAGCCGAATCAATCCATATCGGGAAAGAATGTTAACGTTATATTTGAAATAACCTAAAGCGCCAAAATCATCAAGATCATTGCGCCTTTGTTATTCCTATATATACGTGTTGCTTTAAAGTAGAAAAACCACTAATGACATACAAAATTGATATTCTTTCGAAACGAATTATGTGGCGACCCCGCACCCCGGACCACCAACCCCGGAAGCCTTGGGCGGGACGCTTGGCGTAAGCATCTCCAACCACTCCTCAACCCCCGTGAGGTGGTTGAGACCGTACAAGCCTTATCTCAAACAACGACATAATATCAAAAGGTACCAAACAAAACTACCAACCGTATTAATCATCCAAGACAAGAGATAATCCATAAAAATGAACCATAAATAAAATCATAATCCCTACAGTCCATCAAGATGGACATACACATAAAGTCCAAAACTATGGGTTCAAAAAAACCGCCATATGCCCATATGGTCTATCTAACAAGTCCCAACTCACCCATACTACAATGTGGTAAGTGTTATAATTACATAGTCCAAAATATAATACATCATAATTTAAAACACAGTTCAATCAAAATGCCTCTCAACTCACATCGAGACCTTGGATTCTCTCGCCGGCAAGGCCCTCAAGATATGACTACTCCTTTGCCCTTCTTCGGGACCGAAGGACCTGAAAAAGGAAAATGAGGGTGAGCCAACGGTGCCCAGTGAAGAATTCAAATATGCTATCAATACTCATCAATAAATATCATGTATGCATGTCAATGTGTACCATGATTAAAAGCTCATAACATATAGATATCAAACACTTATAATAAATTCGATGCAAGTAAAAGCTTATCAATTTGGATCCACATTCCACATGCATTGGGGTTACTAGTGCACGTCTATTTCACCGTACCGTTCCCATCCCCAATCATGTTGATTTGGGGTTACTAGTGCACGACTATTTCACCGTACTGTCTCATCCTCAAATATTTCCTTTTTAAAACCCTCCTGTGACAAGATTAAGTCTCCCTATAAGCCAGATAGATGGGCCCAACCAAAGTCATAAGGTTTTCTCAAATCAATGCATCATTCAAAACATTAGAACACATTCATGCTTTCAACATACAATATATATAAGTGATATGATGACATAAAAGATATAATCATAAATGAAGTCTACTCACAACCAAGCCTCGCGAGAGTATCTAACCACACACGGACACCAAATTGAATCAACCCAATCAATGTCCTGAAACGTTCATCAATATCCAACCATACATCAATTTCTATGCTCAATCACATAGACATTACACATCAATCCTAAATCAGCCCACATATAGGCAATAGGCCTAAATCCCATCTAATCCCATCATTCAACTCAAATCATAAGACTTAGGCCTCTAATGCATAGTTCTCATTCATAAACCATTCAATTAATCAAAAATACTTATTTTTAATTCCTTAGGCATAAACATGCCCAAATTGGGTCATTTGATCACAAGTAGGCATAACCCATGATATGGTCACAACCACCAAATCAGTAGCATAATCAACCCTAATCATGCTTAATTAAACATAAGTTGCATCAATTCAATGATTCTAGGCCAAAAGCATCAAAAGCCCTAAAATATGAAATTTTCCATACTTAGGCCATATTGCCGATTTACGCTAAGTCACCATGTTCAGCCATGTATATCACTGATTTTGTATCATGGGTTCATCAACAATGGCAACTAGGTCAACATAGTTGACATGTAAGCTATTTGGAAAGGTCTAAGTTCATATTCTAAATTTAGGTCTAATACAAGCAACCCTACCAATTTTTAATTTAATATTCTGTTCAGATGTATCAATCTACCAACAGAAATATTTGATCACAAAATCAACTGTACAGATTGAATTATGTCAAGAAACAAACCTTCTGTCCAAAAATCAGCTCAATCCAACGGTGGACCAAAAAGATTAGCCTCTTTGATGAACAAGTCTCTAATCAGACAATTTCTCCTTTCCTGCTGCAAATACTCAAACTCAAATGACTATATCACACAAAATACTTGATCCACGAACATCTCAACCGTTCCTAATGCATAACAATAAGTTGTGATCCACCTTATAAAATATCATATCCATCCAACGGTAGATTTAGGAGATCTATTAGTTTGATCTAAACTGTGCGAGAAATTAAGACTTTCCGACCAGCTTTATTTGGGAGGTTATATCTTTCAAACGAAAACTCCAATCAAGATCTCCACCGACCAGAATTAATATCCATAAGACACGAACTTGCTGACAACGTTTGAGCTCAATCTAACCATATAAAACCAAGATCCAGCTCTTTGATGAAAATGTTGCTGAGACTTTCCTCAAAGCAACTTCCTCTTTCTTTCTCTTCTTCTTTCCTTTCTCTTCTTTTCTCCTTTCCCTCCACTCATCTCACTCTCTAGGACTTCCTTGGAGAAGAGAAGTAGGGCATGGGACACTTGTCCACTCTCATGCACTAACTTGACATGTGTTGGAGAGGAGAAATGGGGCATGGGACACTTGTTCATTTTCATGCACCAACTTGACATGTGTTGGAGAAGATAAATGGGGCATGGGACACTTGTCCATTCTCATGCACCAACTTGACATGTGTTGGTCTCATGCACCAACTTGACATGTGTTGGAGAAGAGAAATGGGGCATGGGACACTTGTCCATTCTCATGCACCAACTTGACATGTGTTGGTCTCATGCTACCCATACCAACCACATGTACTTTAACCAATCTCATGCTTCCATGTATTTTAAATGTCCAATCCATTTAATACACCAAATTTTCATTCTCATTTATCCTTTTATTCAATCAATCCTAACCCATATCAATTCATGGTTTAATGGGCCCATGCATAAATAATAAAACATGCATTATACTTTAATTTAACAAGACCCATATACAATTTATAATGCACATATTTATATACATTATCAAGCATCAAATATACAAACATTAAACAACCATCAAACAAACACCAAACATATCAAGGCAAACACATAGAGTTTGGGCAAAATATAATTGGGTAATGGGTTAGTTGAAATAATGTTTTGGACGTCACATATTAACACCTTTTGTTTGTGCCAAAATACTTTTTGAAAGTTAGTCTTCTTTTACTTGTGCTTGATCTTACGATCTTTTGAAAGAAAAACTTAAAGTCTTCTGGGTTGATTGATCTTCATCTTCATTATTTTGAAAACCCACTGAAGAATACAAAAGCTCTTTGAACCTGTTTTCAGCATAAACTTTATCATACATATTTTTCTAAATCTTTGATCACAGAAGGTTCAATCCAAAGCTTTGTAAGTATCACTTTGATTCTAAGTAAAGGAAATCATATATCATCTTGTATTCAGTTTGTAGTGACTGAGTTAGAGTAAGTTTTGCTCAATGTTGTAAACAGTCCTCTCTCACCTGTAAGTAGAGAATATGTCCTCTCACACCCGCAAGTTGAGAAACGGTCTTCTCACACCCATAAGCTGAGAAACGGTAGTTCTCACACCCATAAGTTGAGAAAGTGTATCGATTTGATCTTTACCCGTAAGAAGGTCTATAGTGGAGTTTGAACAAATCCTAACTAAGGCAGTTGATGTAGGCGCGGCCAAACCACTATAAATTTTGCTTGTATTGTCCCATTTACGTTTGCTATATTTAAATTACTATACCTTATTTAACCTGTTTTCATTATTCAGTACAACTTTAAGAAAGGTTAAAATCTGCTAAGTATCCAATTCACCCCCCTCTTGGAGATATTTGGGCCAACAATTGGTATTAGAACAGGTTAATTGTCAAAGTATTTAACCATCTTTGATTGAGTATGGCAAGACAAAACGAAAGAAACACTTATCTCTCGAGCAAAGGTAACTCCACCAACCGACCACCATTGTTCAAGGGAGAAAAGTATTCACACTGAAAAACTAAGATTAGGCTAAATAAAAGCCCAAGATCTAGAGATGTGGGATGTTGTGACATACGGCTGCCCAACACCTACTAAAATAGTTGACGATGCTACTGCCCCAAAGGAAATAGACGAATGGAGCACCAAGGAAAAGAAAAGATAACTATTGAATAACCAAGCTGTAAACATTTTGTTTTGTAGTTTATCAGTTGAAGAGTTCAATAGAGTTAGTGCGTGTGAACCCGCTAAGGAAATCTGGAACAAGTTAGAGGTCACCAATGAAGGAACTTTGCAAGTTAAAAAGGCAAAGCTCCAACTATTAGTTGAAAAATATGAGACCTATAAGATGAAGGAAACTAACTCGATAGCTGAGGTTATTGCTCGGTTTACAACAAACATCAATGAGATGAATAACCTAGGAAAAGTCTATGACCAAGAAAAAACTATTAGAAAGTTTCTAAGAGGCCTACCCAGAGCATGGGAACCCAAGGCCACGGCCATTGAAGAAGCCAAGAATTTGGTTGAATACACTTTTCATGAACTATGCGGTTCATTAATAGTTCATGAAATGAAGTTAAAAGATAAGATGAGCCCGGTCAAGGTTGAGGAAAAAGAAAAGAAATCTATTGCTCTCAATGTTGAAACTGATTCTGAAAATGATTCTGATTCAGAAGATGACATGGCTATGTTATCTAGAAAGTTCAATAAGTTGCTTTGGAGAAAGAGTACGAATAACTCTTACTCAAGGTTTCACAAAGGAAAGAAACCCGAGTCTAAACCTGTAAAGTTAATATGTTACAGTTGTAACAAACCAGGTCATGTAAAGAGCGAATGTCCCACTAAATATAAAAAGAACACAAGATCATATAGAAAGTATAAGAAAATTCTCAAAGCTACATGGGATGATTCAAGCTCAAGCGAAGATGAAGCGAATTCAGATCACACTGCTGCACTGTGCCTAATAGCAAGCACTGAGGTAAAATCTGAACCCATTGACAAACTTAATAAGCTCTATGCTCATATTCAGGAACTTAAGACAAAACTTAGTAAAGAGACTAAGAAAAATGAAAAGCTCAAGCATAGTCTTGAAGAATCTCTTGAGGCAATAGAATTCCAACAAGAAGAGCTAGACGGAATGTCTCTAGACAATGAACAACTTAAGAAAGTTGTTGGGAAACTAAAAATCGAATATGAAACTCTTAGAAAGGAAAAGGAAGACCTGAACTACACCATAACTGAATTCACCAATGGTCAAAAAAAATTTGACATGATGCTAAGATCACAAAGATGTGCATTAAACAAAACTGGCTTAGGCTATACTCATGGGTCGAAACAAAAGGAATACAATACCTTACTGGCCAAACAACCAACATGCCAAAAATTTCATAAGGAAGGTCATACCATACTGAGATGTAATGTCTTAAGTAGAAAGAAGAAGAAATATGCATGGATTGAAAAATATGCTCTTACCGAAGTCAAAAGTATTTTATGTTGTGTAGATATGCAAAAATGAAGATATATGGTAACTAGACGGCGGCTGCTCAAGGCATTTGACTGGGGATAAATCTAAATTTTTTAGCCTTGAAAAGAAGAAAAGAGGAAAGGTCACTTTCGGAGATGACAACAAAGGTTGCATTGAAGGCATCAGAACTATTGGTAACGATTTTCTATCCATATCAGATGTACTTTATGTTAAAAGGCTGAAGCATAATCTCTTGAGCATAAGTCAATTACGTGAAAAGGGTTATGACATTTCATTTGAAGCAAATAGGTGCAAAGTCAAGCATGCTGATAAAACTGTTGCATTCATGGCATCTAGAATTAAGAATGTGTATTGCACAAGCTTTAATGACATGAAGAAACAAAATGTAACATGTTTAAGTGCTATATCTTGTAATGATACATGGCTATGGCATATGAGATTAGCTCATCTTAAGATGGATAACATATCTAGAATTGTCAAATATGATCTTGCGAAAGGTATTCCGAAGGGAACTTACTCAAATGACAAGGTATGTGAACCATGTCAACTTGGTAAGCATACTCAATCATCATTTAATAGCAAGAGGCATCAATCAACCTCTAGAGCTCTCGAACTGATTCACGTGGATCTTTTCGAACCAACCAAAACCCAAAGCTTACGTGGTAAATCATATGTGTTTGTGATTGTTGATGACTTTACTCGATTCACATGGGTATTTTTATTAGCTCATAAATTTGATGCATGTGAAACATTTATAAAATTCTATAAGAGAGTCGCAAATGAAAAGGGTTAAAAAATTAACATAATTAGGAGTGATAGAGGTGGTGAATTTGTCAATAAAAATCCGAAAGAATTTTGTAACAATCATGGTTACACTCACTATTTTTCAGCCTCTAGGGTACCACAACAAAATGGTGTGGTTGAAAGAAAGAATAGAACTCTGCAGGAGATATTTAGAACAATGCTCAATGAGTATAACACTGCAAATCATTTTTGGGGTGAAGCTATAAACACTGCCTGCTATGTGATGAACCGAGTTCTAATCAGAAGAGATTTAAATAAAACTCAATATGAACTATGGAAGGGTAGAGCACCCAACATTAGTTATTTTTGAGTATTCGGATGCAAATGTTTTATTCTTGTAAAGACAATCTAGATAAGTTTGAACCTAAGTCTGACACTGGAATCTTCTTAGGATATTCTTCTCAAAGTAGAGCCTATAGAGTGTTCAACAAATCTAATCAAACTGTAGAAGAATCAATTCACGTAAAGTTTGATGAAAATGAAAATAAGAAAAGTCTTGAGGAGGAATTTAAACAATTGAGTTTTGATGATGATAAACCCAAGACAACTAAGATTATAGATCTTGAACCTAAACCATTGTTAGAATCTTCTAAAAACTCTAGGCTGCTTCAAGGTATTTCCCAAGATCAAATTTTAGGAGATCCATGAAAAGGTGTATCCACTAGAGCTTTAATTCAAAAAGATCAGGAGCTTGTTGCTTTTGTATCACAATTTGAACCAATTAAAGTGGAAGAAGCACTGAAAGATGAAAATTGGATTCTTTCTATGCAAGAAGAACTAGGACACTTTGTCCGAAACAAAGTATGAGAATTAGTTTCTAGACCTTTTCATCAATCCATTATAAGAACCAAATGGATCTTTAGAAACAAAAAAGAATGAACAAGGTATCATTGTCTGCAATAAGGCTAGATTAGTTGCACAAGGGTGCAACCAAGAAAAGGGCATGGACTTTGAAGAACCTTTGCCCCAGTAGTAAGATTAGAGGCAATAAGAATGTTACTTACCTATGCTTGTTACACGGATTTTTCCTTATACGAAATGGCTGTAAAGAGTGCTTTTCTAAATGGATACATCAACGAAGAGGTATAAGTGGAACAACCTCCAAGGCTTGAGGATGCTCAAGAACCGGAATATGTGTTCAAACTCCACAAAGCCTTATATGGATTAAGACAAGCTCCAAGAGCTTGGTATGATCGACTGAGTTCATTTCTTTTAGATCATAAGCTTCACAAAGGAATACTTGATCCAACTTTGTTTATCAAACATCACAATGACAATATGCTTATTGTTCAAATTTATGTGGATGATATCATTTTTGGTGCATCAAACAAAGAACTATGTGATGAGTTTTCTAAATTAATGTAGAAGGAATTTGAAATGAGTATGATGGGAGAATTTACATACTTTCTCGGCTTACAAATTAAGCAAATGTCGGAAGGCACCTTCACAAGCCAATCAAAGTATGCTAAGGAAATGGTTAAAAAGTTTCAAATGCACAATATGAAATCGATTAATACTTCCTGTACCTCTACAATCAAATTAGATAAGGATGAAAAGGTAAATCAATTAAGTCAAAACTTTATAGAAGCATGATTGGAAGTCTTTTGTACCTAACCACAAATCGACTTGACATCATGTTCAATGTCTGTCTTTGTGCAAGATTTCAATCTGAACCTAAAGAATCTCATTTAAACTGTGTCAAATGAATACTCAGATACATAAATGCCACAACACACTTAAGAATTTGGTATTCCAAAGGTACTACTTTTGATCTTAGAAGTTTTGTGGACTCTGACTATGCCGGTAGTCTAACCAATCGAAAAAAGTACCTCCGAATTTTGTCACTTTCTTGAAAATTCTTTGTTTTCTTGGTTCTATAAGAAACAACATTCCGTGGCACTATCCATAGTTAAAGCATAATATGTTGCAGCTGGAAGTTGTTGTTCTCAGGTTCTTTACATGAAACAAAAACTTTAGGATTATCAAATATTTATTCAATGTGCTGAAATTTTATGTGATAATACTAGTGCTATTAACATATCTAAAAATCTTGTATTGCACCTCGAACTAAGCATATTCAAATAAGACATCACTTTTTACGGGATCATGTGCAAAATGGAAAAGTCATATTATCTTACATTGGAACCAAAGAACAACTGGCCGACATATTTGCTAAAGCCTTACCAAAAGACTAGTTTGTTCACATTCGAAGAGAACTTGGCATGTTCTCTGAGACTGATTTGTCATGCTTACCTCTATATGAGGGAGACATATTTCATGATACTTTACTCTTTTTGATATTTCAAAAGAGGGAGAAATAATATCATTGAAGCATCATATATTCAGAGCTTAACACTAAGGGGGAGTCTTAGTGACGTTTTAAGTACATTCCTTGGAATACACTCATATCATATGAATCAAGGATCATTAGTACTGCATTTCATGCATACACACATCATTCTATTAGCCTGCTTCAAAGCCTATAGTAATGTGTTTGAAATCATCAAAAAGGGAGAGATTGTTGAACAAATTATCCTCACGTCCCTTACGAGAAAATGTCCCTAATATGAAAGATATTTTTATGATTACAAACCACATTTTTTTATGATATTACTGCACATATGGCATATCTAATCTTACTTGAAGGTTTCAAAGATTCAATGATGCATGGTGAATGATAAGTTGAGTTTTAATAGTTAGTTTGCATCTTAATTTGATAGATTTTTGTGATCATTCGATTAGTTTTTAGGTGTTTTTGCTTCATTAATATACTTAGTTGTTTTAGATGCATTTAGACATTATCTTAGGTATTTATAGGCTTTTATCATGAATAAATGATTTATTGATACATGTTAATATCATAAAAGTCATATGTTTTGAATATATTTCATTTTAGCTTATTCTTTGATTAATTGCTTCAAATTTACACTTATTTTTTATTTATTTTGTAGGTAAATAAGGAGTCCAAAGTGGGTTGAATCAAGGCTAAATTGGTGTTCAAAAAAAATGGCTAAGTCCACAACTGGGCATACAAATGAGACTCTGGGCGCCGCGACGCCCATAAATCCTTAACGCAGCGCCGCGGCACTGGAAATTCACAATCGGGGGGCCGCGGCGCTACTCGCAACACCTGTGATTCTAATTGCTTTTCAGGAACTCTTTCTGATTTAGCAAGTTTTCTAATAGATATTGGACGAATTAGGGGGCGTATGATATATGGATTTTTAGGGTTTTCAAGAAGAACAAGAGGAGGCAAGAAGAAAAGAACAAAAAACAACAAGAGATTTGAAGAAACCAAGAGAAGAAAGGAGATTAACAACTATTGAAGGGGGTTTCTAACCTAGTTTTCTTCTCTTCGTGCTTGTAATGCTTATTTCCGTAGTTTTATATCTTTTTATTCTTGTATCCATGATTACGAATATGACCAAAACTTCTAATCTAGAGGTTTAATTGATTTATGTTGGATCATATGGTTTGAATAATATATATTTGTTCTTTATTGATTTGTGGATTTATTTGTAATTTCAAATCCTTAATGCTTACAAATTGTTGGCCACATTTTGTATGATCTTAGATTTGGTATCTATCACTCGGGAGAGGGGATAGTGAATTTGCGACCTAGGATAATTGTATCGTGTTGGGAAACCTACAATTCTTATGGAAATCACTTAAAAATGGATCTCAAACCTTAATGCATGTCTAATACATTGGTTTATCAGTTGGGAAAGGGAATTAATGTGTTAAGCATAGGTAATTAAACTATCACTTGGAAGAGGGGCTTGATTGATTTGTGATCCATGATTTAAAATTCCATGATTAAATGATTTGCATGATCTTTTGAAAACCATAAGTGACAACATAATGAAATTAATCCTCTAGAGTTTCTAATCATTGTTTTTTCCCCCAATTTAGTTTAATTTGCATTGGTTTACTTTAATTTTCTTTGTTTTAATTCAAGCACATTAAATCATCTTTTTTATCACCTAAATAAAATTAATCTCATAATAGTATTGGGCATTTATTTTAGTAAAATTACTTTTCCCTATGGATACGATACCCAACTCACCTCGGTTTTACAACTTGATAAATTTGTTCACTTGCGAATTTAAATTTTCTCTATCAACGAACCTATTAAAAGATCTTCTTGAAGACCATGATCATTTGAAGATGTTTAGTTATATGATTAGACTATGATAGGTTGTAGGACCTTCTATGTCATGAGATTCAACAATATGCATGCCAACATGTTTTAATCGATCGTTTGCATATTCGATTTACTCCGGTTACATTATGTTTTATCGAGCTTTAATCGAGAAATCAAAAATTGCTTTTACAAAAGTCTTTTAGGACACTAATGTTTAAGAAGCGCCCTCTTGGACTTGATGAGTCAGGACGCTGATAAAATATTAGGAAGCTCAATGTTGAATTGAACTGATTAATAAGGACGCTTACTTGTTAGTAGCGACCTTTCTTTTATCAACCATTGAGAATGTCAGGACGCTGACTTAGTTTCAGCTCGCTGGAAGTTCTTTTTTCTTTTTAAGTGATTTCTATCTTTTAGGACGTTGATAAGTTATAAGTTGAATATAATATCAGGACGCTACTTGTGTAGAAATAACTTTCAAGACACTTACTGCCCTTCAGCGCACTTAACATTGTTTTCATATTTTTTTAAATATCATGACACTTACTTTTGAGTTGCGCCCTCGAGTGTTTAATGTTTTAAAACAAAGCAGGACGCTAACTGCGAAGTAGTGCCCTCATGATTTAAGTCATTTAATTGTCAAAGTAAGTCAAGACGCTTATTCAGTAGAACGCTGATGTTCTATGAGCGCCCTCAAAGGAACAAATTGACAGAAAAGATATTTTCGTTGTTCTAACATTACTACTATTTTTGATAACTTACGAATACTTTCCAGAACTTTTCAGAATCGTACAACAACTTTTTTAGAACTTTTTGAACATTTTAAAACCTCGTCAAAACATTCCTCTTTCATGAAAGGATCAGACGATTCAGGTGCTATTCCGCAATATGCATTGAGCTGAATTGATCCATATCGAGAAAGAATGCTAACGTTATATTTGAAATGACCTAGAGTGCCAAAATAATCAAGACCATTGTGCCTCTATTATTCCTATATATATGTGCTGCCTTAGAGCAGAAAAAACCACTAATGATATACGAAACTGATATTCATTCAAAATGTATTAACAGTTTTTGTTTGTGCCAAAAAACTTCTTGAAAGTTACTCTTCTTTCACTTGTGCTTGATCTTACAATCTTTTGAAAGAAAAACTTAAAGTCTTCTGGGTTGATTGATCTTCATCTTCATTATTTTGAAAACCCACTGAAGAATGCAAAAACTCTTTGAACCTGTTTTCAGCATAAATTCCATCATACATATTTTGCTGAATCTGCGATCACAAAAGGTTCAATTCAAAGCTTTGTAAGTATCACTTTGATTCTAAGTAAAGGGAATCATATCTCATCTTGTATTCAGTTTGTAGTGACTGGTAAGTCACTGAGTTAGAGAAAGTGTTGCTCAATGTTGTAAATGATCCTCTCTCACCTGTATGTAGAGAATAGGTCCTCTCACACCCACAAGTTGATAAACGGTCTTCTCATACCCGTAAGCTGAGAAATGGTAGTTCTCACACCCGTAAGTTGAGAAAGTGTATCGGTTTGATCTTCACCCGTAAGAAGGTCTATAGTGGAATTTGAACAAATCCTAACTGAGGAGGTTAGGTAGTGGATGTAGACAAGGTCGAACCACTATAAATCTTGCTTGTATTGTCCCATTTACATTCGTTGTGTTTAAATTGCTATACTTTGTTAAATCTGCTTTCATTATTCCACACAACTTTAAGAAAGGTTAAAATCTGCTAAGTGTCCAATTCACCCCCTTCTTGGACATATCTGGGCCAACAAATAGTACAATGTGGCTTAAAAAATGTATGCATAACACCATCTCGTAATGGCTCTGTGACCGTTCATCGCCCTAGGTTCACGTACAGATTTTCATCTCCAGGTAATCCTTGGTTCACATTATACGTCCATCTCTAGGGGAAACATCAATAATAGTTGGCATAGTTGCACCAGTAAATATGTCACAGATCACAGACCACAGACCACTTACGTACCTAAGTGGTTCTTATTTCATGTATGATAACTATGCATGTGTAGGTCCGGTCTTTACTAATATTAGACAGGTTTTGGCAGCGCCTGGTGATGCTTATCAGGGTCGACATCACCGCATGCATTGTTAGGATGTCCAGTGTCACTTATACAAGCAGAAAACTTTTAATAGGACCAACCAGACCAGTTTTCAGGTCGAGAGGTGGGAACACGAGGTCCCGCTTAAATACTAAGTCTTCTAGAGCAGCAAGCTGCCTCTCGTTCACTATTCAAAGTTACTGAGGACAAGACTAAGTTTGGTTTAGTCAAATTGACCACTAATCCGACGTAGTAATAGTGTAATACGTGGACTCCAAATGTTAAGCCATAACTATGACATGTATGAACATTATACACAATAATGCAGTGTAAGTGAATAATAGACATAATGATAAATGAATGAAAACTTTATGAAAAGTTATAAGACACGCAAACCTATGTTTCGCTCCCACCTTCGACCTGAACACTTGATGTTTCACTCTCTTTGCCGGACAGCGGCTCCTCACTGTACCAGTGGAGAGTCTCTAAGAGAGAAAGTCTCAAAAGAGGAAGAGAGAGTCTCTAAAAAAGGGAGAGAGATTGAGGAGAAGTGGTGTGAGAAATAATGGGGAGGGGGACCCTTTTATAAAAAAGAGGGTGCCCGAATGTTCGGGTTATTTGCCCGAACGTTCGAGATTTGACCCGAACATTCGGGTAGTGCCCGATTTTTTTTTTTTTTTGGTAAACCAGTCAGTATTACATCGCCTTCTAGCCAAGAGGAAACGATGAAAGGATGACTTCAGTATGGATCTAAGAAATGTTACGGCAATGCTTCTGGATGATTAGCCTTAAGAAAAAAGAGAAAGTCTAGCTAAAGACTATAAAGAAGCGCTTGTTGGGAAGCAACCTAACTGGATTTCAGTTTTTATGTTTTGTTTTCTTTTTAGTCATTATAGTATAGCAATTGCATTTTCTATTATTCATCAACTAACAAATTTTTATTTCTTTTTCATGTTAAAAAAAAAAATTGTTTTGAGTGTCACGGCGCTA
Organism: Paratinospora sagittata; assembly: GCA_035771175.1. Lineage (NCBI taxonomy): Eukaryota > Viridiplantae > Streptophyta > Magnoliopsida > Ranunculales > Menispermaceae > Paratinospora > Paratinospora sagittata. The sequence goes on from CM069612.1 coordinate 13,872,126, forward strand.
CATAAGGATTTTAAAGAAATAAAAAGGGGGCGATTTTTTTCTACATCACCCACTTCTTCGTTCTTCGTTCTTCCTTCTTCATTCTCCCCTTTCTCCCTCTCAATTTTCCTTCCTCTTCATTCAAAGATCTTGCCATTAAAATTCAATATTTCTCATTTTCTTATCATCTTCAACCTCTTCCACATCCTTTCAACCAATTTTTGGAATAAAAGAAGCATGATCATGGTCGAGCTAGGGCATCGCCAAGGTTTGGGGTTTTTGCAAATCTATCTCATTGTAAGTGGTTCTTGTGATTTTCTTGAGTTTCCTTGCAATAAAATCATCATTTTTGCAAAAAATTCATAATCATTGAGAATCATAGCTTCTTGTGGTGAATGTTGATGCAACAATTGTGATTTGAAATGAAATGGAACCATTTTCTGTGTTGGTGAAAATGTGGGGGATTGTTGGGTTTCGTACAGTTGGGTGTTTTTGTTGAGAAAGTTTGAGATCTGTATTTCTTTTGAATTGTGTGGTGGTGATTGAGTTTTTTTTTTATGAAATTAGAAAAGAAAGTAATTGTTTAAGTTTTTGAGCATTCCATTTTTTGTTGTATGCATTGTGGAATCTTGTGGTGTATTTGGTGTGGTTGTGTTGAATTATTGAATTCTCTTGCAAAAATATTGGAAGCTAAAATTTTGACATGGCACCAAAAAGATCTCGGGGATCATCTTCCCAATCTTATGATGAGAGTCGTTTTGTTAGTGTTGCAACTTCTCAACATTTCTATAACTCTATGGTGAGGGGGAGCCTGATAAAAGAAAGGGGTTTGAATGTGAATCGTTTCCACAACCCACAGATGGCTCGCATGTTTGAAGCAAGAAATTGGAAACAATTCGTCTGGTAACCTAACGCAGTTTAATCTCAATTGTAAGAGAATTTTATGCCAATGCCATTGAGATAAATGGGTGTCAGGTATATGAGCGAGGCAAGATAGTCTCATTTGACAGAGCAACCATTAATTTTTTTATGGGCTTCCTAATACAGATGATGATGGGTACTCCAAATACATTAATCAAGGGATTAGTACATAAGAGATTATCACCACTTTATGTAGTCTAAGGTTTGAATGGATAATTGCAAAAGCAGTTCCAATTTCGATTCCAAAGAGTGAATTGGACAGTATTGGCAAGGCATGGCTCAACTTCCCAGGTGCCAAATTGATGCCAAGAAATCATAAATCGGTATAACAAAGGATCGTCGTGCTCTTGTTTGCAATTGTTTCCAAAAAATATATCGACGCGGGGTAGTTTATTCAAGACTATCATTTACAGTATCAAGCCTGCTACCATTGGAGGGCTCATTCACCCATCCTTGATAATTGCCTTGTGTCAAAATGCGGGGGTGACTTGGAGTGCAGATGAGGAAATTAGTCATCCTAGATTGTTTATTGACTCTAGAAACATAGTCCAGTATAAGACTTCAGCCCCTGATGACGTGACCCCTCTTGGTTGGGGACCAAGCGAGGGTACTTTTTCTTCTCAGCGTCCTCGTGCGTCAATGTCTGATCGAATCATGCGTCTTGAGCATGAGGTGAAAAAACAACATCAGCATATCGATCAATATTTAATTACTCCGTTGAGTTCAATTCATCTCTGGTACAAATGTTCAATTCCTGCGGCCTAAATGTCGGCCCTGTTGCGGTTCAATTCCCCCAACCACCACAATTCCATGAGCATCAGGATGAAGAAGAGGAGGACGAAGAGGATGACAACTGAGGCAGTTTAAGGGAGTTTCTTGAACCTTTTCCTCACTATTTTATGTTACCATTGAGGACAATTCTAGCTTTAAGTTTGGAGGAGGGTTCAATGTTTTAAGTGCTTAGTGTTTGTTTGCATGTTTAGGTTGCATATTAACGTTTAGGTTGCATATTAGTGTAAATTTTGAAAATTTTAGTCTTTGGTTTGTGTATAAAACAAATGCTAGGTCATGAATAATTTCATATTCTTTTATGAACTTTGATTTGATTTGATTTTGAATGGATGATCTAGGATAGGATTAGCACTCATTTCTAAACATAAACCTTGGAAAACTAGATAGTACTCTTAAGTTTGTGTGCTTGATCTACTTGCCATGTTTATTGGATATTCGTGTTCACTTTTGAGTATGCAATCATGATTATGAATGTCGTTTGCATGTTAAATCGACAATTTGTAAGTAAGCATCCTTAGATCTCAATTTGTTTTCAAAACATGACTCTAGAACTTGTTTGATCTTTTCTTTAGGAAAAATCCTAGGAATCACACCATGAGAGGCATGATTTTGGCCATTTTTTGATCGATTTAGCCATAAAGCCTACCTAATCATGTATTGCCCTTAGCCACCATGTTTCGAGCCTTATATTTTCTTTATTGTCACCTAAAATGATTAGCCAAGGCCTTTGATTGACTTTTTCCTGTTTTTACCCTTTCACCCTTAAATCTTTGAAAGATATGAATTTTAATGGATTGGGTTATTTTTCATGGGAACTTATTTGTAAATGTCCTATGGTATGAAAATGGGAAAAAGGTGATGAGACAAAAGGTATTAAAATGAGAAAAAGGTTCAGAATGTGTGAAAAAGAAGAAAAAGAAAGATAAAGAATGAGAAAAGAAAAATATGTTTCTTCATCAATGAGTGAAATGAATAAGTTTAGGGATATTTTGGAGGTAAAATGTTGAAAAAAATATTGTTTTGGATAATGTGATGGGTTTGGTTTACTTTGTAAGGCATGGGATGTTTAAAAGTATTATGTATCAAAGATGTTTTGGGTGTTTGAGCTTCATTTTATCCATTTTATCATACCCTTAATCTTAACCTTACATTACAAGCTTGTGAAGTCCTATTGATCTTGATTGGTGTGAAACCTACATTAGTGGAAAGAAGATTGAAAAACAAGCATATGTAGTTATGTTTTGTTTCATTGAGATCAATTTTTTCTATCTTGCTTGCATAATCTATATGATTTATGAGTGGTCATGTGTTTGATTTGTATGCTTATTTGTCAATAAGGATAGAAAAGAAGGCATGACTTGTAGGTTGAAATTCTAGACAACATGTTTAAACTGTCAAATTTTTTGTTGTTTTATATTAAATGAAATTTGTGTTGTCTTTGAGGTCATTAGAATCCATTCTAGTTAATCAATCCTTATTCAACTTAGAATATGTGTGGAGTCTTGTTTGTCCAACTTTCATTTTTCTCTTTGCTCGGGACGATCAAAGTGTAAGTTTGGAAATATTTGATAAGTCGAGGTTTAGATAATGTTTTACATGTTAAATTCATAGGTTTTTGGTGCATTTAGTTAGTTTTTAGATATATTTGCATTAATTGTTCATATGTAGTGTTTTAGGTTCATTTTGATATTTTTATGAGTTTTATAAGTTGGTTTTAGTGGTTTTCATGAATAAAATGCATTAGGCTAGCTTAGGAAAATAATCATGATTTTTAGGTATTTTTACTAAAGTCAATTGCATCATTTACATATTAATATTGTCACATTTTACAAGTTCATACATAGTTTCTGTTAGACTTTAAATACTTGATTAGTTTAGATTACTAACTTGTATTTTTGTGCTTTGTTTTGTAGGTAAATAAAAAGCCTAAAAGTGGGATAGAATGTGATTCAAATGGTGACAAAATCATGTCAAAGAAAGGTGCAAAAGATTGACCAAAGAATCAAGAGAAAAGCCAGAAAAATGGCTAAGTCCATACAAAGAGAACCAAGAAAAAAAAGGAAAGGAGCTCGTTTTGAGCGCCATGGCACTCAGAACGCAAAATCGACATTAATTTGCATGTAGCGCCGCCGCGCTAGGTTGTGCAAAATACACGATTTTGAATATTTTGGCTATTTTGCTTACCCTTTTTGGTTTTTTCCTCGCTTATATATATAATCTCATTTTAGAGTTGTTTTAGAGGGGCATCTTTCATTCTAGTAGATTTAGATAGCAACTAATTAGGGTTAGGGTTGAGGAAACGAGGCAAGAAAGAGCTTGAGGAGGAAGATAAGTTGCAGGATTTTTTGGAGAAGAAGAAGAAGGAAAGTTACTCTAAAGGGGGTTTTTCATTTATTCCTTATTCAGTTCTTTTTGTATTCATGTCTTCTCTCTTGAATCTCTCTTTTGTATTCTTGAACTTGATTATGAGCTAAATTTCTAATTTAGAGGTTTAATTGATCTATGTTGAATCTTATGGTTTGATTATTCTTTACATGTTTTTGATTTATTATTTGGGTTTATTTGCAATGTCAAACTCTTAATGCTTTCAAACTGCTGGCCACATTTTGGATGACCTTAGATTTGATATCTAACACTTGGAAAAGAGGATATTGAATTGGATTAGGAAAATTGCAACCTTGGGTAATTGTATTGTGTTGGAAAACCTTCAAGTCCCTTTGAGATCACTAAAAATGGATCCCAAACCTTAATGCATGTTCAATTCATTGGTTTATCACTTGGAAAAGGAAATTATTGTTTTGAGCATAGGTAATTGAACTATCACTTGGAATAGGGGTTTAATTGAATTGAGATCCATGATTTATAAATCCATGAATTAATCATTTATATGACTCTTTAGAAAACCATAAGTGAAGACATAGTAATATTAATCCTCCAGAGTTTTCATTGATCTTCTCTAATTTCTATCCAAATTTGCATTGTTTAGTTCTAATTCTTGCTTATTTTACTTTTTAGTACTCAATTCATCAAATATTGATCATCTAGATAAAAATTAGAGTTATTACAATTTCGGGCATTAAAATATAGTTTTGATAATCCTTGAGGACGATAACCCAATATTCACCAGTATATATTATAACTTGATTTTCGTGCGCTTGCGAATTGAAATTGTCTGCATCAACCGTCAACTGAACAAGGTGATGGTGAAGAAAAAATATCCTCTACCTCGTATTGATGATCTATTTGATCAGTTGAACTCTACCAAGTTCTTCTCCAGGATCGATTTGAGATCGGGCTACCATCAGTTGAGGATTCTAGAAGAAGATGTTCAGAAGACTGCATTCTGGATGAGGCATGGTCATTGTGAGTTTCTGGTCATGCCATGCTGACGAATGGACCTACGATGTTTATGGATTTGATGCAAAGGGCTTTCAGACCGTATCTTGACCGCATTGATGATATTTTGATATATTCCAAAACTAGACAGGAAAATGAGCAGCACCTTAGAATCACCTTGCAGACATTAAAAGAGCACAGACTGTATGCCAAGCTCAGCAAGTATGAGTTTTGGATTTTTGAAGAGAGATTTTTGGGTCATGTGGTTAGTGCAGATGGTATTTCTTTGGATTCTGCCAGGGTTGAGGCAGTTATCAGTTGACCGAGACCGACCACAGTGACGGAGATTAGGAGTTTTCTAGGTTTGATAGGGTACTATAGAAAGCTTGTACAAGGCTTTTTGAAGCTAGCTGCCCCACTTACCAGACTAACCCAGAAGAATTTTCCTTTTGTGTGGACTGAAACCTGTGAGGAAGCATTTATAGAATTGAAGAAAAAGCTGACTACCGTACCAGTTTTGATACTTTCAAAACGTGGGAAAAATTTTGTGATTTATACCGATGCATCTCATGTAGGATTGGGTTGTGTTCTTGTTGGATCCTCTCTCCGGGTGACGTCACGATCGGCACAGTACCCCAGATAATGCCACAACATAACAAAACTTGAGGCATTGATAAGCCTCTACGCGAAAGGTACCTAATAAGCTTAATACACAACCTGTATATGATCAAGATAATTGAACCAAAATAAATATCACATCATCATCCAAATATATGATGAAATCAATCCATAATAATTATCATAAGGTTCAAAATCCTCAAACAACAATATGGAACTCAAATAATAGTCCATCATTCTACTGTTTATCATATACAGTCTAAACAAAACCATAACTATCTATGTTTAATATACATAAGTACATGTGATAGTTATATGCAGTTTCAAAATAACAAAACAATTGAAACTAGACCCAAGTATCCCCAAAAATATACAAACCAAAACCTACGTTCAAAAAGAATAAGAGAAAGGCCACATAAACTTTAAGTCTTGCCCTTTCCTTCCTGATCTGAACCTGAGAAAAGTAGGAAAAAAATGGGATGAACTCAACTAGCTCAATGAATATCTTTCACAATAATCTTCACATATGAATTTATATAAATCATGTATGATATTGGAAATCTCGTTCACAAACCAAATGCATCAAGGAAAAATCATAATATACATGATTCCAAATTAAACATATGATTTATGCATCATTTCCATAAGAATCAAACATGCAAAGTCTTTACCAAGAAGACATGTTAGGATAACACGTGTCTTTACTTCCCCCATTGGCCAATAGGTTCAAACCGGTGCATTACCCATCATTAATCCTCCTACCTTTTCATTCTTCAGTGCTTCGGAAAGTCCTTTCCACAGAGTACCAATCTAAGCACTCCAGCGGCACATTTCCCCGAAGAACAAGTAAGTAGAAAAACAAACAATGCCAAGGTATTTAATCCAAAATACCCAAGGCAATACCAATGCATAAATTTCATGCTCATATTCTTAAAACACAATGCACAATATATAATAAGATGCATACCATTCAACAATGAAATTTCATATAAATGCAATGCTATAAATGGAGAAATAAGGTGAGAAATACTCACAACCAACCACAAGAGAATTTACCAAGCCAATTACCGACAACTTGGCTAATCCATCACAATGTCTTGAAATGGATAAAATTCACATTCATTGATCAATTCCAAATCCCTAGCCTAAGTCTCAACATAGGCCAATTTAGGTCCTTAGTACTCCACATAACTCTAGTTCAACCCCAATTACTAACTCTTACTATATAGGCATCATTCATGCCCAATTTCATCACTTAAGTCTAGGACCACTGATGTTCGCCATAGGTCAAACACATCATCAACCATTCTAAAACATGCTTAATTCATTAATCCATCATCAATTCATAAGACTCAATAATAGGCATTAACTATGCTAAAATGCATAATCAACCCAACACTTAGGCCTAGGTCATAACATATCCAACATAGGCAAAATATTACATGAATCAGCCCAATTCATGTCCAATTACACATAATCCACCACAATTTACCATCCTAGGTCAATTAGCATCAAAAGCCCCAATTTGGAAAATTTCCTACAATAGGCCATATGGGTCAATTGTACTAATCACCCTTCCATATCATGAGAAACCATCAATTAACACTATGTATCATCAACATTCATCCAAAGGCATGACATAGTTTACATGCATGCCATTTAGAAAGCCTTAAGTCCTTGTTCTAGGGTTTAGGTCAAATACATGGTCTCACAAGCAAGCCTTAGTAAAAACCATAGCAAATGCCTCTAACTTGCTCAAAGATATAATAGAAACCCAATAGAGACACATGCATTCTCGGATTTTAGGGTTTCCATTAAAACCCTAACTCCATGCATTAAGGAAAGTGTGGTTTAAGGCTTGGAAAACACCATTTGGTCTTGGTCTAGGAGACACATTCATATCATTTTCAAGCCATTTTAGGCACATGCATACAAAACCCTAACCTAGGTTTACTCAAAACCGTGGCCTAAAGAAAGAAATACACCACTTAAAAGCTTACATTCATCATTAATGGAGTTCTAATGGAGGAAAATTGACAGGTCCTTACCTTGGAGCAAGATTGAGTACAAATGTCACACCCCGCCCGGACGCGCCTAAACCAACGGCACACTCACGGATGGGGAGCGCATTTGGAATTATAACAATAGTAATAACATAGTACGCAACGGAAACACGATTCAATACAAGTCTGATTTCATTTAATTCAGAATACATTTGTACATGAAATGGTTAAGGGAACATTCTCCCAAAAATCCCCAATGTTTAATACAAAGGGTACAAATGTGGGCCCCATAAACCTGCACCCAGTCCACCCTAATTTCCTGTGAAAATTTAGATAACAACGGAGTGAGCTTAACGCGCTCAGTGGGTAAAATAGTTCGTGAATATAACAATTAATAAAGCAAAATTCATAATCAAATATCTTAAATACACATCAGAGCATCAATCAATATGTATGTATGCATGACACCGTCTCGTATGGGTTTGATGATAGCACATCGCCTGAGTTCACGTACAGATGTCCTTCCCCAGGCGTAGCCAGGTTCTCATTGTACGTCCCTCCTCAAGAACGATGCTCTAGATTCACGGACAGATGTCCTTCCCTAGACGTAGCCAGGTTTTCATTGTACGTCCCTCTCCAGACAAATATAATGAATAGCGAGCATTGCTCCTAACTATTCTATGAATCATAAACCACACACGTCCCTAGGTGGTGATATGTATGATGCCAGTGCATGAACTGGTCTAGTCTACTAGTCTGGTCTTTACTTAACATTTAGACTGACTTTGGCAATGTCTGGTGATCCTTATCAGGGTCGGTATCATGATGTGCTAGGTTAGGACATTCAGTATTACTTGTATAAGCTGGTAGCTTTCAATAAGACCAACCAGATCAGTCTCCAATTGAAAGGTGAGACACAAGGTCTACTTAAATACCAATCGCCTAGAGCAGCACGCTGCCTCCCGTTCACTATTTAAAGTTACTGAGGACAAGACTGAGTCTAGTTGAGCGAGATTGACCACTAATCCTGCATTACAACAGTGTAATACATGAATTCCAAATTTACAGGCATAAGTATAACAGTATTTACATTATACGCAATAATGCTATGTAAATGAATGGTAGACATAATAATAAATGAATGTAAACTTTAATAAAAGTTATAAGACACGCAAACCTATGTTTCGTTCCCCACCTTCAGATAAGAACTTCTTTCAGAACTGGCGCTTTCCCCCTGGCAGAACTGCGTTGCGCTGCACAGACAGTCTCAAAAGGCTAAAACTCCAAATGAGTGAGCAAGAGGAGAAAAAATCACAAAGAGAATGATTTTGGTGTGAGAAATGAGGAGGGGGAGAGGTTGTTTATATAGGAAATTTTGCGTCCGAACGTTCAGGCAGGTTGCCCGGACGTTCGGGCATGTCTGCCTGAAAGTCCGGGCATGTGCTCGAACGTTCATGCATGTCTGCCCTGAACAAATTTTTTTTTTTTGTGCAATCCTAGGGTATTACACTCTACCCCCCCTTAAAAGGATTTCGCCCTCGAAATCAGTTCAAGTAGTCATGATGGTTATCTGGTTGAGATTCACTGCCAGCGTCATCGTTTGCTAGTTCAGGGTAGTGCCTGTATGGCCCCTGAATGGCACTGTGGCCGGTGGAATCTCAACATCATGAAACCATGGAGAGCAAATGGAGTCGGATTCATCCTCAGAAGGTTCCAACCTTTGCTTAACATATGGTGGTGTAGGGCGCTGGTTACATCGTTTGAGGGGAGGTAGGTTGAGCGGTGGAATGTTTTTTCGTGTTGTTGCTCGAATCCGGCCGCCTGGCAATTTTGGTAGAAGGTCCTGCCAAGATGAGGGTACAGGATTGTTTTGGGCAAGATTGTTACGAAAAATCCATGCACGCTCTAGCGATAAGGATCGATGTCTGTGTGGTGATGGAGTTGGTGATGCAAAGTAGTTGTGACTTGACTCTGATTCTTGAGGAGTAGCCACAGGTTGCCAAGGAGGCCACTGCGTGCGTGTATCACTATATCCATTGATATTATTTTCAGACATCTACATAGTTATTCAAGTGAAACGATGTATTAAGATATTGGTAAACAAAGTTTCATCATTTTATTGATAAGTGAAATAGTACAAGTTGTCACATCATCAATTAGTACTAGAAAATAATTCAGGGTATTTCTGTTTAATTGTTGCTTCTAGTTCCCATGTTGCTTCCTCTACTCCGTGGTGATCCCAGAGCACTTTCACAAGTGGTATGCTACGTCGCCGTAGTTCTTGAGTTTTTCTATCCAAAATCTATATCGCTCTCTCCTTATACTTATTTCCTTCCTCAACCCGAACCTCGACTAGAGGGATGATATGCGAAGGATCAGGACGATACTTTCGAAGCATAGATACGTGAAAAACGTCATGAACCTTAGGAATGAACGATGGAAGGGACAGACGATAAGCAAGTTTGCCAATACATTCAATGATCTAAAATAGGTCGATATACCGTGGGGAGAGCTTTCCTTTGATCCTAAAGCGTTTGACACCTCTTGTGGGCTGAACTTTTAGAAAAACCAAGTCCCCCTTATCAAATTCTAGAGGCTGCCTCCGCTTGTCAGCATAGCTCTTCTGTCGACTTTGTGCAACACAAAGTCATTCCTTTACTAGTGTGATCTTCTCAGAAGTCTCTTGAACTAGTTCAGGGCCTAACTGTGGTCGATCTGCCATATCTAACCAGCATACCGGAGATCTGCAAGGGCGACCATAGAGAGTCGTGTACCGTGCTATGCTAATACTAGTTTGGTAGCTGTTATTGAATGCAAACTTGGCTAAATGTAAGTACTTTGCCCATCCGTCATTAAAGTCCAAAATACAACATCGTAGCATGTCTTCTAAGATTTAGATAAGATGCTCTGACTGCCCATCAGTCTGAGGGTGAAAGGTTGTGCTCATGGTGATCTTAGAGCCCATTCTACTCTGGAAGCTTTGCCAAAACTTTGATGTGAATCGAGGGTCTCAATCAGAGATGATCGTGAGTGGTATGCCATGGAGGCGTACGATCTCTCCTTCATATAGTTCGGCAAGTTTGGCGGGGTTATCCATGAACTTTATTGGCAAGAAGTGTGCAAACTTTGTAAGTCTGTCAATGATAACCCAGATAGCATCTTGCCCTTTATTATTTCGAGGTAAGGCCGTAACAAAATCCATTGCGATGTTCTCCCACTTCTATTATCCAATAGGTAACGGTTGGAGGAGACCAGAGGGAAGTCTTTGTTCTGCTTTAACTTGTTAGTAAACGAGACATCGAGCAACGAAGTCTGCAATCACCTTCTTCATCCCAGAAAACCAGAATTGTCGTTTGACATCCTTGTACATCTTGTCATCCCCAGGATGCATAGCGAACCTCGAACAGTGCATCTCAGTGAGCACTTCTTTCCGAACCTTAGGATCGTTCGGTAGACAGACACGTTTTTTATAGAAAACGGCCCCGTCTTCAGAGACCGACCAGTGAGGAAGGTCCTGTCCGCTGAGTAGAAGTTCTCGTTTCTCCATTAACATAGGGTCATTGGCTTGAGCTACTGAAATCTTTCGAACTAGCTCAGAGTTGGCTGATAATTAAGAGAGTCGTGATCTTGGTCCCTCTTCGATCAGTTGTAGGTTAAAGTTCTCCATCTCGGTAGCCAACTTCCCCATTTCGTAGTTAAGAGTGCAAGCAACATAAGATTTTCTACTCAGGGCATCGGCCACAACATTTGCCTTACCGGGATGGTACTGCAGTTGAAAGTCATAGTCTTTCAAGAATTCCAACCATCTTCTTTGGCGGAGGTTTAGGTCTCTCTGGGTGTAGATGTACTTAAGACTTTTGTGATCCGAGAAGACCTCAAACCATTCACAGTATAAGTAATGTCGCCATAACTTCAGTGCAAGTACGACAGCTGCAAGTTTCAAGACATGTGTTGGGTAATTACCCTCATGAATCTTCAGTTGTCTCGATGCATATGCAACCACTTGGCCTTCTTGCATTAGTACGACACCTAAGCCTTGGAGAGAGGCTTCGATGTATAGTGAAATTCCAAGTGTATTTCTTGGAGTGATTAGTATTGGTGCCATCGTGAGGTGCTTCTTCAATTCCTGAAATGATGCTTCATAGGCGGGATTCCAAATGAATCGCACGTCTTTCCTAGTGAGCTTTGTCATAGGTTCAACAATCTTTGAGAAGTCCTTGATGAAGCGTCTGTAATAGCCAGCCAAACCAAGAAAACTCATAATCTGAGTAACAGTGGTAGGTTGCTTCCAGTTTAAAACTGCTTCAACCTTAGAAGGATCTACCTCAATGTCATTGCCTGAAACCACATGGCCTAGGAATTGAACTCGTTTCGCTCAAAATTCGCACTTACTCAACTTTGCATACAGCTGGTAGCTTCTCAAGGTCTGGAGGACTATCTTCAGATGTATTTTATGGTCTTCCTCGGTTGAGGAGTATATCAAGATGTCTCCCACAAAAACCACCACAAATCGGTCTAAGTATAACCTGAAGATGCAATTCATCAAATCCATGAATACAGCAGGTGCATTTGTTGGACCGAACGGCATGACCAAAAACTCGTAGTGACCGTACCGAGTTCTGAATGTCGTCTTGGTAATGTCCGACTCTCGGATCCGGAGTTGATGATAACCGGACCATAAATCAATCTTGGAGAAGTATTTGACATCTCTAAGTTGGTCGAACAAGTCATCGATCCTGGGCAACGGGTATCTATTCTTAATGGTGACGTTATTCAGCTTGCGATAGTCGATGCAAAGTCATAACAAACCATCATTTTTGCGAACAAACAGAACTGGAGCGCCCCAGGGTGATGAACTTTTTATGATGAAGCCATGACTCTCTAATTCCTTCAGTTGTTTGTCCAATTCGACCAGCTCGACATTTGACATTTTGTATGGTGGAATTGAGATAGGCCCAATCCCAGGTATGAGGTTGATTTCAAAATCAAATTCCCTAACTGGAGGTAAACCAGGAAGGTCATTTAGAAAAACTGTTGGGAATTCAGATATGATCGGAACATCGTGTACTTCAAGAGGGTACAGGGCTGGTGATTCATTATCTTCACTCAGGGATAGAGCTCGAAGTTGTGCCTTGAGAAGTGCAACAGTCGAGTTTTGTATCCATTTCCTTGTTCCTTGAATCTTGACAAACTCTCTAGTGGGCAAGGTTAACTGAACTTGCTTCTTCATACAATCAACCTTTGCATTCAGTGGTGCGAGCCAGTCCATGCCAAGGATGATGTCGAAGTCTTCAATGTCCATCCCAAAAAGATCTGCATATATTATCTGTTCTGATATTCGAAGCTCACATCGAGAACACTACAAATTCACGTCAGTACCAGATCCTAAAGGTGATGTGACATGGAGTGTGATTTCTGTGGGTTCAGGATGCAACCCTAAATGGCTTACCAATGCAGACGATATAAAAGAATGCGTAGCACCTGAATCGAACAAGACGTGCACCATTGTATTGAACAAAAAAAAAGTACCTTCGACTACATTGTTGTCTGGGAGGGGTTGTTGAGCAATGGCAAATGCTCTGCCCTGATTCTGTTGTCCCTGATTTTGCTGGTTTTGCTGGTTTTGCTGGTTTTGCCTCGGTTGGGCATTAGCAGCAGGTGGTGCTTGTTGGACTGGAACAACGAGAATAGGTTGCTGGAGGTGCGGACAGGCATATCTTACATGGCCCTGTTGGCCGCAGTTGTAGCACGTCGGCCTCTGTTGTTGATGGTTTTATTGGCCATGCTGATTGTGGTGCCGACCACCACCTCTGCCATTGTCATTTCTACGGCCACCCCTGCCATGACTACCTCCGCGGCCATGATTGTGAAAACCCTGATGGCTAGGGTTAAAAGGTTCAGCCGCAGGTGTTGTGGCCTCATTCTTTTGAATAGGGGTTGGGAGGGCTGGGTTCTGATTATAGTAGGGCTTCTTCATGTTGCCCTGCTGCGAGCTCTGTTGGGAAAACGTTGTAGGTCGTTTTCCCTTATTCATTCTCTGTTCCTGCATGATCTTCTCATGTTCAAAGCTCATGGCCTTGTCAACAACCTCCTTGTAAATCTTGAGATCCAAGATCGACAAGGCTTGTCGAATATCAGAGCGAAGGCCATTATAGAATTTCTCAATCTTATCTTGCTCCGTTGAGATGGTGGAGAGAGAGTAGACCGATAATTCTTTGAACCTGCCAGCATATTCCCTAACGGTCATGCTGCTCTAGTATAACTTAGCGAATTCCTGGCGCTTCTGCCTCTTCACAGCGCCGAGAAAATACTCATCAATAAACATTGACTCGAATTGTTGCCAATTCATATCTGCGGTGTTGACCCTTGGGTCCTCCTTTACTGTTATCCACCATGTGTTTGCACCACCAACAAGTTGGTAGGTCGCTTGTGGAATCTTTCAAGTCTCATCGACTTTCATTGCATCGAGAGCCTTCTTTGACTCATCCAGCCACTTCTGCACCTCTTCAGCATCCATGGTGCCAGCAAAGGTAAGAGGTTGTAGCCTCTTGTACTTCGTAATCTGGTCGGTTTGAGTCTCCAACCTAGATCTCACAGGTGCCTAAACAGTGACACCCTGACAGGGCGCGGTTTCACGAACGGCCGTTTGAACAGTGACTTTTATCACCTCAATAAATCCGGCGAAAACGGCTTCCATGCTCGAAGGCATGGCAAAGTGTGCGAGTTGGGGTGGCACTGCCTGCCCAGATGTAATGGCAGTGTCGGGTGTAACTCGTGCTGTCGTCGGAGGTGGCAGTCCCTGGTTCTGAATCTCAGGACGTGCCTCCTCTGTTGGACGGACAGTACGTGACCTTCTTCTCTTCCTGATTTGCATTTTCTCACTGGCAAGGAGAAAATAAAACCAAGATTCAGGAACTGTAGCCAAATATATTGTTATGGTATGCTTAGCAAAAAATTCGAGAGTACTTCAATATAAAAAACCACCTATTTTTCTAAGTATAATGTAAGGTTTTTTTGTTGAGGAATCAAAGAATTTTATGTGCCTCGTATGTTTGGCCATGGTGTAAAAACAAGGTTGGAATGTTTATATACTAAGTATAAAACTTTGCAAGTATTTCAAATAATTTGGTTCTGATTTTTGTGAACATACATATATATTTCATTGAAAATCCATACAAGTCATAAAAATTCTCAGATTTGCCTCGGTAAATATCCTGGTCTAACGTTCTATCGCAATCCTATGTATTCAAACTCTTACTCTTAATCTTTTCGATTATTATCCAAGTTCGTGTGTCCCATACCACATGACTTTGGTAATAAGGGTGTTGACCAAGTTAAGTTGTATGAACACGGTCTCTATAAAACATCGGTTGAATAGTAGTTTACTAATAGTATCGTCCAAATTTACTCGTCCCATACCGTGTCAACTTAGTGATAATATTAGTAATGCAACTTCTCCAAATGTTTCTTTTCATCCAAGGTCCTGGGTTTTCTTACTTCCACATTTTGTTTAGTATCCTCCAATTTTGTTGTGTCCCATACCACTCCAAAGTTAGGAATACAAAAAAAAAAAGAATGGTTGTAAGTCGGCCCACCAAAGATAGTCTTAAACAAAGTTTTTCTTCAAAGTTTTGCATACACGTTAACAAATTATTTTGAGTCTCTTTTATCTCAGCAATACTAGATACGATCACATTTAACTGTTCGAATGGGTTAGTCGATTGTCCCATCGATGGTTGATGGGTCGATTTTCCCATAGGTGGAGGGTAGGCCGTAGGCATTGGTGGAAAGTATTGGTTGTACGAGTGACTCATAGGTGAGGGATAGGTGTTGTGATCGTACGAGGATCCCCTAACTGGAACCCCTTGGACATTTGGATATGTTTGGGGTGAAAAGTTTTGAAACAATAGGCTCATTGGGATGTCCTGCCTTCCAAAATTTGGTACCGCCCAATTCTGTTGTTGTTGGTTCACAGAAACTTGTGGAACTGGCTGATACGGTACCTCAGGCGTTGGAAACCTTTGGTACGAAGTGTTGCCTTGAGTTGGCATGTTCTAGGTAGGTGGATTTGCTTGAGCACTTTGTCTATCTTGATTTGGTTGAGGTTGATTTAGGTTGGCAAATAAATCTTCCTCAGTGAATAGTCAATCGGTTGGATCATTATTCGGGGCTGGGTTTGATGTAGGATTCTAGTTTGGCTCATTATTTGGTACTTCCCTGACAGGAATCTTACGTCGACTTCTTCGAAGACAATGTCCATGTTCGTCTCTCATTCTTTTGGCGTTTCCTAACGTCGTGCCGAAAACTTCCTCGTCAGTTACCCCTCCACTTGTGACATATGTCTTGAAGATAGAGGATGTTGAAACCGCCTCAGTGATCTGCTTCGAAGTCCCATCAAAAGTGTTGATGTTTGCCTCGTATAGCATCCTCATGATCAAGACTCCGTAACCAAGGAGATCCTTTCTTAAAGGGTTTTGAATCACCCTCAACATTTGTTGAATGATGATGTGAGGTAGGGAGACCTTTATTTTCTTCTCTATGCAATATAACACAACAAGTTGAGCCCTTAACATAGTGCCTCTAGTCCCCCTTTCTGGCAAGATGTTGTCGAATACGATCTTTTCGAGGCCGGCAAGATATTGTTTAAGGAGATTGTTTTGGGAGGTTGGTGTACGTCGATTGAGTGTATGGCTCTTTGGCGAGGAAATTGAACAATTGTTCATTAGACTCTGCGATCTCTGCAACTGTCTGAGGTTCGTGTGGATCAATAATTCTATCCTCAATCGGAATCTCCATAAGTCGAGCAATAATTTCGACGTTGATAGAAATTTTTGTTCCCCTGACAGTTGTTTCCAAAACAGGGCTAATCCCATCTTCTTGAAGTCCTATGCAATTCATGGCTTCGTAGAAGGATTTCGTCAAGTCGTAAGAGACGTGACCCTCAACTTTTGTTATGTTCAACCACCCCCAGAGTTGCGAGTTTGTTGTGAAGGATCGGACGGAGGCGAAGATCTTTATTGTCGATGCTCCTCATAATCATAACCTCCCTTTTGGACAATTCCTTGAGTCTAGTGGGAATTAGTTCCCTACTACTGGAAGTTGTTCCTTTACTTGAGGCCATTATTTTGCTGAAAGGAAAATAAATTTGTGAAAGACACAAAATATATTCCTAACCTTTTTTTAAAATTTATGCTTTGTCCGTTAGACAATATTTTCTATTTTTCTCTTGATGTTTATGTCATCATATAATCAAAATTCTTCATTAGCAATATGATATATATATATATATATATATATCTCATATACATATATACATGAATGTATAGATATATATATTTAATCATAACTATATATATATATAATTTTCGTAAATCAACTATATTTATATTTGAAACTAAACTATATAAAAAAAAACATATAGTTTTCTATATATATATTTAATAAAAATCTCAACTATATACAATTCATATATATATATATATATATATATATATATATATATATATATATATATATATATATATATATAGTTCTAGAGATATATTGTCACACCCTGGGTTGCACAGCGTGCCCCCTACCCAGGTGCGGGCGCACCCCCTCGGGGTGAACGCCTAGCCATAGTACCACATAATATTGTCCCATCTCGGCCATAATGGCTCAATGGGTACTCAAGTTGCGAAATCTAACCTTATGAGGAAGAGGTTGCGAGTTCGAACTTGGGGGAGGCCCTATATTATTCATGGGAGTGTGAATAATATGGACAAATGATCTCGGTGACCGGCGTCCTTGTGTGGCGTGGCTGGCCGAGATGGGACAATATTATGTGGTACTATGGCTAGGCGTTCGCCCCGAGGGGGTGCGCCCGCACCTGGGTAGGGGGCACGCTGTGCAACCCAGGGTTGCACAGCGTGCCCCCCACCCAGGTGCGGGCGCACCACCGCAGTGGCGAACGCCTAGCCATTATGGATCCATAATATTGTCCCATCTCGGCCAGCCACGCCACACAAGGACGCCGGACACCGAGATCATTTATCCATATTATTCACACTCCCATGAATAATATAGGGCCTCCCCCAAGTTCGAACTCGCATCCTCTTCCTCATAAGGTTAGATTTCGCAACTTGAGTATCCATTTGGCTCAATGGGTACTCAAGTTGCGAAATCTAACCTTATGAGGAAGAGGTTGCGAGTTCGAACTTGGGGGAGACCCTATATTATTCATGGGAGTGTGAATAATAATATGGACAAATGATCTCGGTGACCGGCGTCCTTGTGTGGCGTGGCTGGCCGAGATGGGACAATATTATGTGGTACTATGGCTAGGCGTTCGCCCCGAGGGGGTGCGCCCGCACCTGGGTAGGGGGCACGCTGTGCAACCCAGGGTGTGACATATATATATATATATCTAATAAAAATTTTCATCCAAATTTTCCATTAGTAATAAGGTATATATATATCTCATATATACATAGATATATAGATATATATATTTAATCATAATTATATATATAGTTTTTCATAAATCATAACTATATATATTTAAATCTAAACTATATAAAACTATATAGCTTTTTAGATATCTATTTAATAAAAATCTCAACTATATACAATTCATATATATATATAGTTCGAGAGATATATATATCTAGTAAAAATTTTCATCCAAGTTTTCCATTAGTAATAAGGTATATATATATCTCAAATATACATAGATATATAGATATATATATTTAATCATAATTACATATATAATTTTTCATAAATCATAACTATATATATTTAAATCTAAACTATATAAAACTATATAGTTTTCTAGATATCTATTTAATAAAAATCTCAACTATATACAATTCATATATATATAGTTCTAGAGAAATATATATCTAGTAAAATTTTTCATCCAAGTTTTCCATTAGTAATAAGGTATATATATATCTCAAATATACATAGATATATAGATATATATATTTAATCATAATTACATATATAATTTTTCATAAATCATAACTATATATATTTAAATCTAAACTATATAAAACTATATAGTTTTCAAGATATATATTTAATAAAAATCTCAACTATATACGATTCATATATATATATATATATATATATATATATATATATATATAGTTCTAGAGATATATATATCTAATAAAAAAAAAATTCTTCCCCTAATTTGGTGGACTTGGCCGGGCCATGGACCGTACGCTCTGATACCATTAAATGTCACACCCCGCCCAGACGCGCCTAAACCGGCGGTACACTCGCGGACGGGGAGCGCATTTGAAATTAAACAATGGTAATAACAGAGTATGCAGCGAAAACACGATTCAATACAAGTCCGATTTCTTTTAATTCAGAATACATTTGTACATGAAATGGTTAAGAGAACATTCTCCCAAAAATCCCCATTGTTTAATACAAAGGGTACAAAATGTGGGCCTCATAAACTTGCACTCAGTCCACCCTAACTTCCTGTGAAAATTTAGATAATAACGGAGTGAGCTTAACGCGCTCAGTGGGTAAAATAGTTCCTGAATATAACAATTAATAAAGCAAATTCATAATCAAATATCTTAAATACACATCAGAACATCAATCAATATGTACGTATGCGTGACACCGTCTCGTATGGGTTTGATGATAGTACATTGTCTGAGTTCATGTACAGATGTCCTTCCTCAGGTGTAGCCAGGTTCTCATTGTACGTCCCTCCTCAGGAACGATACTCAGGATTCAAGTACAGATGTCCTTCCCTAAACGTAGCCAGGTTCTCATTGTACGTCCCTCTTCAGAGAAATATAATGAATAGCGAGCATTGCTCCTAACTATTCTATGAATCATAAACCACACACGTCCCTAGGTGGTGATATGTATAATGCCAATGCATAAACTGGTCTAGTTTACTAGTCTGGTCTTTACTTAACATTTAAACTGACTTTGGTAATGTCTGGTGATCCTTATCAGGGTCGGTATCACGACATGCTAGGTTAGGACATTCAGTATTACTTGTATAAGCTGGTAGCTTTCAATAAGACCAACCAGATCAGTCTCCAGTTGAGAGGTGAGACACGAGGTCTGCTTAAATACCAATCACCTAGAGCAGCACGCTGCCTCCCGTTCGCTATTTAAAGTTACTACTAATCCAGCATTACAACAGTGTAATACATGAATTTCAAATATACAGGCATAAGTATAACAGTATTTACATTATACGCAATAATGTTGTGTAAATGAATGGTAGACATAATAATAAATGAATGTAAACTTTAATAAAAGTTATAAGACACACAAACCTATGTTTCGTTCCCCACCTTCTGATAAGAACTTCTTTCAGAACTGGCGCTTTTCCCCGAGCAGAACTACGTTGCACCGCACAGAGAGTCTCAAAAGACTAAAACTCCAAATGAGTGAGAAAGAGGAGGAAAAATCACAAGGAGAGTGATTTTGGTATGAGAAATGAGGATGGGGAGGGGTTGTTTATATAGGAAATTTTACGCCCGAACGTTCGGGCATGTCAGCCCTGAACAATTTTTTTTTTTTTTTGTGCAATCCTAGGGTATTACAACAAATCCCCTTGGAAAGCTCTCCTTTCTCCTTCTCCCTCTTTTCCCCTTTCTTTCCCTTACTTTTGGTCCAAAATGGACAAAATTGGGTGTATTTTGGCTTATAATCACGTGTTGGGCCCACACATGGCCAACACTTGAATTTTTTCAGAAAATAGACCATAGAGCGTGCTTCGTGTTTTGGCCTGTTTCATGGAGGGCATTCCTCCTTCATGGAGCCAATTTCATATTTCAACTTCGTGTTTCTCGCTCAATACACACCAGAAATTCGCGTATAATAGGTCAATTTCTATGTAAAAGCGCATTTCAAACTCATTTTTAATATCCCCTTGTCCATTTGAGACACCCCTCATAAAGTTATAACCGAATCAACATAAAATTACACCGTATACAAACAAAGTATAAATATAATACACATCAAATACATAGACAAGCACCTAGAGTCGGGCATTCTACGTCATATGTGAATATTAATCATTACAGTTCTGATGCAAGACAACAGAGTTCTTGTGTATGCTTTTAGGCAATTGAAAGTGCATGAGAAGAACTACCCCGTTCATGATTTGGAATTGGCGGCAGTAGTTTTTGCTCTAAAGCTGTGGAGACATTATTTTTATGTCGAGAGGTTCACATAATTTTCTAATCATAAGACTCTGAAGTACTTGTTTGATCAGAAGGAGTTGAATATGAGACAGCGTAGATGGCTTGAATTCCTTAAGAATTATGACTTTGCACTGGAGTATCATCCTAAAAAAGCCAATGTTGTTGTTGATGCGTTGAGCGGAAAATCGGCTGAAATGGACATTGTTGCTTATCAGGTGGCCTATGAGCGGCAATTATTGGAGAGGATTTTGATGATGAGTATATGCTCTGTTGAGCCATCTTTAGATATAAATTCCCAGATGCAAGCACAGCTGTCAAATACTCATATTCAGATGATCAGGTATTTGCAGCTGCATGGTCCAAATTTTGGGATGTATGATGTTTGACCTGCAATACTGATCGAGTTGATTGGCAGAGATACAGATGACATTCTGATGTTTCAGGGGAAACTATGGATTCCGTATGATCCAGAGTTGAAAGATGAATTACTCTTAGAGGCACATAGATCGCACTATACTATCACCCTGAAACGACCAAGATGAACCATGATATGAAGCATACAGTTTGGTGGCATGAGATGAAGAAGGACATAGCTAAATATGTTCGAAAGTGTGGAGTGTGTCAGCAAGTGAAAGTTGAGCACCAAAGGCCTGGAAGACATATGCGACCATTGACCATTCCAGAATGGAAGTGGGAGCACATCACAATGGATTTCATTACCTTACTTCCTAGGTCTCAAGGTAGATATGATGTCATCTGGGTAATTGTTGATAGGCTTACAATGTCTGCGCATTTCCTTTCGATGAACACCAGAGATTTTGTAGACCAGTTTAGCAGATTATACTTGCGAGAGATTATGAGACTTCATTGAGTTCCTGTTTCGATTGTGTCGGACATATATTTGAGGTTTACTTCGAGATTCTAGCATGTGATGCTGAATCAAATGGGAACTCAGCTCCGTCTCCTTATTGTATTTCACCCTCAGATGGACAGACATTTTGAGAGAGCTATTCAGATGCTAGAGGATATGCTCAAGTCGTGTATTTTGGAATTTGGTAAGGAGTTGGAATGAATTGTTAGTACCCAAGAGGGGGTGAATTAGGTGTCTTGGCCAATTTAGTCAATTTTATATTTTCTTATTTTATCCTTGAATTAGTTAAGGCATTTATTCAAATATGTCTTGTGGAAGAGAAATTTAAATGCAAACACACAAGGTTTCTATGTAGTTTGGAAAACTTTTTCCTACTCCACGCTTAGAGAAACCTTCTCTAGGATTCCACTATCTCAGATTCACTTACCGAGTGTGAATCAAACCGCTACAAATTCATTTTTACAAGTTCAAGACATACCTATCCTTTTATGGGCTAAGGATAAACCTTCTACTTCCTTTTGCTGGATAAGAAAGAACCTAAAATCCTTTTACTAGGCTAAGGATGAACCACTTGACCCTTTTTAATAGAAAGAGTGAAACTTTGATTCCAACTTAGGAATCTTAAGTGAATCAGATTCACTTGACTTGGTTGTTTCAATCTTGAAATAAACCAAAACTCTAATTACAAATATTATAATGAAGCTCAACATATAACAATTTCAAGCAATACAAGATATGAAATTAAAGCTCATGGATTGAGAAAACTTACAACCATATACCTTTCATGTATCCATATTGCCCATTTGAATGATGTTGAAAAATGTGCATGATTGATGCAAAAAATGAAGTGCAAGCCGATAAAATGAAAGGTTCCCTTTGGATTTTGATTTGAAAATGATGAAGATGAAGCTTGAAATCAAAAACCCTTTTGATCACATGAAATCTCTTGAAATGTATTTCTTCAAGGATGAAGATGGAAAACACCGGAGATTTCTTCAAAGTGATGGAACTCTCAAAAATGCCACTTGAAAACTTGTTGAAATCACAAGAAAACTTCAAATGATTTCTTTTCAAAATGATTTTCAAAAGCTTGAAGAAACTTGCATTTTTGGCAAAGATGTGGGGAACAAAATGATGTGCACAAGTTTCACATTTTGCAAAAGGTTGCTCATTATGAGCTAAGACACATATTTATAGAAAAATATTTTTAGAAAAGTAAGAACTATGGTTTTATACATAGAACCTCGTTTCTGTTCAAAATGAACTTGAAAACATTTCTCTGTTTTCGTCATGAAAACGCATTTCCTTTGAGAGAAACGTGTTTCTGTGTGAAATTCCAGAATTGCCCAAAAAAAAGGAAACGCGTTTCTCTTAGTCGAAACGTGTTTCTGTCTGCATTTCCTGAGAGCAAAATTCTGGCAATTTTAAGGAAACACGTTTCTTAAATAGGAACGTGTTTCTGCTCGACCGAGGGAAAATTTTCACTAAATACGTGTTTGTTCAACAGGATACACATTTCTGCTTGACTGACTAAAATTTTTCACCAAGTCCAAACTTCAATACACAAAAACTTAAACGTGTTTTCTTGATAATTTTGCAATTAAAATATGTTTTCATGATAAACTAATGTTAAATACAATTGTATGAACTTTAAAGCATTGTAATTGAAATACTTTTGAGATCAACACATAAATCAAAATCATTTTGATCAAACAATCAAATTTTGACTTTTATGAAAACTGTTGATTTATCAAAACAAGTATGATTTTCAAAATCATTTTAAAACATATGCATGACTTTGGAAATAAATGAGCAATATAGAAACAAGAAAGATTACAACCTAATTTTACTTATTCTTGTAAGCTCTCATCCTTTATCATCAAGTCAACTCTCTGAGCTTTTAACTTTGACTTTTTTTAATCCACTTGAGTTGACATTTACTTAAATCTTGTATTGGCCTTTTGACTTATCCTTGGTGCTGAAACATGCTTAATTCAACCATTAGCACCATGGTTAACTTGTTTGTTAGCATCAAAACACTTAGGAGAATTCTAAGTGGAAAACCACTTAGGTCAACATGAATATCTTCATTTGTGTGAGTTTACCTATAATAATAACTATCAGACTAACACTGGCATGGCACTATTTGAGGCTTTTTATAGAAGGCTTTGTAGATCTCCTACTTGTTAGTTTGAAGTGGGAGAGTCATAAATTTTGGGGCCAAAGGCAATTGTAGCACAGACAAAGAAGATATAGAAGATCAAAAAGATCGAAGTTGAAGGCTGCTCAAGATAGGCAAAAAAGCTACTTCAACAAGCAACACAAGCCATTAGAATTTGTTGTGGGAGACCAAGTGTTGTTGAAGATCTCACCGCAGAAGGGGCAGATGAGATTCAGTGTGAGAGGAAAGTTAGCTCCTCGATTCATTGGGCCATTTGAGATCCTTGAGAGGATTGGTCTTTTGGAGTACAGGCTTGTTTTGCCACCTCAGCTCAATTCATGACATATTCCACGTATCCATGTTGAGGAAGTACATTTTCATATATGAGTTTATGTTCATGCTTAATACATTTTAGATGTGTATTGGTTGATGTGAGAAATGTCTAAGTGTAAAATTCTAGAAATGGGTACGAGCAGCGCACTCCTTGGGCAAACAGAGAGCATTGTTTTATCAAGGTCTAGAGAAGCACTCTCCTTTGAGCACAGATAGAGAGGGTGATTTCTCAAGAAATGATGAGAAGCGCGCTCCTTCAGGAGAAAAGCACGCTCTTTGCATCTGGGCATGTTTTTTAAAATTGTAAGTGTGTGGGCCCAATAAAGGTATAAAAGGAAACTCACCTCTTTTACTTCTCATATGCATCATTTTCAATTGAGAAAGAAGGAAAACGTGAGAAGAGCAGGAATTGGGAGATTGAGCTAGGGTTTGAGGATCTTGGCTCCAAAGGTAAGGTTTTTATCGTAATTTCTCCATATCGTTGCTTCTTTTGATGAATTTTAGCTAGAAGTTGCAATTTGGATGTCATGCATGTGCTGGAATTGAGATTGGAGTTAGGGTTTTTGAAATTAGAAACCCTAACCTTGTGTTTTAAGCTTGATTTCCATGATTCGGAGTAGTTTCAATGGATTTGATGATGAATTTCATGGAAATTGATGTAGTAATCTTGTAAATTGGGAATTCGGCATGCATGTGGGTTTTGATGGAAACCCTAGTCTATTGGAAGTGTAATTGTTGCTTCTAATCTAATTTTTGGTGGTTTTGATGTGTTTAAAGATGAATTAATGGGAATTTGAATTGAGAATTGGTTTATGGAGGTTTGAGAATTAAATTGGGAATATGTGTAGATTGGAAATTGATCATGTTGTATAAATTATGTTTATTTAAGGACATTGAGATTGGTTTGATCAATTAGGAGGTTGTCTAGCTTGGTTTATAGACTTTTAGATTGGTTGTAAGTATTACACACTTTATTCTCCATTTATGGCATTTTATCTATATGCTTGAATTGTTTAAATGTATGCATTTTATGATATATGTGCATAGTATTTGTATATCATGAACATGTTTTGGACACATGGTTGTCTTGGGTATTTTGAATTAAATACCTGCGAGTGTGAGTTACCATTCTACTTACTTGTTCTTCGAGAAATGTTTCGCCGATGTTACTTGGATTGGTACTTGTGGTATGGTCTTTCCTTTGTGAAGAATGAAAGGGTAGAATAGTGGATGTCGCGACCCCTGGCAAAGGGTGACGTCATGACCGACATAGAATACCACATACACCATACATAGATGTATACAATACTCTATCAACCATCCACATAACCTAATTTCTACAAAAATTTTGACAACACATCCCCATAAAATGGACATAATCACATATCACCTTATTAACATCATTCATTATCCACATAAAAACGTATCATCTCACACATATCCAAATATCATACATTCCCACATCAAAGTCTATAAATACATGTCTGTTTCATATTCTACCACTCAACTCATCTATATGATATTATATACAATATGAGGTGATATATATATATATATATACCAAAATAAAACAAATTCCCAAACTCTTCAAACACGTACATCAAAATAAGAGGAAGAGATTGCTACTCTTTTTGCGCCTTTCTTCTGCCTTTAATATCCTTCCCTGAAATGTTTGAGAAGAAGGGTGAGCTACAACAAGCTCAGTGAATAATTTCCTAGTTATGACATTTATATGCATTTAAATAAACATGCAGTTCAAAGTGTATCAAATCATTTCAATCATATATGTAGCATTTAAACAATATACATACATGCTCAAGAACTAGCTTCCATGCATTCAATTTCCAAATCATGCAAGGTTTTATAAATCACACATCTATCTCCCTCCTTCTAAGTAATAAAGTAGGTCTAACCCCTCGTTCGCGCCTCAACAAGGGTAGCCACAACCTCACATTAGTCATTTTCAATTCAAATCATTTCTAGGATCTTAATCCTAGTTAGGATAGTCCTACAGAACCGTGAGCACTTCAACCAGCACTCATACGGGGCTAATTCCTAACGAAATGATCTTATGCTTTAACCTGTGCTTGCAAGTCTTAAACATGCTCTGTTTCCTAAAACATTTCATGAATTTCAAATCAATGCAACATATAATTATACATAGCATGCTTAGCATTCAAATTCATTTTATATTTACAATGCCATATAACATAACCAAAGAAAGGAAAATAATCACAAATACCAACGTCCGCCTACTCTCTAACACCAACTCCAGTACCAACATCTAATCAATAAATATAAGTTTATCACACAATCATTTCATATAACCCATAATCAATTTCCAGATAATCATATTCATTTCATATATGACTCCTAATTTTCCAGTTCATTCAATAAATTTCCTAATGCTACTTAGGTCTCACATAGAGGTAAGAGGCAGTCCAAATAATTTCTACAACCATCTAAAATATTTCTGAGGCAAAGAACAATAGAAATAGGCTTCCTAGCCACATTTTCACTAGTTGCCAAGTCCATTTCATTCACCAGAACCATATATCAAGTTACTAAAAATATTAATTCATATCCAAAAATTATGAGACCTGTACCAAAATGTCCAAAATTGATTCATCTATCTTTCTATACTCTGAAATTGAAGTTTCATTGGGATTTAACATGATTCCAAATGTCTCCAGTGTCCAATTTTGCTTTCGGTAACTATACCGGCGCCAATATAACAATTGAACACAAACAAACTACATATTGGGTTTTTCTTCTACGACGGGAGTGATAATCAACCTTTCCAACATGTTTCTAGTCCAAGTGGGTCAAAATCATATTTTCGAAAATGTTATAAACGGCTCCGATAGCGAAAATTAGTCTAAGGGAAAGGTTATTCTTTGCTCTAATAGAAATTTCACAAAGAAATTGGGTGAAAAACACTTACCTACGATGAAGATTGAGCCAAAAACCAGTGTTTCTCCTCTCCGACACCTTTTCCCTTCGTCTTTGGGTTGGAAGTTGCTGAAAATGAGCAAAAACATAAGTAGCTCCCGTGGTTTTATAAAACTCCATCGCCACACCAACCATATTTTAAGAAATCAATTTTTTCTCAATCCAGTCAACTGGATTACTCTCCTCTTTGTTTTTGACCAATTTTCAATCGCGTCCTTCACTCCATCAGTTATACGACCAAATGAACGAGGAACATACATGTATTCTATATCAAAATATATGTAAAGATACACTCTGCACTTATATATGGCATAATTAATGATTGTTAACATGCCAATTTTGAATTATCCCACCTGTCGACCATTTTCCTATTTCTTTCTTGTTTTCCACACTCTCCAGTCGCACATACAATCAATACACCTCATACATCACTATACAAGGCTTCTATGTATGGAATACGAGTATAATATGCCTCAACATACATACAAGTCAACCAAATTCATTGACTAAAAATACGAGGTGTTACACTGGATGATAGATGTTTTGTTCTAATCATTCTCTATAACGTGAAATAGGTAAATGTATAAGCAGAATTATCTAGAATTGACCTCGGTTGAGGCGTGTGCATGTTTTGTAGAAAAGCTTATATTTGATTTACATGATTTAGTTTGATTCATGTATGTTATCTTTGATTGATGCATTTGTATTTGTAAATGTTTCCTCTATGGAATACATGTTTTATAAATGCATTTATGGTTATAATTGTGAGAATATTTCACTGAGCTAGTTAAAGCTCACCCCTTTTTTCCCTCTTTTCTCTGGTTTAGATCCAAAAGGAAAAGGCAAGGCTTAAAACGTTATGTGTAGCCTTTTTCTTCTTGGATGTAGGTCACACAAATGGGGAAATAAGGTTGTTTATTATATTTTGATTCTTTTGTTCTTTTGTCATGTATATAACTATCACAATGTAAATATATATACATATCACATAGATGGTTTGTGGTTATGAAATGTATATGACTTCCATTTGGAGAGTAGATAATTGTTTAGTCAGGTGTTAATGTATGTTGGAACCATGTGGATGTACAGGTTATAAAGATATTAATCTTGTTGGATTTGGAGTAAATCTTATGGTTATTATATGCATTGTCATATACAGGATGATTATGTTTGTACAGGTATTACTTGTGTATTAGGTATAGGCTGAGCAGTGCCTCAAGTTTTTTTCTAGAATTGAAGTGGCATTATCTGGGGTACTGTGCCGGTCGTGACGTCACCCAGACAGGGGTCGCGACGACCCATTTCATCATTTGCAACAAGACAGTAGATGCCTTACATGTGGCTAAGATATTTTTTAGGGAGGTTGTTCATTTACATGGGTCACCTACCTCTATTGTGTCTGATAGTGATGTCAAGTTTGTTAGTTACTTTTGGAAAACCTAGTTGAAGTTGTGTTGTACTCTATTGAAGTTTTCTTATGCTTTTCAACGACAGACAGATGGTCAGACTAAGGTTATTAAATCAAAGTCTTGCGTTTTTACTTAGATTCTTAGAGGGGGGATGAGCCAGGTAATTGAGATTTGTTGTTACCTACTGTGGACTTTGCCTATATTAATTCAATTAATTGTTCTACTGGCAAGTCCTTGATTGTTCTTGGACAGTCCTTATTAGCCTGTTCCTGATTGTCAGCCATCTGCTTTTGCTGAGTCTTTTGCCCAACACCTTCATGATTTAAATGTTGATATTAAGCGAAAGATTGTACTTTCCTATGTGATTTATAAGTTTAATGTTGATTTGCATCGTAGAAATGTAGACTTTCATTTGAATGATTATGTAACGGTTCTTATCCTCGTAATTCTTTTAAAAAATTGCATGCCCGTTCTTCTGGCCCATTTCGAGTCCTTTAGAAACTTGGACCTAATGCATATGTGCTTAACTTGCCTACTAATATGAATATTAGTCCAATTTTCAATGTGGAGGGTTTATATCCTTATTGAGGTACTTTTGAGCCTCCTGTGCCAGTTGGTTTGGCCTATAGATATTTCTTCTGCTCCTGTTGCTCTTGTTCTGAGGCTGCCACTTTTGCAATGATCTGTTCCTGATCAGATTGATATTGTGCTTGAGAAAAAGATTGTTTCTACAACTGATGGTGGTTTTTAGCGTTATCTAGTTACTTGGGGAGGTCATCCCATTTCAGATGCTATGTTGATTGTTGAGGATGAGTTTTGTGGTCTTAATCTTGATTTGTTTGAGTAGTACTGCCACCTTCACTCATCGGACTCGAGTTTTTTTAGCTGGGAGAGATTGATGCAGGTTGCCCGTGATTGTCATATTCCTCTCGATATTATCGTTTACAGCGACATTCAACCGATTTATTCCTTTTTATTTTTTATATTTATTTCCTTTTATTTTATTTCGATGTATTTCCTTTATTAGTATTTCCATATTCAATGTATTTTCATTAAAGTATTTTTTGTTTGGAAACATCTGGTTTTCTAATTTTGGTGATAGCTGAATTTCTATATTTTGGGTAGATTAGATCATTATGTATTGAGGAGATTGTAATTTAAAAGGCACATTAGATAAATTGAATAATAATTGCTCCTACCTTCTTGTCTTCTCTTTCTTCTCGCCATTACAGTTAGCCCACGACATAAAGAGTTTTTTCCCAAGCAAAGGTCGCGTCTACCTCACCTAGTGACGAGAGTTGAGCTAATCGTGTCCTTAAAGATCACGAGTATGAGCTCTAACAACTTTATCATCTTGATTGGTGGTATAACACTATTTCGCCAAAGTACTCCTTACTCTTAATTTTGAGCTCACAACAATTATGTCAATAGCATACCTATTTTTGGGAAAAAAAAAAATATTGGTAAAAATTTCTTATGATCTCCTATTTAATGTAATAGGTTGGGCATATATCGTGAAAATAAAAGAATATATATTATAGTTTCAACTAATTGATCATCAATATAGTAGTTTTCTTAAGTTGTGTTTGGTTCACTATTTGAAAACAAAAATATAATCCAAAAGGAGAAAATTAGAAAAACGATTTTTTATCGTTTTCTGAAAACAAAATGTTTTCTTAACAAAAAAGTGAAAAACTATATTTGAAATATTTTGAACCAAACAAGTTTTTGGTGTTTTCAAATTTTTGGACACAAAAAATTATATCGAGATCATGAACAAAATGCTGCCATAATTTTCCTTTTGTTTTTTTTTAGTAAGTCTCACACACAAGCAAGATTTAAGGGCGTACTAAAAAAAAAAGGACTGCAAGTTTTTTTTTTTTGGAAATACACAACATTCTTAATTTGAAAATAAAAGTTCACAACAGTGAACAATCACTTGTAACTAATTGGATTATGAGTAACATGCAAGATGAGCGATCCCAATAATTTTGAACTATACTTTACTCACAAGAAAATTTAATAGTCAATTGAATACAAGCATTAAAGTGATTCAACTTCTGACAACAGTAAGATATTTTGTGAGTGGGAGCCACTAGAATTATATCCGATTACGAAATACGAGTCTACCAGAAATCAATACATTATCATTTCAACAAGTATTAAAGACTAGGTGCCATTTTTCTCCTTCATCAACAGTACTATAATAACTTTTGAAAATATTAAAACCAAAAACAGTTTTATCCAAATATAATTCCAAATCTTTATGTGTTGATTATGACGAACAAA
The DNA here is from genome assembly GCA_035771175.1 of Paratinospora sagittata. Lineage (NCBI taxonomy): Eukaryota > Viridiplantae > Streptophyta > Magnoliopsida > Ranunculales > Menispermaceae > Paratinospora > Paratinospora sagittata. Next base: position 13,902,962 of record CM069612.1, read on the forward strand.
GACCTCGATGAAAAAGAATCACTTCCAATATATTCAAAATAGAGCTTTAGTAACCACTTTTAGATTGTATCAATATTTATATTTGTGTTGAGATTAATATATTTCACTTTTTATCAAAGTTTGTTTCCCAACGTATATTCCAATTTTGTTCTATTTCCAATAAAAGCTCCCACCAAACCTCATTATACTACCATTATAAACACAACGAGGATGTTTGAATATTTTTCTCTAAACGAACATAATACATACAATATATTATTATTATTATTATGTCAAATATATTTTTTATTTAATGTTTGCTATTAACTTGATGAACTTCGATTTTGAGTCGTATTCTTGAATTATTTTAATCATATTGATGAAAAAATGACATCAGACTCTTCGAAATTCAAAAACATAGATTGCTGACCTCCTTGCCCACAAACCAGAAACATATATATATATATATATATATATATATATATATATATATATATATATATATGGCCTTAAACAATTAATGACCTTCAAAATATTTATTAGAGCTCATCTTTTTCTGTATTCCTGGTGGGTTGTTGGCTCGGCTTTCAATGACCTCCTTTGTTGGCTGAGTCCTAAAGACAGTTCACACCTGTTAAGACTTCTTTCGCATGCAAGTCAATCTCTCTCCTTAATTAGACACTGATCTCTATTCTTTCTTTTCAATCTTCTTTTCCACTTCTCCTTAAATCTTCCTTTGTTTTGGGGCTCTGCTGGGTCATCATGATCAAGACGTTTATTAATTTAGTCGTGCCTATATATCGTGACCCCCTTGATTCGTGCTTATAAATAACAGTTGTTGAGAGTGATCCAATTCTCCTATCCTTTCTCCTCGGGTAATTAATAAATTTAGGTTTTATTCGTTCCCGGCCTTTGGCTTTTCCTGTGCTCTGATGGCTCCTGAGGTCTCTGGAGCTAATGGAAACCATTCAAAATCAATGGAGGAAGGAGTTTCAGTGAATTTTGGTGGTTGTACTGATGCTCTTCGTCACCAGGAGGGAAATCCGAAATCATCTGAAAAAAAAACAGGATGTTCTCTTTCTGTCTCTTTCATGCAGAAGGTATAATAGTTCTTCATTTGCTTCTCTGTATTAATTTAAAGGAGAATCATTTCTTAATTTCCCCTTAATTTTTGCACTGTTTGTAATTTATATTGATCTCTTTGTTTCAGTAGTTCTTGGTTCAAGAAAAATTTCTCATTTTTAACTTGAGATTTCATATATCTATTTCAACCTTAATTGGGTCTTGAATTCTGCCATCAAAAGAAGTAATGTCTTTTTTTTTTTTTTGTCATTTTTAAGTTTTTGACAAGTTAAATGGCCAAACCGGCCTAATTGAGTCTTTTTTCGGATCAAAATCCTGAAGGGTATTATGTATATGTTTATTTCCCTTACAAAAGTAGATATGGTGAATGGTTCTGTTACAGTTGATTGCGGAGGTTCTAGGGACATATTTTGTGATATTCGCGGGGTGTGCTTCGGTAGTTGTAAATCTTAGTAAAGACAAGGTTGTCACATTCCCTGGGATATGCATAGTGTGGGGACTAGTTGTCATGGTAATGGTGTATTCAGTCGGCCACATCTCTGGCGCTCACTTCAATCCGGCTGTCACCATTGCCTTCGCCACTTGCCGCCGATTTCCATGGAAACAGGTACCGTATATACTCAATTATATGTTATACATAGATAGAGATTAATTAATTTATTAGCTTATATATTGGTGTGTTTCAGATATGTTGGTCGCAACCCCCATTCTCTCTTCTTGTTTTCCTTTCTTAAATTGTTGCTTCTTTAATTAGGAGGCTCACCAAACTTTGACCATCCAAGGTTATACTTATACATACAAACTTGATAATACCGGGCGGAGTTCTTGATGATTTGTTTTTTTTCTTTTTTGGTGAATTCATTCATCTGTTGCTTCTTTAAGTTTTTGATATCCTCCTGTTGACTTGGGTATTCCATTTAATTAATTAAACTTCAGGTGCCAGCGTATATCTCGGCTCAGTTATTAGGTTCGACCCTAGCGAGTGGAACCTTAAGGTTGCTGTTCGGAGGGAAGCGCGAGCACTTCGCTGGAACCATACCAGCAGGTTCAGATGTTCAGTCTCTTGTGCTCGAGTTCATCATTACTTTCTACCTCATGTTTGTCATCTCCGGTGTCGCCACCGACAATCGAGCGGTTAGTACTTTTAGCTGCCAAATTCATTTTTGATTCACACGAAGAAAAGGGTTGTCTTTCTATACACGTCGTTGTTGTTAGGGACTTTATAATATATAATACAATTAAATGCCAAAAACATCACAAACTGTAATTTAAAAAAAGAACTCAAGAATATTCCCTTTTAGGCCATTTTTTGTCTATTTCGAGCGTTAGATTTATATGCTTTGATTTGTATTATATGTTGCAGATAGGAGAACTCGCCGGGCTAGCTGTGGGTGCCACTATCCTGTTAAACGTTCTTTTAGCAGGGTACGTAACAAATATTCCACTTCTCCCTATACACTTCTTTTCTCTTTTTTTTTTTTTTTTTTCTTCTTATGATCTTTAACATCTCAAATAGAATTTTAATTAATGCCGCTTAGGTATAATAAAAGATTTATTATGGGTCTTATATCTTTTATTACATGATATACCAAAGGCCAATTATATATGTTATAAATCTTAATGTAGCCTAATATAGTACAGTATAGATGGACCGTCTATACTGAAGGTGGTTGATGAGTAAAAGTCTTAGGATCAAAATTTATGTCCCACCTTACTCGTGCTCACTTGAAGAGAATCTCTCAATATTCTTCTTGCAGTATTCGAACGTAAATTAATCTCGCTAAAAGGACGGACGTTACGTGGAAAATCAAAAATAAAAAATAAAATAAAAAAATTCCAATGTAATATTTTCATCGAAATATATATTTATCGTTGACAACCCATTTTTGACACTCGAATGTTGTACAACTAAAAATCGACTTCTAAATGATCTTTTCATGTGACTAAATCAGCTGTTTTACCCTTAAGAACCCATTTTTGACCAAATGTTATTTAATTAAGATCTGACTTGTAGATGATCTTTTCACGTGCCCAGATAAGCTGTATTATTATTTTGCTAACTTACAACGACGTGTGCGTATGTGGTGGCAGGGCCATATCAGGTGCATCCATGAACCCAGCAAGGAGTTTGGGTCCAGCGTTTGTGTCGAACCGTTACGAGGGTATTTGGGTGTACATAATAGGGCCTATTTGTGGTGCTGTGTCAGGCGCGTGGGCCTACAACGTCATCCGTTTCACGGACAAGCCGTTGCGTGAACTGACTGCCAGCGCTTCTTTTCTTAAAAGCTTACGCCGTGACGGGTCCACGTGAACTTTGTCTTCTTTTTTTTTTTCTTTTTTCTTTTTTTTTTTTAAAATAATTAAAGGGGAAGCGTAGCACCATATATAAGCTAGTATTGTACACTGTTAGATGTGTTCACGGAGATTGCTGGTGGATGAATCTCATTATCAAAAGTTCTACCTATATTTTATATATGAGTTTGTAACTACTGTAATTTTATTTTGTTAATTGCACACGTTACGACGAGCATGAGAGTCAATTCCAAGGACCATATAATGTGATGAAATTAAGGATTGGCTAAAATTGAAAAAGTAAGTTGATGGATGTTATTAACTTCTTTTTCTTTGCTTTTTATTTTTTATTTTTTTTATCAAAGATGCATTTTCATGACAGATTAATCTCCAAGATCAGAGTATATCTTCGTCAACAGATACAAGCACAAATTCAAGAAGGATGCAAGCACATAATACAGTTTGATCATAACAGTGCACATGCTGATTCAGTTAACAGTTCAAGTTAGTTAAGGTTGTTATGCTGACTGTTGAGATCAGTTATAACTGTTAAGCTTAGTCCAATAGGTATGAGACATGTGTACATTACTGTTTTAACTAAATTAAAGAATTTTTTTCAGTATATTCTGGTGTATGCAGGTGTGAATTCATGTATATAAAGACTACTCTGTAAACTCAGCTAATCATTCAAGAAATTAGATATTTCTAAAATTTCTTTGTTCTTCCTCTCTTCTTCGTTCTTTGTTTGTAAATTCAGTTATGGTATCATAGCCATAACGATAAATGTCAATGGCGAATTCAAGTAAAAGTACAACAAATCCTTTTTCAAACTCGTTAAATGCATCTCTTTTTGTAAAGCTTGATCGGACCAATTTTTTACTGTGGAAGTCTTAGGTTCTTCCAGCAGTAATTGGTCATGGTTTGGAGGATCTTCTTTTAAGGAAAGTTGCACAGCCTGCGTCAAATCTTGACAATGGTGAAGCTAATCCTGCTTATATTGTCTGGAATAGAAATGATCAATTACTCCTTAGTTGGTTGAGATCTTCGATGATCAAAGGAGTTCTTGGAATGGTTGTTCACTACAACACATCGAATGAAGTATGGAGAGCGTTAGAAAGGAATTTTGCGAACCAATCGAAAGCTAAGGTTCTTTAAATAAAAACACAATTGCAAACAACTAGGAAAGGTAATCTTTCCATATCAGATTTTTGTGACAAAATGGATTCCATTATTGATTGTTAATTTTTGCTGGCAAAAACATTGATGAGCAAGATTTGGTTCATGTTGTTCTCAATGGATTGGGGATTGAATATGACTCGGTTGTTGTCAATGTATTTTCACAACCTCATGTTCTTTCGATGGAAGAGGTTCAAGCCATGCTCATGAGTCACGAGAGCAGGATTGAACTTTCGCATAGTGAAGGTGATCTAAGTCTTAAAAACAATACCAATCCTTCAACAAATCTGTCTAAAAAGAAAACTAATATGCAATCATCTGCTGGTTCTATTAATGGCCGTGGCAATGGTCTTGGTAACGGATAACGTAGAGGAGGATTTCGTGGTAGTCGTGGTTACAACAACAACAAGTTAATATGTTAAGTTTGCCTTAAAGTTGGTCATTTAGCTTCGGTATGTTATTACCGATATGATAAGAACTATCAAGCACCATCTCCATCTTTTTGTTCTTGGCAAGCCACCACAGAATTCGGACTTTCCTCCAATGGCGTACTTAGCGGCACCTAAAATTCTTAATGATTTCAATTGGTATGCCAACAACATCACTACTAATCTTGTTACTAATGACTTCGACAACTTGTCTATGGATACAGATTACAATGGATCTGAACGTCTAGCTGCTAGGAATGGGAAAAGATTGCCTATCTCTCATATTGGAAACTCTTATTAATTCTATGTCATCACCTCTTATTCTTCGTTCTATACGCCATGTACCTGATATCACTAAGAACTTAGTTAGTTTGTCGAAACTAACTAGAGACAACAATGCATTTCTTGAATTTCATGTTGACTCTTGCTTTGTTAAGGACAAGGATACAAAGAAATATACTCACTCGAGGGTGGCTTGAAGATGGTCTCTACATTCTTGGTTCGGATGAAGACGTTCTTGGTCCGAATGAAGGAAAGGTCGCCTTACTGTTAAGCACAACTTGTTCTGGAATGAATGATGATTCTAAGAAGTGGTCCTGTCATGACCCACGACGAGTAACGCCATGACTGGCACGGAACCCCCGGGTATATCCTCCCTCGATACACTTGGCGTTCGGTTATCCTAATATAAGCAACCTAATAAACAAAAATCCCATACATACATCCCAAAACATATGGACATAATCAATTCATTAAAATAAATTACATTCCCAAAAATGTCAACCATAAAATTCCATAAGTCCATAATAAACAAAACCAAAACTAACCATTGGCACAACCCATTTATGTGTTAATTATAAATACATAGGTGTTATTAAGTACATATTTACCAAAATACAAAAATGTACAAAAACACCTACGTCACCAAAAATACGAGAAATGCATCATGTCATTACTCAAGACAATGCATGTCATTCTTCTAAACATGCCAATGCAATCCTAACCCCTCCTGCGTAAGAGCGATCAAAGGCTTGCGTTGGCGACACTCAGCGCCCGATCCGACCAAACAATACTCGTATTCTAGTAGGATTTTTGGGGTTGTGTAGCCCTCGGGATCAGGCCACCACTATAACTACTATGCCTAGGTTGTCCTATCTATACACAAGCCATAAAACCCTTTGCCAAGTTCACAATTAGGGATCACCGCCAGACTTACAAGATTTCTCAAAAAAAATCACAACTAGAAGACTCAAACCCAATTGCTAACCCTATTAGACTATGCTCAAGTTCATTTCATGAATTATTTAAAACATGCATAATACATATATATCAATTCAAATACTTTACACAATACAATGCCACATATATAGAATCCAAATGTAAAGAAACACTCACAAATCGATTGGCTAGACTAGTCAATTCAAATCCAACCACTATGAGTACTAGGATGTCACCAAAACACTCACATGCACCTTAACCTCCAATTGGCTTAATTGGGACACTTGGATCATTCACAAACCCTGCATATACATAGGTTTATTCTTCATTAAAATCAGTCCAAGTACATGAAATTCAACATGATTAGCCCCAATTCAATAGTCAATTAAGACTCTAAAATGGTTGCACCTATGAGCTAACCCATATAGCTCAAACAACCCATTTTATATCTAATTAAACCACATTTAATCCAAAAAAATGCAATAGGTTGATTCCCATGATCCAACCTTTATAATACAATGCATTCAATCATAATTAGGGTCAATTAGACTAATCCCCATGTCAATTTTATCAATTGACTTAGTCTAGGTCAAAATCCTCAAATTTGGGCAAATTTCCAAATTCATGGCAAATCCCCAAATTCATGGCCTAGGCCAAATTTGCACTACACCTAGGGTTTTCAGCAAGCAAGATCAATAAATTGAACAATCAATCATTCACATTTACCCATTAGATCAACATATATGACATGCAACTTGAATGGAAAACCCTAAGTCCATAACCTAGGTTTAGGTCAAATACATGGTTAAACATTAATTACACTCCTAATTCAATGCACTGTTCGGATGTAACTAATTGCCAAAATAAATATCCAATAACTAAATTAATCATTTAGATTCAATAACATCAAGAGACAAACCTTCTGTCCAATATTGAGCTAAATCCAACTGCAGATCAAAGAGATATGCCTCTTTGATTAAGACAATTGTTTCTCCTCTCCAGCTGTAAATACTTTAAATCAGACGATTATATCTCCAAAAATGCTCAACCAGTCAAAATATTAACCAATCATAATGCAACACGTTCAGTTGTGAACCATCTGATGAAGTATCACATCCATCCAACGGTAGGTTTAGAAGATCCACCGACCAGCTGTGTTTGAGAGGTTATATCTCTGAGAAGAAAACTCTAATCAAGATCTCCACCGACCAGAATGAAGAACCATAAGAGAGGAACTGGCTAAAACATTTTCAGCTTGATCCGACCACCGATCTAAGAGATTAAACTTCTGATCATAATGTTGCTAAGACTTCCCTTCAAGCAACTTCCTCTCTCTTTCTCTTCTCTTCTTTTCTCTCAAACTTACTCTCTCAAAAATGTCCCCCAAGGAAGAAAATGAGAGATTGAGACACATGTTACACCCACATGAACCCATTTTGCCAAGTGTTGATCATGCTCCAACACCATGCCAAGTGTTTGTTCAAGGGCTCATTTGTTAGCCACATGGCCTTTACCCAATCACAACCTCACACGTGAGTTGTTAACCAATCCACTAATTCCAACAATTCCATCATTTTTTTCATTTATTTAATCAATACATGTCCATTTCAAATCATGGTCCAATTAGCCCCATTATACAATTTATAACACATACATTAATATTAATATGTCACTATTAATATATTACTTTAGTGACGTGTATTATTATCACTATCAATGTCATTAGCACATAAATGACAATATAAATTTTGATAATTCTCTAAAATAGCATGCAAAGACACTTGAACTAACACACGTCAAGCATCAAATTCGTATACGTACACGTATACGAGTACTCTACAGGTCATGGTGACATCATCTTAAGGTACGGGCATTATAGGTTCGGTGATGAACACTTTGTTTCTTCAAGTTCTTGCAGACAAAGACATGGACCAATTGGATGGTCGCAAGCTCACTCTAGTCAAGAGACATTAAAATTAGAAAGAAGATGAAATTCTACCTCAAGGCTTCCAATTTTACACCTCTAATTTTACGAGGCCTAGTAATTTTTTATGCCTTCTAATTTTGCAAGGTTTCCAATTTCATGTGGTTTTTAAATTTGTGCACCTTCTAATTTCTTTGAGACTTGCTGTAGGAAAGACACTTCTAATTTTATTTGTCTTCCAATTTTTTTTATCTTTTTTTCATTCTAGGAAAATATTTTATTTTTTTATTTATTCATTTTAGGAAAGTATTGTTTAGGGAAGAGCTTGATATAGGAAAGTAAATTTTCTTTATTTCTTTTCTCATTAAGATTTAGATTCTTAAGGAAAATAGCAGTTTTTTATTTCTTATGATTTTTTCCTCTTATTTAAAAGAGCCTATGGTAATGAAAAAGACACTTCAGTAAGTAAACTTTTAATTCTCTTAAAGCATTTTAATCTTCTATTATTTTATTTGCTTTCACTACGTCAGTTGGTATCAGAGCCATGCTTTTTCATGATCTGATGACTAGTTCTCAAAGTGTTAGCTATCTCTCCGACGATGATCAAGAGAGGGCAGTTATTACTAGAGTTGAATTTTAGAATTTCCAACGTGAAACGCGTCATGCACTTTAAGAAATTCAAGTGGCAATCACCAAGTTAGCATTGGAACCCAATCCGCCTCAAGATAGTATGTGAAACCATAGAAATGTTCACACTCATTCTATTTGTCAACGAACTTTAGATGATGATGCTAGTGGCGATGAAGATTATGCTGAAGGCATTCTCAACGCACGTCAATGAGATAGAAGGAACCATGCCTATGAGAAATGGAACTCACGAGATTTTCAAATGAAGATCGACCTTCCAACTTTTAATGGTCATCTTCATATCAAAGATTTTCTAGATTGGTTGGTCGAAGTCAAAAGTTTTTTCAATTACATGGGAATTGAAGAAGATAAGAAGGACAAGTTGGTAGCTTACAAATTGAAGAGAGAAGCTTCAGCATGGTGGGAACAAACACAAGTTGCACGAAGTCGACAAAGGAAATCTCTAGTTCGTTCATGGCAAAAAATGAAACTATGGCAACCTCACACCGTGGACCACCAACCCCACAGGAAATAGCGTGCGGAATAAAGGGGTGGAACGACCGGCGTAGACATCTCCAACTACTCCTTAACCCACGAGAGGTGGTTGAGACCCTACGAGCCTTATTCCAACAACAACAATATAAAAGGGTATTAAACAAATCTACCAACAATAATAATCATCCAAGAAAATATTAATCCATAAATAAACCATAAACTCATCAGTCCATGAAGATGGGCATACACATAAGGTCCAAAAACCATGGGTACAAAAAAATCGTCATATGCCCACATGGTCTGTCTAATAAGTCTCAACTCACCAATACTACAATGTGGTAAGTGTTATAATTGCATAGTCCAAAATATAATATATCATAATTTTAAACAAAGTTCAACCAAAATAATTGCCTCCTAACTCACCTTGAGGCCTTAAATTTCTCTCGCCGGCAAGGCCCTCAAGATAAGACCTACTCCCTTGCCCTTATTCGGGACAGAAGGACCTGAAAGAGAAAAATGAGGGTGAGTCAATGATATCCAGTGAATATAATTCAAATATACCATCAATACTCATTAATAAACATCATGTATGCATGTCAATGTGTAGCATGATTAAAAGCTCATAACATATAGATATCAAACATTTATAATAAAATTCGATGCAAGTAAAAGCCTATCAATTGGGATCCACATTCCATATCCATTAGGGTTAATAGTCCACGTCTATTTCACTATGTCGTTCTTCCCCCAATCATGTTCATTTGGGATTAGTAGTCCACATCTATTTCACCGTGCCTTTTTTTCCCAGATACGTCCATTCTAAACCCTCCTATGACAAGGTCAAGTCTCACCATTAGCCAGGTAGGTGAAGCAAACCAAGGTCATAAGGTTTTTCCAAATCAATGCATCATTCGAGTAATTAAAACACATTCATGCTTTCAACATACAACATATAAGTGATATGATGACATAAAAGATTTAAACATAATAAAGTCTACTCACAACCAAGCCTCGTGAGAGTATCAATCACACATGGAAATCAAACCAAACCAACCAATCCTGTAAACCATAGATTCATGCACATGTATCAATTATCATGACCATCCATACATAGACAAACTAATCATGATCAATTCCTAATCTAATAAGTCCATGTGCATCTAATCCCCATCATGAGTCTCCCATCTCATGATCAACCTCGCATCCGTGCAAATCCACATACAAGACTAATTCCCTAAAACTAAGACAATCACTTAGTTTAGGTCATTCAATCCTAACACAAGTCCAAACCATGATAAATTGATCATAATCAAGTCAATTCCTCAATTCAAATCAATACATCGCATATGACCCAATTTGGGGAAAAATCTTTACAATAGGCATAGAGCCAAATTGCACTAAGTCATACAAAATTAACATAGGTTCAAACATTCTAAACCCATGATTCCACTCAATTTAGGTCAAATTAGATAATCCCCAAGTTAATTTGATCAATTGACTTGGTTTAGGTCAAAAGCCCCAATTTGAGCGAAATCCCCAAAATCAAGCCCTAGGCCGATTTTACACTACAACTAGGGTTTCCAATGGATAAAAATACTGAACACTGCCACCAATCAACTAGAATCATCCATTTATCTAACAAAGTTGACATGCAAGTTCAAAGGAAATTCCTAAGTTCCATTTCTAGGGTTTAGGCCATTACACTTAGATCCACCAATTTCTTGTTAGAAATTGGGAGAAATGGTACCCTTGGATTCCAAATCCACCAAGGAACCCAAATCTATATCATACACCACGGCCTTAAGGGTTTCCAACAAAACCCTAAACTCTTGCACCACCAAAAACGTGGTGAAGTTCATGCAAAATGCATTCCAAGTGTAGATCTAGGTCTTAGAGGGTAGATTCAACCATAAACAAGTCGAAAATGGAAAAAATCAATGAACCCTAGGTTAGGGTCACTTCCAATCCGTGGTCAACACCCTCCCTTAGGTAAAAAACAAGTTCATATACAAATCTACAAAGAGAAACTAGGAAGAAAATGGGACATCATACTCACTTTGGGTGGGATTTGAGCAAACAATCACAAAATCCTAGCTTTTCCCTTTTCTTGTCCTCTCCTCCTCTTACTCTTCTTTCCAAGCTCAAATTCGTGAAAATGAGCTCAAAATAGGTATACATTGCTTAAATAGTCATTTTTTGGCCCACCACTTGAAAACTTGCAAAAACTGGAAAAAAATGATTTTCTGGGTTTTTTTGGCCATACAGTGCGCTCCTCGGGCTTTTATTCAAAAATTTGAGGTTTTCTTCTTCATGGAGCGCGCTCCTTGCTTGTTTTTCAAAAAACCAAACATTTTACACCCCATGGAGCTCGCTCCATGGTTACCCAAAATTTTTGAATTTCAGTTCAACATTGTGCACTCGATACACATTGGGATTTTGCATTTAGACAGACATTTTCTATGTAAAAATGCATGCTAGACTCGATTCTAACATCCCTGAGACCATTCGACACACCCAACATAAAGTTATCATAAAATCAACGCGAAAACATTCTAAATAACATGCATAAAACATCAAACACTCAACCAAACATATCAAGGCAAACACATAGAGTTTGGGCAAAATGCAATTGGGTTATAGGCTAGATGAAATGATTTTCGGGGAGTCACAGAAACGATTATTAAAGACGAGATTTCAAACACCAAATTATGAGAAAACCTTGTAATGATCTCATGGAGACAAGTGTACCAGGTGGCTCGTTACATTCATAGCCTGAAGTACTCAATCTAGGATTGAGAGTCTTTGTAGATTATTTATTTATTAACTGAAGTAGTCAATGTCGTGATGAAGACGGAATATTAGTTAGATCGATCAAAGACTCTTCATGGATTGTGAAGTTCCCTTCAACTACTACAGTCTGCTATAAACAAAAGAAAATAACTAGTTACTAGCTTTCCCACATTGCCATCTACTCGAAGCACAAGCAGCGACGTTCATAAGACATACAAGGCACATGTCGCAGGAGCACAGGAAGCACCAAATACCAACAAGCCTTACGCTCGACCGGCGCATGATAAATGTTACTGATGTAGACAACTAGGTCATCGACATAATCAATGTCCAAAAAAGGGTGAGATAAACTTAGTTGAGCAAGAGGACGATAAAAAAGCTGAAGATGATTGTGTCACTCCTTTTTCTTATGAAGATAATGAAGTGACTAGAAATGATAAAGGAGAACTTTTTCTTACTCATTAATGGTTTGACGGCTACTCCTAACCCCAAAAACTGAAGAACCCTAGAGGCACAATGTCTTTCGGACTCGCTGCACAGTCAATTGCAAGGCGTGTGATGTAAGTAGCAACGAGAATATTGTACCATCAACCATGGTCAAGAAGCTTGGATTGAAGACTAAAAAGCATCCCACACTCAAGATTGGTTGTATTAAGAAGGGCGCGAAAACTAAGGTAACCCATACCTGTTTTGTTTCTTTTACAATTGGGAAAAATTATGTAGGTGAAGCTTAGTGCGACGTCGTTAACAGGGATACTTGTCATATAATTTTGGGAAGGCCTTGGCAATTTGACGTTGATACCACTAATAGGGGTCGAGACAGTGTTTTTATTTTCATGCAAAATGGTCAAAAAATTGTGTTGGGACCAATGATGAAAGAAGAAAATATTCTACTAGCATCTCAAGACAAAAGAAAGTCTGTAATTCTAGTTAACAGTGAATAGTTTCTAGAAGAAGTCAAGACATCTCCAGAAATCTTCACATTAAGGGTGGAAAACGAGAACACCAATACAAGATATTCAACACCATATTGATCTTGTACTAGGTGTAGCTTACCCAATTTATCTCACTATAGAATAAATCCTAAAGAAAATTAGATTTTATAAGACCAAGTAGAAGAGATGTTGCAAAAAGGCTTGGTGCAAGAGAGTAAAAGTTCATGTGTCGTTCCCATTCTCTTAGTACCTAAGATAGATGGTAGTTGGCGGATGTGTATAGATAGCAGAGCCATCAATAAAATCACAATCAAATATCGGTTCCCAATACCCAGGCTTAATGATATGCTGGACGTGCTTGGTGGTTAAAATGTTTTCTCCAAGTTAAACTTACGAAGAGGGTACCATCAGATCATTTGCATCAGAGCAGGAGAAGAATGGAAGACAACATCCAAAACCAAATAAGGCTTGTATGGATGGTTAATAATGTCATTTGGCTTATCCAATGCACCTAACACTTTCATGAGACTCATGAACCAGGCGCTGAAGCCTTCCATTGGGAGATTCATTGTTATCTACTTTGACTATATTTTGATCTACAGTAAGACTGAGTCGAATCATATGCTGCACCTGCGAGAAGTACTAATTGCATTGCAGGAGAATAAACTACACATTACTTAAAGAAGTGTAGCTTTTAACTAATAGTTAATATTCTTGGGATTTGTAGTCAGTTCTACAGGAATCCAAGTTGATGAAGAAAAGGCCTGGACCATTCGAGAATGGCCAGCCCCTAAAACAATACATGATGCGTGCGAAGCTTCCATGGCCTAGCAACCGTTTACAGAAGATTCATCTGAAACTTTAGTAGCATTGTTGCCCCTATAACTGAATGTATGAAAAAGGAGCCTTTTGTAGGAGTGAAGATGCAGAGCAAAGTTTTGCATTGATCTAGGAAAAATTGTCAACCGCTTTTGTTCTTGCGCTGTCGGACTTTGAAAAGTTATTCAAAGTTGAGTGCGATGCATCAATTATTGGGGTGGGTAAGAGTTGTACTCTCACAAGGACGATCGATCACCTTTTTTGCATTTCCTTAGATTTCATGAATAGGTTCAAATGTAGAATCGTTCCTATGAGCTTTTTATTAAGGTCACATGGTCTTTGCCGTACTCGTTCGTTTTTTAAAAGTTCATGAGCATGTCTTAATTTTGCAAAATCACTCTTACATGCTTTTCACTAAGGTCATGTGATCTTTATTCACACAGTCTAACAATTATAAATGTTAAAAATTACAAAGGAAATGACTAGCTCCCAATCCAAGTTGATTGCCAGCACTCACGAGCTTGAGTGGTTGCAGCACCTCCGATTCTCTCACATGATCTAAGGTTAACCTCAAAAGAGGTAAGGAGCGATTGTGGCCCTATTGGGCCTTATGATTTTGGGTATTTATTCCTTGGTGGTGCCTATTGTTGTCATATTTCTTTTGACCCTTTGGTTTTTGAATGATTTGTAAGTGTGAGATTCAACGTAAATATTCTTGCATGACCATGAAATAGAAGATCTTCTATTTCAACTACGGGTGACAAAATGAGCTTGGAACTGTTTTTCACTTTCTTTCGACCCATATTAAAATAGGTACCAACAACGGATAAAATCGAACTATCCGATTTTTAAAACATATGAATATGGATAAACAGTTACCTATTTCTCAAGTCAGGTTGGGTATGAATATATATATTATATTTCTATTAGTATGAGACATTATTCGTATCTAGACTCATAAATTCAGTTTTTTGCCACCCATAATTTCAACCCACCAAATTCTTTTACTCTACCCAATTGTTCTATTTCACCGTGAAAAAAATATTAATTAAGTGGGTAGAACGAGAGAATTTGGTTGTTTCAAATCTAAGTTGATTAACTGACTAATTGGATAGAACATTAAATTCATTGGTTTTATTACAGTGAATTATATCATGGGATATGTGCAATTAACTAAAACTCCAACATGATTAAATGGCCTATTGAATTTTAGGAGTTCAAAAATTAATATTATTGAACAAATCCAACATATATAATTTTTTTATGGTACAAAACAGAAGCCACTTGTCACGTTTAAGTTTGTTAAGATATAACTCATGCCTTGTCAGCCACATAGGATCATGTAACAGTAAGTTCTTCATTTTAAAACCTCTTATAATAAGCTTCCAGTATGTTAAAGTATTCTTCAAAATAATCCATAATTGCTTGAATTTGAATTGATTGAATTCGCGGTGGTGCAAGATATATCAATATCATTAGGAAAAGGACAAACTATTAATCATTAATCTAATTTCAAATTGATTGGTTGATCAACTTAATTTCATCCTAAACCTAGAGATTAGTTAAATAATAATTGGCAAAAAGACCAGTTGATTAGGTGGTAAAAACTATTCCTCGTCATCTGGGAGGTTGTGCATTCTAACAATAATAATAAGAATAAGAATAATAATGTGTTTAAATATTAAAAGCATTAATTAGATCCAAGTTAACAGTGTTTATTTTACTGACCAATCTAATTAACCCAATTAATAAAGATGTGTTTGAATTTTTTTTTTAGCTAAATGTGTTTGAATATTGAAAGCATTAATTGTTCAATCTATTGAAAACATTAATTAGCTACGTGCATGGTGAACAACCACCATATCTACTTTGACCCTTCTTGTGAGAAACATCTAATTAATTAGTTTAGACTAAAGTAGCGAATAGGAATTGGTCCTTCGACTGCCAAAAACATTAATTAATAATATTCAATCTTGCTTTCAATGAGACGTCTACCGGACTAACCAAACGGACCAAGTCGATGATTTATTCTACTTTCAAAGTCTCCAACCAAACAATGGATCATTCAATAATTCTTGAACTTTCCTTTCTAAGTGGAAACTCACGCAAAGGGATGGCCCAAATTAAATAGGGACAGAAAATGGTATATATCAGTAAGCAAGATTTCAAATAGTATGAAGTTGTCCCCACTTAATTAGAAGTGACAATTTGCCAAAAACTAATAGCACACATGAATAGGCATCCCAGGGCCGGTTTAAACTATTTGGGGGCCGAGGCGAGCTACATAAAATGAGACCCTTTATATATTAATAAATAAATATTTTTTTATAAATATTGCTAATATATTAAAATTTAGAAAATCAATACAATAAAAGTCGCAAAATCAACACAAATAAAAAATTATTTCAAATTTTAGACAAATATCCGATAGTAACAATTTTAAGAAAACACTGGTTTACTATTTTGACAACTTCAACGTTGTGCTTATTAATAAAATTATTGTACCTGATCTAAATACAAAATTATACAAAATTAGCAAACCAAAAAAATATGATTGAATTGTAGAAACGAGTTTTTTTTGTTTTTGTTTTTTTTTTTTTATAAAGGTTGACGGACGGAGATATTAGCTAGTGGATAGGGCAAAAAAATGTTACTGAATTACAGTGTAGAAGTAGTTAAAAAAAAAAAAAAACAAGTGGCTGTCGAACAGGGCAGAATAGAAACCGAAAAAAGAACAAGAAGAAGAAGTTGTAGGTTGGGCAAGGCATAAAAAAAGAAGAAGAAGTTGCCAGTCACGGGATCACCGTTGCCGAATTTTTTATTTGAAATCACAGTTCTCTCGACACTTTAGGGTTTTATATTGCGATAAGATTTATTGGTTGCCATTGCCAATCACGAGATTGTCGTTGCGAGATGTCTTATTTGAAATCGTAGTTGTCTCAACACTTTAGGGTTTTATATTACGATAAGATTTTGGGCATTAACAAAGTAAAAAAAATAATTTAATTAAAAAAAGTTTAAAAATTTGTTAAAAATGATATTAAAAAAAAATTAAAAAAAATTAACATATATATATATTAATTTTGGTGCAAAATTTGGGACCCCGATAATTTAACTAAAAATGTTTACAAATGAGTTAAAAATGATATTAAAAAAATAAATAGAAAATTAATATATATATATATATATATTCGGCCATAGCCGAGGACATCTTGTGGCTTTGGCCAAGGGCACTGCTTGGCCTTGGATGAGGAGTTCTCCCCTTGACCACGATTGAGGGCGACCATATTCATGGTCGCAGGTACCATTCCCTTTCACATTGGTCATAACTCAGATACCGCACAAAACGAATAACTTAGATAACGCACAGAACGATCCCGAGGCAAAAAATTGCAAATCAACCTTTGATAGGGAAAGACCATTCACTTCCATTGATGGAGTGTAACATTAAATGCGAAGAGCACCTCTCTTTCAATACAAAAAGGGAGCTCATTCTACAGAGATAGGTATGCTCGAAATCTCCAACTCCCTACACTTACACTTTTTCTCCTAAAAAACCTAACTTAGGCATCAGAGTGTCCTTAGCGACATCAACCTGGTGTCACCGCCCTTTGCAAGTCAGGAGCGAGGCGATTGCACAGGAGGACCTTGGAGTAGGAGAAGACATATTTTATACCTAGTCAACCAACATCATTCCTCAGCCTTGCTCGGGAGATTTTTGGTTGAAACATTTGGCGTTGTCTGTGGGGAGAACATGTATTAAAGTTGTTTCTAACGAAAAATGAATGATCTCGACCTTAGGGATAAAGAGCAAAGATGAGGCCAGGCTGCCTGCGAGATAGAGGAGATCGCCATACTAGGAGAACCGAGGCAATCGATCAAGATAAGAAGAAAGACTGAGCTTGTGTTCAAGTAGAGCTTGGTCCATTTCCTATTACAAAACCTTGACATGTTCGCCTGGTTGCACAGCGATATGCTAGGGATTCTTCAAGAGCTCGCATGTCACAAGCTTAACATCGACCCAAGCCTGCGTCCCGTAAAACAGAAACGGAGATCATTAAGTCAAGATAGAGGTGAGGCGCTACGGGAGAAGTGGACCTGCTCCTGGACGCCAACTTCATCAAATAAACCTACTACTATGAGTGGCTAGAAAATGTTGTTATGGTAAAGAAGACGAATGGGAAATGGCAGACATGTGTGGATTTCACGAATTTAAACAAGGTATGTCCGAAAGACAGCTTCCCCTAACCTCGCATTGACCAATTGATAGACTCAACGACAATGTTGGCCCAGATAGGTGTCCAAAAGGGGGGGGGTTGAATTGGCAAGTTACACCTTTCAATTAAAAATAATGACAGAAATAAAGTGTAGCGGAAATAAAAAAACGAACATAGTAGATTTAGTGTGGTTCAGCCATTGCCTACATCCACTACCTAACCTCCTCAGTTAGGATTTATAAAACTCTACTATTGATACCTCTTCACAGGTGAGGATCAATCCATTACACTTTTCTCAACTTCCTATGTCGCGATCCCCCTCCATATGGCGACGTCACGACCGACACAGAATACCACATACGTCATCCACAGGTGTATATGATACTCTGTCAGCCATCCAATACATCAATATATACAATTTCCAACAATTTCAAAATAACCTCTCCATACAATGAATATCTCTCAATTACACCTGATAAACTCATTTCCATTTATCATATCACATTCTTTCACATAAACATCACATATAAAATTTCTCACGTCTAAGTTCCTAAACAGGAACTATACCACTTATCATTTTCACAGTCACAAGTCTCTAAATAGAAACCGTACACATATTATCACTCCCCTCATCAAAGTGATAATATATAAATATGATATTCTAATTATACAAATTCAAAATAAACAAGTTTTCCAAATCCCTCAAAGCATATGTACATAAAAAAAAAAAACTGAAGAGCTCACTACTCTTCTACCGCATTACCTTTTCCTTTGTCTTTACCTGAAATATTTGAGGGAATTGAGTGAGCTACAACAAGCTCAGTAAATTTTTCCTGTGCATGACAATTATATGCATTTAAATAAATGTGCAATTCAAAGCATGTAAAGAGGTCATCAAATCACATATGAAACATTTAAATATCTTATACATGCTCACAACATAGTTCGAGCTTCCATGCATTCACTTTATAAAACATGCAAGATTTTCATTTCATAGAAATCCATAGCCATCTCCCTCCTTCTAAGTAAAAGAGCGGGTCTAACCCTTTGTATGACCTCTACAAGGTAGCCATAGCCTATCATTACTCAATTTTAATGTCATTCCAAGGATTGATAATCTCGGTTAGGACAACCCACTGCACAATAAGGTTACATATAATTCTCATCGGGGACTAATTCCCAATGGACTGAACTCATGTTTTTGACTTGTCCTTACAAGTCTAACATGCACCATTTTCCAAAACATTTCATGAATTACAGTATAATACTAGAAGTAGTTCAATTCATGAAACATGCTTGCATTCAAATCATTTCTTATGTACAATGTCATACAAGAAACCAAGACAAAGAAAATACTCACAGTGGGTACAGTGTACACCTATTATCTACACCAATTCCACTACCAGAATCCAATCTACAAATATAATCCTGTCATATAATCATTTCATATAACCATAATCAATTATCCAATCAATTTTATTCATTTATAAATCATTTCTAATTTTTCAACTCACTCAATTAATTACCATAAATTCCATTCTGGTCTCAATACATGTGAGGCCGTCCCAATTAATTTATAAAACCCTCAAGAATATCTCTAAGGCCAAGTATAATAGAAATAGGCTTTCCAGCCTCATTTCCACTATTTTTCACGTGTCCCATATTTACCGGATTCATTCAGTCACATACTAAAAATACCAATCGATATCCAAAATTCACAATTTTGATTTCGATATGTCCGAAATTCAGTCATCTACGGTTCTATTGCCTTAAACCAAAGTTTCACTAGAGTTTATGGTTTCAAAGGCCGCCAGTATCAACTTTGGCTTCCGGCTATTGTACCGGTGCCTATATTACACTTAAACACATAAAAATCACATATGTGGGGTCCACACTACTATAGAAATGATAACTTATCATTTCTACATGTTTCCAATCAAAGTGGGTCAAAACTCTATCTTTGGAAACACAGTAATACACTTCTTATAGCAAAAATTATACTGGTAGAATCATCATATGTTGCTTAAAGATCAGTTTTGCAAAGAAAAAGGGTGAAAATGGCTTACCCGAACCTCGAATCGATCGCGAAACCCCCTTTTCTCCTTCGCCGATTGTTTTCCTTTTTCTCTGTTTCATTTTTGGTTTAAAATGGACAAAAAAGGAATAAAATCGTCAAAAAATTGCACCACTGCCTCAACCCAACTGGTGGGGCCCGACAACTCAAATCCAGTAGACTGGATTGGAATCAGTCGACTGGATTGCATCTCGTCGATTGGTTTGACTGTGTTTGTGTTCTGTCTTTTCTCCGCTAGTTTCACGACTAAATGAACGCAGAACATGCATGTATTATATATCAAAATATATGTAAATGACATAACTAACCATTTTTAACGTGCCAATTTTGAGTTAACCCACCTGTCAACCCTTTATACATGTAAAAGTACGCTATAGGTGCCTATACATGTACAAACATACGTACTCACTTAATATACATGCATATCAACACATACTCATGACTTCTATGCACGAAATAAGCATATAATAAGCCTCAACATACGTTCAAGTCAACTGAATACATTGGCTAAAAGTACGGGGTGTTACAATCTCCCCAACTTAAGGAATTTCGTCCTTGAAATTGAATTAAGGAAAATATACCTCAAGTGGTGAGTAGATTTGGAAACTGCTCCCTCACCCGGTCCTCATTATTATTAAATTTCCACTTGACTCTCACTAATGGAATTTCTTCCTTCCTCATCTTCTAGACCTTTTTGTTAGATATCTATATCAACTCTTTCTTATATTCAGTGTCCTCCCCAACTTGCAACTGAGTCACATCAAGAATGCAAGTTGAGTTTGGATAGTACTTCCTTAATATGGACACGTGGAAGACATTATGCATACTTGTAAGCTAAGATGGTAGAGCGAGTCTATATGCCAAAGAACTAATCTTCTTAAGGATTTTAAGTAGTTCGTCAAACTGTGGAGCAAGTTTCTCTTCACCCCAAACCGCATCTGGCCTTTTTGTGGTGAGACCTTTAGCAAAACTAGGTCAACCGCACACATTCCAAGGCCTATGGCGATTATAAACAAACTGTGTATTTAGTAATAACCTTTGACACTAATAACAATAACTCCATAATTTCAAATCAACAAGTTGGAGATTTACAAGGCTTACTATAAAGCCTTCAGGGTGCCATCTTGATGCTTTGCTGATAGCTAGATATACACACACAAGTTTACACAATTAAAATATTCATTCCAATTCCCACTAAAATCTGAATGTACCAGACTCGAGCATGCTCGCAAAGATATAAGTCACTTTCTCAGTCTGTCAACCAGTCTGAGAAAAAAATACCACGCTGAGATGGAGATGGGTACCAAATTGAGTCTGCATCATGTATTAGATCTCAACAGAATCTTCGAATATTAATTCAACATATAAAATATCCAAGCACCCCATAAAATCTTCCTATCTCATACATATACAATTTTCTCAGTCTATGAATAGAATTCTGGTGCTCATTGGAAGAATAAACAGACTTATCAGTCCATCAATGGTCATCCAGATGGTATCATATCTACCCATAACCCATAAGACACCATCTGGATCCCATATTCATTTAACACAATCCACGTCACCAATTCCAAAATCATTCATATTAATATCGTAATCATCCCATTATAAATTCTTAACTCTCTAAATATGAGTAGCAATTAGCTGAACATGTATTTGAGTACAAATATCATCGTATGGAGTAATTGAGAGTACACTCATAACTGTAACTCTCACTCGCAAACAACCTCTGTTAATGGCTAGTTGGTAGTTACCGCTCCATTATCAGCTTATTTCCTGCTCAATGCCTCAGCAACAATACTGGCCTCTCCTAGGTCATTATTTCAATATAAAATCAAATTCTTCGGGAGTTCTTGCCACATTTATTACCTCATATTCAATTTCTTCCCAATCAAATAATTATTTTAGACTCTTAAAATCTGAAAGTAGTGTGACCTTTCATTATAGTGGTAATGCTCTCATCATTCCACAATAACTACCAATAAATTTTCATTCGCACATTGGATAGTTACTCTCATGCACTACCAAATATCTGGATGCACAAGCAGTTAATCTATCCTTTTGTATCAATACATAATCCAGATCTGGACGTGATATATATATTCTTATAAATCACAATTACTTTCAGGTTATGAAAATATTAATACAATCAATTTTGTTTTTCTCTCTTTCAATTTTGTGAGAGCTTCCTCATACTTAACAATTCACACATTATAAAACATTCTTCTTGTTGAGCTTTGTGAGTGGAACAACTAGCTTTAAGGATCCTTCCACACATTTTCTATAATATTCAACTAATTCCAGAGAATTCTTGATTTATGTCATTGAAATCAGTTTTAACAATTCTATGATCACTTTGACCTTTACAGTATCCTTAAAGATACTATTTAGTCTAACTTCGCGATTTAAAAATTCTCATCACAATTGTCCAAACTCACATTCACCAAGCTTGGCACTCAATCAATGCTCTCTTAGTGGCTACAACATAATCCTGAGATGCCATTCATGCTCCTACAGTTTCTTGGAACAAATGAGTATATCGTTATTCAAGACTATGTACTGACCAAGATATGGTTCGTATATCCACTGCATCAATCCCATAAACACGATTGATACATTAATCAAGGTTATCAAAATTTCATAATATCCCTATCTTGTCTTAAAACAGTCTTCGTTACATCCTTCTCCCGAATTCTTAACTGATGGCGCCTAGATCTCAGCGTGATGTCAAAGAAAAAGTTGGCTCCATTTAGTTAATTGAATTCAACTATCTATCCATGGTAGAGGATATTTATTTTTTATTGTCACCCTACTCATTTAATAGTAATTTATACTTAAACATGTTCTACTATAGCTTCTTTTCATATTATCACACATGCTCTCAAGGTGGCATATTAAGGACAATAAATCTTTTTTCCCATTAACACATTTAACTGCACCTTAAGTTCCTACAATTCCTCAGGTGCTCTTTATATAATGGAATGGAGATATGTGTTATACTGACATCAGTTTTATATGCTATCAATCTCTTGTCTAAGTGGAAATTTCGATAATTCATCAAAAACACATTAGTCTACTTGCTTACCATAGGAATTTCAGTCAACTACATGCCTTATCTCTTCTCTAAATTGCTTTATACTAACCATATTCTTCATTTCCTCATCAATAGCTATCTTATCTCAAATAGAAGGTTTTGAAGAAATCAATCCTCAATACTCAAAATGAGGATTTGTCACTTATTCAGAATAATAACTTCTTTTTAGAGAGACACTCGACCTGGCATGAGAGGTAGCCAACCAATCATACCCAATAAAGTATCCAATTCCAAAAATCTTTATATTCTAAAGTCCATACTTATCTTATGACCCTCATATTTATCACACAATGTTTACTGACCATATTAAGGTAGATTCTTTTTCTTGTAGACGTACTCAAAATCAATGATGTACTAGTCTTAATAGAAGATAAATACAATCTATCTACCATATTACCAGATAGATCCAACAATCAACTAGAATACACACAATAACAAAATGTTGATCACACCGGCTATCAACGTTTTACTGGTCTTTGGATCTGGTCCAACAATTACTTTAACTTATTCTTTTTAAAGTCTTGTGGGGTCACATTAATCAAAATTATTGGGGCATTATGTATTAACTAATTGGACACTGACTCATCTTGTGTCCCTTAAAGCCATATCGATAATAGACAATTAGAGGTCGAGGTGCAATTAACTTATTCTTTGACTCATTCTCTAGCACTGGAAACCAATTTTGGTTTGTAGAATTCTTTGAAATTACTGCCTACTACCCATTATCATTGGGTCAGATACTGCAGGAATTAGAGTCATTAATATTGCCCAAGTAGACCTTACTCGATGTCTCACTTATCTTGAGTTTCATAAAATCACCCCGATATTTCTAACGTCACCAATTTCTCCTCTTGCTTAGAAATGGTGTTGATGACTCTACTGCAAACAGTGGTACAAGCGACATCACTGGTGTTGTTGGTGTCAAAAATCTCGCCCTAGCTTTGGCTGACTTAAAATCTAAAGTCTGCCTCATAGCCTGTGCGTATATTTATAACCCAACCATTGTCAGACCTACCGTATGGGATCCCATAATTTATCTCTGATCCTTGTCATTCTTAGAGTATCAAAATTACCATTTCAAAAATAAACTATACCAATCAATTTAACTCATGCTTATACTCACAGACAGACATGCCACTGCACTTTAACAGAATAAACTTCTCATGCCTTGAATCAATTTCAACATGATGATAGAAGCCCTCATAAAATGGCTTCTAAATTAATCTTATGTCTTAATAATCCCATGAGTTCTTAGCATAATTTTTCTACTATCTCTCATCATCAGTTAGCTTAAACCTAGCTAACTCACTTTATCTTTTTTCGAGACTTACTTATCCTCTAAGATGGTCTCCAATCGGAGTAGCCAATTCTCAGCTACCCCTAATATGAGACTGCAAGGTAAGATAGGAGAGTCTTTTCCCCTGAAAATTTTTATAACTTTCACACATCTTTTCTTTTCATCTAGCTTTTCATTGAGACCTTTTATTGATACTTCAATCTCACTATATTTGTTTCCACAGAAGCACCCACATTTGGAGTTATCAACATTTCACGCCCCTGTCTCTCTCATTGCAATTTTTTCACAAGCCCCATAAGTTATGCATTTCGTTGTTGTTGGGTAGTTACTAGCTATATAAGCTAAGTAATTTATTACCACTGGATTGCTGCCAACATTTTCAGCCTTCTGATCCTTTCTGGATCAACAATTTCCATTGCTAACCTTGATTGGTCTTTTTTGAAATCTGGTGTTCACCAACATAGGTGATTCTCGTCAAGATAGCATAATGGATTAGGCTTAAAAATAATAGTACTACCAATATGTGGACTCATACAAAAAAAAAATATCATAAAGCTTTTATCTGTTTAAGGATTTTAAACCTAAAGCTCTGATACCAAAGTTGTCGCAACCCCCCTCCGTAGGGTGACTTCACGACCGACACAGAATACCACATACGTCATCCACAGGAGGATATGATACTATGTCAACCATCCAATACATCAAAATATACAATTTCCAACAATTTCAACATAACCTCTACATATAATAAACATCTCTCAATTACACCTGATTAACTCATTTCATTTATCATATGACATTATTTCACATAAACATCACATATAAAATTTCTCACATCTAAGTTCCTAAACAAGAACTACACCACTTATCATTTTCACATTCACTATTAACCTATGCGGTTCATCACTTAGCTCGTCTCTGGATATACTGTGATAAAGTATATTTTGATGATCACAAACAAAGTACTTTTCGGTGCTAAATGTGCGTGTATCAAGATTTCGTCAAAGCACCTAAGGAAAGCAAAAAGCCAAGGAACAACTCGATCAAGGAACTCAAGATCACATCCAACGGTCAAGTTTGTTTCAATCAAAAAGACTTCAACGATCACATCCTGATTTCAAGATCACTTCACTCGAACGCTTCGATCAAGCTTCATGTCTACATCTCTCGATCAATGTTCAAGACATTCAACTCAGCAATGCTCTTATTGAAGATCTCATAATGAAGAGCTGGATTTAAAGGTTATGAGAAATGAGAAATACACAAAGTATTTAAGGTATATCTTTCTCTAATCGTTATTGCCCAAAATATTTTTCAAAACCATGCATAAATCATCTACATATCTTTTTCTAATCGGCATGTTTTGATTTCATGTTTTTACGGTATTTCAAATGACCTAATACTATATATTTAATTTGAAATCTACTGAGTTTTTATTTGCATTTATCGTATATTTTATCGTCAAAACTATTTTAAAAGAGTCTTTCAGGACGCTAATGAAATAGCAGTGCGTTCCTGAACTTTATAACTCCGAACGCTGATAACGTTCAATGTTGAATTAAACTGATTTATTATGATGCTTACTTGTATAGCAGTGGCCTCCTTTATTAGTCAACCTTTGAAGTTGTCAGGAAGCTGACTCAGCATCAGATTACTAAAAGATGTCTTAAATTCTTCAAAGAATGTTTCTTCGAGGACTCTAATAGTTATAAGTTGAACAATCTATCAGGACACTATCTAGATAAAAGCGCTCTCAGCTTTAGGAATAAACTTAGTAACTTTCAGGACATTGATTGCCCTTTAGCGCGTTTGTATGTTATTTAAAATGTTTTTAATCGGTAAGACGCATACATTATTGTAGCGCCCTCATGATATGTTTTATGTTTTTAACTGGTAGGACGCTTACATAATGTAGCGTCCTCATGTTTTATTTTATGTTTTAAAGGCAAGACACTTACACGGATAGTAGCACCCTCATGCACTTAGTTCTTCTAAAACACAACAAGACGCTAATTATGCATTACGCCCTTAAGTTTAAGTCGTCTAAGTGACAAAGTAAGTCAGGACACTTATACGTACTGAGCTCCCTCAAGGAACAAAATGACAAAGTTGACATTATGAGTTAGGACGCTGATTATGGAATCAGGACGCTTATTCAACAATCGTCACTGTTCGAATAAGTACACCACATAAATTTACTTATTCAGAACAGACCTTTGCACAGAGTCTTTTTCAGACCTATCAAAGATCGTCTCTGATACATGAAATAAGTTTTTCTAAAACTTTCCTTTTTCATGAAATCTTAAAAGCACTAGAATATTAGTGAAAATTGCAGTTGCCATTTTCATATAACATTCTAGCTGTTGTGTGTAAACGTTCATATTATGTGAACTTCGAATGTCTAACGACTATGCCCCACTAAGTCTATAAGTACTATCACTTAGGATCAAACAACTTGCCAATCATTTTGTATTGTGCCAATGCTTTTTGAAAGTTAGTCTATGTCAAATTGTTTTTCAAACATCTAAACTTTCAAAGTATTTCTCACTGATACCGGATATCTTCAAAAGAATTTCACACTGATACCGGATATCTTCAAAAGAATTTCACACTGAGCTTAATTTATATTCTTTCTTTGAAAATCTATTTGATCTGGCATCTATTCAAATTCTCAGCACCGAGTCATATTTGGTATCATTCTTGCTGAAGATAGAATTTTAGATATAGTTCATGAGAAATACAGTTGTACTTAATTTCACATCTTAAGTATTGTATTGAACTATATCAGTAGTTGCGTTAACTACTGATCACTGAACCAGAAGTTTTCATACTTATATTTATTATCTATTTCGAAAATTGTCCGTGTTTATGATTTACACTAGTCCTTCAATTTTCAAGTCAATGTTTATTTGGTATCATATTATTTTCGAAGAAGCACTGATTTTCATATCACATCATTCATGTTTTTTGAAACTACACTGGAGCAATACCAGACATTGAAAGGTAAAAGACTGTAAGTCTATTTCATCCTAGCATTACGTATTGATATTTCATATCTTTGTAATGCTATGTAATGAGCTTAATTGTGTTTCTGGACTGAAAAAACCAGGACAAGTGAATGTAGTTCACTTAATGATTTCAGGATTCAAATCATGTAAGGCTATCTTTGAACCTGTTAAAGAGAAAAAAGATTCATCCTCACCTGCAAGTAGGAAACTGGTTCATTCTAGTCCCGTAAAAGGATAGGTGCGTTCTTAACATGTAAAAGGATAGGTTATCTCTTAACCTGTAAAAGACTAACGGTTGCTCCTTATCCCGTAAACGAAAAACGATTCTTCCTTATCCTGTAAACGGAAAACAATTCTTCCTTATCCCGCAAAAGGAACATGAGTGTTTTCCTCATCCCGAAAAAAGGAAATACGGTTCATCCTTAGCCCGTAAAAGGATAGGTTTGCTTATAACCTGTAAAAGGGCAGTTGTAACGGTTTGGTTCTCACTCGTAAGAAAATAAGTTAGTGGATTGAGAAAATCCTAATTGGAAGATTAGGTAGTAGACACAGGCTTGGCCGAACCATTATAAATTTTTGTGTCACACGTTTGCAATTTAGTCTGTGTTCTACTTTGCATCCAATTCTAAGACACTCATGTAAATCACTAATTTATTGGAAGATAATTTTTAAATTGACCATCACACCCAATTCACCCCCTTTTTGGGTGGACCAATAATTGGTATCAGAGCAAGTTCTCTGAAATCGTGGTCTAACAACCTAGCGTCTAGATCCATTGGTCAATTTAGGGTTTGTCTTAGGTGTCTTTGCATTTCATGTCTTAGGATATATATCCTAGAACTTTATGCCACCTAGCTGTAACCTCTCAGGTATGATTATGCTTTCTCTTAAATTTATTCCCTGTTTAATCATACTCTTCGACGCATGACTCTATGTCATTTTTGCATTAATTGCAGACTCTGTTTTCTATGCCGATTAGCTTGCTTCATACATTTCCTTCTCACTTCGCTTCCTAGCCCGAAATCGTTCCGCATTCATCTTTTTCGTTTCATCTCCATCTTCATCTTTCTAATGGCATCCAAAGCTCCTAAGTCTAGGAAAAGAGCTAGAATGGAATCATCTTCCACTTCTAGTGGCTTTTCTCTATCATCATCTTCATTAGATGGATCTGATGAAGAATCCTCTTGGACAATTTGCCCCAGGGAAAACCATGTGTCTCCACTTTGTGCTGAAAAACCTCTGCCACCGCTTCTTGCTGCAGCGTCTCTTGAGGAACAATTTGCCAAACTTAGTGATTCTTTATCATCCAGCGTTCAGGCCGTTCTGGACATGTTAAACGAGCACGAGAACTGGCAGAAAGAGCTTGAATCCAAGGCAAAACATCAGAGAGATATGATGATGGCACTATTTGAGGAAAATGAGGAATCCCGAGCGTTAATTGGAAAGGCTGTCCATGTGAGCACGACCACTCCCATGGCTCGCAGGACCAATAGCCTTCGTGGATGTCCTTGTCCTCGCTTCGAAGATTCCAGAGCAGAATCTTCTAGGAAAATCTACAAACCTCTCTGCCAGCCCTAGTCATGTTATGCCAAAATTGTCAAATTTTGTTTAAACTATCTTTTGCATTTTTGGTTAAAACTCTCTTACAATACTTACCTTCAATGTTTAAGCATAATTCATCTTACAATTTATCGTGTGTGTGTGTATACTCTGTTCGTTTCCCCTGCTTCTCTTACACAATGAGTTATGCACATCTCACTACTTTGTTGCTTGCTTGCTTGGCTTAGCTATCTTTCCATCTCTTATTCATTTCACAATGTTTTACTATATTTGAATGAATGATCTACTTGAATTTGTGTGAATGATATATTTCATATTCATATGCTGCACACACTAATCACAATCTGCTTGATTTATGCTTTGATATGCCTACTTCTATGTTTCTAATTTTTTTAATATTTCTGTTGCATAACTATGTTACTCTCATGAACATAATTATCTGTCATCACTAATGTTGTCTTGTTCATATTTTCTGATAAACTGCATCAAGATGAGATCTTACTATGTCTAATGCATGTATTAGTTTATTGGTGACACCTTCCTTGATTGGTCACATATATCTTGAGTATCTGATATGCTTATCTGTGACGGTATGATAAATATCATGATTAGACCTATCTTGTATCTTATATAACATCATGATTAATTTATCTTGACATATGTGCAATCTGATTATCTGATGATCAAGTACACAATAGCTAGGTTGTGCCTTAATATTTTATTTCTGCCTATGCTAGTTCAAATCATGATCATGTTTGCTCTGATCTTAGAAAATCCTATCAGTAAGATTCATGTTTCTGCAAATGAATATAGGCCATGTATACAATTTCATATCATACACCTATATCTTGAAATGATTTTTGCCTACACTTGTGATTACTATCTCTTGGCATTATCTTTTTATGATCACCTGACTTTGATGCATCTGCTTCATACCATAAAATGTTAGCATCAAACTCATGGATATCTGATTTCTAATGAGCACACATCCTTTCAAATGCTTTCTCATTAGAATCAGTATATCGATCATTCTAGGCCATGCTCAATTCAAATTTTATGCCTAGAATAGGAGAATGAATGTATGCTGTTACTTGAATAATATCTATGAATTTCAGCATATTTTCAGTATGTTTAGACGTTGATATTCATCGTATATATCTTCATATGTCTAAACTATGGAAAGTTTATAATTTTCCATTTCACATGCCATTGATGTTGCTCTTTAATATTATATCTTGTTTGCATCAATTGACTGTGATTTTTGATATCTAATAGATGCCATGTACTTCAACTATATACTCTGCATCTTATTAGAATCATAATAGCTAGGCCTTGCTTAATCATAAATCTCTCTGCCTATGCTATAAGTATGCTAATGCTTGTTTATTTACATATCTTAAAGCATACTTTGTGTTTGGTCTGGTTTAATTATAAAATTTATATTTATGCCAAACACTAAGGAGAATAATTGCCCACGATTAAAAATTCTTTATGAATTCATCTTTCAGCAATTCTTTCTCATTCCTTCTAACTACAATTCTCGGTTACGCTATTATTTCAAATATTTTAGCCTATGAATTAGTCAAACTATTTCTCTATGTGCTTAAAAATAAGATATGTTTCTCACGTGATTCCAGTATAGTATACTTTACGCATTCTCACGTACCTAACTATGACACGTTGTCATTAATCATCTTGAGGGTGAATGCACAAAGTACGGGGGAGCTTCGCTACTCTACTTAGTCACAAGGTGAGATCTTAGTCTCTTTTCTTCACTTTTTGATGATATCAAAGGGGGAGAAGAAAAATAAGAGATAAAAGAAAAATAAGAGGAATAGTTGGGGGAAAAGAAATTTACATTAATCTTTTTGCTTATGCGTTTAATTTTTTGATTTGTTTGTTTGGGGGAGATTGTTGATCTATGCGGTTCATCACTTAGCTCGTCCCTAAATATATTGTGATAACATATATTTTGATGATCACAAACAAAGTATTTTTCGGTGCTAAACGTGCGTGTATCAAGATTTCGTCAAAGCACCTAAGGAAAACAAAAAGCCAAGGAACGACTCGATCAAGGAATTCAAGATCACATCCAATGGTCAAGTTTGTTTCAATCGAAAGGACTTCAACGATCACATCCTAATTTCAAGATCACTTCACTTGAACGCTTCGATCAAGCTTCATGTCTACATCTCTCAATCAACGTTCAAGACATTCAACTCAACAATGCTCTTATTGAAGATCCCATAATGAAGAGTTGGATTTAAAGGTTATGAGAAATGAAAAATACACAAAGTATTTAAGGTATATCTTTCTCTAATCGTTATTGCTCAAAATGTTTTTCAAAACCACGCATAAATCATCTACATATGTTTTTCTAATCGACATGTTTTGATTTTATGTTTTTACGGTATTTCAAATGACCTAATACTATATATTGAATTTGAAATCTACTGAGTTTTTATCCGCATTTATCGTATATTTTATCGCGAGTCAAAACTGTTTTCAAAGAGTCTTTCAAGATGTTAATAAAATAACAGTGCTCTCCTGAACTTTATAACTCAGGGCGTTGATAACGTTCAAGGTTGAATTGAATTGATCTATCAAGGGGCTTACTTGTATAGTAGCAGCCTCCTTTATTAGTCAACCTCTGAAGTTGTCAGCAAGCTGACTCAGCATCAGCTTACTGAAAGATGTCTTAAGTTCTTCAAAGAATGTTTCTTTGAAGACGTTGATAGTTATAAGTTGAACAATCTATCAGGACGCTATCTGGATAAAAGTGCCCTCAGCTTTAAGAATAAAGTTAGTAACTTTTAGAACATTGATTGTCCTTCAACGTGTTTGTGTCTTATTTAAAATGTTTTTAATTGGTACGACGCTTACATTATTGTAGCGCCCCATGATATGTTTTTAACTGGTAGGACCCTTATGTAATGTAGCGCCCTCATGTTTTGTTTTATGTTTTAAAGGCAGGACGCTTACTTGGATAGTAGCGCCCTCATGCACTTAGTTGTTTTAAAACACAACAGGACGCTAATTGTGCATTAGCGCCCTCAAGTTTAAGTCGTCTACGTGACAAAGTAAGTTAGGATGCTTACGAGTAAGTAGCACCCTCCCTTGAGTGTTTGGCAGGACGCTTATACGTAGTGAGCGCCCTCAAGGAACAAAATGACAAAGTTGACATTATGCGTTAGGACGCTAATTATGGAATCAGCACGCTAATTCAACAATCGTCACTGTTCGAACAAGTACACCACTTAAGTTTACTTTTTCATAACATACCTTTGCACAAAGTCTTTTTTAGACCTATCAAAGATCGTCCCTGATACATGAAATGAGTTTTTCTAATACTTTCCTTTTTCATGAAATCTGAAAAGAACTAAAATGTTAGTGAAAATCGCAGTTGCCATTTTCATATAACATTCTAGCCGTTGTGTGTAAACGTTCATATTATTTGAACTTCAAATGTCTAAGGTCTATGTCCCACTAAGTCTATAAATATTAGCACTTAGGATTAAACAACTTGCCAATCATTTTGTATTGTGCCAATACTTTTTGAAAGTTTGTCTGTGTCAAAGTGTTTTTCAAACATCTAAACTTTCAAAGTATTTTTCATTAATACCTTAGGTCTTCAAAAGATTTTCACACTGAGCTTAATTTATATTCTTTCTTTGAAAATCTTGTTGATCTGGTATCTATTCAAATTCTCAGCACCGATTCATATTTGGTATCATTCTTGCTGAAGATAGAATTTGAGATATAGCTCATGAGAAATACAATTGTACTTGATTTCACATCTTAAGTACTGTATTGCACTATATCAGCAGTTGCGCTAACTACTGATCACTGAACCAGAAGTTTTCATACTTATATTTATTAGCTATTTTGAAAACTGTCTATGTTTATGATTTACACTAGTCCTTCAATTTTCAAATCAATGTCTATTTGGTATCATATTATTTTCGAAGATGCACTGATTTTCATATCACATCATTCATGTTTTTCGAAACTGCACTTGAGAAATACCGAACATTGAAAGGTAAAGGACAATAAGTGTATTTCATCTTAGCATTATGTATTCATATTTCATATCTTTGTAATGTTATGTAATGAGCTTAATTTTAAAGTGTTCTACTCAGTTAGAACCAACTTTTTTGTGTTGTAATGCTGGTGTGTTCTTGGACTGAAACAACCAGGACAAGTGAATATAGTTCACTTAATGATTTCAGTATTGAAATCATGTAAGGCTATCTCTGAACCTGTAAAAGAGAAAAAGGTTCATCCTCACCTGTAAGTGGGAAACCGGTTCATCCGAATCCCGTAAAAGGATAGGTGCGTCCTTAACCTATAAAAGGATAAGTTATCTCTTAACTTGTAAAAAGTAACGGTTGTTCCTTATCTCGTAAAAGGTTCACGGTTCTTCCTTATCCCGTAAAAGGAAAACGGTTCTGCTTTATCCCGCAAAAGGAACATTGGTTTTTTCCTCATCCCGAAAAAAGAAAATACGATTCATCCTTTGCCCGTAAAAGGATAGGTTTGCATGTAACTTATAAAAGGGCAGTTGTAACGGTTTGGTTCTCACCCGTAAGAGAATCAGTTAGTAGATTGAGAAAATCCTAATCGGGAGATTAGGTAGTGGATGTAGGTTTGGCCGAACCACTAGAAATTTGAGTGTCACATGTTTGCAATTTAGACTATGTTATATTTTGCATCCAATTCCAATACACTCATGTAAATCAATAAGTTATTGGAAGATAATTTTTAAATTGACCATCGCACCCAATTTGCCCCCCTCTTGGGTGGACCAACATTCACAAGTCTCTAAATAGAAACCATACACATTATCACTCTACTCATCTAAGTGATAATATATAAATACGAGATTCTAATTATACAAATTCAAAATAAACAAGTTTTCCCAATCCTTAAAAGCATACATACATCAAAAGATAGTTGAAGAGCTCATTATTCTTCTATCGCCTTACCTTTCCCTTTGTCTTTATCTGAAATATTTGAGGGAATTAGGTGAGCTACAACAAGTTCAGTGAATATTTCTTGTGCATGACAATTATATGCATTTAAACAAATATGCAATTCAAGGATGTAAAAAGCTCATGAAATCACAAATGCAACATTTAAATATCTTATACATGCTCACAACATAGTTTGAGCTTTCATGCATTCACTTTATAAAACATGCACGATTTTCATTTCATCGAAATCCATAGCCATCTCCCTCCTTCTAAGTAAAAGAGCGGGTCTAACCCTTTGTATTGCTTCTACAAGGTAGCTACAGCCTCTCATTACTCAATTTCAATGTCATTCCAAGGATTGATAATCCTGGTTAGGACAGTTGTTGTCGCAGTATTACTGTCCAAGAGGAGAGGGGGTGAATTAAACGTGGTGGATTTTTGTGTTACCTTTCGATTTAACAATTAAACAATATATGTGCACAGTAAAGGTAAAACAAAGCAATAAAGTGCAATAAAAATAAACAAATGGACACAACGATTTATAATGGTTCGGTTCCCCTTGAACCTAATCCACTACTTGACTACCCACGATCAGGATTTTCCAAATTCACTAAGTCTATCTAACTTACGGGCGTAGATAGAAGCCGTACAATCTAGTCAACTTACGGGTATGACTAGAAGCCATAAACCTAACAAACTTGTGGGCAAGGCTAGAAGCTGTACACTAACCAACTTACATGTGTGGTTAGAAGCCGTACAAACAAAGGTATAATACCGGTTGATTAAGAAGTAAACAATACATCAAGGTTACAAAAGATATAGAGAGATGTTCTAAAAACACTCTCAAGATTTTAGCATACAACCTTGAAATGAATAATCTCTATGATTCCAACCACAATATATTTAGTGAAGTGCAATGTTGAAATAGTTGTTCACAAATACATGCAATCGATTCAAAATGATGATAAGACAAGTTCAAGAATTGTATATGCACATGTATATTCAAATATTGATTCTAAAGATGATATATGATGCACAAGAATCAATATGCACAAACGATCAAAAGATCGATTCAAATAACTTAGAATAAGCACAAGAATTGATATAAAACACAAGCACATGAAACCACAATCAAAATGACAATAAATCAAAACACAAGTATGGTTTCAATGTTTAAAAACATTTGCACATGTAATCGAATCAAGATGATAGCAATATAGCACAAAGATCGATTACCTCAAACAATATCACAAGAATCTCAAGGAAAGAGTTTACCCCAACAATGGTCAAGGTTGAAGCTTAGAGATTCCTTCAAAGTGGGAGACCTAGTTTTGCTTAAGTTCTCTCTACTCAAGGGTCAGATGAGTTTCGGCGTCAGAGGGAACCCTAGGTTTATTGGGCCATTCTAGATTGTTGAGAGGATTGGACCAGTAGCGTACAGGTTGGCTCTACCTTCTCAGCTCGAGGGTGTTCCTGATGTATTCCATGTATCAATGCTGAGGAAGTTTCATGAGGATCCATTGAAAGAGTCTTATCCCGATCCAGCTCATGTGTTTGATGTGATTCATCTGCAAGTTGGGGAGGATACAACTTATATGGAGTTGCCACTTCAAATTGTGGCTCATTGGGTTCAAAAATTGAGGAATAAGGAAATCCCGCTGGTGCGAGTCAAACGGCAATTCCACGATAATGAAGAGCAAACTTAGGCGGGTGAAGACCAGATGAGGGAGCAGTTCCCCAATCTCTTTACTAACTGAGGTTATTTCTCTTGCTTTTATTTTTGAGGACAAAAATACTCATAATTTGGGGAGAGTTGTAGCACCCGTACCATAGGATGACGTCATTTTTGACCCGTAAAGTACCCGTATACGTATGCATATATGTATTTGATGCCTGACGCGTGTTGGTTCGAGTGTATTTGCATGCTTTTAAGTTGTTTAATGTGTGCGTAAAGTTTCAGAATGATCGGAGACCCGTTCAACGTCGAAACATGTCGAGAACGGTGTTTTGGATCAGTGAAGCTCGCTCCATGGAGGATGAAATTTCTGTCACCGATTAAATCAATGGTTGACCTCTTAGATCCTTGGTCCGATTGAGCTGAAATTGTTTTAGCTTATTCTCCTCTGATAGATCTTCATTATGAACAGTGAAGATCTTAATCAGAGTTGTCTACTGTGAGATATAAAACTCCAAACACAATTTCTCGGATTCGCAGATTTTCTTGTGCAGTTTTGATCAAACGGTTGGATCTCATAATCCCGCTGTTGGATTGAGCTAAAATGTTACCAAAATGTTAATAATGGAATCCTACAAATTCTGAACGGTTAAGATGTTAGTTGGGAGAGTAATTTTCAAGAAATTGATT
This sequence comes from Paratinospora sagittata, assembly GCA_035771175.1. NCBI lineage: Eukaryota > Viridiplantae > Streptophyta > Magnoliopsida > Ranunculales > Menispermaceae > Paratinospora > Paratinospora sagittata. The sequence goes on from CM069612.1 coordinate 13,939,316, forward strand.
ATCTAAGTACAAGTAATTGCAGTAGGAAAATTAGTTTTTTGACAGTTTTATGTCTGGGCCCAAACACTTCTATAAAACCAACCAACACCTAATTTTCCTCTCATTTGCACTTTTTTCACTCAGAAAAGAGAGAAAAGAGTTGAAGAAGAGGAGAGGAAGGGAAAGTTAGGGTTTTGGTGATTTTTACTCAAAAATCCCTAAGGTTTGCACATTTTCCTTATTTTCTTCCTTGAATCTCTTGAGTTCTTGCTTGAGTGTTGTATTTTGACCTAACCATTGCTTTGGGTTATCAGTAGAGGGTGTTCCAGACCTAGGGTTCCTTTGCAAGTATGTTTTTATGAACCCTAGTGTTGAGTGGAGGCCATTGATGCCTTTTTCCCCAATTTCTCACTTGGATTTGGTGGAACCCTTTGTAAATGGACCTACACTTGGTTCATGGCCTTAGACTTTTCCAAATGGCTTGCATGTCATCTATGTTAGGCTTAGGGACACTAGAAACTGATCCATGTATTTTGTTAGAGATTTCCATGGTGAAATCATAGGATTTAGTACAAATGGCCCTTGCTTGGTTCATTAACCTAGAGTTAAGAACAAGCCTTGCATGTCAACTATGTTGACCTAGTGGGCATTGTTGATGAACCCATGATGCTAGACTAGTATTTTACTTGACTGAACATAGTGACTTAGTGTAATTTTGGCCTAGGCCATGTGAATTGGGAAATTGCAATGGATTTGGGGATTTGCCCAAATTTGGGGATTTTGACCTAATTGATGTCAATTGGTCAAATTGGCATGAAATTGGTCTAATTAACCATATATATGATTGAATGCCTTGTAGAATAGTGGTTGGATCAACCTATTGCATTCAATTGGGTTAAATGTGGGTTAATGTAGTATTAAATAATTAAATTGAACAATATGGAATTGGCTCATGTGTTAGACTATTTTAAAATCTTAATTGGCTTTTGATTTGGGTTTAAACATGGTTGTTTAGCATACTTTAAGACTAATTTGGGTTTAGTGTTAAATAATTAAATTGAACAATATGGAATTGGCTCATGTGTTAGACTATTTTAAAATTTTAATTGGCTTTTGATTTGGGTTTAAACATGGTTGTTTAGCATACTTTAAGACTAATTTGGGTTTAGTGTTAAATAATTAAATTGAACAATATGGAATTAGCTCATGTGTTAGACTATTTTAAAATCTTAATTGGCTTTTGATTTGGGTTTAAACATGGTTGTTTAGCATACTTTAAGACTAATTTTCAGTATTGTATAGACCATGTTATTTCAGGATTTTGTGGTTGATCTAAGTAACCCAAATAGTCAATTTGAGGTTGTGGTGCTTGGGGTGATTTGTGGCATCCAAGTGCTTTCTTGTGGAATTGGAAATTGGGTTGGCTAAGTCTAGCTAATCAAGTTGTGAGTGTCTCTTTACATTTGGATTTCTATATGTGGCATTGTATTACAAAAATTGATTTGAATTGATATCTATAAGTATTATGCATGTTTTAATGTTTCATGAAATGAATTTGAGCATAGTCTATAGGGTTAGCAATTTGGTTGGGTCTCCTAGTTGTGATTTCCCTTAGGAAGTCTCGTAAGTCTATTGGTGATCACCAGTTGTGGACCTGGCAGAGGGTTTTATGGTTTGTGTATAGGTAGGATAACTTAGGCTGGTCCTACGTGCTGCACAACCCCAGAAATTCTACTAGAATACGAGTATTGTTTGGTCGGATCGGGCGTTGTGGGTCGCGCACCAGGCCTTTGATCGCCCTTGCTCATGAGGTGTTAGGATTGCATTGGCATGTTTAAAAAATGATATGCATTGTCTTGTTTATGACATGCTGCATTATATTGGCATGTATGTAATCTTGTTTCATCACGATGTTATTTCAAATGCTTTTTATGATCTTGCCATGTTTTGTATAAATGCACGTATATTGCCACTTGTAGAAGACATCCACTGAGCTCGTTGTAGCTCACACCTCATCCTTACCATTTTAGGTTTGGATAGGAAAGGGAAAAGGAAGGCTTGACTGCGGAGCACTCCCTTGGTATTTTTGAGGTACATGTTGTACATTTTTGTATTTTGATATTATGTGCATGATAACACCTAGTACATGTATATTTAACACATAAATGGGTTGTGTTTGGTTTTGCATTAATTTGTGGACTAATGAAATTTTATACTTGGAAATTTTGGAGATGTAATATTTTTATTTATTGTTGATGATTATGTGTAGATGGATGTACTTATAGGATTGTGTTTTATTGGGAATCATATTATATTAGGCTGACGGGACACCGGGTGTACCGATAGAAGGTATACCCGGGGGTTCTATGCCGGTCATGACGTCATAGACAGTAGGTCGTGACATTCAATGTGATAGAGATGAGAAAATGTTTCAACTATGATGATCAAGATCAAAGATGTGTAATGAAGACTCTTGAGGAACACTTGATCAACCTGCAACAACTTTCTCAAAGATGTTCAAAGATAATGAAATAGGTTTACAGAAACCTTTGAAAGAAATAGGTTTACAGAACACTTGAACACTTGATGAACTTTTGCGTAAATGATTTGTTTAAAATTGATTTGGAACTTGTTTTTTGGCTGAAATGTTCGTAGGCACAAGTTCGAAGTTTTTGTAAAAGTTCCTTTCAATTGAGCAAAGTGTGGTATTTATAAAAAATTACCTGCTTGAGGCACATGAACACGTTCCTAAAGAGAGGAACACGTTCCTTATTAAAGGATCGTGTTCCTCCATTTGTCCGTTAGACATAAGAGCAAGGTTCTTCAAATAGAAACACATTTTTTATGAAATCTCTTTTGTCCTTCTCTACAGGAGCGCGCTCCTCAAACCTTGATTTGAAAATCTGGGTTTCCAGACAGAAACACAGGAGCGCGTTCCTTTGACACATGAGCGCATTCTTTAAAGTTCAAAGGGACAAAACCTTGATTTTTCGATTAAAACAAGTTTAAAGCATATTCAAACACATAAACAAACTTTGGAAAACATCTTAAACATGATTAAAACATAATGAGCAAAGATAAACATGTGCAAAGCAATAAATTAATACAAATGAAGCAAGATGATTAAGACATACGATACAACACACGAAAACCGATGAAATCAATGCAAAGTTGGTAACATGGGTGCATGATTAACAATAATATAGAAATGTATGGAAATCAACCTAAACTATATGATGGCATGATAAACATGATAATATACGTGCATGCATATCTAATGTCCTATATGCATGAGAAATAATAATATATCCATGATTTAGAAAAGATGCAAAGTATACTGTGGTTGGAACTAGCATAGAATGCTCTACAACACTAAGATTCTAATTACAGACTTGAAGCTCTTGAATATTCGTGCTTTATTGTTTCATTCACATGCTTTGACGAGATAGTTGAATCCATCTAATATCGTTGGTTAGCACTGAAACAATTAAGTTAAAGACATTAGTGATCACAAGGAATGTTGTTTGTAATCATCAAAACAAAATCAGGTGAAAGTCATTACATCAGCAACAACCCACTGCACAATGAGGTTACATATAATTCTCATCCATGACTAATTCCCAAAGGAATGAACTCATGTTTTTGACTTGTCCTTGCAAGTCTAACATGCACCATTTTCCAAAACATTTCATGAATTATAGTATAATACTAGAAACAATTCAATTCATGAAACATGCTTGCATTCAAATCATTTCTTATATACAATGCCATACAAGAAACTAAGACAAGGAAAATACTCATAGTGGGTATAGTGCACACCTACTCTCTACACCAATTCCGCTACTAGAATCCAATCTACAAATATAATCCTGTCATACAATCATTTCATATAACCATAATCAATTATCCAAACAAGTTTATTCATTTATAAATCATTTCTAATTTTTCAACTCACTCAATTAATTTCCATAAATTTCATTCTGGTCTCAAATACACGTGAGGCCGTCCCAATTAATTTATAAAACCCTCAAGAATATTTCTAAGGCCAAGAATAATAGAAATAGGCTTTCCAGCCACATTTCCATTCTTTTCCACGTGTCCCATATTTACCGAATTCATTTAGTCACATACCAAAAATACCAATCGATATCCAAAATTCAGAATTTTGATATCGATATGTTTGGAATTCAGTCATTTATGATCTTATAGTCTTAAATCAGAGTTTGAAATGGTTTCAAAGGCCTCCAGTGTCAAATTTGGCTTTCGACGATTGTATCGGTGCCAATATTACACTAAAACACATAAAAACCACATATGTGAGGTCTACACTACTATAGGAATGATAACTTATCATTTCTACATGTTTCCAGTCAAAGGGGGTCAAAACCCCATCTTTGAAAACAAGGTAAAAACACCTCCTATAACAAAAATTATACCAGTAGAATCATCACACGTGTCTTAAATATCATTTTTGCAATGAAATGGGATGAAAATGGGTTACCGAAACCTCGAATCGGTCGCGAAACCCCCCTTTCTCCTTTCCCGATTGTTTTCCCTCTTCTCTAGTTAATTTTTGGTTGAAAATGGCAAAAAAAGTGAATAAAATTGTCAAAAAATCACACCACCGCCTCAACCCAACTGGTGGGGCCTGACAACTCAAATCCAGTCGACTGGATTCAGTCGACTCGATAGGATCCCGTCGACTGGTTTGACTGTGTTTGTGTTCTGTCTTTTCTCTGCTAGTTTCATGACCAAATGAATGCAGAACATGAATGTATTATATATCAAAATGTATGTAAAGGCACACTTTGCACTCATTTATGGCATAATTAATCATTTTTAACGTGCCAATTTCGAGTTAACCCATTTGTCAACCCTTTATACACGTAAAAGTACATTGTACACGTACAAACATACATACTCACTTAATATACATGCATATCAACACATACACATGAATTCTACGCGTGGAATATGCGGATAATACGCCTCAACATAAATTTAAGTCAACCGAATGCATTGGCTAAAAGTACGAGGTGTTACATCACTGGTGTTAGAACAACCCTCTCAAATGAGCTTAACCGAGCTCCTGCTCAGTGACTTACTGTCACTTTACAACAAAAGTTACAGGTTTATAAACTTGATTCTCTTACCAAGAATCAATATGAAAAACACAACTTACAGAGCGTATTGAACCTCACTTAGAATTTTTTCCGCAATAGAATGAAATTTTGGCTCATCTGAAGAATGAGGTTTCTCCTCTTGGTCACTTTGGATTTTCAGATGAATATGAAATTAAGAGCAATAAATTCGAAAGCCTTTTCTAGTTCAAATAAATGAATGAAAGATTTTGATCTTTTTCAAAGAGAAAACGACTAAACTTCAAATAGTTTTGAGCACACAAATCATATCTTATTTCCAACGGCTTTATGTTGCACATATATATAAGTGAGTTTCAGGATTTCAATCTTTCAAAACCCATAATTGATTCATTTGAAATTCAAATGCAACGGATAAGTTCTTTAACCAAAATAGAGGTAACAAAGACATTGAGAAATTATGGCAAAACAACATTTACACGAAAATAACAAAGCCTAAAAAAATATGATAGTTTGCAAAGATGAGACAACTTTTTCTGATAGTTAGCACGAGTGTCCTATTGCTCTAGGAATGTATTGAAATGTTGAAACCCAGAAGGTTCAATTCAACATGAGCGTCCTATTGCAAAAATAAAGTCCTGAAAGATGGTCAATAAGATTCTACAAGCCTAAAAATAATCTAAACAAATTAAAACAATTACAATATTTTCTGATGCTTGAGAATTGCTCACCGCTTGATCTCCATCTTGACTTGACAAATCATCGTAATGGTTTTTTTGCATTTAACTTGTACATCTTCATTAATAATTGACATAATGTGAAATGTGGTTTGTAATTATCAAAATATCTCTCATATGTGTCATGAGGGTTCTTGGTTTAGCAATCTCCCCTGTTTTGATGATTCCAAATACATTACTGTTGGCCTTGAAGCAAACTAATGTATATGAATGCATGAAGATGCAACACATGCTTCTGATGAGATAATAGATTATAATATAAGCACATAATGTTGATGTAACTACTCTCACCCAGTTTTGTTTTGATGATTGCAAACAACATACCTGTGTTATCTAATCTCTTTGACGCAGTTGCTTCAATGCTAACTAGATATATCTAATGGATTCAACTGCAATGTCAAAGCATGTGGAAGGAACATTACTTTACGAAGATTCGAGAGCTTCATGATTGTATTACTTTACTAGAACCAACCATACATGATTTTCATCTTTTCAAAATTCATTCCTATAGTTTAATACACTCATGCATATACATCACTATATGATTAATCATGCATACACTTATTTTAGTTTGATAATTATGCTATTACTTAGTCATAATTGTTTATCATATATAATTGTTTAACATGCAGTCAACTTGTCAACTTTTCATGATTTTATTGTCTCACATGTTTCGTACTTATTGCTTTTATCATTGGTTTAATCGATTAAATTACTCATGCTTTTAACTGTGTTAATTATACCTTTATCGTGTCAAAAATATTTTAAAATGTTTTTAAAATATCAGTTTATGTTTTTGAAAATTTCCTAAACCTAAAATGATAAAAAAAATCAAGTCTCTTTCACTTGTTAGTGAAGGAACGCGCTCCTGAGCTTTTTCCCGAGACTCAGTGATTTTTTTATCAAGGTTAAGGAATGTGCTCCATGTAAGAGGAACGTGCTCCTGTGGCATTTTCTGAGACTTAGATTTTTTCTGATCAGGGAAAAAGAACACGTTCCTTAAAGGAGGAATGCGCTCCTGTTGCCAAGGGCAAAATGGAAACAATTTTAAGAGTCAGTGGTTCTTGTTGAAGGAACCCATTCCTATGCCAAACGGACATATTGAGGAACGCTTTCCTTATGTAAGGAACACACTCCTTAGTTGGAGAGAAATCTGAAACTTTTAGATTTAAAACCAAAAACGCGCTTCTGTGTTAAGGAACGCGTTCCTGTGCCTCGGTGTGGTGTTCATTTATAAATACCATACTTGCTCATTTGAAGAACAACTTTTCAAAATCAAGAGAACTTGTGCAATTTTTTCCACATCATTTATACTCGTCCTAAACAATTTCTTGAGCCATTTAATCCTTCATTCAAAGCAAAAGTTCACTACATTTGTGTTTTCAATTCAATCTTTTGAAGAGTTCTCCTAACCATTCCAAAATCTTTGAGAAACTAGAGAGGAGTTCTAGAGTGTTTGATCAAGGTGTTCTTAAGTGTTTTTCATCATATACTTGTTGATCTTGATCATCTTTGGAAGGGAAATCTCTCAACCACTTACACCTTGGAGAATCGACGAACTTCATCTTCACTAAGTTGGGTAACTTTTCTTTTTCGATTCTAGTGTTTGTGTATTGAGTAGAAACGATTTTTATTGCTTGTTTTAATATATTATCAAAACCATTTTTCTCTAGTGTGTGGAACCATACTTGTGCTTTCATCTTATATTAACTTGATAGTGGTTTCATGTGGTTTGATTAACATCGATTCTTGTGCTTAATAAATATATAGTTTGAATCTATTGTTTTGATTATAACTTGTGTATATTGATTCACATGCTTGAACATTGATTATTTTGAATCAATAAGTTTTGATCAATAACTTGCATATTGATTCTCGTGCTTCATTAATCATACTTAGAATCAATATTTAAAAATACATGTATGCATACGATTCTTGAACTTGCATAAATATACTTTGAGTCGGTTGCATGTATTTTTCAAAAACTATTCCAATATTGTACTTCATTTAGAATCATAGTGGTTGGAATAGTGATTGTTGACTCATTCAAGATTGTAAGTTGAAATTGTTGAGAGTGTTGTTATTCACTTCTCTATATCTTTGTAGTCTTGATGTATTGTTGACTTGGTTAAATCAACCGGGACTATACCTTATTTGTACGACACGTAACCACGCCCGTAAGTTGGTTGGAAGTTGTGGCTTACTAGCCAAGCCCTGGTGTAAGCTAGATTGTGGCTTTCTAAGCGAGCCCTTGTGTATGTTAGTGTTGTAGTGGCTTTCTAACTAGGCCTTGGTGTTGGTTAGTGTAAACGACTTCTAATATGCCCGTCAGTGATTAGCCAATAGTGGATTGGGAAATCCTGATCGGTGTGATTGGGTAGCGGATGTTGGTTTAAGGGGAACCAAACCATTCTAAATTCTTTGTGTCCATTTATTTTCTTGCATTTGATATTTGGATTGTTACCGACTGCGCATATTATTTGTTTAATTAAAATATTATAAAGGTAACGCGAAAATTTGCAAAGTCCAATTCACCCCCCTCTTGGACGGTTATACTGGGACAACACATAACAGTGTTCGCCCAAGTATGCCCAAGAAGGGGGTGAATTAGACACTTAGATAATTTAAAATAAATTACAATGGCAAAATTAAAGTGTGGAATATAAATAAATGTGTAGTGGTTCATCGACTTGCCTACGTCCACTACCTAACCTCCTCAGTTAGGATTTTAAACCTTATCACTAGGGGATTCTCTTACGGATGAGAAGCAAACCGTTACACCTTTTCTCAACTTGCGGGAGTGAGAACAACCGTTACACTACTCAACTTGCTGGCTACAGATCAACCTATACCAACTTACGGGTGTGAGACATACCTAAGCTTTCTCAACTTATGGGTGTGAGAACTACCGTTTCTCAACTTACGGGTGTGAGAAGACTGTTTTTCAACTTAGGGGTTTGAGAAGACCTAACCTTGTAGAATATAAGAAAATCAACTCAGTAGTTTATCTAACTACTGTTACAACCTTGATACAATATACAAGATATGAAATTTAGTACAACTGTATCCTATGAACTATCTCTCAATTTCTCTTTCAGCAAGAATGATATAAGTTAAAACAATGCTGAAAATTTGAGTGAAAAGCAATTCAAGCTTCCAAATAGATTTTCAGATAAAAGATAAAAATTTAGCTTAATATGAAAATCTTTTGAATAAGCGAAGTTTCAAAAAGAACACTTTGAAAACAAAATAACTTAAGCTTTTTGAATCAGATGAAAATTTGACTAACTTTCAAAAGTGTTTTGGCTCAATGAATTTTCGGTGCTTAACAGATTGTTAAGTGCTGGTATAAATAGACTTGTAGAGATGAAGTTGTTCATTTGAGTTTGAATTTCAAATATGAACTTATACTCACAACAACTGGAATGTATCACGAAGATGGCAACTGCACATTTCATGAACATTCTAATTTTCTCTAAATTCACGAATAAGGAAAGTTTAAGAGACGTGGTTCATGAATATGAGAATATCTCTGAAAAATCCAAAAAGTTGATTTTTGTATGAAAATTTGTTATGAAAGAGTGGCTGAAAAGATGTACGTGTCAGAACAACACAAATATTATTTTTGTCATTTTTTTCCATTAAGGGCGCTCATAGAGCCTCAGGGTCCTACTGAACAATGAAGTGAGGGCGCTACTAAATCGTAAGCATCCTGACTTACTTTGACAATTAAACGACTTAAATCATGAGGGTGCTACTCAACAGTTAGCGTCCTGCTTTATTTTAAAATCACTTAAATGCACGAGCGCGCTACTCACAAATAAGCGTCCTGGAATTTTAAAATAATATTAAGTGCGCTGAAGGACAGTAAGCATTCTGAAAGTTATTAAGTTAATTCTAAAGATGAGGCCATTCCTATACAGGTAGCATGCTGATAGTTTATTCAACTTATAACTATCAGCGTCCTTAAAGAAAGAAATCAATTAAAAACTAAGAGAACTTTCAGCGAGCTGAAACTAAGTCAGTGTCCTGACACTTTCAAAGGTTGACTAAAGGGAGACTGCTACTTACAAGTAAGCGTCCTTATGAATCAGTTCAATTCAACCTTGAGCGTCCTAATATTTTATCAGCGGCCTGACTCATCAAGTCCAGGAGGGCGTTGCTAAAACATTAGCATCCTGAAAGACTCTATAAAAATGGTTTTTGATTGGTCGATTAAAGTTCAATAAAACATGATTGAAATCATGATATTTTTTGATGAAATCAAATACTTTAAAAATCATAGAAATACCTTTAAAATGTGACGATCAAAATATGAAACTGATTAAGACTTGCTGAGAGTAAATTGATTGATAGACATTACATTCTAAGTACTGACGGACTCAGAACTTTACTTGTGATATCTAATAGGCTTGTGAGCAAAGTTCTTTGATCTTGATTCTTAATAAGTTTGAAACACTTGACAAGATCATTAGATACACAAACTAGAGATATTTGGAATCATCAAAACATTCATGTCATGGGGTTTATTAAGATAACAAACAATCATTAAACTAGTAAGATTCTAATATGGTTCATTATGCTCCCCCTTACTTATGGATTTCATCAATAATTTTAGTATTGAGTCTTACTTCATCCAATATTTCTCCATCAATAATTTTAATATTGAGTCTTGCTTCAGTGTCTTAATTTAGCCAATATTTCACCCCTTTTGTAAACATCAAAAAAGGTAGGATAGTCATCAAAACATCAAGCAATCAAAGGTTGGATTCGGAAAACATTCCCAATTCTCGTCTAATGTGAACAAATTATTCCTTAGGTAAGGCTTTGGTAAGAATATCAACAAGCTGATCTTTACTGCCTATGTGAATAAGCTTCACATCTCCATTTTCTACAAATTTCTTAAGAAGTGACGTCGTATTTGAATGTGTTTTGTTCTTGAGTGCAAAACTGGATTTTTGGATATATTAATGGCACTTGTGTTGTCACAAAATATTTCAACACAGTTTATGTGAATTTGATAGTCCTGAAGTTGTTGCCTCATGTAAAGAATTTGAGAACCACAACTACCATATACTGCATATTCTGCTTCAGCTGTGGATAATGCCACTGAATGTTGTTTTTTGCTAAACTAGGAAATCAAAGAATTTCCTAGAAAATGGCAAAATTTGGAGATACTCTTTCTATCTATTAGACTACCAGCATAATCAGAGTCTACATAACTTTTAAGTTTAAAAGATGTACCTTTGGGATACCAAATATCAAGATCAGATCCATAGAGATATCGAAAGATTCTTTTAACGCATTTAAGGAGGGATTCTCTAGGACTCGACTAAAATCTAGCGCAAAGACGTACACTAAACATAATATCAGGTCAACTAGTTGTTAAGTAACGTAAACTTCCAATCATGCTTCTGTATAACTTTGGATCTATGGGTTTATGTTTTTCATCTTTATCTAATTTTGTTGCTGAGTTGCATGGAGTATCAATAGTTTTCAAGTTAATCTTTAACTTTTTGAGCATTTCCTTAGCATACTTTGATTAGCTTAGAAATGTGCCATGTGGCATTTGCTTAATTTGCAAACCAAAAAAGTATGTAAGCTCTCCCATCATACTCATTTCAAACTCATCTTGCATAAGTTTTGAAAACTCATTGCACAGATTCTTGTTTGAAGCACCAAAAATAATATCATTCACATATATCTGAATTAGCAGCATATCAAATTTTTGGTGTTCGATAAACAAAGTGGGATCCAACTAATTTCCTTTATGAAAGTTGTGATCTAGAAGAAATGAACTAAGCCTATCATACTAGGTTCTAGGTATTTTTCTTAGTCCATACAAAGCTTTGTGGAGTTTGAATACATGTTCCGAGTTATGAGAGTCCTCAAAACCTGGAGGTTGTTCCACATATACCTCTTTATTGATATGGTCATTTAGAAAGGCACTTTTGACATCCATTTGGTATAAGGAAAAAATTTTATAGCAAGTATAGGCAAGTAGCATTTTGATAGCCTCTAATCTTGATACAGGGGCAAAGGCTTCTTCATAGTCAATGCCCTCTTCTTGGTTATACCCTTGGGCAACCAATCTAGCTTTGTTTCGAACAATTACACCTTGTTCATCCTTCTTATTCCTACACACCAATTTTGTTTTAATAACAGCTTGATGAGATTGCCTAGGAATCAGTTCCCAAACTTTGTTTCTAGTGAAATATCCTAGCTGTTCTTGCATAGCAAGAGTCTAGTTCTTATCTTTCAATGTCTCTTCTACTTTAGTAGGTTTAATTTGAGACACAAAGGCTACAAACTCTTGGTCCTTGTGAATTGAAGCTCTAGTTGCCACACTTGTAAATAGATCACCTATGATTTGGTCTAACGTCAGGGTCTGCAAAACTCTAGGAGTGTCATCATCACCATTGATATCTATCTTTTCAACTTCATTTCTAATAATCTTTCTAGGACCACTTTCATCGAAGTTGACATGGATGGATTCTTCTACAATCTTTGTTCCTTTGTTGAACACTCTATAGGCAGACTGTGAGAAGAATATCCTAAAAAGGCTCCTATATCAGATTTTGGTTTGAATTTTTTTAAGTTATCTTTGTCATCTAAAATGAAGCACTTACAACCAAACACTCTAAAGTAGCAAATATTAGGTTTTCGACCTGACACGCTGTATTAATTGCTTCCACCCAAAAATAATTGGCTACATTGTATTCACTTAGCATTGTTCTACACATTGCTTGAAGTGATCTGTTCTTTCTTTTTACTACACCATTCTGTTGTGTTGTTCTAGGAGCTGAAAGATGGTGGGTGTATTATTGTTTGCTACAAAAATCTTCAAGACTTTTATTCATGAATTCTCCACCTCCATCACTTTTTATGATATTAATTTTGTATCCTTTTTCATTTTCTACTTTTTGACAAAATTTAATGAGCAAGTCACACACTTCATGCTTATGTGACAAAAAGAATACCCATGTAAAGCTTGTGAAATCATCAACAATCACAAAAGTATATGATTTACGTCCTAAAATTTGGGTTCATGTTGGTCCAAAAAGATCCGTGTGAATTAATTCAAAAGCTCTAGTAGTAAATAAGTCTTTATTGTTCTTAAATGATGATTTGGTATGTTTTCCCAATTAACATGGTTCACACACCTTGTCTTCCAAGTATATTCCCTTAGGAATACCTTTGGCAAGATCATTTTTAACTAGTCTAGATATGTTATCCACACTAACATGTGCTAGTCTTCTATGCCAAATTCATGCATCCTCACAAGTTATAGCACTTAAACATGAAACATTTTGTTTTCTCATATCACCAAAATTTGTGCAATATACATTCTTATGTCTAGATGCTATGAATGGAACCAAGTCATTCGAATGCCTAACAATGCGTCTATTTACTTCAAAAGATATTTCATAACCCTTGTCACATAATTGACGTATGCTCAAGAGATTATGCTTAAGGCTTTGACATAAAGAACATCACATATGGAAAAAGAATCGTTACCAATAATACCAATACTAGCGATTTCACCTTTGTTGTTGTCTCCGAAAGTCACATTCCCTTCTTTCTTCTTTTCCATGCACAAAAACATTGATTTGTCTCCAGTCATATGTCTTGAACATCCATTATCAAGGTACCAAGTGTCTCTAATTGTGTCCATCTACACAACATAAAACACTTTGATTTTGGTACCCATGTTGCTTTGGGTCCATGCATGTTAGCATCAATACGCACATTCTTTTATACCCATGCTAGTTTTCCTTTCTTAATTCTTTTAAGTAGGCATCTTAGCACAGTGTGACCTTTCCTACTGCAATGAAGGCAAGTAGGTCGTTTTGTCAATAGGGTATTATAATCATTCTCTTTGGTGAATTTATGAACTACATTGGTCAAGTTTTTAGCATTCTCTTTGAGTGTGTCATTCTCACTCTTTAGCCTCTCAATTTCCTTTCTCAATAGTTCATTGTCTAAGGAAAGTTCATCAAAGTTCTCTTGTTGAGATTAAACCTCTTCCAGAGCTTCCTTTATGCTCTTTTTTGAGCTTGGCATTTTTCCTAATTTCTCTATCTAGATTGGTCTTAACAACATCATAGTGAAGTGAATCAAATAGATCATCACAATCATCAAATGGTTTAGATTTTACCTCGGTATTTGCCATAAGACAAATAATAGCTTTGTTGCTTCCAGAATCTGAATCACTTTCGCTTGAACTTGTATCATCCCAAGTTGCCTTTAACACCTTCTTGTCCTTCTTCTTTGAGCTGAAACTCTTCTTATATTTATTAGGACATTCACTTCTCACATGACCAAGTTTGTTTGAACCAAAACATATTAGTTCACTAGGTTTCTTTCCAAATGTTTTTCCTTTATGGAATTTTTGGTTTGAACTAAACTTTCTTTTTCTCTTAACGAGTCTATTGAATTTCCTAGACAACATTGCAACATCTTCATTAGTATTTTCATCTCTCGATGAGCATTCTGAATCGGTGTTGGCATTCAAAGCAATATTTTTCTTCCCTTTTGTCATCTACTTTGGGTTGGACTTGGCTGTTCTTGAATTTCATTTCATGAACCATTAGTGAACCGTATAATTCATCAAAGGTGTACTCGATCAAATTTTTGGCTTCGACAATGGAGGTTGCCTTAGGTCCCCATATCTTAGGTAAATTATATATCTTTTATCTTATTCAAGTTGTAACTGCACTTGTAAAAGTTGCAGGAAGTTATCCTTGTAAGATAAGATAGTCAGTTGTTGTTCATATCTGTTAGTTTAAGTATAGGTTGCCTTGCCCCTGTAAGCCAAGAGTGTAGGTAGTTTTGCACCTATGAAGCAACCAAGAGTGTAGGTAGTCTTTCACATGTGAAGCCAAGAGTACAGGTAAGTCTCACACTTGTAAGTCGAGAGTTGTAAGGCAGTTCTCACACCCGTGAAGCTAAGAAGATTGTAACAGTTTGGTCCTTACCCCTAAGAGGATTATTTAGTGAAGATGGAAATCCTAACTGAGGAGGTTAGTTAGTGGAGGTAGGCATATCGTTGAACCACTATAAATCACCTGTGCAATATTTATTTTTCGCACTATCTACTTGTCGTTTCACTGTAAATTTTATTTAAAGTTTTAACTGACTATAGTGTCCAATTCACCCCCCTTCTCAGGCACTCCTAGGCCAACAACCTTCTTTCTTCTTAGATGTATGTTCACAGATGGGACTTGGATTGATTTTGATTTTTTTTGTATATTTTGGACATGTACATACCTATTACTATATAATCTACATATCACATAGATCGAATGTAGATATTTCACAATGGGATGTATATGACTACTATTTTGGGGAATAAATACTTGTTTATACAGGTGTACATATGTGTATGAACTATGTGAGGATGTACATGATTATGATCTTGTTGATAAATTTTGGAAAGATTTATGGTTCTATTATACTTTGTCATATACAAGATGGATTGTATTTGAATTGGTATTGATGGTGTATTTGCTAGAGGCTGAACAGAGCCTCAGGTTTTGTCCTGGAGTGACATTATCTAGGGTTCTGTGTTGGTTGTGACGTCACCCTGTTAGGGATCGCGACACATAAAATGTTGAGTTTCATGGACACTTATTCAGGCTATAACTGTTGAACCAATTATCCTCATATCCTTTACGAGAATATGTCCCCATTATGAAACATTTTGATGATTACAAAACTACATTATGTTCATGATATTACTGCACATATGGCATATCTAATCTTACTTGAAGGTATCAAATATTCAATGATGCATGACGAACGTATTAAAAGATCTTCTTGAAGACCATGATCGTTTAAAGATGTTTATTTGTATGATTTGATTATGATAGGTTGTAGGACCTTTTATGGCATGTGATTTAGCAATATGCATGCCTGCATGTTTTAATCGATTGGTTGCATGTTTGATTTAATCTGGTTACTTTATGTTTTATCGTGTTTTAATTGAGAAATCAAAAATTATTTTTATAAAGTCTTTTAGGACGCTAATGTTTTAGTAGTGCCCTCCTGGACTTGATAAGTCAAGATGCTAATAAAATATTAAGACGCTCAAGGTTGAATTGAATTGATTAATAAGGACGCTTACTTATTAGCAGTGACATTTCTTTTGTCAACCTTTGAGAATGTCAGGACGTTGATTTAGTTTCAGCTCGCTGAAAGATCTTTCTATCTTTAAGTGATTTCTACCTTTAAGGACGCTGATAAGTTATAAGTTGAATGAATTATCAGGACGCTACTTGTGTAGAAGCGCCCTCATCTTTAGAATCAAGTTAAGTAACTTTCAGGACACTCACTATCCGTCAGCGCGCTTAAACATTGTTTTAAGATTGCTTTTAATAGTTCAGGAGGCTTACTCTTGAGTAGCACCCTCATATGTTTTGCGTTTTAAAAAAAAGCACGACACTTACTGCGAAGTAGAGCCCTCATGCTTTAAGTCATTTAATTGTCAAAGCAAGTTAGGATGCTTACTACTTAGTAGCACCCTCACTTCATTGTTTAGTAGGACGCTGATGTTCTATGAGCGCCCTCAAAGGAACAAAACTACAGAAAAGATATTTTTGTTGTTCTGACATTACTGTCATTTCTGTTAACCTTTTTTAGAAACGTACGAATATTTTTTAGAACTTTTCAGAATCGTACAACTTTTCAAAACTTTTTAAAATGTTTTAAAACTTTGTCAGAATATTCCTCTCTCATGAAAGGGTCAGATGATTCAGGTGCTATCACCGTAATATGCATTAGGCTGAATCGATCCATTTCTGGAAAGAATGTTAACGTTATATTTGAAATAACTTAGAGTGCCAAAATTACCAAGTCCATTGCTCCTCTGTAATTCCTATATATACGTGTTGCCTTAGAGCAGAAAAACTAACTAATGAAATACGAAAATTGATATTCATTTAAAACATATTGACAGTTTTCGTTTGCACCAAAAACACTTTTTGAAAGTTAGTCTTCTTTCACTTGTGCTTGATCTTATGATCTTTTGAAAGAAAAACTTCAAGTCTTCTGGGTTGATCGATCTTCTACTTCATTATTTCAAAAACCCATTAATGAAGACAAAAGCTATTTGAACATGTTTTCAACATAAACTTCATCATACATATTTCGCTGAATCTGTGGCAACAGAAGGTTTAATCCAAAGCGTTGTAAGTATCACTTTGATTCTGAGTAAAGGGAATCATATCTCATTCTATAATTAGATTGTAGTAACGGGTAAGTCACTAAGTTAGAGCAAGTGTTGCTCAAAGTTGTAAGCGGTCTTCTCACACCAGTAAGTTGAGAATAGGTTCTCTCTCACCTTGTAAGTAGAAAAATAGTTTTCTCACACCCGTAAGTTGAGAAAGTGTTCAGATTTGATCTTCACCCGTAAGAAGATCCATAGTGGAGTTTGAACAAATCCTAACTGAGGAGGTTAGGTAGTGGATGTAGGCGTGGCCGAACCACTATAAATCTTGCTTTCATTGTCCCATTTACATTTACTGTATCTCATTGCTATACTTTGTTTAATTCATTATTCCACACAATTTAAAGAAAGGTTAAAATCTGCTAAGTGTCCAATTCACCCCCCCTCTTGGACACATCTAGGCCAACAATAACCAGATCAAGATGCATCTTGCTGGTTAAGAACACAACGTGTTTATCAACCGCGGGCTCCATTGTTACAAGGTCATGCCTTTCTTTCTCAAGAACAGGGGTGCAACATATTAATGCCTAGTCAACAAAATGTTTGCAAAGAAGATATGTAAGACCATAGAAGTTGATATCGATGACATGGTTGTAAAGAGCTTGCGAGACATCGATCATATCAGCCACCTAGCAGAGGCATTCCAGAACATGAGAAAGTATCAAATGAAGTTGAATACGACGAAGAGCGTCTTCGGAGTCACTGCAGGAAAGTTCTTGGGCTTCATGGTCAGTGAATGGGGAATCGAAGCCAACCCAAAGAAGATCTAGGCCCTGTTGGACATGAGCCCCGCAAGAACTATAAAAGAGATCCAATGGTTGAATAGGCGGATAGCGACCCTCAGCAAGTTCGTGTCCAAAGTAGCAGACATATGTCTTCCATTGTTTGCCATACTGAAGAAGAAACGGGTGGAATGGACGAAATGTTGGCCCAATAATATAGTCCAAAAGGGGGAGTGAATTGGATTTGGCGGATTTTCGCCTTACCTTTAGGTTAATATAACTAAACAGATAAAGTGTGTAGTAGGTAACAATCAAAATGAACAAATGCAGGAAAGATAAATGGACACAGAGATTTAAAGTGGTTTGGTTCCCCTTGAACCTACGTCCACTACCCAATCACCACGATCAGGATTTCCTAATACACTATTGGCCAGTCAACTTACGGGCGTAGCTAGAAGCCGTTTACAAAATCTAACACAAAGGTTTGGCTCAAAGTCTTACACTAACCAACACAAGGGCTTGATTGGAAAGCCACACATGCTAACCTACACAAGGGCTTGGTTAGAAAGTCACACACGCTAACTTACACAAGGGCTTGGTTAGAAAGCCACACACTAACCAACACAAAGGCTTGGTTAGAAAGTCATACTTTAGCTTACACAAGGGTTTGGCTAGAAAGTCACATTGTAACCAACTTGTCGACGTGGTTACGAGCCGTACAGTAGTATGGTATGTTCCCGGTTGACAAACACGTCAACAATACAATAAGATTACAAAAGATAAAGAGAAGTGTTCTACAACACTCTCAACAATATTAAGCTTACAATCTTGAATGAGTAAACACCACTATTCCAACCACAATGATTTAAATGATGCGAAGTGTTGAAATAGTTTTTTCCAAATATGCAATCGATTCAAAAATATGTGATATGAAATCAAGAATCGAATGTGCACATGTATCTAGATATTGATTCTAACAATGAAGAGTTTAAAGCACAAGAATCAATATACAATGATAATCAAAACTTGATGATTCTAAATGTGTAAAAGATTAATATCAAGAATCAACTAACTCAAGTGATGATCTATGAAATCGATTCAATATATGATAAGTTTAGCACATGAATCGATACTATATAATATTTATGAAACCACTAAATAAGATACAATAATATGAAGATCAAGATAGGGTTTCACACACAATAATCAAAATGAAATCAATTTTCAAGATATTAACTCAAGTACAAAATTGATTTGCTCAAACAACCTCACAAGAATCTAGTTAGAGAAATTTTCCCCTACTTAGGTAAATATGAAGCTTATAGATTCTTCAAGTGTGATGATGGTTGAGTGATTCCACGTTCAAAGATGATCAAGACTCAATAAGATGTGTAAAGAACACTAAAAAACGTCTAAAACACTTGCTCAAGAGAAACACACAAGTTTCTCAAAGTATTTGAAAGATTTGGAGAACTATCCGGAAGTATGAATCAAATGTAGGTGAACTTTTGCTTAGAAAGAGGTTTAATATCACTCAAGAACTTATTTTGGACGTGTAGAAATGAAACAAAGAAAAATGGACAAGTTCTATATATTTTGCAAAAGTTGCTCTTCAAATGAGCAAGTGTGGTTTTTATAGAAAAATACCACACCGAGGCATAGGAACACATTCCTCAAGGAAGGACCGCGCTCCTTATATGAGGAGCGCATTCCTTAATGTGTTCGTTGAGCATAGGAGCGAGGTCTTTCATCAAGAACCACCGACTCTATAAACTTTCTTATTTTTTCCTTGACAATAGGAGCGCGTTCCTTTTTCCCTAATTAGAAAATTCTGACTCTCGAGAAAAACCACAGGAGCACGTTCTTTAAACTCTGATAAAAATTTTGAGTCTTGGGAAAAATGCTCAGGAGCGCGTTCCTTAAGGGAGGAGCGCCTTCCTTCACTGTGAAGTGATAGAAAACCCGATTTTTCGATCATAGTGAGTTTAGGACTTTGTCAAACATATAGACTAACTTTTGAAAACAATTTTGACAAGATTGAAGAATAATTAACAAAGTTAAATATGTGTAAATCAATCGACTAAGCATATGATTCAATACGTTACACGTAAAATGATAAAACCATGCAAAGTTGGTAAAATGAATGCATGTTAATCATTGATAAAAATATGCATGATAAACAATTTCAACTATGTGATTGCATAATTATCATACTAATGCGTGTGCATGCATGATTAATAATATAATAGTGTATATGCATGAGTATGATAAACTATATGCATGATTTTTGAAAGGATGCAAATCATATTATGGTTGGAACATGTAATGGTTACTCTACAACACTAAGATTCTAAATAAGAATTACAAACATGAAGCTCTTGAATCTTCGTGCATTCTTGTTCCATCCACATGCTTTGACAATATAGTTGAATCCATCTGATATATCTAATTAGCACTGAAACAACTAAGTCAAAGACATTAGTACCGTGATTATATTGTTTGTAAGCATCAAAACACTTACGAGAATACTAAGTGGAAAACTACTTAGATCAACATTAAAGAGTGCGACCAAGCTTTTGAGGGATTGAAATCCTATCTTGGACTACCACCAGTCTTATCATGGCCCATAGTGGGCGAACCCCTATGCCTCTACATTGCGGTCTCATCCTCTGCTACCAGCGCCACCTAGGTGAGAGAAGATGACCAGATACAAAAGCATATATACTATGTCAGCAAAGTTTTTCAAGATGCTGAGATGAGATACTTCGAAGTGGAAAAGCTAACTCTAGCCTTGGTAATGGAAGCAAGAAGGCTTCGTCCATACTTCTAAGCTCAACGCATCATTATCCTGACAAGCTGCCCCTTTCACCAAATCTTGCAGAAGCTGAACACTTCCAAAAGATTGGTCAAATGGGCCATCAATCTAAGAGAATTCAACATCTAGATCAAGCCGAGAACATCAATCAAAGGGAAAACAATGACCGACTTTTTGGCGGACTACTCGTTCAAAATCGAGGTGCGAATAAAGCCTCTGAAAGACGCATGGTCCCTATTTATGGATGGCGACATGCAGACAAGGTTTAGTCGCAGGGATGGTGTTAGAAGACCCATGGCATTCCCAATACTGCAAAGCCTTCCCATTCGGATTCAATACCTCAACTCATGTGGCAGAATACAAAGCACTGTTGTCCGATTTAAGGTTTGCAAAAGAGCTCGGAGCCACCCACATGAGGGTGTTTAATGATTCACAGTTGGTGGTAAGACAAATCAATGGGGAATACCTGACTTGGGAGGAAAGAATGGCGTGCTATTCCAAAGAAGCTCAACAGATGATGAAAGAATTTGAGCAATGCAGCCTCGAACAAATAATTGCGAAGCAGACGCTTTGGCAAAGTTGGTGTCGGTAGATGATATCAATCTCATAAAGTTGATTTCAATTGAACTCTTAAAGAAGCCATCCTTGCTAACATGGAAGAGACAACATTCACCGTAGAAAGAAGAAGTGGGTGGATGGATCTGATCATCACACACTTGAAGAAGGGTGAACTTCTAGCAGAAAGAACCGAGGCTAGAAGGATTAGGCATAAGGCTGCACAATACACCCTTCAGGGTGAACATCTATTCAAGAAGGGATTCACCCTATTCCTCCTCAAGTGTGTGGCCTCGTCGACCTCGAATTCCATCATCAAAGAAATTCATGAGGGTACATGCAGAAATCATACAGGTGCTAGAATCCTGGCACAAAAGTGTTGGCTCAGATAAAATCCAAGAAGGGGGGTGAATTGGACTCTTTGCAGGATTTTAAAACCTTTCAAATAATAAAAAGTTTGCAGGTAATGCAAATAAAGAGAGCATGAAAGATAAAACACACAATGGTTTAGCATGTTTTGACTCTTAAAGCCTACCTCCATGACTTGATATCCCCGATCAAGACTTTCCAACCCGACACTCCAAAATCCTACTTCAAGGGTGAGGATCAAAATTGGTTACACACTTACTTCATAGCTGTAAGCAACCTTTTTAAAATCACCATTCTCGACGAGAGAACTCCTAGTAGCTAACAAGCCACGTAAAATACAAAAGATGAATGAGGAAGATTTTTCTTACCATAAAACCTCAAAAATACTTACAACAGCTTATGAACCTTACTCAAGAACCCTCAGACAATGTAAAGGACGAAGTACAGGAGTAAGAGTGAAAACTTCTTTGAAAAAGCCCTTTGGATGATTTGAAGATCAAAGATGAAGCTCGTTCAATCTAAAGATTAATCTCAAAACTAGAGTTTCCAGCTTAGAAAAAAATAAGTAAGAAACTTTGTAAAGAGTTTAACTTCCAAAGACTTCGTTGGTTGTGTTGAACAAAAAACACAATTATGTTTATTAATGAATATATGAGATGAGCACATTCTAGGGTTTCAATCTCCATGAAATTATATGTTTCATTTTTGAAATTCAAATGCAACGTTTAGATTCTTTGATAGAAAAGAATGAGGCAAAAATGCATGCGAAATTATGTGCAAAAGGACATACAATCAAAGAGGAAAGAGAGTGCGGAATGTCACATTTATTGCCAAAAAATGACAATTCTTCCCTAACACACAAAACAACGTACTTCTCTAAGAGGGAGTGCACTGGTGTGTTATCTCAATAAACCCCATGATATGAATGTTTTGATGATTCCAAATATCTTCAGTTTGTGTATCTAATGATCTTGTCAAGTGTTTCAGATTTATCAAGAATCAAGATCAAGGAATTGTGCTCACAAGCCTATTGAATATCACAAAGTAAAGTTCCGATACTTAGAATGTAACGTCTATCGATCAACTTACTCTCAGCAAGATTTTATCGTTTGCATATTTTGATCGTAATATTTTAATCGTACCTTATGATTTCTAACATATTTGATTTGATTAAGAGAAATAATGATGTTTTATCGAGCTTTAATCGAGAAATCAAAAATGGCTTTTGTGAAAGTCTTTCAGGATGCTAATGTTTTAGCAGTGCCCTCCTGAACTTAATGAATTGGGATGCTAATAAAATATTAGGAAGCTCAAGGTTGAATTGAACTGATTAATAAGGACGCTTACTTCTTTGTAGCGACCTTTCTTTTATCAACCTTTGAGAATGCCAGGACGCTGACTTAGTTTCAACTCGCTGAAAGTTCTTTTTGTCTTTAAGTGATTTCTATCTTTCAGGACGTTAATAAGTTATAAGTTGAATAAATTATGGACACTACTTATGTAGGAGTGTCCTCATCTTTCGAATCAACTTAAATAACTTTCATGATGCTTACCATCTGTCAGTGCACTTAACATTGTTTTAAAACTGTTTTTAATAGTTCAGGACGCTTATTCTTGAGTAGCGCCCTCGTGTGTCAAAAGTTTTAAAACAAAGCAAGACGCTCACTGCAAAGTAGCACCCTCATGAATTAAGTCGTGTTATTGTCAAAGCAAGTCGGGGACGCTTACTATTCAGTAGCGCCCTCACTTCATTGTTCAATAGGCCGCTGATATTCTATGAGCGCTGTCAAAGGAATAAAACTACAGAAATGATATTTTTGTTGTTCTAACATGTACGTCCTTTTAGCCAACTTTTCAGAACAGCTTTTTGTACAAAATCAATTTTTTGTATTTGTAAGAGATATTCTCTTATTCACGAACCACGTCTTCTAAAACTTTCGTTATTCGTGTATCTGGAGAAAATTTGAATATTCTTGAAATGTGCAATTGCCATTTACGTGATATATCCTCGCTGTTGTGAGTAAACGTTCATATTTGAAATTCAAATTCAAATGAACAACAACTTCATCTCTACAGATCTATAAATACAAACACTTAACAATTTGTTAAGACCACTGAAAATTCTCTGAACTAAAACACTTTTTGAAAGTTAGTCAAATTTTCATATGATTCAAAAAGCTTAAGTTATTATAGTTTCAAAGCGTTTATTTGAATCATTACTTATTCAAATGATTTTCACACTGAGCTAACATTATATCTTTATCTGAAAATCTATTTTGAAAGTTTGAACTATTTTCACTCAAATCGTTCAACACTGTTTTTACTTATATCATTCTTGCTAAAAGAGAAATTTGAGAGATAGTTCATAGAATACAGTTGTACTCAATTTCATATCTTGTATACTATATCAAGGTTGTAACAGTAGTTGGATAAACTACTGAGTTGATGTTCTTCATTCAACGAGGTCAGGTCTTCTCACACCCGTAAGTTGAGAAACGGTAGTTCTCATACCCGTAAGTTGAGAAAGCATAGGTTGGTCTCACGCCTCTAAGCTGAGTAGTGTAACGGTTGTTCTCACACCCGCAAGTTGAGAAAAGGTGTAACGGTTTGATTCTCACCCGTAAGAGAATCCCTTAGTGATAAGGTTCAAAATCCTAACTGAGGAGGTTAAGCAGTGGATGTAGGCAAGTAGCCGAACCACTATAAATCAACTGTGCATATTTTTTTACTTTCTGCACTTTGATTTTTTCCATTGTAATTGTTTTTAAATTGCTTAAGTGTCCAATTCACCCCCCCTCTTGGACATATCTGGGCCAACATGGTGCAGGAAGAATACCAAGACCATCCAAATGCTTCCTAGAAGGCAATGAATGAGCTGCTGGCAATAGACCGAGAGAAGTCTTTTATCAAGGTCTTAGAGGAACACGCTTGTCCAGGAAGGAGCGCGCTGGTCTGATGCAAACCAGAGACCTGATATTTTTTGGGTCCACAACAGTGCGCAACTCCAAAGGGGAATGCATTGGTGAGTGTGGCAGACCAATAAGTGAACTGACAACGCTAGAAGCACCGCTAGTCTGCTTAAGGAGCGCGGTGGTCTGACACTTGACACTCAACCATGATTTTCTTTTCAAAATAGTTTGCACAAACACATTTAAATCGAATCAAATACTTTAAACATAAAATTAGAGATTTGAAAACTCTTGAAACCTTTTCCAATGAACATAACTTAAGATCATCTAGACACATACAAAATAAAAATTACATTCAATGTCTTGATCTTGAGGTATTTTCAAGCTTGAATCCATATACTTGAATTGTGGTGGACTTTTAAACTGAAACTACTCAAGTAGATCATTAGTACATGTCACACATAAGTACATGTCACACATATTGTTTGTAATCATCAAAATGTACGTCATCAAGGGGGTCATTGGATCAACAAGCTCCCTTGTTTTGATGATTTCAAACAGTTAACGTAGGCCTAGAAGTAAATACAACTCTAGTATGTATGCGTGAAGAATTTGCAAAAATTTTGGCAGAGTTTTGCTTAAAATATGAGTATGCACACATTTCAAACAATCACACAAATGAATCACAACCTATACAGATCATTTCAAATAAGAGATATAGAATTTAAAGCACAAGATCATACAAGTAAAATCATCCATGTATATAAAAAATGTGTCCGAGTATGTACAACCAAACATCACAAGACGATACTTTAAAAATACAAACTTAAATATATCCATACATAAAAGAAAAATGATACATCCATATGCTCTCCCATACAAAAACTCAAACACTCCCCCTATCTACAACACCCCATACATACTCCCCCTGTCAAATATGAACCCCTATATCCAGATAATTCTCCCTCTTTTGAAACATCAAAAAAAAAGGGAAGCTCAATGTGAAAATATGGGTGCTGAAGGAGTTGTAAAAGGTTGGATGACATGGCGTGGCAAAAATATCTCCATCTCATTAGTAGCAGGTTCACGAGGAGCATCAAAATTATCAGCATCAAGATCTGCATCCCCAGCCTCATCATCATTAGACTCAGATGATATGTCGATGGGAACCGACAGAGGGCGCTCAGCAGTAGTCCTTGGATGAGTAAAGGCAGGAGCTGAGGGCGCCGGAGGAACCTCGAGACCACGATGAAGAAGTGCAACAACAATACAAAAACGTCGCATATGACCATGAAAGAACCATACTGATGATGTGACCTAATAAGTAGTAATTTAGACATGTTTTAGGAAGGTTTTATAAGCGTTTTAAGACATTTCATGCATTAGTTTGATGTGTTTATGTTAGTTTTGATGCACTTGTTAGTTTAGGAACAATTTGGTTTTTCATGCATTATTTCGGTTTATTACTTTATAAGTTGGTTCATTTTATGTTTTAAGTGTGATACTTACTTGTTTGAGGTTGTTTTGTAGGTGTTTTGATGCATGGAAGTGAGCATGGATGATGGAAATAACATACAAGAAGCCTAGATGCATATACATGAAGAATACAAGTCAAGGAAGATGAAATTTGGTTAGGTCCACAAGCAAAAAGGAGAAAAAATCGGAATTCGCTATAAATTTGAAAGTTGCGTGATCTTGGAGATTTCACGATATCTTGGGCTATACAAGTCTGAATTGGATGCCATTTTTTTCTACTTCTTCCTTACTTCAAGGAATAAATTAAGAAATGATTTTGAGGCATAATTGAAAGGAGAAAAAGATGGAAAAAAATCGGGATTGAAGATTAAAAGATCGCACGTTGGAGAAAAATACCAGGATTTTTTGGATTATTCTATTCGAAGTGGGACTTTCTATTTTTGATTCTCCACTACTTGGGGACTTAAAAGCATCATTGTTTAGGGTTTTGGGTAGAGAATAAAATGGAGAACAAGGCTTGATGGCTAGGGTTGGGAGAAGAAGAAGAAGATCAAGTTCGAGAGAAGGAGATCATCAATTTTAAGTTCTATCTTTCCTAGTTTGATTCCTTGATTCATGTTCGTATTTTCATTGTTATTCGCTAGTTTTATGTCATTAGTTATGAACTTAATCCTCTTTCTAGAGGTGTAGGTCAATCCAAACTAGAGACTATGCCATGTTCTTAAATTTTTGATTATTTATTAATAGAGTTGTTAGTTTATTTATGTTTTTTTACTCTTAATGCTATTAATCCCTTGGCCAAGGCTTGATTGATCCTAGATTTGGAAGGCAGCACTCTATAAAGGGTTTTCTGGGTTAGAACATGAGAAGTATAACATGAAATGACCATAGAATCGATAGATTTATGGAGTTTAATGAAGTCGTAGGGAAAATCATAGAACTTAATGAATTTTTGGATTTTTTTCGATAGATCGAACTTAATTTCCTAAAAATGTGCTCTAATGCGGCACTCGAGAGTGGGTATTAGAAATCTCAAGATTTTCGGCTTATAAACTATAACTCTAATTAATGAATATCACATATTTCTAGGAATAGTCAATAGTGAGGAGAGATTGAACCTCTAGAAGTTTTCCATATTGATTTTCATCCACATTTTCATAATTTGTTGTTTTAATTATATTTCTTGTTTAATTACAGATTTTAGTTTATTAATCATTCAACTTTGACTTTCTAAATAAAGTTAGGGTTAGTGAAACAATGTTTAGTGTGAGTGTCAATCCTAGAGGATGACAACCCGATATCTCATCAGTTTTATATATAACTTAACACCGTACGCTTGCGGTTTGCACTCAACTTGTTTTTGGCGCTGTTGTCGGGGATTGATTCACTCTATTTTCACTAATATCGCTAGTAACTAACTTTGATTTTAATTTAGATTTTTCTTTTGATTTTTCTTTTTTTGTTTCTTTTGTGGAGCAATGGTGTACAATTTAAACCACTTGACTTTCAAAAATAGTTTCGGGCTAGTTGATCTTATTACAATGTTGTCAGCATAAATGTTCCACCTTCAACATCAAATATCCAATTTTATTGATGCAAGTGATAGTTGCATATTTAGATAGGTTTTAGAGCATGTTTTTGGTGTGTTTTAGGATGATTTATGCATTAGTTTAGTGCGTTTAAGCTAGTTTTGATGCATTTGTTAGTTTAGGAATAAATTAGATTTTATGCATTATTTTGGTTTGTTAATTTATATGTTGGATCAATTTATGTTTTTAGTGTGTTAATTACTTGTTTTAATTTGTTTTGTAGGTGTTTAGTTTTGTGGAAGTGAGCATGAATGATGGACACGACATATGAAAAGCCTAGATGATATTTCATGAAGAACACAAGTTAAGAAGTGAAAGAAAATTGGCTAAGTCCACAAGAAGGAGTGAGATTTGGCCAAGTCCACATAAATTAGAAGAAAATTGAGGCTCGGATCGCCGCGGTGCTAGAATGCAAAAAGTGGAAGGCTCGAGGCGTCGCGGCACTAGAAGAAGGGTTAACGGAGCGTCGCGACGCTAAACGAGTTTGCGCTACGGCGCTAAAGGCTTAGTTGCGTTTTTAGCAACTGATTGGTGGATTTACAAGATGACTTTTTAATTATGAGTTGGACGGCGAAAAGAGGCATATTATATATCAAACTGAAGGGTTTTTTGAGAAGAACACATTGGAATATAGAGAGGGGAACAAAGGTTTGACAGATGGAAGAAAAGTGGAGAAGAAGATTTGTACTGAAGATTATTGAAAATCTCTACACCAATTCTAGTTTGCTTTTCCTTATTCTGATTCGTGTTTGAACCATTGTTTACCATTTTTATTTCTTTAGGTATGAACTAAACCTCTTTCTAGAGGTAGATTGATCCAAACTCAAGACTATGTCTTAGCTTTTATGATTTAAATTATTGTTAATAAAGTTCTGTAGTTTATTTATATTTCTCTGGGTGTAATGCTTTTAATCCCCTGATCACGGATTAGATGATCATAGATTCGAGGTAGATGTTCCAAAAGAGGGTACCTTGGGTTCGAATCTGGGAAATATAACCTAGGCTATCGTGAGACTCAAAAGGTGATCGAGAACCTTTGAAATCATTAGGTGGAAGTCATAGATCTTAATGAATTACCGTTGTGTTTGGTTTTTATCGAAAGAGTTAAATCAATATAACGATAATATGCTCTAGTTCTGCTTCAAAAGAGAGAATTAGAAACATTAGGAATTCTCACTTATAAGCTAAGGAACTGATTTAATAATATATATATATATAAAGACATAGTTGAGAGTGAGGTGACATCTAACCTCTAGTATATTCTCCGATTGATTTTTCTATTCGATTTTATTTGCATTGTTAATTGCATACTTAGCTGTTTTAGTTATTGCTTTTAATTACTCAATCATTCGAAATTGGTTTCTAGATAAAATTTGGGTTAAAACGCAGTAGATAGTGTAATAATTATCCCTGAGGACGATACTCAATTTCTCATCGAAATATATTGTAACTTGGCAACTGTTCACTTGCGGTTTGCGTGCAACAAGTCTTTGGCGTCGTTGTCGGGGATAATTACTAGTTTTTACTACTATTGTGTTAGTAACTCTGATTTTAATTTAGATTTTGTTTTTATTTTTAATTTTACTTATTTTTTTCTGTTTATTTTTTGAAATTTCCTTTCTTTGTTTCTTTTTTTTATTTTAGTTTTTACTACTTTATACTTCATTTCTTTCTTTGTTTCTATTTTATAGGATTTCAAAAGTTTATGGAAAGGGCAAGAAGTCTTGAAGTATTACCATTTGATCCGGCAATTGAACATACTCTTGGAAGACTGAGGCAAGAGAAAAGAAGAGGCACTGAAACCATGGCGGATAATCCAAATCAGTTGACGTTGAGGGATTATTTCAAACCGGTTATCAATGACAACTACTTGAGCATTGTTCGCACTCACATAAATGCGAACAACTTTGAGTTGAAGCCGGCTTTGATCTCGATGGTCCAGCATCACCAATTTGGAGGTTCCCATATGGAAGATCCAACTATCCACATCACCACTTTCTTGGAGATGTGTGACAATGTGAAGATGAATGGTGTTCCTGAAGACACCATTAGACTAAGGTTGTTCTCGTTCTCACTTCGGGACAAGGCAAGAGAATGGTTTCAATCCTTGCAACTAAATAGTACAGTAACATGGGAGGACACGGTACATAAGTTTCTACATAAGTTCTTTCCTCTTACCAAGATCGCCCAACTACGTGCTGAGATCGGGCAATTCAAGCAACAAGAGTCAGGGTCTGTATATGACTCTTGGGAGAGATTCAAGGAGTTGTTGAGGAAATGTCCTCAACATGGGTTTCAAGATTGGTTACAACTTCAACTTTTCTACAATGGGATAATGTTTTCTACAAGGACTCTAGTAGACGCGGCGGTTGGCGGTTCATTGTTGTCTAAAACTACTCTTGAGGCATTTAGCTTGTTGGAGAAAATGGCTACCAATACCTATGAAGTTCCAGGGGCAAGATCCATGATGAAGAAGGTAGCCGGGTTACATGAAGTAGATCCCATCACATCCCTTTCGGCACAAATTTCAAGCCTCTCGCAACAACTTACTGCACTTACCACTCAAAGTGCACAATCATCTATTGAGAAAGCGACGACATTGAATTTGGGCTATTAGGGCAATAAAGCATTGGAGGAGTAAATATAATACATCAACAACCGGGGGTACAATTATAGAAATAATCAAGGTGTGCCAAATCAATACCACCCGGGTGTTCGTAATCATGAGAATTTCTCCTATGCCAATACAAAGAATACCTTACAACCTCCACCGGGTATCTACACTCAAGCACAAGATAAGAAGCCTACCAGTGAGGAGTTGATGAATACTTTCATAATGGAGACAAGGTCTTCTATCAAGAATTCAGAGGTGCAAGTGGGGCAGTTAGCATCACAGATGAATGCCCAACAAAGGGGGTCACTACCTAGCAACACTAAAGTGAACCCAAAAGAGCAGTGCCAAGCCATCACCTTAAGAAGTGGAAAGGAAGTAAAGGGGGTTGATCTAAGCCTAAAAACACCACCACCACCCGTTGAAGAGCAAGGGGATATAAGTACTGAGGCTGAGCAGAGTAAAGAAAAGGACAAAAAGTCGTCAAAGGAGGAGAAGCCACATGAGAGGCCATACCGGCCTGGTTCTATCTCGTTCACGGATAACCCTCCTAAACTCAAAACTCCTATTCCTTTTCCTCAGCAATTTCAAAAGAAAAAGCTTGATGAGCAATTCGCCAAGTTCTTGGAAATTTTCAAAAAAAATCACATTAACATCCCTTTCGCAGATGCGTTGGAGCAAATACTAAACTACGTCAAGTTCATGAAGGATGTGATGACAAAGAAAAGGAAGCTAGAGAACTATGAGACGGTGAAACTTACCGAAGAATGTAGTGCTATACTACAAAAGAAGCTACCTCAGGAGCTAAAAGAACTAGGGAGTTCCACTATACCTTGCACCATTGGGGATTTAAATTTTAATAAAGCTTTATGTGATTTAGGTGCCAACATTAACTTGATTCCTTTGTCAATTTTTAGGAAATTGGGGCTTTGCGAGGTGAAGTTGACTACGATATCTTTGTAACTAGCTGATCGAACACTTACATACCCTCAGGGTATTATTGAGGATGTGCTAGTGAAGGTGGATAAGTTCATCTTCTTGGTGGATTTCGTTGTTTTGGATATGGAGGAAGATGGTGATATCCCTCTTCTACTTGGGCGGCCATTCTTAGCTACCGCGAGAGCTTTGATCAATGTGCAATGTGGTGAGCTTACCCTAAGAGTGAATGATGAAGAAGTATTGTTTAATATATACAAGACCATTAAATTCCCATCGGAGGGGAATACATGTCACCGGATAGATGTAGCAAAAGTGGTGGATGCATGTGTGACTGAAGTAAATAAGGAGGCTACACTGGGAGATCTTTTAGAGAAGTGTCTTGTGCGTTCGGTAACTAGAGATGAGGCCTCTCATGATGATGTCCAAAATTATGCCTTATGAGATCTTTTATGAACTTCGTGCTTGAGTTGAATTTTGCAAACGTTGATCGAATGATGTAGTCTTGAAGCTCTTGATTGAATCGTTTGAGTGGTGTGATCTTGAAATCATGATATGATCTTTGAGGTCCTTTGATTGAAATGATCCTGAACGTCTGATATGACCTTGAGTTCCTTGATCGAAACATTCTTTGGCTTTTTGCTTTCCTAAGATCATGTGTGATGCTAGCGACTATGCCGTTGGGGCGGTGCTAGACCAAAGAAGAGAGAAGTTGTTTCGGGCAATCTACTTTGCAAGCCACACTCTTGATGATGCCCGACAAAACTACACAACAACGAAAAAGGAACTACTTGCAGTTGTGTTTGCTTGTGACAAGTTCCGGTCCTACATAGTTCGGTCGAAGTTGATTGTTTATACTGGCCATGCGGCTATACGGTACTTGTTTGCCAAGAAAGATGCCACGCCCAGATTGATCAGATGGATATTATTACTCCAAGAGTTTGATCTTGAGATCAAGGATAAGAAGGGGAGTGACAATGTGGTTGCAGATCACTTATCAAGGCTGCAACATGAAAAAAAAGAAGGTTAATGTCCAATTCATGAACTCTTCCTGAACGAACAACTCTATGGAATGAAGGCCAATCTTCCATGGTTTGCAGATTTTGTCAATTACAAAGTTAGTAGAGTGTTACCTCAAGATTTGTCTTATGCCAAGAAGAAAAAGTTCTTGCATGACGTGAAGTTCTACATGTGGGATGATCCCTTATTGTTCAAGCAATGCAATGATCAAGTTATAAGGAGATGCATTCCAAAAACAGATACTCAAGCCATAATTCATGAGTGTCATTCATCTCCATGTGGTGGTCATTTTGGGGCTACAAGAACGAAATTTAAGGTGCTACAAAGCGGATTCTACTGGCCTACTATCTTTCGGGATTGCTACATTTTCGGTTAGACTTGTGATAAGTGCCAAAGGCTTGGTAACATCTCTAGGCGACAAGAACTTCCCATGACTCTTATCATGGAGGTCGAGTTGTTTGATGTGTGGGGTATCGATTTCATGGTACCATTCCCATCTTCTTTTGGCAAGACTTACATCTTGTTTGCAGTGGACTACGTGTCAAAGTGGGTAAAAGCCATAGCTACAAAGACTAATGATGCTAGGGTGGTACTCAAGTTTCTTCAAAAGAACATATTTACTAGATTTGGTACCCCTAGAGCAATCATTAGAGATGAAGGTTCACATTTCTACAACAAGTTGTTCAATTCACTCCTTACCAAGTATGGAGTCAAGCACAAAATTTCCCTTCCCTACCATCCACAGTCAAATGCCAAGTACAAATCTCAAATAGGGAGGTGAAGCAAATTCTGGAGAAGACAGTAAACATCAACAGAAAGGATTGGGCCACAAAGTTTGATGATGCATTGTGGGCGTATCGTACGGCCTACAAAACTCCAATTAGAATGTCCTCCTACCGTTTGGTATTTGGTGTTTGGAAAGCCATGCCATCTTCCCGTTGAGCTTGAACATAGAGCATTTTGGGCACTAAAGAAGTTGAACTTTGGCTTGAAGGCTTCGGGTACTCAAAGATTGCTCCAATTGAATGAAATGGAGGAATTCAGAAATGAAGCCTATGAGAATGCAAAAATCTACAAGGAGAAAACTAAGTCATGGCATGACAAGATGATTTTGAAAAGAGACTTCCTACCGGGCCAACAAGTACTTCTCTACAACTCCTAGTTGAAATTGTTTCCCGGGAAGCTTAAATCAAGATGGTCGGGCCCATTTCAAGTTGTCAACATCTTTCCTTATGGAGTGGTGGAGTTGCAATGCCACAAGGATGGAAGCAAATTTTGGGTCAATTGCCAAAGAGTGAAACACTATTATGGCCAAGACATCCAAAGTGAGGAAGTGTTTTTCCTTCGAGAACCAAAGTGAAATAAGAAGAGAAAGTCTAGCTAAACACTATAAACAAGCGCTTGTTGGAAGGCAACCCAACCGGTTTTGTTTATGCTTTTGTTTATTTTTAGTCATTGTAGTATAGAAGTTGAGTTTTTACCTTTCACTAATGACATCTCTCCATGTCATTCCCCAAGGACTCATTCAAATTTGGAATTCCTCATCAACAACAAGAGAAGGAAAATCATTGTGGAAGCCTCTACCCAAGTGGTTTAGGGGAGTTTCGTTATCCTTTATCTCTTTATCTTGCTTTGTAGTTGTTTTGCATTGAGAACAATGTTTAATTTAAGTTTGGAGCAGAGTTTGAATTCCATGTCTTAGTGAAAAAGTTGAGTGCAATTTTTATTGTGAAAAATTTAAATTTTTGAGTTTTGATCAGAAATAAATCCATATTCCCTTATGAACTTTGATTTGATTGGATCTTGTATGGATGGTTTATGAAAAGATTAGCACTTGGTTTTGAACATGACCTTTGGAAAATTAGAAAGTACTCTTAAATTTATGTGTTTGATCTGTTTTGCCATGTTTATTGGAAATTTTTGTTGACTTTTGAGTATAAAATTATGATCATGAGTTCCACTTGCTATTTAAATTGAGATTTTGCAAGTTAAGCTTCATTGAATCTCACTTTTCAAACTGAACTCTAGAACTCGCTTGATATCTTCTTGAGGCGAAATCCTAGGAATCACACCATGAGAAATATGATTTAGGCCATTTTTGGACAGTTTGAGATATTAAACCCACCTAGCTGTGTATTATCCCTAGTTACCCCATTTTAAGCTTTATATACTGTTCTTTGTCACCTAAATTGATTAGCTAGGGCCTTTGATTGATATTCCCTTATTTTTCACCCTTCCACCCTTAACTCTTTGAAGTAGATGAATTATAAATGGTCGGGTCGTTTTCATGGGAATTTATGTGTAAATGTTCTATGGAATGAGAATGTATGTGAAGGTGATGAGAAAAGATTCAAAATGGTTCAAAATACGTGAAAAAGAAGAAAAAGAAAGATGAAAAAGAAAATTAATGAAAAGAAAAAGTACAGTTCTTCATCAATGAGTGAATTAAATAAATTTGGGGAAAACGTAAAGGGTGATGCGATGATTCATTTTGTAAGGCATGAGATGTTTAAAGGTGCTAAGCATAAAAGATGATTGGGGTGTATTGAGCTTCATTTTATCCATGTTATCAAACCCTTAACCTTAGCCTTACATTACAAACTAACAAAGTCCTATTGATCTTAATTGGTGTGAGTCTGGAAAGAAGTGTGAAAAGCAAGCATATGAAGTTCATATTTTGTTCTGTTGAGATTATATTCTTATCTTGCTTGCATTGGTCTGTATAATTTATGAGTGGTCATGTGAATGATTTCTTGTGCTTGTATGTCAATAAGGATAGAAGAGAATGCATTGCTCTACAGATTGAAATTCTAGACAAGTTTAAACTTTCAAAGTTTTCCCTGAGTTGTGTTGTATGGAATGTATGTTGTCTTTGAGATCATGAAAAACCATTTTTGCAAGTTAAATCTTTGTTCCTTTTGGAATACGTGAGAAATTTGTTTGATCAATTTCATTTTTCTCTTTGCTCGGAACGATCAAAGTCTAAGTTTGGGGGAATTTGATAAGTTGAGTTTTAATAGTTAGTTTGCATGTTAATTTGATAGATTTTTAGGTTCATTTAGTTAGTTTTTAGGTGTTTTTGCATGATTAGTATACTTAGTTGTTTTAGACGCATTTAGGCTTTATTTTAGGTTTTTATAGGTTTTTATCATGAATAAATGACTTTTTGATACATGTTAATATCATAGAAGTCATATGTTTTGAGTACATTTCATTAGAGTTAATATTTGGATTAATTGCATGGAATTTACATTGGTTTATACTTTGTTTTGTAGGTAACTAAAGAGCTTAAAATGGGTTGAAACAATGTTTAAATGGTGTTCAAAAGAAGTCAAGAACATGTGCAAAACATGTGCAAGAAGTGTGCAAAAAAGTAGAAAAATCGGCTAAGTCCACAAACAACCATCAGGAAAAGTAGAGACTGGGCGCCCCGACTCTCAAAACGCAGAATGGGCGTGAATAGTGAGGTAGCTCCACGGCACTCAGTTGAGCAACTTTTTGTGTATTTTGGATTTTTGCCCATTTTTGGTCTTTTAGACCCACTGAAGTGTAAAACACGTTTTAGGGTTGTTTTTTTAATGATTATCAAGGATTAGAATTAGGTTTAGGGTGTGAAAAAGGAGGCAAGAAAGCAAAAGGAGAAAGAACTTTGGGATTGGAGGCTTGAAGGAACCAAGGAGAAGAAGAAGATTAATCCACTATCAAAGGGGGATTTTAACCTTTGATTTCACTTTCTTGTATCTTGAAATGTTTTCCTTCATTGTTTTATTTCTTTTTCATCCTGTATCCATGAACATGAATATGAGCTAAATTCTTGATCTAGAGGTTTGAATGATTTATGTTTGCTTTTATGGGTTAATGCTTATTTCTGTGTTATTGAACTAGTTTTTGAATTTATTTGTAAATTCATATGCTTAATTAATGCCTTCAATTTGCTGGCCACTAATTGAATGTAGTTAGATTTGATTTCTTACACTCGAGAGAGGTGTTATCAAATCGTATTTGGGAATTTGTGACCTAGGTTAGTAGTATTGAGCCGAGAGACCTACGAAAACCTTTTGAAATCGGATAACATGAATCACAAATATTAAGGCATGCTTGATGTGTTGATTTACACTCGAGAGAGGTAATTAATAGGTTAAGTATAGATTTTCAAATTACACTCGAGATAGGGGTTTGATTGAGATAGGATTCATGATTTATAAAGTCATTATTTAAATCAATAACACAATCTTTTGAAACCTATAAAGTAAAATATAATGATTTCAATCCTCTAGAATTTCCATTCATTGATTTATATCCATTGTCAATTAATTTTGCATTAATTAGTTTTAATTAGTTCAATTTATATTCCACCACATTAAACCATCCATTTTGATCGCCTAGATAAAATTAAAATCAAAGTAGTCTTGGGCATTTATTTTAGTAAAATTACTTTTCGCTGAGGACTATAACCCGACTCATCTCGGTATTATAACTTGACAATTTGTGCACTTGCGAATTAGAAATAATGACGATCAGCGTTCCATAAACTTTGATTAGAAAAATCTGAGACTCCGAAAAAAGAAACAGGAGCGCGTTCCTTAGAGGAGAAACGCATTCCTTCACATTGAAATGGTAGAAACCCGATTTTTCGATCAAAAAGAGTTTAAAACATTGTCAAACATATAAACTAACTTTGAAAACATTTTTGACAAGATTGAAACACAATTGACAAAAATAAACAAGCGTAAAATGATCGATTAAAACAGATGATCAAAACATTTGATATGATACACGTAAAACAATAAAACCATGCAAAGTTGGTAATACGAGTGCATGATAGTCAAAGATGTATATATGTGTGCATGATAAGTAATTTTTAACTATATGGTTGCACAATAATCATGATTATGTGTATGCATGCATGATCAATATAATAATAATGTATATGCATGAGTATGATAAACTATATACATGATTTTCAAAATATGCAAATCATATTGTGGTTGGAACGAGGAAGAGTTATTCTACAACACTAAGATTCTAAATTGGGGATTACAAACATGAAACTCTTGAATCGTCGTGCATTGTTGTTCCATCCACATGCTTTGACAGTATAGTTGAATCCATCTGATATAGCTAGTTAGCACTGAAACAACTTCGTCAAAGAGATTAGTAATCACAAGTATGTTGTTTGTAATCATTAAAATAAAACCGAGTGAGAGTCATTACATCGACACTCACTACCAACCACTAGCCAATTAACCAAGCCTAATACCCTTAAATTGGCCAATCAATTCACAAGGACCTGAAATGAATGAAATTCACATACATTGATCAAATTCAAGCCATAAATACCCAATTGTACAAATTCCATAAATTTCCCAAATTCCTATAACCATGCTCTCAACACCAACTCTCTACAAATCTACTCTAAATCATGGAAATTAAGCTTAGAATTGCAAGATTAGGGTTTCACAATCTCAAAACCCTAACTTTGTACCAAATTATGACATATGCATATGTCATCCAAACATCAATCTAAAGCTAGAAATCATCATAAGGATCAAAACCATGGAAGAAATGGGGTAGAAACCTTAGCTTAAGGAATTTCTCAAGACCTGGCTCCCAAACCCCCAACTTTCTCCTCTCCTTTCTTTTCTCCTCTTCCTCTAGCTAAAAGTGTCGAAAATGAGGAAGAAATGGAGTGATTTTGCTTATATACCAACACTGGGTCCACTTGCAAGTTTAAAAAAAAAAAAACTGCAAATCATACGAATAGTGCGCTTCTCCCTAGAGGGAGTGCGTTTCTCAGAGGGAGAAGCGAGTTTCTTAACCCATTTCTTGAAAAATTAGCTTTCAGTTTGATTCAAAGAATCGTGTTTCTCCCATTTCTAAGAAATTCCTAATTTTTGTTGTGCAAGAAACAAGTTTCTCCATCCAAGGAGCTCATTTCTCCAAAAACTGAAAACTTCTTCTTGGTTTTACACAAAGAGCGCGCTTCTCCTTTAAAGAGCGCGCTTCTGCTACCCAAAAATAGAAAAATTCATACTTAGGTGCATTTTCACATACTCATACACATTAATAATAATAAACATAAAATACACACAAATACTCTGTATATGCACAAAATACGAGTATAATACACATCAAATATATACACAAGCACCTAAAGTTGGTCATTTTACGTCATCATGACATCATATGTGAGTACGAGTCGTTACAGTTTTGGTCTAAAGAGGACATGGTGAGGGTGGCGGTTTATGCCAATTTCTTTGTGGAACTTCTGATTAATGATGCTTCTAAAAACATTTAGTGGTGCCTTTTTGGGGTGTATGGAAACACCAATGCCAGGAACATATTGGTACTGTGGGAGGTTTTATCTCGAAGGTTGTCTATGTCAGGTCTCCCTTATGTCCTAATTGGAGATTTCATTGTCATTGTGGAGGCCAATGAAATAGTTGGTGGCGATGGTTGGAACAGTAAAGATGGGGATGATTTCCTAAATTTCATATGTTCTAATTATCTTATTGATATGGGTTTTAAAAGCCCCATGTTTTCTTGGGCCAATAAGAGGCAAGGCGATCAGCTAATTCTGGAGAGATTGGACAGGTGTCTTCTTCACTCGGAATGGCAGTCCTACTATGAACAAGCCTTACTACATCACCTTTCGGCAGCTAGTTCAAATCATCTTGCTCTCCTATTGGAAATAGATAATTATAAGAATTGTGTTCAACAACATTTTGTCTTTAATCATAGATGGATAACCTATGAGGATTGCCAACATATTATTCAAAATATTTGGGCAGTTGATTCTATTATTAGCAGAAGCTAGAATCTGAAGAAGAGAACTAAGGAGACTAAGAAGGCAATTCTTGCTTGGAGAAGGCAATGTCACCAAGCTAACTCAAGAAAGTTAATCCTCCAGATTGAATCAAAACTGAATAATCTCTTTAATAATCATGCATCCAATCCGGAGACAGTTAAAGCTCTAGAAAAGGAGTTGAAGATGGCCTATGTTAGAGAGGAGGAGTACTGGAAGATTAAAGCTAGAGTGGACTGGCTAGGGCTGGGCGACAAAAAGACAAGATTTTTCATGCCAAAGTTAAAGCAAGAAGGCAGCAGAACAATATTCATGCAATCCAAAACGAAGATGGAGTCTGGTTGGAGAACCAATATCAAATCTTGGACTTCGCAATTCAATTCTTTAAAAATTTGTACTTCTCCCTTTTTATTTCAGATGGGCTTAATTTCCTTCATAGTTTTCCTGGTAAGTTGAATAATGATGATTCTAGATGGTTGGATAGACAAGTCTCTACGGATGAGATGAGAAAAACTTTATTTAGCATGCATCCCCACAAGGCTCCTGGACCAAATGGTTTAATTGTAGGCTTTTTCAGCACTTTTAGGATTGCATTGGCCCACACCTTTTTTCAATAGTGAAGCAGTTTTTAAATCAAATACACTAGATCTAGCCCTTAACAACACCATTATCGCACTTATTCCCAAAGTTAGTGCCCCATCATATTTAAATGATATTGGACCCATCAGCCTATGTAATGTGGCCTATAAGATGATTTTCAAAATCTTAACAAATAGGCTTAAAGGGGTTCTCCATGAGATCATTGGGCATACATAGAATGCTTTTATCCAGGGCAGACAGATCATGGACAACATCATCATAGCCCATGAAATTATGCACTTTATGAATAAGAAAAGATGAGAGCTAGGGAGGTTGTGATCAAGTTAGATATGTCTAAGGCTTATGACCGTGTAGAATGGCCATTTATTGACTTTATGCTTATGAAGATGGGTTTCTTAGAATGTCGGAGAAAATGGGTTTATATATGCATATCTTTTGTCTTTTATCATATTAAAGTTATTGGGCAGTTTTCATTGGTCATATATCCATCTAGAAGGTTTAGACAAGGGGATCCTTTGTCTCTTTTTTTATTTATAATGTGTTGAGGCTCTCTCTTTCCTCCTTAACTAGGCGGTGGAATCTAGGACCTTGCATGTGTTTAATTTTCCAAATAATGAACCTACTATCTCCCACCTATTTCCTGCAGATGATTTTCTAATCTTCTGCAGGGCCTGTAAGAAAGATTTTAAAGGAGTAGCTAATGTGTTACAGCAATATCAGAGAGGCTCGGGATAAATAATTAATGTCAAAAAATGCAATATCTTTTTCAATCACAAGGTGAATGAGATCTAAAAAATCAGCTTGCTGAAATTCTTCATATGAGGTCCGGAGATAGGCTAGGGAAATACTTGGGGGCTATGGTGGATTTCTGGAGCTCAAAGAAAGAAGCGATTTTGGAGTTGAATGCAAAGTTAAATTCTATGATTATGGGATGAGAATAACACTTGCTTTCCCAAGCTGAAAGGGAAATCCTTATTAAGGTTGGGGGGTTTGCAATCCCTTCTTACATCATGTTTTGCTTCAAAGTTCCACAAACAGTTATCCAAGTCTTCTCTGAAAAGATGGCAAATTATTGGTGAGGGTCTCATAAGGAGAAATCCAATGTTCATTGGTGCAGTTGGTAGTCCTTGATCCTTCCAAAAAGTAGAAGAGGCCTCGATTTTAGGAATCTTGAAATGTTTAACATTGCACTCTTAGCCAAACAATGTTGGCGTATGCTTTCATTCCCAGATCTTTACTCTACATGTGCCTCAAAACAAAGTATTTTCCAAACAACGAGCTTATGCAGGCTAGATTGGGCAGGAGACCTTCATGGGGTTGGAAGAACATGATGTTAAGGAAACAACTTCTCAGCAATGGCATTCGGTGGAGAATTGGCAATGGGCAAAGGGTGGACATATGGAAAGATCTTTCGGTGCCTAGGCCTACGACCTTCAAAGTTATTTCCCTTTTCTCCAATAGAGTTTCAAAAATTGTTGATCTTCTTCTAGTAGATAGAAGTGGGTGGAATCAAAATACTTTTTTTTCCAGTATTTAATAGAGAGGATGCCAGAATAATTTCAGCAATTCCCGAGTCAATCTTCTAGCGGTGATAAGACTATTTGGCATTTTACCAAATCTGGAATTTACATTGTTAAGTCTGGATAGTACTTGGCTATCCAATTGGCTAAGAGTGGTTTTATTGGTTGCAAAGTTGTGGGTTCTTCTAGTGCTGATCAAGTAGTTGATCAGGGGATGCAAGCATTGTTGACTGTATAGTGGCAATATTCACTGAAAAATAGCTTTCAAAATAATCAACTAGATTAGTCTCCAGTCTGAGTGGTGGAGTCACAATGGCCTCGCTTAAATACCACTCTTCTAGAGCAGCAAGCTATCTCTCATTCACTATTTAAAGATACTACGGACAAGACTATGTCTAGTTAAACTAGATCAATTACTATTCTAGCAGAGTAATAGCGTAGATTAAGGCTAGAGTGTAACTCTATGTCTTTAAGACAATTATGTCCCGCTTAGGTACTCACGGTGTATAACACTTGTCTCCCAAGATACAACAATCTCCTTCTTGTGATAGCAGCACTTCAACTCACAAGAATAATCGAACAAAAATTGGTTGTACTCTCTCACAAAAGAATGATAAAAGAAGTGAAGAGAAAAGAGAAAAAAAATTCACAGATTTTAGAATTTTCTAGGATGAATTTTTGAGTTTTGGAAGGCTCTATTTATAGGAAAATCGTGGTCGTACATGGTGCTTATTTCTGCAACATTGGATCGAGTCTAATCGCCTTTAGACGCAATCTGATAGATTTGATTGAAGCACCCGATCGTACAATGTTGGATTGTATCCGATCGATTTAGGCACAATCTAACAGCTCCGCTCGTCGCAACCGATCCTGCATCGTTGGATCGCGGTTGATCCAATTGATCGCGATCTAACAGTCTCGATTAGCGCATTCAATCCCACATCATCAGATCTTCGTACATCGCACCTAGACAGATAACTACATTCATCGTATTTGGACGTCCCAGACCCGATCTTCCACGGACGCATCTCATCTGTCTGATTTGCCTTGATCTCCAAAAACAAAAAGCTCGTCAGCTCCTCGCGATGATGCGTACGTGTGAAGTGCGAAGTGTTGTGCGCCCAATGTGCCCTAAGTCCCCCAATGCACCCTAAGTCACCCAATGGCCCTTTCTCCCTCGCACACGCCCCTGTGAGCGTGCGCGAGGTGATGCTCTGAGCCTTCCTTGTGTGTGTGAGAGAGCTTAAATTCAAGTGTAGTACTCTAGCTACACTTAGAGTAAATAATTAGAATTTTATCTATCCCATGTGGGACTAAAAGATTGTTTCCAAATTTCACCACTTTACACATATCAAGTAGGCTACTTTAGACTCAATTTCTCATTTATATATAAATGGGTATAGCTAAATACTTATATATTCTTAATCTTCACATATCAA
Source organism: Paratinospora sagittata (assembly GCA_035771175.1). NCBI lineage: Eukaryota > Viridiplantae > Streptophyta > Magnoliopsida > Ranunculales > Menispermaceae > Paratinospora > Paratinospora sagittata. The sequence goes on from CM069612.1 coordinate 13,981,724, forward strand.
AGATTAATAATCAACTTGGTCCCACCCAAAATCACTTGTGGGTCCCACTTTAATATTTAGCTGAAAATGGTGAAAAACCATGTTGAATTACCAATTTTTCAACAGTCCCCCACATGAATGGAAATTGAACTAATTGCACTTTCTATCATCCCCCACATAAATGGATTTCTGATGCAATTTTGAAAAATTTTTAATGCAGACACTAAAGAGAGTACTAGTGGAACGAATTGCATCGGGATAGGTAGCTTGTGGCTTTGAACCTTCCCTAGTGAAACACTATCGGATTTGCTAGCTAAGCAGTGAACATGATGTCTTGAACTGTTCAGTCGTTGATGCAAACCAAGGCAATAATGTACACACAACTCAATTTTGAACAATTTTGGTTCTCACGGTTGTGTTCATTTTTGCCCTGAACAACTCCTGGATTCATGAGTGCTTTAGAGAATTCAAGCCTTAAAATATTCATAGAATTCGCCCAGTTCACACTCACATAGGTGATGTCCTATTAAAAGTTGTTGGTTCCACCCAAGAGGGGAGTGAATTGGGTGCGATGGTCAATTTTAAAATTATCTTCCATTAACTTAGTGATTTACATGAGTGTAAAATAGAAAACAGACTAAATTGCAAAAGTGAGATGCACGATTTATAGTGGTTCGGCCGCGCTTATGTCCATTACGTAACCTCCTCAGTTAGGATTTTAGCCTTATCACTAAGGGATTTTCTTACTGGTGAGAACCAAACCGTTACAGCTGCCCTTTTACAGGTTAAAGGTAAACCTATCCTTTTACATACTAAGGATGAATTGTTTCTCTTTTACAGGCAAGAGATAGCCTATCCTTTTACCGGATCAGGATGAACCAGTTCTCTTTTAAAGGCTGAGAGATAACCTATCATTTTTAAGGTTAAGGACACACCTATCCTTTTACGGGATCAAGATGAACCGGTTTCCTTTTTTCGGGCTGAGGAAGAACCCATGTTCCTTTTACGGGATCAGGAAGAACCGTTGTGATTTCAAACCTGAAATTACTTAAGTGAACAATGTCCACTTGTCCTGGTTGTTTCACACCAGCATTACAACAAATAAAAATGTTGGTTCTAACTGAATAGAACATTTTACGATTAAGCACATTACATAGCATTACAAATATATGAAATATAAATACATAATGCTAAGTTAAAATACACCTTCAGTCTTTTACCTTTCAATGTTCGGTATTGCTCAAGTGCAGTTTCAAAAAACATGAATGATATGATATGAAAATCAGTGCTTTTTTGAAAATAAAATATACCAAATAAAGATTCACTTAAAACACGAAGGACTGGTGTAAATCAAAGACACAGACAGTTTTCAAAATAGATATAAAATATAAGTATGAAAACTTTTGGTTCTCTGATTAGTAGTTAACCAACTACTGATATAGTTCAATATAGTACTTAAGATATGAAATCAAGTAAAACTGTATATCTTGAACTATTTCTCAAATTCTATCTCCAGCAAGAATGATACCAAATATGAATCAGTGCTGAGAATTTGAGCATATACCAATAAAGATAGATTTTCAAAGATAAAGTATCATTGAAGCTCAATATAAAAATCTATTGTAATCGTAAAGGTATCAATGAAAAATATTTTGAAAGATTAGAAAAATGAAATTCATTTTGACACAGACTATCTTTCAAAAAGTATTGGCACAACACAGTGATTGGCAAGTTTTTTGGTCCTAAGTGCTGATATTTATAGACTTAGTGGAACATAACCTTTAGACATTTGAAGTTCAAATAATATGAACGTTTACACACAACGGCTAAAATGTTATATGAAAATGGCAACTGCAATTTTCACTAACATTCTGGTTCTTTTCAGATTTCATGAAAAAGGAAAGTTTTAGAAAAACTTATTTCATGTACCAGAGACGATCTCTGATAGGTCTGAGAAGGACTCTGTGCAAAGGTCTGTTCTAAAAAATTAAACTGATGTAGTGTACTTATTCAAACAGTGACGGTTGTTAAATTAGCGTCCTGATTCCGTAATCAGTGTCCTAACGCATAATATCAACAATGTCGTTTTGTTCCTTGAGGGCGCTTATTACGTATAAGCATCCTGCTGAACACATAAGTGAGGGCGCTACTAACTCGTAAGCGCCCTGACTTACTTTGACACTTAAATGACTTAACCTTGAGGGCATTAATGCACAGTTAGCGTCCTGCTATGTTTTAAAACAACTAAGTGCATGAGGGCGCTACTATCCAAGTAAGTGTCTTGCCTTTAAAACAAAAAACAAAACATGAGGGCGCTACAACTATGTAAGCGTCCTACCAGTAAAAAACATTTTAAATAAGACACAAACACGTTGAAGGACAATCAGCGTCGTGAAAGTTACTAAGTTGATTCCTAAAAGTGAGGGCGCTTCTATCTAGATAGCGTCATGATAGATTGTTCAACTTATAACTATCGGCTTCCTCAAAGATACATTCTTTGAAGAACTTAAGACATCTTTCAGTGAGCTGATGCTGAGTCAGCTTCCTGACAACTTCAGAGGTTGACTAATAAAGGAGGCCACTACTATACAAGCAAGCGTCCAGATAAATCAGTTCAATTCAACCTTGAACGTTATCATCATCCTAATGAACTATCAGCGTCTTGACTTATCAAGTTCAGGAGAGTATTGTTATTTCATTAGCATCCTGAAATACTCTTTGAAAATAGTTTTGACTCGCGATAAAATATACGATAAATAGGAATAAAAACTGGGTAAATTTTAAATTAAATATATAGTATTAGATCATTTGAAATACTGTAAAAACATGAAATAAAAACATGCCGATTAGCAAAACATATGTAGATTATTTATGCATGGTTTTGAAAAACATTTTGAGCAATAACAATTAGAGAAAGATATACCTTAAATACTTTGTGTATTTCTCTTTTCTCATAACCGTTTAATCCAACTCTTTATTATGAGAACTTTAATAAGAGCGTTGCAGAGTTGAATAACTTGAACGTTGATCGAGAGATGTAGTCTTGAAGCTTGATCGAATCGTTCGAGTGAAGTGATCTTGAAATCATGATGCGATCATTGAAGTTCTTTGGTTGAGACGAACTTAACCTTTGGATGTGATCTTTGAGTTCCTCGATCGAGTGGTTCCTTCGTTTTTTGCTTTCCTCAGGTGCTTTGATGAAATCTTGATAAATGCATGTTTAGCACCGAAAAGTACTTTGTTTGTGATCATCAAAATATATTTTATCGCAGTATATTTAGGGACGAGCTAAGTGATGAACCACATAGGTTAACAAGAGTATCCCTGCTATACCCCACATAATTAATATGTCATAGGAATCATTAAAAGCAATGCTTATCCTTACTCATTTTGCAAGCAGCACTATTGCATCATAAGAATGGGTAGGAGTGTGGTTTTCCTTAGTGCTACACCAAATTTCATAATTTAGTTGTCCTTTTTGAACCTAGTTCTTGGGATCTCCAGTAATCTAGGTTGGGTTTCCACTATGAAACTCTATTTAATAGGCTTTAACCCCATTCCCCTCAATGAACAGTGTACTTGATCTCTAGGCAAACCTTTAGTTAGTGGATCCGCAAGTTTGTCCTTTGATTTGATATAATCTATGGATATTACTCCATTTTTCAAGTAATTGTTTAATGGTGTTGTGTCTTCGACGTATATGTCTTGACTTACCATTATACATCTTATTATGTGCTCTAGCTATAGCAGACATACTATCACAATGAAAGCATATTACTGAGACAGGTTTGGACCAACACAGAATATCCTCTAAAAAGTTACGAAGGCATTTTGCTTCTTCTCTAGCTTTATCTTAAAGCTATAAATTCAGATTCCATAGTGGATCTGACTATACATGTTGTTTTTGAGGATTTCCATGATATCACTCCTCCTCCAATTGTGAACACATATTCACTCGTAGATTTTGTGTCCTTGGAGTCAAATATTCAGTTTGCATCACTATATCCTTTTAGAACTGTTGGATATCTTGTATAATGCAATTCATAATGTTGTGTGTACCTTAGATATCTAAGTACCCTAATCAAAGCTTTCCAATGAGCCTTACATGGATTGCTTGTAAATCGACTCAATTTATTAATTGCACATGCTATGTCAGGTCGTGTACATACCATAACATACATTAGACTGCCAAGTATACGTGAATATTCTAATTGATTTATGGGTTGCCCTTTATTCTTGATAAGATGTAAATTCACATCTATAGGTGTTTTTATAGGACTAGTATCATATTATTGAACTTAATCAATATTTTTTCAATATAACGAGATTGAGACAAGACTAATCCATCTGATATTTTAGAAATTTTATCCCTAAAATAACATCAGCAATGCCCATATCTTTCATATCAAAATGTCTAGTCAACATTTTCTTGGTAGACTTGATTATGACTTTATTATTACCTATAATAAACATATCATCCACGTAAAGGCACACTATAACATAGCCCTTTGGTATGTTTTTGACATATACACATTTGTCGGATTCATTGATTTTAAAACCATTGGACAACATGACATTGACAAATTTAATATGTCATTGTTTTAGAGTTTGTTTTAATCCATATAATGATTTAACAAGTCTACACACCTTATGTTCTTGTCCAGATGCGACGAATCCGTCCGGTTGTTGCATATATATTCAAATTTAATATGTCATTGTTTTGGTGTTTGTTTTAATCCATATAATGATTTAACAGGTCTACACACCTTATGTTCTTGTCCAGATGCAACGAATCCTTCCGGTTGTTGCATATATATTCAAATTTAATATGTCATTGTTTTGGTGTTTGTTTTAATCCATATAATGATTTAACAAGTCTACACACCATATGTTCTTGTCCAGATGCAACGAATCCTTCCGGTTGTTGCATATATATCTCTTCTTCTAATTCACAATTTAAGAAAGTTGTCTTAACATCCATTTGATGAATTTCAAGATTGTTTATTGCAGCAACAGAAATTAACATTCTTATGGATGTTATTCTAGTTATTGATGAATATGTATCGAAGAAATCAAGGCCCTTTTTTTGTTTAAAGCCCTTGGCTACCAACCTGGCCTTAAATTTATCAACTGAATCGTCAACCTTTAATTTTCTTTTAAAAATCCATTTACACCCTAAAGGCGTCATACCTGATGGTAAATCTACCAATTCCCAAGTATGATTGTGCATGATTGATTCAATATCACTATTTATTGCTTCCTTCCCAAAAGGAGCTTCGGGTGTTGACATTGCCTCTTTAAAAGTTTGAGGCTCCCTTTCTAACATGTACGTTAGAAAATTAGGACCAAAAGACTTTGCAACTTTAGCCCTTTTACTGCGTCTAAGTTCATCCTCTAAATTTTTATCTGGAGGATTGCTACTGCTATTTGCAGTGTCATAAATTCTTTTATTTGAACTTAGCTCTTGCATATTTTTATTTGGAAAAATATGCTCAAAAAATGATGCATTTCTAGATTCCATAATTGTATTCACATGTATATCTGAAATATCTTATTTGTATACAAGGAACCTATATGCACTACTGTTATGAACATAACCAATGAATATACAATCAATGGTTTTAGGCCTTATCTTAACCTTTTTAGGTTCAGGTATTGCTACCTTAGCTAAACACCCCCACACTTTTAAATATTTATAGGAAGGTTTTCGACCTTTCCACAACTCATAAGGAGTAACATCCTTATTTTTACAGGGTATTTTGTTAAGAATGTAGTTAGCAAAGAGAATTGCTTCCTCCCACATATTCTAAGGTAACCCAGAACTTATCAACATGGCATTCATCATTTCTTTCAATGTTCGGTTCTTGCGTTCAACAATACCATTTGATTGAGGCGAATAAGGAGCTATTGTTTGATGAATAATGTCATGTTCTTAACAGAACACACCGAAAGGTGTTTCATATTCACCACATCGGTCGCTTCTTATTGCCTTTATCTTTTTACCAAGTTGATTTTCAACCTCATTCTTATAATGTTTGAATACGTCCAAAGCTTCATCTTTGCTTTTAAGCAAATAAACATAACAATATCTTGTACTGTCATCAATAAAGGTAATAAAGTATTTTTCCCACCTCTAGTTTGTACAAATTTTAAGTCACATATATCGCTGTGAATTAATTCTAGTGGTTCAATGTTTCTTTCAACTGAATGAAATGGTGTTTTAGTTAACTTTGCCTCAACACATATTTCACACTTATGATTTGGATCAATTTGATAGTTAGGTAATAATTTTAAATTCATCACTTTTTGTAATGAATTAAAATTAACATGTCCTAATCTATCATGCCATAAACAAGAAGACTCCAAAAAATAAACAGAAGATGAATATTTATTATCATCAAAGTTGCAGATTACAGGCATTACATTCATTTTGAATAATCCCCTTTCCAAGTACCCCTTTCCCACAAATACACTATTTTTAGAAAGTACAAATTTATTGGAGGCAAAGACCATCCTAAAACCACTTTTGCTCAACAGTGAGCCTGAAACAAGATTCTTCCAAATGTCAGCTACATGCAGCACATCGATCAAGGTGAGTTCCTTTCCTGAGGTCATCTTGAGAACCACCTTCCCAAGACCCGTTATTACTGAAATTGTTGAATTGCCCATGATTAGATGACGCCCTCTTATTGCTATATAAGAGGAAAACATGTTCTTATCAGCACAGACATGTCGGGTGGCTCCAGTATCAATCCACCACTCTCTGGGTTCATCAACCATGTTGGCTTCAAAAACCACAACAGATAGCATCATGTCAGTTGCATCTTCAGTCTTCTCCTCAGTCATATTGACTTGATCGTTCTTGGACTTGCCTTTCGATCGACAATCTTTGGCTTTGTGACCTTGTTTTTGGCAATTATAGCACTTGCCATTGAACTTCTGGGCTTTGCCTTTCTTTTGGGCCTGACTATCACCAGTGTGCTTGCGCTTCTTGTTCTTGGTGTGTTTTTCCTCCATAAGGTTAACTTTAGGCTATGTATGGTCTCTAGTTTTCTTGTCATGACTCTTATTGTCTTGTTCAATCTACAATCTGACAATAAGGTCCTCAAGTCCCATCTCCTTAAGCTTGTGCTTGAGATAGTTCTTGAAATCTTTCCAAGTAGGTGGCAGCTACTGAATAATTGCAGCCACTTGAAAATATTCACTCAAAGACATTCTCTCTGCATGAAACTCATGGAGAATAATCTGTAACTCTTGAACTTGATCCATCATAGTCTTTGAGTCCACCATCTTATAATCAAGGAACCTGCTGACCACAAATTTCTTATGGCCAGCATCTTCAGTCTTGTATTTCTTATCCAAAGAATTTCAGAGTTCCTTGGCAGTACGGACTGTACTATACACATTATACAATGTATATTTCAACCCATTCAGAATGTAACTCTTGCATAGAAAATCAGAATGTCTCGCTTGAATTGCAACAATGACATGTTTGTCAGTGTCATCATCTCTCAGTTCAGGTTCGTCTTCATTCAGCACCTTCACCAAGTTGAGGGTGGTCAGGTAAAATAGCATCTTCTGTTGCCATCTTTTGAAGTTAGTGCCAACAAACCTCTCTGGCTTCTTAGGTTTCACAGAAGTAGTAGTTGGTTTAGGGGCAGAGTCTATCTCCATTATCATAATTATCTTAAGATTATTGACTGTATGGTGGCAATATTCACTGAAAAATAGCATTCAAAATAATCAACTATATTAGTCTCCAGTCTGAGTGGTGGAGTCACAATGGTTTTGCTTAAATACCACTCTTCTAGAGCAGCAAGTTGCCTCTCGTTCACTATTTAAAGATACTAGGGACAAGACTATGTCTAGTTAAACTAAATCAATTACTATTCCAATAGAGTAACAACGTAGATTGAGGCTAGAGTGTAACTCTATGTCCTTAACACAATTATGTCCCGCTTAGGTGCTCACGGTGTATGACACTTATCTCCTAGGATATAACAATATCCTTCTTGTGACAGCAACACTTCAACTCACAAGAATAATCAAACCAAAATTGGTTGTACTCACTCACAAAAGAATGCAAAAAGCAGATAAGAGAGAAGAGAAGAAAATTTAGATATTTTAAAATTTTCTAAGATGAATTTCTGAGTTCTGGAAGGCTCTATTTATAGGCAAATCGTGGTTGTACGTGGTGATGTTTTTGCACTGTTGGATCGAGTCTGATCGCCTCTAGATGCGATCTGACAGATTTAATTGACGCACCGATAGATTTAGGCGCAGTCTAACAGCTCCGCTCGTCGCAACCAATCTCGCACCATTGAATCGCGGTCGATCCAATAGGTCACGATTTAACAGTCTCGATTAGCACATCCAATCCCACACCGTCGGATCTTCGTACATCGCACCTAGACAAAAAACTACATTCATCATATCTGGACGTCTCAGACCCGATCTTCCACGGACGCATCTCATCCGTTCTATCTGCCTCGATCTACATTAATATTCTTGCCCATAAGTTGGCCAGGCTTGCTTTTGTTAAACGTTATTCTTTGTTGTGGGAGCATTTTGCTCAGGACGGTGTATCTCAGGACCTCTTCCTTTCTCTAATTGATTTGTGATGTTGGCAAAAAAAAAAGAAATCCACAACTACTTGTTCTGCTATTCCACTCTAGCTATTACAAAGTTCATAATTTATTTTTTTTAATATTAATTTAAAAAGGCAATCATATATTTCATCACAACTGTATGGACAAATGATCAATTTCGGCGTTCCACTTGTCCTATATATATCTTCAATTCTACAATCTGAAATATTGCTTTGTTCCATAAAATGGTAAAAAAATTTTCCCTGACATCATTTGGTACAAATCCATATAAGCTCTTTGTGCATGATATTCGCCATACTAATAATAGCAAATTCAAAGAACTATTTCATTCATTAATATCTAAATGTATAGACACGCACATAAGCTTCTCCTTTCAAGTAAAACTGTTGAAAAAAAAAAAAGGATATAATTAATATTAAGGCACTAGATAGCTAGCTAGTAATTAGTATATTAGTATAGCAACAAACCAAAGTAATCTTCATTTTGAGGTCGGTCTCATTTTTTAAAGAAAGATGAGCAGGCGGCACCGGATGCAGTAGTACTCGTAAGTAGTTTTTGTGGTGGCTTGGGCGCTAGACGGATGATGTTGTAGGCCCAGGCACCTGCGATGGCTCCACAAATTGGTCCCAAAATGTAAATCCAAATCCCCTTATAACGGTTCCATATAAATGCCGTCCCCAAACTCCTGGCTGGGTTCATTGATGACCCCGATATTGGCCTGCCAAATTCAAGATATAATGTTAGTATTTAGTTGTATAATTAACTTCATCACCAAACCGCACTCTTGAAGTATCAAACTTGTTCCTAACCCATTAATCTGTTTCACCCCTGTAAGTAAGGCAGTGGCAAGAATTGAAGTTAAAACCTTTAGATTCTAAAACCATCTCTTTACCAAACTATAATAGTTTTGATCATTTAATTTAATATATGTAGCAATAGATATTATATATATATGTATCATATATATATATGTCCTTACAATTAACTTTTTTATATTTTAGGACTTTTTTATATTCCAAAAAAATATTGATGTATATATAAATTTTTTTACAAAAATATTGCATCCTAAATTGAAGAATCAGAATAGGATATATGCCTCAATCGACTTAAATATCTATACACTACTTAGAACATCTTAATTATATAGTACCATTAGATCTTATTTGCACTCTTATATACACATGCATGAGTTAAATTCTATAGTACTCAATGTTTTATTGGTTATTTAAAATGGTGACTTGTTGAGTAGCTATTGATTATGAACACAGAAAATGTTAAAGTGATATAAGTACTATCAAACGTTGAAAAAATATTAATTGTCATTGTATTAATTAAATTACCAATGTATAATTTGCCACAATTCAATGGTATATTTATAATGCTTTATCTATATTTTTATTTTTAGTTTTATTTTATGAATATCGCACGGCTGTTTAAATTAACAAATATCTGACTGCATTAAAAAATATATATGAAAGAAAATTGGCAGCACATACCCAGCGTAGAGAATGTTTAGTACCACGGCGGCAGCAATAGCTAGCCCGGCAAGTTCTGCAGTCTGCAATGACCAATGTGCGTATTATAGTAATTAAAGATATGTATTCAAATTATATCTAAGCATATGATAATACATCATCAGAGAAAAAAAAAAAATTCTCTAATTATCATACACCACTTTGGTATAATTTTTTATATAATTTTTAGATCGTAAAAATATTTATCAATTATTAATAATTCATGAGACTTATTATTTCAAGCTTTTCTTTAATCTTTCCAGTCTTAAGTCAAGAAACATGAAGCAGCAAATTTATAGTAAAACTAACTCTTTTTTTTCTTTTTTTTTCCTTTCTTGCCTCCTTATATTAGAAGCTTTTTTTAATTTTAATTCAAATATTTCTTATATATTCTATCTTTAGAATTTCCACCTATAGTCTAACCCCAATAATACTACTTTATAGTATATGAGGATTAACTTAGTGGGTAGTTAAAGAAAAAGAAAAGGGTGGCGATGGATATGATGGAAAAGTATAAGTAATTAATTACCGCGCGTTCATCAGTAGCAGCACCACAGATAACAAACATGAGGAAGAAAGTGATGATGAACTCGATCACCAGAGACTGCAAATCCGAACCAGGCGGTGCGTTCACAGGGATTTGTCCCAGTTTCAGATCTCCCAACACTAGCCTCAAAGTTCCACTCGCTACGGTCGAACCCAGTACCTGAGCCAATACATACCCCGGTACCTGCATATATGCCCAGTATTACATTGATATAAATTATACATGATCATGAGTTCATGACCTTACTAGGATTTTTCTGGGTGGGCTAAAAAAAATTTTTTAGACAAACTTCGACAATATGAAAAAAAAATTATTAATTGAATATAAAAGATACACCTTGATAAGGAGAGACATTATGAACCTTACTCCTCAAAATATATACGTTAACTATAATATATAACACAAGACACAAAGCCTAAAATTTTGATGATCGAGTAATTTGAAAAATATGGAGTTTGGTTGGGCGTTTGATTTTGTGTTGGTTTAGGGCTAGTGATTTGAGAAATTTTGAGGGTTTGCCGGTGAGGGGCGATTTAAATTTTTTTTTTTTTTTTTTTTTTTTGTCGCGGTTTTGAGTTTATAGGGTGGGGATTTGGAGAATTAAGGGTATATTATGGGAGATATTTTTCAAGGCTAAGGCTATTATGGGTTTTTTTTTTCCTTTACCTCCGCCCTGACCTTAGTTTATACTATTCATTTATAAATTAGCCAAAACGTTTTTAACTCGGGTGCTACTTTTATAATAAATTTTTTAATTATCCGTTACTTTTCTTTTATAAAAACTGTCAATTAAATCTATATATATATAAATATAAGACTTATTTTTAAAAAAAAAATATCATTTTTAGCCTTTTTTTTATTTTTATTTTTTTGATAACTTTTAGCACCTTTTATTATTCGTTTGCAACGTAGGACTAGTTATAATTAATAAATGATTAATTTCAAAATAATGAATTGAATTTATTACCTGTTTCCATGGAAATCGGCCGCAGCTGGCGAAGGCGATGGTGACAGCAGGATTAACATGTGCGCCGGAGATGTGGCCGATAGAATAGAGCAAGGCCACGAGCGTTAGCCCCCATACTAGAGCTATACCAGGCAATGTTACCACCTTCTCTTCATTCGAATTGGCAACGATGGCCGCACACCCACCGAACACCAAGAAATACGTCCCTATCATCTCCGCAATTAACTGCATTTATATATAATATTACACATAATCAGAATATTAATTCATGAGATTTATTATTCACATGATCAGGTTTTGAAAATAAAATCTTTTACTTCTTTTCAATTTAGCTTTTCACTATATTACACTTTTTAGGTCCCAAAATGAGTATTTTTCTCTACAACAATGTTCAATATGACTCTTTATTGTAAAGAAAATTCTACTTTAACTACAAAATATACAATATATGCAACAAGACCTTTATATTCAGTAGATTACAACACTTGAAGCATTAAAATAAAAGGATTGTTAACAGTAAAATTAAAGGGATTGGAGAAGATTCATAAGGGGTGATCACTGATCAGGTCTGTAATTAAAGACTATGAATTGAGAGAGAGGAGGAATAATCAAGCAGTACCTTCTGCAAGAAAAGCACAGAGATAGAACAGAATGAGCCTTCATCAGATTTCAGGTTTTCTTCTTCATGAAAGACTTCAGTACTGCCACTAATATTCAAAGAAACTACTCCATCCTGATCAATTGATTTTGGAATATTGTTTCGATGTACTCTAGACACCTGATCAGCTGCCATTGCTACTAAAGCTAGCTAGCCAAACTGAAAGATGATAGAAATATCAGAAGCACAAAACTATATATACAGAGAGGTGTTAAGCCACTCAACTGTGTTATTTATAGCCAAGTAGCAGTTGGGTATATATATATATATATGCAAGATGATTCAACACAAAGAGTACTAGTACTACAATGGGATCAAAAAAGTCCAAAAATGGAGGAGGCAAAGGAGAAGAAAAGTCAGTCACAAAGAGACATTTGAAAGCTTATATTTCAAGACGGAGAAAAAAATATATTTAATACAAAGTGGTTATTGTTTTGTGGGCTCTTTTTTTTTTTCTTTTTATTGTGGATAGGGACATTAATACAAAGTGGTTATATATGTTGAATTTAGATATATCATTATGTCTAGCTTTGGAAGAATTGGCAATTCAAAATACCACCAAAAAAGTTATTTAAAGAGAAAATTTGGGTTTCTCTTTCCAACTTTTTTTTTTTTTAGATCATGGGTACCGGAACCCTCTCTCCATTAATCTTGTTGGGCTGGACACAACCTAATAATTCCAGTGGCCAACAAATGGATAATTAATTAAACAGAAAAAAATAGAGTAATTAATTAAAAAAAAACACTAAACTAAAGCATTTACGTTATGGTTCAATATTCATATATCTTGCTAGGCCATAAATACTCAATGAAATGTATAAAAATATGTTTATGAAGTTCACATAACTTGAGGCAGAGGACACCTAATATTCTTTTTTTGGTGGGAAAAATTGGAAATATTATTAAAGGAGGGAAACCAATACAAATTTATCTAATATAATTCACAAGCGTTTGCATAAAAATTAATATGGTTAAGTAATATTACTTTGTAGTACTAAAAACATATATTCCTCTAACTGGTGCAAAACTAATTAATTTATTAAAAACAAATAATAACTTTGAAGATTTTTTAAATGATTCCATCTATAAGATCATGATATTATAACACCTGCCTCTACATCATTGAACAAATAGCATCGACATGAGTTTTCCCAAGAAGCTTTTTTGGATTAGCATCTTAGACCAGTAATTAATTATTTTATAAATTTATAACTATATATATGGTCCTTGACTATATCGATATCGGTACGTGCTTCGCGGTATATCCTAAAAAAATATCTGTAATATCCTTATAATGATGTAGAATTTAATTAGCTAACAAGGTAGGCAACATTAATTAATTTCTTTAATTTTTTAAGATATTATGACACACCTTAAATATGTAAAATACTAATATATATCTAATGGATATATATATATATATATATATATATATGTATGTATGTATAGTTATGCATGCAGTCGCAACTTTTACAATTAGATTAATATTTTCCTTTTAAGATATTAATGCTAAAAACTACAGCCTGAATATAAAAGCTAATTAAATAAGACAAACAAAAGCTTCCTTTAATTTGCACTTTAAATTAGTTATTCAAGGTCTCAAAATCTACCCATTTAGGAAATAATTAAAGTATGAAAACATACACCATCAATTTTAATGGAACTTGTCTTTTAAGAATATGGACAATCAGGTTTCCAAGTCATGTCCTGGTGTAAGTTTCATAGATGTTTGAACAGAAGCAGCCACTCTAGGAATATGTTATGTAGAGTAACCTCTTTTCTTTATCATATATAAGATTTAGAAATTATTATTTGTGAAATCTCTCAATTAGTTTGGAGTGGTCACGATACAAATAGTGGGTGTTAAAATTTTAATTGTTATCTTTTCAATATCCTTTTTTTGGCACTATGCCCTTGTTTGGGGCTTGTCATTGCTCTATTGAATAACATTTGTTCCTTACCAACAAGGGGTTGTTCGTTGGTTCGGAAAGCGAACAACGAAGTGCAATTAAGGGACTCATCAAGAATTCGAACTCTCCCTCGTCCATCATTGTTAGAAGAAGTGCTCTTACCCCTGCAAATCCTCGAATCCAGAAAGATTAGTCTCGGGTGCCAAAAAATTAATACCAAAAAAAAAAAATATAACATTTGTTCCTCGTGTTAATAGTTGAGATTGTTGTTGTTTTTGATTTATTGCTCCAAAATGATTTATTTGTAACGATCTAACATAACAAATACAATAGGTTGAAAAAAATATATATCATTTTCTATCTTATAATTGCAAATCCATTAATCCTACAAATACTTACAAAAAAAAAAAAAAAAATTCTTGGCCCATTACACTTATTTAAGTTAATAATTAACTAATTACCTCGATCTATACATACATATTTTTTTCACAAAAACTATTTGTTTTCTATTGAATATTAAAATAGACAATCGATAGATAGATATTCAATTAACCATATATATATGTACAATATTGATGAAACTAAAAAGATGGGATAATTGTGCCGGCAACCAGTTCACCAAATGTTTGCATATGCATGAGCCACGTCATGCTTAAGTAAGGGTTCGTTGAGGTAAGTAGGAGTGAAAGCATTAGATCACCACAAACCAACAACCAAATACCATCTTTATGTGTTTTTCTCTCTTTTTTTTTTTTTTTTTGTCCCTATATCTTAATCTATTAATTATTATTTATATCTATACCATATATTGATACTTTTTTATGGTGAGGTCATTTTTGTTAAAATTTTAAAATTATCTTTCACAAAATTTATTTTTATTGAATAATACTAAATTAATTAGGGTGTTACACTGCAATGCAAAGTGCAACATCTCATTGCCTTTGGATTATTTTGAATTGCATTAAATCACAAATTGACACGTGATTCAATACAAATTTAAAGGTGATGAAAACATACAGTTTGTATTGCAATCAATGTAAAACATTACTTATTTCTAGTTTAATAAAAATAATCACTATTAATATTAAAAAGGGTATTATAATAATCTTATATTTTAACTAATTTTTACTTTTACACATGTTTTTATTTCGCAAGTATGTTTCTCAATTACTACTCTTTCTAATTCATATTTTTCCTATTTTTCCTATTTTACTTTTATTACTTTCAACATTTTACTCATACTTATAAACTTGTGTCAACTTCTACCCTTTATACACTGAAACACATTAATATATATTTTATTTTTTTCAAAATAGGCATTTTATTTTAATAAATAAATACTAATGGTTGGGTCATATACTGAGCACAAGACACGTCAGTCTTATTGAAAGCTATCAGCATATAAATGTAATACTGAATGTCCTAACCATGCACGTCGTGATACCGACTCTGATAAGGGTCACTAGACGTTGTCAAAGTCAGTCTAAATGTCAAGAAAAGACCAGACCAGTTCATGCATTAGCATCATACATATCACCACCTAGGGACGTATATGGTTCATGACTCATAGAATAGTTAGGAGCATTGCTCGCTATTCATTACATTTCTCTAGAGAGAGACGTACATGAGAACCCGGCTACACCCGGGGATGGACATCAGTACGTGAATCCAGAGCATTGTTCCTGAGGAGGGACGTATAGTGAGAACCTGGCTACGCCCGGGGAAGGACACCTATACGTGAACTCAGACGATGTACGTTCATCAAACCATTACGAGACGTTGTCATGAATACATACATATTGATTGATTATGATGCTCACATGTGTATTTAAGATATTTGATATTGAAGTATGCTTTATTAATTGTTATACTCACGAACTATTTACCCATTGAGCACGTTAAGCTCACTCCAGTATTATCCAATCTTTCACAGGAAATCAGGGTGGACTGGGTGCAGGTTATGGAGCCTACATTTTGTACCATTTGTACGATTCATTGAGAATTTTGGGGAGTATGTTCCCTTGACCATTTTATGTACAAATTATATTCTGAATTAAATGAAATCAGATTTGTACTGTGTGTTATATATTTCTGCTGCGCACTCTGTTGTTACCATTGTTATTGTTCCAAATGCGCGCCCCGTCCGCGAGTGTACCGCCGGTTTGTGACATTTAATGGTATCAGAATATAATTTGTACATAAAATGGTCAAGGGAACATACTCCTCAAAATACCCAATGAATCATACAATGGGTACAAAATGTGGGCCCCATAACCTGCACCCAGTCCACCCTAATTTCTCGTGAAAGATTGGATAATAATGGAGTGAGCTTAACGTGCTCAGTGGGTAAATAGTTCGTGAGTATAACAATTAATAAAACATACTTCAATATCAAATATCTTAAATACACATGTGAGCATCATAATCAATCAATATGTATGTATTCATGACACCGTCTCGTAATGGTTTGATGAACGTACATCGCCTGAGTTCACGTATAGGTGTCATTCCCCGGGCGTAGCCAGGTTCTCACTATACGTCCCTCCTCAGGAACGATGCTCTGGATTCACGTACTGATGTCCCTCCCCGGGTGTAGCCGGGTTCTCATGTACGTCCCTCTCCAGAAAAAATGTAATGAATAGCGAGCAATGCTCCTAACTATTCTATGAGTCATGAACCATATACGTCCCTAGGTGGTGATATGTATGATGCTAATGCATGAATTGGTCTAGTCTACTGGTCTGGTCTTTTCTTGACATTTAGACTGACTTTGACAACGTCTAGTGACCCTTATCAGAGTCGGTATCACGACGTGCATGGTTAGGACATTCAGTATTACATTTATATGCTGATAGCTTTCAATACGACCAACTAGATCAGTCCCCAGTTGAGATGTGAGACACTAGATCTGCTTAAATAACCAATGTGCCATGTGTCATGTGTCATGTGCCTGGACTTCCAGGCATGTGCTTTATCCTAAAAAATTATTATTATTATTTTTTATTTTTTATTTTTTTTTCTGAAATACAGGGTATTGCATAAACATCGGAGGGTCTTTAGCCGACACCACACCGGTATTCCTCACGATAGCATGTATTCTCTTATTTTTTTCTCTCTCAGATAATCAACCTCTAACAATTTCTCCCGCACTCCGACGAGTTCCAAATCAACATTTAAGTTCCACCTCATCGTCCACTAGTGTTGGTCAAATCTTGCACCAACACTAACAATCATGTATATTTTACTGTGGTGTTTGGTATGAGGTAATCTATGGGATGGAAATGAAAATCTTGAAGATTCTGATGTTTGTTTTTCTATTTGCAATTTTTTAAGAGTGGGAAAGTAATTCCCAAAAAAGTTGGATTCTCACCCAAGATGAAAAAGTGATTCCCATGGAGATAGGCGGTATTCACTTTCCTAAAGAAGTGATTACCCTAAGAAAGTTTTTATTCCCTTTTAAAAAAAAAGAAAAAAAAAAACCACAACTCAAAAAAATAAAATCGCCTCTTATTTCACCTATGTTAATATTTTTAAATAATATGATAATTTTTTATTAAAAATAATATTTTAATAAAATATATTGATTTTATTAACTTAATATTAGTAATTATAATTCTTATAATTTTATGAAATATTGATTTTATTATTTTTTAAAAAATAATTTTATTATTATTTTTCATCGCAAATAAATTTATTATTTTAAATAAAAACTAATTTTACTATTTTTTAATTAAAATAAATTTTATTATTTTAATAAAAATTCTTTATTATTTGAAAATTATTTTTTATTCTAACTTTTTATTTATAATAATAATTTTTATATTTTACAAAATATTCATTTTATTATTTTTAAAATTAATTTTATTATTATTTTTCATCACACTAATTTTATTATTTTTAATAAAAAACCAATTTTAACTATTTTTTATTAAAATTAAGTTTATTATTTTAATAAAAAGTACTTTATTATTTGAGTTTTTTTATTCCAACTTTATATTGATAATAATAATTTATATGTTTTTATGAAATATTCATTTTATTATAACTTTCTATAAAAAAATAATATTTTTTATATTTTTATGAAATAATCATTTTATTTTTGTAAATAATTTAATTATTATTTTTCATCACAACTAATTTTATTATATTTAATAAAAATTAACTTTATTTTTTTGATAAAAAATACTTTATTATTTAAAATGTATTTTTTTAATATGTTTAATAATAAATTTTCATTATTTATAATATTAATAAAAATTAGTTTTATTATTTTTAATAAAATTAGTTTTATAATAAAACTTATTTCATTATCTAAAATTTCGATATACTACCAAACATAATAATGTGATATTTCAAAAAAAATTGTGTAAAATTTTCATGCGCAACCAAAAACAATAATATAATATTTTCATCATCAAATTCTCATTAATCATGCACCCTACTTGTGCTGAATATATTTGCATATCTTTAAACACAGTCGATCTCAAGCGTACATAAGAGAGTGCATTAGGTAACTAAATCACAATCAGCATAAAACTTTATCAAATCAAGTATAACATGAATCTACTAAATCAAAGTCAATATGTGTGTGTGCGTGCTTGTGAGAAAAAGTGAAAAATTGAATTGAAAATGATAAAATAAAGAAACTATATATAAAATCAGCTTAAAAACATAAGAGATAAAGGTTAATGGAAGGTGATTAAATTATTCAAATTATTATATTAACCCCAAACAAAAGCTTAAAATAAATGACAACTATAAATTTGAAGGGTTAATTTTAGAACTTTAGCGAAAATGGTCATACAATGACCTCTCCAAGTATTTGTATTATAACTAGTATAGATTTTTTCAAGCAGGTAATTATTAGATAGCCCCATCACACTCTCTTATAACATTATAATTTCAGGCATAAAAAAAATAAAAAGATGACATCTTCAAGCATTAAAAAAAAAAAAGGAAAACATCACTGAAGGAAAACTTGCTTCCAACTTCATTCTCTTTAACGCCCCTTTCCTGGTCCAAAAAGAGTGTTACAGCACCAAAGTCCTACAGTTGCACTTGCAGAGTCACACATAACTATTATTACTCTTAAGCATGCTTGCTTTCGATCATATTCTTAGCTGAAACATACACTTGAATAGCATTTTTAATAAAAAATTAGTCACACCTCCCCATTACAGAGCCGCCCTTGACCATATTGATTTGATTTTCTCCGTATATATATATATATATATATATATATATATATATATATATATATATATATAATTCCACCACATCTACCCCCAATATCTTGCACCCACCTCAAGCATTGCCTTTTAACAGGCATTTAAACAACGTTTTCCACCACTCCCACTCCAAATTTAGATTTTCCTTTTGTAGAAGTAGTAATTGATGTATTAGATAATGTTATTAATATTAATGCTTTACCACTGATTCTGTAAGAAAGTTGAGTGTCTAATAATGTTGATGAGAGTTAAAGATAGTAAATTCCTTTAGTGGTTGAGAAGGGGTAGTAGCACTTGTAACTAAGTCTGGAAGTTTGTTAATGGGTCTCAACAACCAAACAGAAGCAAGCCAAGCAATCATCAAAGAGCCAAACAAGTCAGATAATCCCACTGAAACTGAATCCTGCCTGCCTCCATATTGAACAAGTCAAAAGGATAAAAAGTAACAACAATGGAAGGTGCATGAGTGCATCAGCATCTCTTCTATGGTAGGTCATGCTTTGGTAACCAGAATGCCCATCTCATGCAATGCATACGTTAAAATGCCTTTGGCTTCATCAAATTATCAACACAGCAAAAGTTGAATGGAACAAGACTTTATGGCATTGTATCTCTTAAGGGCATCATCAATTTATCAAGAGAGTCATGGAAGGTTTCTTAAGTACATCCAGCCAACCAGTTGTTACTCCAGGGAGAGCTGGGGAGAATAATCTTACTTTTTCTGAGAGCAAAATTTAAGTTCTTACTTGTCTTGGAATTCCTAATTAGCTGTTCTGCCAGTTTGGGACTCAAAAGGCAACAATGGAAACTTAGAACAGTGATAACATAAATGATTGAACACTAGATATTTGCAAAGGTAGACCTACTAAAAGGGTTCATCAGCAGATGGTTACAAGCGCTCCATAGGAAAGCATTTCCAATCAATAAGATGTCTTTGACATCAAATATATACCAGTTCATAGGTGCAACATGAACAAAACAAGAGTATTTCTTATTAATATGGAGTAGCATATAACAAGAAATTCAGAAAAAAAGAAGAAGGTAGAATTGGACTATGACACAAAGAGACCTTGCAAACGGTTTGGCTATGGAGGCATTTCTAGCCCATCGGCAATTTGTTATTTCTTTTCACAGTTTACAAAATAACAAGGCAATTGCTTATCTTGGCTTATGGTTTTGAGGACTATCCTGATCATTGTGAGTTCTCACCTTAAACATTTACCAGTTTGCAAGGACAAACAGATTTCTCACATCTGACCATCAAATCAGTGGTACTAGATTATTGGTCATCCACGGAATATAAATACTAAATCAACTGGAGTATATTCACCCAATAAGGGAAATTTTGTTCAGTCTAGTCTGTAGAACTGACACCAACAAAATGGTAAGAACTTACACAAATGAACAAACCCAAAAGCAATAATACCTACAATCCCAAAAAAGAGGCTTTCTGGAGATAACTATCCTTTAACTTTTCCCTTTATTTCTAGCTCATAGAAGTTAAATATTACAAATATTTCCAAAATTCATAAGAAAGAAAGAAATACAGATGTATTCTCAGAGATTTTTCATACTTAAATCAGCATTGGATCCTAACATAAGGTTAAAATATAGAGTTTTCACATGCATGGCAGCTCAAGTGGAAGTCCCAAAAGGTGCCTGTACTATGTTTTAGTTAAGGAAACAAAGGTTGAAGTTTTGGATTCTCTTTTCCACTTCTAGGTTGATTTTTGTTTTACTAACACGATGCCTGCCAATGCTCTTTGAACTAAGAACTTGGAAAACAATCTTTTGCATAACACTGAAAGTTCGTGGACCTCAAACCGTTACTTCAAAGTACGAAAGCAACTTGATTTGTCATGAAATACAATGATCATTTTTTCTTTCTTTCAAAGAATTTGAAAACTGTATTACATGATGAAGAATATATTTTCTCATTTTCACAAATCAAAGGAAAATGCAAGCACAATAACAAGTACAAAAATGTCTTATGAAAACAAGTTACCAACTATAACCTTATAATTAAATAGGAAACCTCAGGTAAAATAAAAAAAAACAAAAAACAAAAGCAGCCCTGTGCAAAAAGCTCTTGCCTATGCAAAATCTAGGTAAGGGTTGAAACTCTTTGGGTCTATTACATAGTCTTACCCTACATCATAGGAGGCAAAGGAAACTCAAAAGAAACAGGTAAAAGCTATAAAGGGTAAAGTGCCATCTTAACAATTTTCCACATGAAGAAAACCTCAAGGGTGATATTTTTGAGGTTAAAAGAGTGAAAGCTCAATCTAGCACCTAGAAAGAACGACTACCATAGGAGAACACCTGCATAGGTTTACTCTTTTTTTTTCCCTTAGTTGGTGTGTTTGTGCGTGTTATGGGCAAGCTACGGCTAAACTTTGACAATTCCTACAACGAACCTTATCTTTCACTTTGCTCAAGATAGAATCAACTAGGAACATAAACTCTGCACATTTTAATAAAGTACATCACTTCATTTAGAAGAGAAATAGAAAGATCATTGAATCGCCAGAGTGGATCTCAAATGCACTTTGATGGTAGATGAAGCGTAGAATTGTAGCAAGACATGGAAGAGGTGGCCAGTGGTATAGTTTGCAGTCTAAAAAGTCATTTGGAAAAAAGGCTAGCGCAAGTACATGAATACACTACCCTATTAAAGCAATTTATTTCTTCAAGCTCCACTCACAGCTTTTCACTATTTTTCTTTTCTTTATCTTTTTTTTGGTATTTCGTGTACTCAAAGCACCAGTGAGAGCACACTAGAATTAAGCTTTTTTTTTTTGGTCTTGTTCCCTTTAGATAATTGTTAGAGGCCCATCTTGAACTCCTAGAAAATGACATGCCATCAAAATACAACGCCTACCTGAATTTGAGGTAAACCGCTAGGAAGCATAACTTGAAGATTTATTTGCTTACCATTCAGTCACAAGCAAAGATTTCAAGTGTGCTTCCATATTATATATTTATTTTATAAAAGAAATAAAATCAAAGACAACATGGAAAAAAAGCAGAGACTTGACATACATTTGGCCAAATTCGAAATTATAAAGCACTCAAAACACCATAATTTTATAGCTATTTCCATATCTTATAATTATTTCATGAATTGTTTTGCATATAGTATAATTATTTCCATAAGTTGTCAACTGGTCTTAAGTAGTTGTGAAGAGATATCAAATGCTTTAATGGCATCAACTTCTAAAAGCATGGATGGAGAGTGGTTCTTTCTATTAGAACCTCTAACAACTTCATGGTAGGCGAGGATAAAATTCAATATAAATCCTCTTCGACAGACTCAATTTCTTAGATTGCTAAAGCCTATTATTGCAATGAACTTTTGAATCATGTCATACAAAGCCAAAGCTCTAAAATCTATAAAGCTACAAAACTTTTTAATTAGGCACATATAAATGTGAAGTTGATTATTTATTTATTTATTTATATAAATTTTTTGAGAAAACAAAATATGGTTATATCAATAAGAGCAGGCAAGCAAAAGAAGGAACAAGAACACCAAAGGTGTACCAACAGAAAACAAAAAAAGCTCCTGACACAACTACAAAAGTGAACCAATTTGACACTAAAAACCCACCCACAAGACATGAACAGCCGACCCAACTTTTTTTTGGAATGACCTTGCAAAAGAATTTGTGTCTAGCAGCCATTGTATCATGTCCAACTACTAGCAAAACGTTGTTAAGAAATATACCATTAAACCCATCAAGGCATGAAACTTTGTCTAATAAGGATCCATAAATAGCTTCGTTGTTCTCCTCCAAGCTTACTTTCCTAGGAAGGATCTATTGCCTTTCCTTTGGCAACTCATTCAAGGAACCATGGAATGGCTCCAATAGTCACTGAAAGAGCATGTCCTTTAAGAAGTCAACATTATTTTTCATGTTGAGAATGGGCTCCAAAGTTATGCCCTTGTTATGATTAGTAATTGAATGAATTTGGTTCCAGGTTCTACTAGATGATAGAGATAAGAAGGCACTATTCAGATTTTCAATTTGAAAATGTGCTTTTTCCCCTATTAGTGATTTCAAGTGTTTTTTCTCAATTAGATTAGCCGTCATTTTGGATTCTGGTCAAGCTTTTCGTTGCTAGCTTGAGTGGTAATCAACTTCACTACTTCAGTGTTCCAGCCATCTAGCAAATTCTTTGCTCTTTTCAGCTGCACCAAAAGGTGTATGTAATACCCCGCAAGTGTGATTAAGATAACTCTAGCTACTAACCATAGTATGGACAATCAAAATGTGTCAGTATGAGCATTTCGTTGCATCAGCATCATGTCACATTAGCACTATTCAGGGATGTTATGGGTTATTGACAACTAAGGACTTAATGATAGACTAACCACTGATAACCTTAATTAGCAAAGTTAGTTCTGAATTTTAGAAGGTTGAGGGAATCATAAATCACTGAAGGGTTGAGTATATAAATTCATATTGGGTTTTATTATAAATGAATATGTTGAAGTGGTTATTGTTATAAAAAGCTTTATTAGATACTATTATAAAGTAAGTTATTAGTTATATAAACAGCTTGTGCTGTTTGTTTGTCTGGTTATCACCATATTTGATTATCTAATAAAGTATATGTTTCTGCTCAAAAAAATAAAGTTATTAGTAAGTTAAGATTTTAACCAAAGTTAGTTTTATGAATTAACCAAAGTTAGTTTTATATATTAACTACTATAAACAGGGGGACAATAATAGTTATTTTCATTTACTTTCACTATCTTAAGTTCAGTAAAATTAGAAAGCTAAACTTTGAGGATCCTATATATTGGTACCCTGTGGAAACAAAGGTTCGAGATTAATTAACAAGGTGGGGATGAACTCATGGTTTGTGTACTTTACTCAATACTTTAGTTTGTGTATTCTGATTATTCTTGTGATACTCTTGCGCACAACCACAATCACTAGTGAATTCATTCTTGGGTGTAAGTTGGACCTTGCTTAGTGCAAAATGCAACTCTGTTACTTTGCAAGTTTCAATTCTCATGATATCAATGTTGCTTATATCAAATTGTCATGATTACTTTGTTGAAATTGCTTGTTGTCGTTTGAGTATGGTACAATAATCTTGAATGCTATTTCTAACATTTTGTGTAAAGTATGAGAATCCTCCACTGAGCTATGCTCATCCATTGATTATCATTTTCAAGAAATTAGGTGAAGAGGAAGAAGTCAACATAATATGGTAAGAAAGTTGCAGTCTCATTCCTGCATCTTTGGATTTACTTCTGCGCTCTTCGTTTCTTGTATAAAAATAATGTAATTATTTGTAAATAGAGGGGTTGTTGGCACCATGGTCTCGTTCCTTGTACAAAGGGATCAGGTGAGAACAATAAGGTGTATATATGTGTGGCTTTGTAATTTCTCCGTTGACTCCTTATGTATAAATGGATAAAATGAGATGTGAATAAAGTTGTAACCTCTGGGGTTTCTCATATCGGCAATCTATGTGTGCATCTATCACTTATCAATTGATTTTGTTATTTTCGAGACATTGGGATGTGACAGTGTACATTTGCAAGCCAGCCACTAGGCCCACTACCTCAAATTATATACTGGAAACAATGGATAAAGACTCTTTATGAGACCATTAGGCATTAATAGATATGTAAACAATGACCAAAAACTGATTTATCCTTAATCGAATTTTTCATGGATACATGGTTTGGAAAGGCTGGAAATAAAAAAATAAAAAACAGGGCATTAAATAAACCATCACCATGTCACCTAAATCTACATCTCTTTCTGCCATGGAAAAAACAAAAGAAAAAAAAATAGCCCTCAGGTTTGAGTGTGCAGAGAACTCCTTGCTTTTGTCTCCATGATAAAGGTATAGATCTGAAACATTGACTGCAAAATTTATGCCCAAGCGTTGTGGCAGGTCAACTTCATAGGCTATTATACCAAATTTTCTTGAGATCTTTTTTACTTAGTTTAGAAGAAATGTTCCTTGCATAAATAAACCATCACCATGTCACCTTCTTAAAAGCTTTGAGCTCCTATCATCTATTTGCATGCTCCTTACAATTAGCATTACACTCACCAATCTTTAATCTGATTTGATTGTGAACACTTCAATTTTTGTTGCCAAAGTTTCTCCCTTTATATTAGTTCTCCCAGTTTCTGGAATTGGAATTAAATCACACATGTAATTTGCTTGCCATAATCTATGTTCAAAGGGCTCTTTCTAGTAGTTCAATTCAGGGAATAGTTGTAATCAAACTCAGCTTGCACAATGACTGCTTCCCATTGCATCATGCTCTCTCCAACCAAGAACCTTAAACAATGTCTCATATCTAGTTTAAATATTCCAGTTAGCCAATCAGTTTGATGATGATAAGAACTATTGTTTTGCAGTTTAGTTCTAAGTTTCTTACATAAAGTTATCTAAAAATGTGATAAGGAACTTTGCATCTCGACGAAATATTATGGACTTAACACTCCATGCAAGCCACAATTTCTCAAAAGTAAAGAATTGCCACATTTGATGCAACCATAACCTTTTTGAAACAGATGAAATGAACCATTTTTTAAAATTGATAAGCCACCACAAATAGAATCCCTTCGTCTCTGACTTCTAGGCAACCCCAACCAAAAACATCAATACTCATATCCTTCATAAGTCCCAAGGTTCGGAGGGAACAGGCAGTTGTGTGTATAATCCTATATTTTGCATCTTACCTTGGATTCTATTCTATGCTTACTTGATACCTACAAACCAATCTGTACACATAAGGCCTAATCTTTGGCCAAAAGAACTTCTCAAACATTGCATAGGTTTTATCATGACCCAAATATCAACCCAACCCTCAAAAGAGCAATCCAATACACAAAAATGATTGTGTTTTTTATCTTGATGGTTGGCTCCCGATCATCTCCTTCAAGAACCCTAATTTGGTGATGGCCACTTTTAAGGTCGATTTTTTAAAACACCTTAGCCTCATGCAACACATGCAACATGTCATCAATCATTGGAATAGGAAATTGATACTTAATAATTATCTTATTGATGGTCCCATGAATGAACTCCATCTACATTTTTCTTTGGAGTTAAAAAGGGTTGGAACTATGCAAGGACTCATTGACCCTCTAAAAAATAATAAATCTTTTTTTTCAAAAAACTCTTCACGACAAGCCCTTGTGGTGACTGCTTTCAGACAGTCCCCATGTGTAATGCCCAGGTGACACCAACCCATGCCCAGATTGTTGTTCGTCCGCCACTTGATCTTCATGCCCAAACAGCTCCCATGCCCCGGTTGAAGTTGGTCCGCCACTTGATCTTCTTCAGATCTCAGAATGCCCAATAGTTGCTCATGATGTTTCCTCTTTCGGCTCAATGTTCAGCCATGTGTCTGAAACTACAGTGTAATACCCTGTATTTCACAAAAAAAAAAAAAAAAAAAAAAATTATTATTTTTTGGGCATATGTGCCTGGAAGTCCAGGCAGCCCGCCTGGACTTCCAGGCACCAAAAACTCTATATAAACCAACCCTCCCCTCTTTATTTTTCACACCAAATTCACTCCAAATTGTGATTTTTCCTCCTCTTTTCACTCATATTGAGTTTTTAGTCTTTTGAGACTCTCTGTCCGAGACTCTCAGTGCAGTACGACGAAGTTCTGTCCGGAGGAAAGCGTCAGATCTGAAAAAGAAGAAGTTCTTATCTGAAGGTGGGGAACGAAACATAGGTTTGCGTGTTTTATAACTTTCATTAAAGTTTACATTCAATTATTATTATGTCTACTGTTCATTTACACTGCATTATGTCATATAATGTTTATATTGCCGCACTTATGCCTATACACTTGGAATTCACGTATTATACTGTTATAATGCCGGATTTGTGGTCAATCTGACTCAACTAGACTCGGTCTTGTCCTCAGTAACTTTAAATAGTGAATGGGAGGCAGCGGGCTGCTCTAGGCGATTGGTTATTTAAGCAGACCTAGTGTCTCACCTCTCAACTATTTAAAGTTACTGAGGACAAGACCGAGTCTAGTTGAGTCAGATTGACCGCAAATCCGGCATTATAACAGTATAATAGCGCTTTCCTCCGGACAGAACTTCGTCGTACTGCACTGAGAGTCTCGGACAGAGAGTCTCAAAAGACTAAAAACTCAATATGAGTGAAAAGAGGAGGAAAAATCACAATTTGGAGTGAATTTGGTGTGAAAAATGAAGAGGGGAGGGTTGGTTTATATAGAGTTTTTGGCGCCTGGAAGTCCAGGCAGCCTGCCTGGACTTCCAGGCACATATGCCCAAAAAATAATAATTTTTTTTTTTTTTGTGAAATACAGGGTATTACATACAGTGTGTCGTCACAGTGGGATCAAGATTTGTAACGAAAATGGAGTGGAGATGCCAATTAGGGACGGGGTTGATGACCATGCTAAAGTCGGTAAACCAGATTCATCCTCACCCCTCTTATGCCCCAAGATTCACAGATTTAGGAGTGGCGATATCAATTAGGGACGGGGTTGATAACCATGCTAAAGCCGATAAACCTGATTCATCCTTACCCCTCTTCCGCCCCAAGATTCACAGATTTAGTAGTGGCAATATCTCCCATTCTCCTAATGATGGTGATAGGGCTGTCGATCTTGAAAAACAAGGCCTGAATGGAGTATTGGAGGGTTTTGCTTGTCACAGTGAAGGTGAAGGCGACAATGATGGTGCTACGAGCAGGTTTCGCTCTCGGTACGAAAGGAGCGTGGAAAACAATCCCGGGAGGCTAGCGGCCTTGGAAGGGATGATGTGGTGTGGGAAAGCCAGAATGTCCTATGGAATAACTATGTGTCTGATAGCAGTTCAAATAATGGACTGTGCAGGGATGACGATCGGGATGATGACGGGACTGACGAGGTCGTGATCGCTGCGGACGATGATCATCTGTGCCAGGAAAATTCTGGTCAAAGGTACGCCCTTCACATTTTAATTTTGATGGAGATTTTGAGCTTTCCTCTAACAATCCTCATGGTCTTTATACTCCTATTATTGTGAATGATCCTCCATTTCCAGTTACCGACCTCATTCCATCATCTCCTAACCTTGTTCATGATCCAAACCCTTCATCACCTAAAACCGTCTGCACTCAAGTTTTCCAACATTGCGACAGTGATTTCATTAAGTGCATGCAAGATGAATGTGCTCCAGTGGACGAAGGGACCAGGCAACAGTTGGTTGGGGTTGAGCCATCGTTAAGTTCGAAGAATGATGTTGGTTTGGAAGAGGGTGTTTTGGGTGCTGAAATCCTGATGTTTCTCTAGGCTCAATGGAGCATTTTGCTCAGATCCTCAATAATTCGCATATTTCAGTCAAGAAAAGACAGGGTCAGGTGATTGATGATGGCACATGTTCTGATGGTGAAATAACAATTAGGGAATTGCGAATAGTGTCAAGGCATCAAAACGGAACAACGAGGTTAAAAAATGAAGATTCTCTCCTGGAGTATTCGTGGTTGTGGCTCGAGTAGAAAGAAGTGCATTATCAAGCGAACCTTAGGAAACGCTAAACCGAATATTCAAAAAGCAAAGAAAGAGGTGTTTGATCGTTGTATTGTCTCCCAGCAGTGGGTGTCGTCTCCCACCTGTGGGTGTCGAGATTCAAGAGTTGGATTGTTTTGCCTGCTTGTGGTTTGGCCAGTGGTTTGGCTATTGTGTGGGATTCTAGAGTTGTGGCTATGAATAACAGCCTTGTGAGTGATTTCTCTGTCTCTATTCCGATTAGAATGGAGGATAACAATTGTTGGTGGTTGTCCGGGGTCTATGGACCGTCTGGTTATGCTGAGTGGTAGAACTTTTGGATGAACTCGCCGGTCTCAGTGTGATTTGTGGTGATAGATGGTGCTTGGGGGGTGATTTCAACACGGTTAGGAACGTTGGAGAGAAAATTAACAGCCCGAGGCTAACTACTAGTATGCAGATGTTCGACATGCTTATTGGTGAACTCAATCTGAGAGAACCTCCCCTCCCGAATGCTCATGTCACGCAATCTAACTTCAGGGTGAACCCTATCTATTGTAGATTGGATAGGTTCCTTTTCTCTTCGAGTTGGGATTCTTTGTTTCCATGTTGTCGACAAGAAGGTCTCTCGAGGGTGGTTTCGGATCAATGTCCTGTCGTTCTGGAGTCAGCAGTGTTTCATTGGGGACCTTCGCCGTTCCGGTTTGAGAATGCTTGGCTTGATCATCATGATTTCTCTGACTTACTAAGGAAATGGTGGGCTGAGTCTCCTGCTTATGGTCATGAAGGTCACAGGTTTATGATCAAGTTGATTGATGTCAAGAAGGCAGTCAAAGAGTGGAACAAAGAAGTTTTTGGCTCTGTTTCTCTCAAGATGAATTATCTTGAAGAACTTATTGGGTGCCTGAACTTCCTGAAGGGTCACAATGAACTTTCCTCTAAATTTGCAGCTATCAGAGTGAAGGCTAAAATCGAGCTTGCTGACATTTCTATGAAAGAAGCTAGAATGGCTAGCCAAAAAGCAAAGATCCAATGGTTCAAACTTCAAAGAAGGGGATGCTAACTCTAAATTCTTTCATAGAATCTTCAGCAACAGGAAATCAAAATGTTTTATCTCTAAGGTTGAAAGGGATGACGGCTCACTGGTGGAGGATGAGTCTGGCATTTCTGAGACCTTTATCAATTATTTCTCTGAAGTCTATTCCTCGTGTAGGTGGGAAAAGTGGGATGTTGATGGGATTGACTGGAACCAATTGGATGATGGCGAGGCGTAGTGGTTGGAGAAACCTTTTCATGAAGAGGAGGTTAGAATGGTTGTTTACAGTTGCAATGGGAACAAAGCCCCAGGGCCAGATGAATTTTCATTGGCTTTCTATCAGAAATTGTGGGAGACTATCAAGGATGATGTTATGAGAGTGATGCATGAGTTTCACAGGAACGTGGTGGTTAACATCAAGACAGATGGAACTTTCATTTGCCTCATCCCAAAAAAAAGAGATTTTTGGCACCCTCAAGCTTATAGACCCATAAGCTTAGTCTTTAGCCTTTATAAAATCATATCTAAAACCCTCTCTATAGGGCTTAGGGCTATCCTCCACAAAACCATTGAAGAGTCAATTTGCTTTTGTACATGATCGCCAAATTCTTGATGCAATTCTTGTGGCGAACGAAGCAGTGGAAGACTATAGATCGAGGAGATGCAAAGGTGTGATTTTTAAAGCTGACCTTGAAAAAGCTTATGATTCAATTGATTGGAAGTTTCTTGATTATGTGATGGATAAGAAGAATTTTGGGAGGAATGGCGCAGGTGGATTAGTGGGTGCTTGAAATCCGCGTTCTTTTTCATTATAATTAATGGTAAAACCTCCAGGAAGTTTGATGCTCATAGGGGCCTTAGACAAGGCGACCCACTGTCCCCATTCCTGTTTACTTTGGTGGCTGACACACTTAGTAGGATGTTGTCAAAGGCGTGCTTGCCTGCGACGGTACAAGGGTTCTCTGTTGGCAGAGAAGGGGTGGTGGTCTCTCATCTGATGTTTGCTGATGATACACTTTTTCTACTAGAGCGTGCGAAGGTGAATGTGAAGAATGTTATTAGCTTGCTTCAGTGCTTTTGCTTGTTGTTTGGGCTTAAGGTTAATCTAGGCAAATGCCAATTGGCAGGAATCAACATTGATCAAGATATGTTAATTAGGATGGTACCAAAGATTGAGTGCTCTATTGGCTCTTGGCCTCTTCAGTATATTGGTATGCCCTTAGGTGGCAATCCTCTGTGCAAAAATTTTTAGGATCCAGTGGTTGCTAAGATTTCTCACAGATTGGACAGATGGAAAAGAGGGTTTCTTTCGAGAGGAAGAAGACTTGCTCCTATCAACTCGGTGTTGTCAGCAATCCCAACTTACTATTTGTCCCTCTTTCGAATGCCTACAGCGGTTGCCACAGTTGTTGAGAGAAAACTAAAAGTCTTCTTGCAGAATGGGGCTGATAAGAGTAGTGGATTGCATTTGATTAACTGGAAGACTGTTCAAAAGTTGGTGACTAAAGGTGGGTTGGGCATTGGCAACATAATGAAGAGGAACAAGGCTCTTTGCGCGAAATGGGTGTGGAAGTTCTACAAGAAGCATCAGACTCTTTGGGCAAGAGTTATCACTAGCAAATTTGGAAAAATTGAATTCAGTAGGAGAATAACCCCCTCAATCCGTTCAACATATAAAAGCCCATGAAAATTTGTGCTTTCGATTCTCCCTGTTGCGTTCCCTCATTTTCAACCATTGGTTGGGGATGGTTGTTCTTCAAGTTCTGGGAAGATTGTTGGCTTAGTGATATCCCACTTGCAAATATGTTCCCTAGACTTTATCATGCATCGTCGTATCCTAACCATCCCATCGCCCACTTTTCCATTAACAGTGCCCATCCGACGGATATTCAATGGAATTTTTTTTTTCTAACACTCTCACTGTCGGCCAGCAGGCTGAACTTGTTGATCTGCTCTCCTTATTAAGTTTTGTCCATCTGTCTCGGATCCTGATACCTTTAAGTGGTCCCTTCATCATTCGGGCCACTTTACTTGTAAGTCTTTTTTTCAGTTTTTAATTGATGATCATTCTTTCGCCTCATTCCCCTTAGCTAATTTGATTTGGGAAGCTCAATTCCATCAAAGGTCAAAATGTTTGGGTAGATCTTGGGCCATAACAAGCTTAGCATAGGTGATGAGCTTCAGAGGAGACTACTTTTTATTTCTCTACTTCCTCACTGTTGTCCGTTGTGTATTGATAGTGCAAATGATGTCGGTCATGTTTTCTTCAGATGCCCTTTTTCGTTGAGGATTTGGGGTAAATGGCAGGCTAGAGTTGGGGATTTTTTCCCCCCCAAGGTCAGACGAGGAGTCCATTTCGGTTGCACACATTCGA
This sequence comes from Paratinospora sagittata, assembly GCA_035771175.1. NCBI lineage: Eukaryota > Viridiplantae > Streptophyta > Magnoliopsida > Ranunculales > Menispermaceae > Paratinospora > Paratinospora sagittata. The sequence continues at coordinate 14,014,044 of CM069612.1, forward strand.
GGGTTATCCGGTAGGCAAGTCAAGATCATGAGAGCGGCGAACCTAGCAACATTATGGATGATTTGGATTGAACGCAATCATCGTATTTTTTATGGAGCTTCTAGGAGCGTGGAGGAGGTGTGGAATGATATCTTGTTACTTTCAAGCTCGTGGCTAGTGGCTTTTAAATTAAATGGGAAGTTCTCCATTAATGAATGGACTGGGAAATGGGGAGAATGTCTGTTTTGAGGATTCTTTTGTTTTAATCTTTGTTTCTGCTTGAGTATTGTTAGTACACTCCATTTTGGTGGTAGATCACGCCTTTATTTTTCATTATTAATATATCTATTTTGTTTACTCTCATAAAAAAATAAAAATAAAAATAAAAAACTCTTCAAGAAGCGCGGGCCTTGGCTCAACAGTTTAGGTTGCTCCATTGTGACCTAGAGGTAACCAGTTTGAATCTGGAAATAGCCTCTCAAATATGGAGGTAAGGTTGTGTACATCATCTCTTCTTCAAACCTTGCAATGGCGGAAGCTTCATGCATTGAGTGCGACCTTTTCTAGAAACTCTTCAACCAGTTTGTGAAGTTCTTTGTAACACCCCTACTATTAATCTTAGGGCAAATGATTGGATATGACCTTAATCTCTTAAGGAATGTAGAACTTGGATTCTAAAAGATCTTAAAATGAGGTGTTATAAACCTTACAAAATTAACTTTTAATGTTAAATACCATACATGAAGTGTCGAGGACAAGACCAGAGGAAAAACAGACAAAAGAACCCCAAAAAAAGCACAGAACAAACTCCCGGGCAGTGGGAGTGCACTCCCCATAGTGGAGAATGCGCTCCCCACCTGCAGGAGCGCGCTCCCAAGGGCCAGAAGACTCGGTTTTGAGTTCCCGAGTCCTGGGTCTATGACTAGGCACGATATTTCTCATTTTGGACCTTTTAAATTTTTGGCAAAACGAGATAACACTTGGAGAACGACTTGGGGGTGTTTGGAGGTGGTCCAAAGGAGTTCAAGAGTGCTTCCAAAGGAGGGATTGAGGCTCCCAAGCATCAATCCAAGTGGATTTGAGGTATAAATCCTAACTTTTCATGATCTATTTCACATTTTTTAAGATTTCTTACTCTCCATGCAATGGAGTTCAAGATTTGGATATCATTCAAGTATGAGATTCTTAGAGAATAAATGGTGGTTTTGAATGGTTTAGGATGTATTTATCATACTTTCAAACAAATATATGAAGCTTAGAGTGATTTATTAATGTTAAGGGAGATTTCTTGTTCTACAAGAAATAATGGGGGTTTTGCCTATGATTATGTGAGACTTGCTCACTTTTGCTCATTTCTTTGGAGATTTGATTGTTTTAGCTAAAATAATGGTAGATGGACCTTAGAACCAAGATTTAATGGGTGTTTGAGTTTGAAACTCTCAGATTGTGTTATTGGCCATCAAGAAGGGTTTTGGGAAACAAAACCCTTGAGATGTTATGAAAGAATAAAGGTCAAGGACCCATTGTTGATCTTATGTGTTTTGAAAACACAAAAACCCCCAAATGACAACCATGAGAACCATGAATGAAGGTCCAAATACCTTTGATATGTTGCAATCGATGTAGAAACCAAATTTAAGGAATAATGAGATATGATTTCTAGTTAAGTGAGCTACAAATGATTAAGACAATCTAAAAGTAGTGCTCTATGCATGTTAGGAAGTGAGGAACCGGCGAGGGATTGAAGGTTCTTAAAGGAAGGTTGCAAGTTGGTAACGATATCACTATGAGTAGAATTCCGTTCTCCCATCATATATGTATCATCATAGATAGAAATGTTGTTTTGGCATCATGAATCATGTTTATGAACTTGTTTTCATGTTATGGGTATTTATATGCTTTGAAAATGTTATGCCATGATTATGGAATTGTTATAATGTTTAGCATGTGCTTTCTTGGATGGTATTCTTGTGGTTGGATAATGGGATAAATTACCGTAGTTTAAGTGTGAGTGCACTCAAACGGAGTTGGACTACCGGGAGGCTCCCAAGGCGTGGCCAACTGTAAGAAGGGACTATCTGGCAGTAGCTATATAATATAGACTTCGAGTATGGACACGCAAGTAGAGGTGAGGTGATGATGTAACTCTCACATGGCTAAAGCGTGTAAGTCTGTGTTATGAAACTAGTTTTCAAACCGCAAACATCGTTGTAGATTTGATATAAATATTTTGATTTTATGTCATAATGATCACTATGTATGTTTTACATTGGAACCGTGCTTATCATGTTGATTTATTAACTACATTTGTTTAACTGTATTGATGAATATATGATGGTAGATAGATATCCAAATCTCACTGGGCTTTAAGCTCACCCTGACTACTTATCTTTCAAGATCTAGCGATGCCCTCGATAAGGGCAAAGGTGTCACGCTTAGATTTCTCCTTATTGATAGCTCAGCCTCGACCGTTGGTGAGTGTCGGCGTGGAGCAGGAGATTAGTTATTTTGATTGGCTAGTTCCTTTTATGTCTTTCCTGTTAAACTTCAGACTTGGTCTTGGATTATTGTAATGACATTTAACTTCATTTAGCTTTCATGTAATTTTCATACTCTTGGTTGATATATATTTTGAGGTCTTGTTAAATTCTATGCCTTGCCACTTGTTTGATATGGTTGTGTATGACTTGAGACTGTGGTAAAGGATGATAGGGTTACCAGTACTCTAGTAGGGTCGTCACATTCTTCATGTTACTTGGACTCATCTAGCAATGTGTTAGATTTGGTAAACTAAACTAGCTCCAAGGACTTGATCAGTATGGTATTAGATAGTTCTCTTAAGGAGGTAATCCAACTAGTAACTCATTAGGAAATGTTTCTACGAACTCCTCTAACAACACTTTTACCTTTGAAGGAATAGGTTCTTGTCCATCTTTGTTTCTTTCATCAACAACGCATAAGCAACACTATTAGTCCAAATGCACTTTGAAAAAATTCAATAACTTTAGTTATGCATAACCTGAGCTAGATTTAGAATTTAGAAAAGCCTACATCTTTAATTGGGGCAAGCATTGTGCTTATTCAAGGCATAAATGTGCTTTTCTCCCAAAAATCTTTGTTACCAAACTGCCATGATGTGGCTCTATCAGATGGTAAACGACAAGACTATTTCAACTACATCACATAAAACTTTATCCAAATAAGTTTTTCCCAATAAAAAAAAAGGAACAACGCACCAATGTGTTGTCTTTACTTCACCACCATTTTTTACCTTGCTACTCACTATGGCTTTGCAACTAGTTGTACTTCACGATACACTTTGTCACCGTCATTCGAAAACTAAATTTTCCAATTCCTCCATTAATAACAACACTATTAGGTCAAACATGATTTGCGTACTTAGCCATTAAAAGTTGTTTTGCCTCCAATTTCCTTCCAATACTTAAGAAGTTAGCATGGCTCAACGTACTATTAGGTTTAGGAGACCTTGATCTTCATAAGTAAATACTTTTGTAATTCTAGCAACCTTTCATCACCATATGCTTCCTCAAGGGTTCTCTCATCATTACTATAATCATCTATTTCTTCATTAAACAACAAGTTGCTGGTCAATTTTCAAAAGGGTTTTTGAACGCCTTTTCCATACTTATAGCAGATCATCCTCTCTCCAACAAATTGAGATGAGTTGTTGCTACCATCCACAACACTTTTTTTTTTGGTTTTTTGTTTTTTTGAGAGTAAACAAACAAATATATTAATAATGAAAAAGTCAGAAACACAATTGAGCACCAGAGGTGCTCAACCATAACTACAAAGAGAGCAAAACAAAATCAGGAACAACCAACCATCCTCAACAACAACTACAAACTTACATTAGACAACCACCCCAATTTCTCACTCAATCATTAATGGAATAATCCCCCATTAATTCTAAACGCCAATAACCAAGAACTTCCATTAGAACAACATCATGCCACACCTCCTCCACGTTCCTCACAACCGAGTCGAAGATTCGATGATTGCGCTCCAGCCAAATCATCCATAATGTTGCTAAGTTGGCAGACCGCATAATATTAACTTGGCTACACCTCCAATATGAGCAACTGTCAAGCAATCAACATTTGAGGTTGGGATGCCAAACCTATCCCCAATTTTGATCTACCATTCACTCCAAAGCCTCAAAGAGAATGAGCATCTGAAAAAAAGATGATCGACACTATCTGCACTTTTACAACACAGTGCACAACAATGGGGAAGGAAAGTTAAAAATGGAAGTCTTCTTTGGAGATCATCACCCATATTAAGTTTATTATGGACCATGATCCACCCAAACATTTTTACCTTAGATGGTATATGAGCTTTCCACAGGGAAAGGGCCAAAGGAAGAGAGGGAATAGAAGGATCATCAATCAAAAATTGGAACATGGATTTGCAAGTAAAATGGCCTGATTGATGAAGAGACCAAGAAAACTATCTTGGCCAGTGGTCAACCAAACTTGCCTTAGTAGATTTAACAAGGCATCTAATTCAGTTTGTTGACCAACCGTCGGGTTGATGGGAAGGTAGAGGTTCCACTAGATAGGCTCCATTTGGTCATGGTTATCAATAAAATGGGCAATGGGGAAGTTTGGAAAGGGGGAAACATGATAAAGTCTAGGAAAAAGCTCGGCCAAGGGACTGTTATTAAACCAACAATCCTCCCAAAATCTAAGTGTACTTCCATCCCCTATCACATGAGTGATATGGGGGAAAATTTCTGAAAGCAAGGAAATCACAAATTTCCAAGGACTTCTAAATGAAGATCTAATGTTTGGAATAACTCTCCTACAAAACTCAATTTTCCCAAATTGGCTAGTGATAACTTTTGCCCACAAAGACAGGTTCTCGCTGTAAAATCTCCACACCCATTTGGCACAAAGGGCTTTGTTTCTCTTCAGGATGTTGCCAATTCCCAAACCTCCTTTCTCAATAGGTCTCTGGACAATCTCCCAATTAATGAGTTGTGTGCTCTTGTCCTTGACCTTGACCCTGGCGATTAACATCTGACACTGATTTTTGCATAAAACTAGACGCAACAGGAGGTTTCAGTTTGGCATGCTCCTACCAACCTTCATGCTTTTGATTTATCAAATTCTATAGCCATTTATTACGAATTTTTTTTGTTGTGTACTTAGTGATATTTTAATTTATAGCCAAACAAAAAACTCATTTATGTCAATTTAAAAAATAAATTTATTTAACTCCCCCTTTTTTAAGGATATATGGCAAGTTCTAGTGGAATTGGTAATTGGGAAGCAATCACACAGCAAATACTTTCCTTTTGTCTACTAGAACAATATTCCATCTTGAACCCAAAAACAGGATCAGTACAATATGTTTCTTTGGAGGAAGCAAACCCATCAACAGTACTAGTCGTGTTAATCAGCAACACGTTTGCATACTGAGAGCATCAACCACTATCACTAGCTCCAGTTATCCAAGCTCCATGGCTTGGCTCTCGTTCAGTTTTTTCTGAATCTCGAGATGTTTTAACCTTCATGATTTGTATATTAAAAAGATCCCACTGTATTAAGTATGTCAATGCTTGAGAACCTGAATAATAGCATAAAATTGATCACAAGTGTTTTACTTCCTTCATGTGTCATTGGCCTGCATTTTTTACTTAGAACAGCTCGAATCCCAACTCCAAAATACTCCAAGCACATTTTTCAAAATTTAGTAATGCCAAAACAGATACTGAACTCAGCTATCCTTTAAAAAGTTTCCTTGTGTTTGTGTAGTACAATCAAGTCTGCCCTTCTTCATTCGATCAATTATGGGAGAAATTATAGTGTAGAAATAGAAATTATTGATGGACAGTTGTAAAACGAAGTTGGCCATGAAACCTGCAGACTTAAAATTTTAGCTGGTGTTGGCCATTTTTTTATTGCTTCGACTTCCGAGGCTAATCATTATCTATTTTTAATTCACAAGAGAGTCTAGCATTTACATTTTGGTACATGTTTATGAAATCCTAATCGCAGATAGTAATTCAAAAGATATCAGACCTCATTGCTTATTTGCAAAAAAATTATCCTTGAAATATCTTGATCACCTGCACTATTTTTGGAGTAAAAGTTCAATCCACAAAAGAAGGGGGTATGCAACTAAACTAACAAAAGAAAAATACATTAAGAACTTGGTTGCAAGGGTCAAAATGTCAAATGCTCAAGCTATTTCTACACTAATGGTTAGAGGAATTGATCTGCATCTCAAGTTGGGGGTCCTTTTGAGAATCCTACTATGTACAGGACATTAGGAGCACTACTGGGGGCTCTCCAACATGTCACAATTACTTGACCCAACTCTCCCACAGTGTGAACCATGTGTGTAATAAGTTTATAACAAACTCCTTAGATACAAATTGGATGATAGTAAATAGGGTAATAAAATACTTAAAGGGGTCAACCAATCATGGTTTGCATCTATCAAGGTCGAGCAAGCTAGACTACAAGCCTTGATGAACTCCAGTTTTGCGTGTTTCTTGGAGAAAGTCTCATTTAGTGGAGTTCAAAGAAGCAAAACACTATTTCCCGATCTAGCACAAATGCTGAGTGTAATAGTCTTACCAATGTTGTGGCCAAAATCTTGAGGGTGTGATCTTTATTAAAAGAGCTTTGATCCCACAACCTAAGACACCTATGCTCTGGTACGATAACGTGATTATTGTGGCTCTATTTTGTTCGCAACAAAGGTCACTTTACCCAAAAAGCAAAAAGAAGCTAAGAATGCTTTGTACTGCCAATCTTAGCATGAGGGGGAATGTTAGAGTAAATCGTAATTAAACTAGGATTCAGATAACTTTTTAGTCGATGAGCTTATCTCCAGCATCCTAGAATACTCATTAAGCTTTTGTCTTGCAATTCACGTGTATAAACATTAATAGAACAGTTCAATAAATATTTTCTATTCTCTCTTTTCTTCATATTTCGTTTCAAACACAATCAAAAAGTTGGAATGTAGCCCAAGTGCATTTATCCTGATCGAAATTAAAAAGATAACTCAATTTCCTCTGTCTCAAAAGAAATGTTCAACTTCTGCAACAGATTTTCCTCGACAGAACAAACAACAAGATCTCTCAATTCATTGATAAAAAAAAGCTCATCATTCACACATTAAAATACAAAACATTCGGAGAACAACAAATCAAGAAACAATAAGTAAACAATTAAATTTCTTAATCGCAAGAGAAGACCTGCTGAGGCAATCTCCAAGCTTCAGACGAACTAAAACACATGTCATCAATTGCATCGCTTCGGCACCATCTGCACTTCTGCCGCTGCAAGCACTGAGATCTGGAAGCCTTATCTCTGCAATCAAGAACCTGATTATCCTTCTGTTTAGCACCAAAGAAGCCCCGATTCGAACCACCGGACGAAATTACGCGATCGTCTCCAAGAACGAGGCACGAAGGCCTTGAAACAACGTGAGAGATCACAAGAAGAAGAAAAGAAACTACAAGAAAGTTCGTACCATTTTTTGCCCTGGCGGCCATGAAAGATGAAATTTCTAGGTGGGTGGATTTGTTGAGTAACAGCGGAGTTGCAGAGACGGTCGCGTTGAACCAAAGGTCAAGCGGAGTCAACAACGACAAAGGACAGACCTTACGAGAAAATGGAACAAAAATAAATGAAAAAATAGTTAAAACTGGTTGCTATAATTTAGTAATTAATAACGGTAACTTATGTATAAATAATGGATTTGTCGTTTGTGATTTATAGAAAACGTTTTAAAAGTTGGGTTTGTAAAGTTTGCAATTCGCTTTCAAAAAAAAAAAGTAAAGTTCGCAATACCCGTTTATATAATTATTTAAAAATCAGTTAATTAATATCTGATTAAATTACAATTAAAAATATATAAATTATATAAAAATATTAATTATCTAATTAAAGTTTAATTTTTAATTTAATTATACAAGTTTGTAATTCTTTTTGAGCTTTTTTTTAATTTTTAAATTTTATTTAATTAAATAATAATTAAATTTTAAATAAATTAATTAATATTTAAATTTGATTTTATATGTCATAGTTATTTTGTAAATTATTAGTATCATCTTCTAAATATTTTATATTAACACTATGATATATTCGGAGCAAAGAAGAAAAAATAAATAGCATATGTAATGTAAAAAAATGAATAATTAAAGTTTTTATATCAATAAATCATAGGCCAAATGTTTTGACATTTACAAACAGGCAAGTGAAACTTATGATGGAAATTATGTAAAATAAAATATCAATTAACTAAAATATCTTTTATTAACCATGGAAAAGAAATCTAGCTAAACATATTTAAAAAATTTTATGTTAGAAAAAAGAATTCAATAAATAAAAATTAAAACAATTTAATTTAATCAACCTACAAAATATAATGAAGGGGGGTTTGGTGCAGCGGTAAGAGTTGCTATCATGTGACCATGTGGTCATGGGTTCGAGTTATGAAAACAGTCTCTTGCAAAACAAGATAAAGTTGCATATAATAAATCCAAATGTTATTTAATCCTTCTCCAAGACCTTACATAAGCGCAAATATTGACTAGCTCTAACGGTGTGCATCTGAACTCTTTCACTCGAAGTACGTGAGTTATGTAGTACTAGACAAGGTCGATCCACAAGTATTAAATAAAATACCTTTTTTAAAAAAAATAAATTTAATTATTCATATATCATATAAGTCAAAGCAAATAAAAATGTGATTTCTAACAACCTAAGGTCAATATAAAAGCAACTAAATAATTAAATTAAGTTGTAGAAATTTTAAATATAATTAATGCATAAAGAAATAAATAAAAAATTAAAACAAGATAAATTTTAAAAACCTAAAGACTAAGAACACATTTAAACCTTAAAAAAAAAAAATCATTAACCTAAATGTTTAAAATATTAAGAGAAAAATGAAAACAAAGACCTTTAATTTAAAACACTAAGAACATTTTTTTTTACTGTAAAAAACACTACCAAAGATTTAAGAACTGAAAAGAACAAAAAAAAATAAAAAACCCAATATGCAATTAAGATGATAAAAGTAAATAAATGAAACATGCAAGTGACTAAAAATAAAATAAAAAAATAATAACAGAAAGAACAACCAACAATGAAAGGAAAAGAATGATCTTTATTACAAGAAAAAGAGAAACTTACAGAGATTCAATACAAAAATGTTTTAAAAAATAAAAAATAAATAAAAAAACTTATGGAATGAGAGTCCTTCATTTCTATATATAGCATAAAATGATTGTTGGCCCGGATAGGTGTGGCAATTTGGGCCATTCGGACCGACGCGGCTTGGCCCCATCAGACCTAAGAATAATCGGGTCGGGTCGGGTCAGGCCGGGCCTTATAAAATTTAGGAATGAGTCAGGCCGAGCCTATATTAAAAAAAACCTTGGCCCAAGCCCGACCCTATGTATACCAAAACAAATACGATTGTCTCGATAAGATATTCCCTTCATTCTTCCTCTACGTTGTTTAGGAAATTTGGTTCTTTTAGGGTTATAGTTGATGGTTGTTTTTGAATTCCATCTCTACTGCAGAACCAAGCATGAGCGTTTCTTCTCATCCGGCTCCTCGCGAATAAATGATTCAATATATTAGAGATATACATGCATTTAAGGAATAATACATTGAATCATGCATGGTATTTGTTGAGATCTAATCTAATGTCATGTAGGAAGTTTTATATTTTGCTTGTATATACAATTCTATCTAAATTTCTATTGTTTTTTCTAATTAATTAATGAATCTTCGTTTTTTGTTTTTTTTTTGTTTTTTTACTTTTATTGAATATTGAATTGCCTAATACTTTGCAATCCAATAAATCAGACCCTATGAACTGATTGAAACCTAAGATTCATACTGAAACCAGGATGATTAAATCAAGCCCCCAACCAAGCTAAGCCCAAAGGTTCTCTGAGTAAGAACTGTTTGATCATCACTTATTCAATGAATAGATGAAGTCACTAATAAAAATCCAGAGATACATTTGCCCATTTAAAAAAACAAAAAACGTATAAATAAGCCAAATTTGGAAGGAAGAAAAATCCAACCCTTCACTTTCTAATTTTATTCAAAATCTTTGAAAATTTTTGTGAGTCTGGTTGTGAGGTCTGAATAGGAAGTAGGAATCCCTGAGGAGAAGTTTGGTTTCAAACTCCTGTTCGAACAGGAGGAGTACGCCAAGCTAATGTGCCTTGGATAATCCCCATCTTTGAGTCAAGCGCTAGGACACATAAATTATACTGTTTTCTAAACTGAAATTCAATTTTTTTTAAGAAATGAGGACACATTTCAATTTATTTCAGTTTTCAAACTGTATAATTTCAATTTTGAAACTAATGGACTCTCCCACTTCTCTTTACAATGGGCACATCAAATATATTCAGTTTTTTTGAACTTTATCCCAACTTCACTTTTCCAAAGCAATTAAAGTCCTACGTGCTAATCGATAAAGGCAATAACGAAGTAAAGTTTCCATTTGGGGAAGGCTTCTTCGACGGCCAATTAGGTTAATTCCAGTATCTCATAGGAAATGGCTTTTGAATACACTTCTGAGAGCAAAATGGGATTGAATTTTTTAGTTTAGTTTTCTTTTATTGCTTTTTAATGTTAGTTTTTTAATCTTTATTTTTTTTTTATTGATAATGATCTGTTTACATAAATTATCTGTTTCAATTCTTTTTTTTTTGGTTTCCCACACATTGCTCTTCGTGCAAGACTTATCCGTGTTCAAGCACTACAGGGGCATTGGGTGACTATCTCCAAGTGGGCGCACTAAGGTGAGTACGAGTTTTAATCTTAAGACCTTCACCCTGTTGATGTAACGACTCTCACCGAGTTTTGTTTTGATAATTACAAACAACATTCCATGTGACCACTAATCTCTTTGACTTAGTTATTTCAGTACTAACAGGCTGTATCATATGGATTCAACTATATCGTCAAAGTATGTGAATGGAACAATAATGCACGAAGATTTAAGAGTTTCATGTTTGTAATCTTTTGTCTAGAATCTTAGTGTTGTAAAATAATCCTTACTCGTTCCAACCACAATATGATTTGCATCTTTTGAAAATCATGTATATAGGTTATCATATTCATGCACATACACTATTATCATATTGATCATGCACGCACACACGTCATCATGATTATCATGCAATCCTATAGTTAGGTAATTTATCATACACATCTATATCATCGTTTATCATGCACTCATATTACCAACTCTTCATGGTTTTTATCATTTTACTTGTATCATATCAAATGTCTTGATCAACTGTATTAATCAATTGTTTTACACGTGTTTATCTTCGCAAATTGTGTTTCAATCTTGTCAAAAATGTTTTCAAAGTTGGTTTATGTGTTTGACAATGTCTTAAAACTCATTTTGATCGAAAAATCGAGTTTTTGTTACTTCAACATGAAGGAACGCGCTCCTCATTCAAGGAACGCGCTCCTTAGCTTTTTTTCGAGATTCAAAATTTTCTGATCAGAGTTTAAGGAACGCTCTTCTTAGTCCAAGGAACGCAATCCAGTGGTTTTTCCCGAGACTCAGATTTTTCTTATTAGGAAATAAGGAGTGCGCTTCTCTTAACAGGAACGCGCTCTTCTAGAAAAGGGCAAAATAAGAATGTTTATAGAGTCAGTCGTTCTTAATGAAGAACCTCGCTCCTATGCCCAACGGACATATTAAGGAACGTGATCCTCTTATAAGGAGCACGCTCATCGATTGGAGGAAAATTTGAAAAGTTTCAGATTGCAAAGCAGAAGCGCGCTCCTTCATTAAGGAATGTGTTCTTATTTTTCGGTCTGATATTTTTCTATAAATACCACACTTGCTCATTTGAATAACAATTTTTGCAAAATTTTAGAACTTATGCCAAATCTTTGTTTTCACTTATTCCGAGTTTTAAACAAGTTCTTGAGCTTTCTTAAACATTTTTTGAGTGCAAAAGTTCACTACATTTGAATATTTGATTCAAACTTTCAAAGAGTTCTCCTCATTCTTTCAACATCTTCACATCTTATTGTTCTTGATCATCATTGAAGGAGGAATCTCTCAACCATCATCACCCTTGAAGAATCTCTGAGCTTCATCCTTACCTAAGCTGGGTAAAATCTCTCTATTAAGATTCTTGTGATTTTGATTGAGTTAATCGGTTTTGTGCTTGATTTGATATCTTGAAAACCGTTTTTGTTTTGAATATTGCTTGTGAAACCATACTTGATCTTCATATGATATTATCTTGATTAGTGGTTTCATACATTTTATGTGGTATCGATTCATATGCCAAACTTACATTATTTTGAATCGATTTCATTGATCATTACTTGAGCATATTGATTCTTGAACTTAACCATTTATTTATTTAGAATCAACAAGTCTTGATCATTTGTGCGTATTGATTCTTATGCTTCATACATATCATCTTTAGAATCAATATTTGAATACAAGTGCATATTCGATTCTTGATCTTACATTATCACTATTTGAATTGTTTGCATGTATTTGAAAACAACTATTTCAACACTCCACATCAGTTAAAATATTGTGGTTGGAATAGTGGTGATTATTCATTCAAGATTGTATGCTTAAAATTGTTGAGTGTTTTTGAAACATCTCTCTCTATCATTTATAATCTTGATGTATTGTTGACTTGTTAGTCAACAGGGACTATACCATATTGTTGTACGGCTTGTAACTGTTGGTCCACCCAAGAGGGGGTGAATTGGGTGCGATGGTCAATTTTAAACATTCTCATAATAGCTTAGTGATATATATGAATATTTTGGAATAGATGCAACTTAGAACACAAACTAAATTGCAAACGTGTAACACACAGATTTATAGTGGTTCGGCCAAGCCTACGTCCACTACCTAATCTCCCGATTAGGATTTTCTCAATCCACTAACTAATTCTCTTACGGGTGAGAACCAAACCGTTACAACTGCCCTTGTTCAGGTTAAAGGCAAACCTATCCTTTTACGGGCTAAGGATGAACCAAATTTCTTTTTTTCGAGATGAGGAGAAACCCATGTTCCTTTTACGGGATAAGGAAGAACTGTTTCTCTTTTACAGGTTAAGAGATAACCTATCATTTTACAGGTTAAGGACGCATATATCCTTTTACGGGATGAGGATGAACCGTGATCCTTTTACTGGTTAAGGAACAACCATTTTTCTTTTACAGGTTAAGAGATAACCTATTCTCTTACAGGTTGAGCACCTATCCTTTTATGGGATGAGGATGAACCGGTTTTTCTTTTATAGGTTCAGAGATAACCTACTTCCTTTTGCGGGATAAGGAAGAATCGTTTTCCTTTTACGGGATAAGGAAGAACCGTTTTTGTTTTATGGGATAAGGAAGAACCGATTTATCTTTTACAGGTTCAGAGATAACCTTCCTGATTTCAATCCTGAAATCATTAAGTAAACTACATTTACTTGTCTTGGTTGTTTCAGTAAAAAAAAACACACCAGCATTACAACACTAAGATGTTGGTTGGTTCTAACGTAGTAGAACACTTTACATTAAGCTCAGTACATAGCATTACAAAGATATGAAATATGAAATAGGTAATGCTAAGTTGAAATACACCTACAGTCCTTTACCTTTCAATGTTCGGTATTGCTCAAGTGCAATTTCGAAAAGCATGAATGATATGATATGAAAATTAGTGCTTCTTCAAAAATAAAATATACCAAATAAATATTGACGTATAAAATGAAGGACTAGTGTAAATCAAAGACACAAACAATTTTCAAAGAAGATATTAAATATAAGTATGAAAACTTTTGGATCAATGATCAGTAGTTAACGCAGCTACTGATATAGTTCAATACAATACTTAAGATATGAAATCAAGTACAACTGTATATCTTGAACTATTTCTCAAATTCTATTTCCAGCAAGAATGATACCAAATATGAATTAGTGCTGAGAATTTGAGTTGATACCAATAAAAATAGATTTTCAAAGATAGAATATAATTGAAGCTCAATATGAAAATCTATTGTAATCATAAAGGTAACAGTGAAAAATACTTTGAAAGATTAGAAAATGAAATTCATTTTGACACAGACTAACTTTCAAAAAGTATTGGCACAACACAAAGTGATTGGTAAGTTGTTTGATCCTAAGTGTTGTTATTTATAGACTTAGTGGGACATATCGATTATATCGTATGACCTACAAAACTCATATTGGGATGTCTCCATATTGGTTAGTGTTTGGAAACTCGTGCCATCTTCCTATTGAGCTTGAGCATAAAGCATTTTGGGCGGTAAAGAAGTTAAATTTTGACTTGAAGATTTTGGGTGCTTAAAGACTACTTCAATTGAATGAAATGGAGGAGTTCCGCAACGAAGCATATGAGAATGCCAAATCTACAAAGAGAATACCAAGTTATGGCATGACAAGATGATCATGAAGCGAGAATTCTTTCTGGGCCAACAAGTACTTCTTTTCAACTCCCGGTTGAGATTGTTTTCTGGGAAACTCAAGTCAAGATGGTCGGGCCCTGTCCTCGTGGTCAATGTCTTTCCCTATGGCGTGGTCGAGTCGCAAGCCAAAGATAGAAGTCAATTTCGAGTCAATTGTCCAAGAGTGAAGCATTATTATGGACAAGACCATCGAAGTGTAGAAAAACTCTTCCTTAAACAACCAATTTGAAGAGAAAAGAGAAAGTCTAGCTAAAGACATAAACAAACGCTTGTTGGAAGACAACCCAACTGAATTTCTTTAGTTTTTATGTTCGTTTTATCTTTAGTCATTGTAGTATAGCAATTGCATTTTGGGTTATTCATCAAATAACATGTTTTTATCCCTTTTTCAGGTCAAATAAAAAAGATCAAAAGGATTGGGGGAAGAAACCAGTAATGAAGAAGTTGTAGGATCATTTTTTTTTTTTTTTTTTTTTTTTTTTGTAAAAGTTGGTATTCTGGGCACCGCGGCCTTACACTAGAGTGTCGTGGCGCCATTACAAAAAAAAAAGTCGATTGTTTTGCTTTTTTCCTTTTTTCTTCTTACTTTTTTTTTCATTTTTTTCTTTTTCTTCTGCAACTCCTCTCACCCAATCTTCTTCCCTTTTCACGAATTCATCACTCTTCTTCCCATCTTTCTTCATATTTTCCATTCTCTTCTTCGTTCTTCATCTTCTTAACCTTCTTGCAAGCTTTGTGGTAGGAGAATCAAGCAAATCTATCTTTGATGCAACCCAAGGCAAAAAGAATTTCAGATTTCTTGCATCTACTACACTTTGTAAGTTTCTCTTTTATTTTTGTGGTTCATTTTGAGAAACTTTGGTGATAGTTGAGATTTGCATTGAAGATTGATGATAATAGAGAGGATTTCATCCAATTTAGGGTTCGGTGAACGTATTTCTCATGGATTTGGAATGGTAAAAATAGAATGAATGTGAGTTTGGTTGAATTTAGTTGATTAGTGTGAAAATTGCATCCAACTTTGGTGACGGTGTTGGAGTTTACCCTTTGAGTGTTGTTGATTGCATTTGTGTTCCATCTTGGCTTTGTTGTGTTGGTTTTCTGTTGAAGAATTGTTGATATCAATACCATTGATATGGAACCAAAACGGGCTAGAGGTTCATCTTCCCAATCGTATGATCATGCACGGTTTACTAGTTATGAAACCTCTAAACAATTTTATGAATATGTGGTGAAAAGAAGCCTGATTAAAGAAAAGGTTACATGTGTCCCTCCTGCACAGAACCCTGAGCTCACTAGCATGATTGCTGCGAGAGGTTGGCAGACCTATGTAAGACAACCTCAGCCCGCAATTATTCCTGTCGTGTGAGAATTCTATGCCAATGCCCATAAGCGTCATGAGTACAAAGTGTTTGTGCGAGGGAAAATGGTTTCATTTGATAGAACCACTATCAATGCATTGTATGGGCAGCAAAACATAGAGGATGATGAGTACTCTAAATATATTACTGAGGGGATTGACACGAAAAACATAATCAACACCCTTTGCCCACAGAGGCTGAATGGAAATATTACAAAGGGGTTCCAACGACAATGTCAAAAAAAGAGCTGTCCAGCATAAGCAAGGCATGGTTGAATTTTTTGAGTACTAAGATGATTCTGGGAGATCACAAGAATGATATAACCAAAGATCTGGCAGCTCTTCTGTTTGCTATAATGTCTGGAAATCAATAGATATTAGAAAAGTAATTCAAGATTCCATCGTCTACAACATTAAGCCTCCCACCACTGGAGGGCTTATTCATCCTTTATTGATATGTGCCTTATGTCATAAAGTGGGATTGACATGGAGTCAGGATGAGGAGTTACTTTACCCTCAAGCTGTAATTGATACCGAAACTTTGGTTCGATATAAGAAAAACGAAGAGGTTGCCAAGATACCTTCTGGATGGGGACCAAGTACGGGTGCAACTTTATCTAGGTGCCCTCGTGCACAATCTTCATCAGTGTCAAAGAGAATCAACCATCTGGAGCACGAGATCCAAAATCAAAGGCACCACTTCGAGTTTAATTCATCATTGATGCAGATGTTTAGTGCATGCGACCTCAATGCTGGCCCTGGTGCTGTCCAATTTCCACAACCACCACAATTCCAGGATTATCAAGAAGAAGAGGAGGATGATGATGACTGATGAACTCTAGGGGAGTCTCTTGAACCTTTCCCTTAATATTTTGTGTCCTTTGCATTTTACTTTATTTATCATTGAGGACAATGCTAGATTTAAGTTTGAGGGAGGTTTGCATGTTTAAATTGCTTGGTTTAGTTTACATGTTTTAGTGTAAATTTTGAAATTTTTTGTCTTTGTTTTGTGTTTGAATAAATGCTAGGTCATGAATAAATCCATATTTCTTTAGGAGCTTTGAATTTATTTGATCTTGAATGGATGATCTATGATAGGATTAGCACTAATTTCTAAGCATAAACCTTGGAAAATTAGATAGTACTCTGAAGTCCGTGCGTTTGATCTACTTGCCATGTTTATTGGATATCTTTTTCGGCTTTTGAGTATGCAATCATGACCATGGGTGCCACTTGCATGTTAAATCGAGATTTTGTAAGTAAGCATTGATAGTTGCATATTTAGTTAGGTTTTAAAGGATGTTTTAGGTGTATTTTAGGACAATTCATGCATTAGTTTGATGGATTTATGTTAGTTTTAATATATTTGTTAGTTTAGGATTAATTTAGTTTTCATGCATTATTTGGGTTGATTAGTTAATAAATTTGATTTAATTTATATTTGAGTAAATTATTAATTTAATCTACGGTGTTTTGTAGGTGTTTAGATACATTAGTCATGGATTTGGATGAAAAGAACATGTACAAGAAGTGGCAAAAGAGAAGCATGAAGAGCTTAAGCAGAAAAGTGGAAAAAAATTGGCTAAGTCCATGAATCAGACGGAACAGTTGAAGTTCTGGGCACCGCGGCGTTGGAATGACTGAAAACTTAAGTTTCTAGGCGCCTCAGGCAGCGCTGACACAATTTTAACGTAGCGCGGCGCTAGAAATTTCTATCAGGGCGCCGCAGTGTTACTCGCGGAGCCGAGCATCCCTATGCGATTTGCGATTTGCGATTTTTTTAGACTTTCTAATTTTGATTTCTAATGGAGAAAGGGGGCATATAAGATATCAAATTTGAGGGCTTTTCGAGAGGGGAAAAAGACGAGAGAATAGAACAAGACGGCTGGAACGAGAGGAAGGCGAGGATTCAACTTGGAAACAAGAGAAGATTCAAGTTCCAATATTTCTAGTTTGCTATTCATGTTTACTTTAGAGTTTTTCTCCATGTTTTGTGTTTTGATCATTCAAAGTATGAACTAATCTGTTGTTCTAGAGAGGAGATGGATCCTAACCTGAACATCATGGTTTAATTTTAGATTTAGCTTATTATTAATGAAATCTCCATAGTTAATTTATGATTCCATGCACTTAATGCTTTTGGTTTATTGGCCACAAATCGAATGATTCTAGACTTAGAAGGCGACACTCGAGAGGGGGTTTTCTAGGTTGGATTAGGGGAATTATGACATGAAATAGTTGTAGAATCGAGAGGTTTACAAGGTTTCATGAGGTTGTAGGAAAATCACGAAACTTAATGGGTTATTGAGAATTAAGGTTTTATCGAGAGATCGAATCCTATTCTTGATGATACGTTCTAATTCGACACTCGAGAGAGGGAATTAGAGACGTGTGGATTTTGACCTATAGACTAGGAAATTGATTTGATAATAAGCGTGTCTAATTTATATGATTGAAGGTTAGGTGAAGTCAAGTCTCTAGATATTCTCATATATGTTTGATATCTCCCATATTCTATTCGTTTAATTTGAATTTTAATTGCCTTTTAATTATTGAAACTCTACCATTTGATTAGCTAGATAAAGTTAGAAATTAGGGAAGACAGTAATTGGTAAAGTAAACTATCCCTGTGGATATGATAACCTGACTCACTGTCTGTATATTATAACTTGACCGTCATGCACTTGTGATAAATTCACTAACAAGTTTTTGGGGCCGTTGCTGGGGATTGTTTCACTTTAGTTTCATCAATATCGTTAGTAATTGATTTTGATTTTAATCTAGTAGTTTTTCTGAATTTTTCTGAATTTGTTTCATTGTTTTTGTTTTGAAGGATTGATTGAAGTGTATGCGGCGATCTAGAAGTGTTGAACTAGTACCGTTAGATCCTGAGATTGAGCGTACTTTGGGACTGAGGCGAAGAGAAAGAAGAGTGGAGCAAGAGGCAATGGAGACTGAAAATAATCGACGTCTTCTGCGAGACTATTTCAAGCCCGTCATTCATGACAACTACTCCGGGATAGTGAGAGCACCTATTGCAACCTACAATTTCGAGTTGAAGCCAGCGTTAATCACAATGGTTCAACAACATCAGTACGGGGGCTCTCCAATAGAAGATCCGATGACTCATGTACAATCATTCTTGGAGAAGTGTGTTACAGTAAAGTTCAATGGAGTGGCTGAAGATGTGATTCGACTGAGATTGTTCCCATTTTTTTGAGGGATAAGGCCAAGTCATGGTTACAAGGTTTGCAACCTGGGAGTTTTGCTACATGGGATGAGTTGATGCAAAAATTCCTTCAAAAGTATTTCTCACCGACAAAGAAAACACAACTACGAGTAGAGATTGGTCAGTTCAAGCTTTTGGACACTAAGTCACTCTATGAGGCATGGGAACAGTTTAGGAGTTGTTAAGGAAGTGCCCACAACATGGATTTGAAGTATGGATGCAACTTCAAATTTTTTTATAATGGGATGACAGTGGCCACACGAACTTTGGTAGATGCCACAGCTGGTGGCACTATAATGAGCAAGATGGCTGAGAGAGCTCTCAACTTATTGGAAGAAATGGCTTCTAACACATATGAAATGCCTAGTGAGAGATCCTTGGTGAAGAAAGTTGCTGGAGTGCTTGAGCTTGATCCGATGACTGCAATCTTGGCACAGTTAGCCACATTGTCTAACCAAATAACATCAATGCAAAGTGCACAACAACCATCCGTTAGGAGTGTAGCGGTAGCAAGCATGGGATACTTGGGTGGAGGAACTGTTGGCCCAGATGTGTCCACGAGGGGGGGTGAATTAGACACTTAGTAGATTTTAACCTTTCTTTTAATTGTGAGAAATAGTGAAAGCAGATTAAACAAAGTATAGCAATGAGATACAATAAATGTAAATGGGACAATGCAAGCAAGATTTATAGTGGTTTGGTCACGCCTACATCCACTACCTAACCTCCTCAGTTAGGATTTGTTCAAACTCCACTATGGACCTTCTTATGGGTGAAGATCAAACCGAAACACTTTCTCAACTTAAGGGTGTAAGAACTACCATTTCTCAGCTTACGGGTGTGAGATGACCGTTTCTCTACTTACAAGTGAGAAAGAACCTATTCTCAACTTACTGGTGTGAGAAGACCGCTTACAACTTTGAGCAACACTTCCTCTAACTCAGTGACTTACCCGTCACTACAATATGATTACAGAATGAGATATGATTCCCTTTACTCAAAATCAAAAGTGATACTTACAACGCTTTGGATTGAACCTTCTGTTGCCACAGATTCAGCGAAATATGTATGATGAAGTTTATGCTGAAAACAAGTTCAAATAGCTTTTGTGACGTCCCGAAAATTATTTCATCTAGCCCATAACCCAATTGCATTTTGCCCAAACTCTATGTGTTGCCTTGATATGTTTGGTGTTTGTTTGATGGTTGTTTAATGTTTGTATATTTGATGCTTGGTAATGTATATAAATATGTGCATCATAAATTGTATATGGGTCATGTTAAATTAAAGTATAATGCATATGTTATTATTTATGCATGGGCCCATTAAACCATGAATTGATATGTGTTAAGATTGATTGAATAAAAGGATAAATGAAAATGAAAATTTGGTGTATTAAATGGATTGGACATTTAAAATACATGGGAGCATGAGATTGGTTAAAGTACATGTGGTTGGTATGGGTAGTATGAGACCAACACATGTCAAGTTGGTGCATGAGAATGGACAAGTGTCCCATTCCCCATTTCTTTTCTCCAACACATGTCAAGTTGGTGCATGAGAATGAACAAGTGTCTCATGCCCCATTTCTCTTCTCCAATACATGTCAAGTTGGTGCATGAAAATGGACAAGTGTCCCATGCCCCATTTCTCTTCTCCAACACATGTCAAGTTGGTGCATGAGACCAACACATGTCAAGTTGGTCCATGAGAATGGACAAGTGTCCCATGCCCCATTTCTCTTCTCCAATACATGTTAAGTTGGTGCATGAAAATGGACAAATGTCCCATGCCCCATTTATCTTCTCCAACACATGTCAAGTTGGTGCATGAGACCAACGCATGTCAAGTTGGTGCATGAGAATGGACAAGTGTTCTATGCCCCATTTCTCTTCTCCAATACATGTCAAGTTGGTGCATGAAAATGGACAAGTGTCCCATGCCCCATTTCTCCTCTATAACACATGTCAAGATTGGTGCATGAGAGTGTACAAGTGTCCATGCCCTACTTCTCTTCCCCAAGGAAGTCTTAGAGGGTGAGATGAGTAGAGAGAAAGGAAAAAAGAAGAGAAAGGAAAGAAGAAGAGAAAGAAAGAGGGAGTTGCTTTGAGGAAAATCTCTGCAACGTTTTCATCAAAGAGCTGGATCTTGAGGATATATGGTTCGATTGAGCTCAAAATTTGTCAGGAAGTTCGTAGCTTATGGTTTTTCATTCTGGTCGGTGGAGATCTTGATTAGAGTTTTTGTCTAAGAGATATAACCTCTCAAACAAAGCTGGTCGGAAAGTCTGGATTTCTCATGCAGTTTCGATCAAACTAATAGATATCCTACATCTACCGTTGGATGGATATGATATTTGGTTATGTGGTTTAAAACCGATCTTTCTGCATTATGAACGGTGAAGATGTTTATGGCTAAAGTATGTTGTGTGATATAGTCATCTGAGTTTGAGTATTTGCAGAAGGAAAGGAGAAATTATCTGATTAAAGACTTGTTCATCAAAGTGACTCATCTTTTCGGTCCACCGTTGGATTGAGCTGATTGTTGGACAGAAGGTTTGGTTCTTAACATACTTCAATCTGTACGATTGATTTTATGATAAATTATTTCTGTTGGTAGATTGATACATCTGAACAGAATATTAAATGAAGATTTGGTAGGGTTGCTTGTATTAGACCTAAATTTAGAATATGAACTTAGACCTTTCCAAATAGCTTTCATGTCAACTATGTTGACCTAGTTGCCATTGTTGATGAACCCATGATGCAAAATCAGTGATATACATGGCTGAACATGGTGACCTAGTGTAAATCGGCAATATGGCTTAAGTATGGAAAACTTCATATTTTAGGGCTTTTGATGCTTTTGGCCTAGAATCATTGAATTGATGCAACTTATGTTTAATTAAGCATGATTAGGGTTGATTATGCTACTGATTTGGTGGTTGTGACCATATCATGGGTTATGCCTACTTGTAAATGGCCCAATTTGAGCATGTTTATGCCTAAGGAATTGAAAATCAGTATTTTTGAATAATAGAATGGTTTATGAATGAAAACTATGCATTAGAGGCCTAAGTTATGTAATTTGAGTTGAATGGTGGGATTAGATGGGATTTAGGCCTATTGTCTATATGTGGGATGATTTAGGGTTGATGTGTAATGTCTATGTGATTGAGCATAGAAATTGATGTATGGTTGGATATTGATGAATGTTTCAGGACCTTGATTGGATTGATTCAGTTTGGTGTCCGTGTGTGGTTAGATACTCTCGCGAGGCTTGGTTGTGAGTAGACTTCATTTATGATTATATCTTTTATTTCATCATATCACTTATATATATTGTATGTTGAAAGCATGAATGTGTTCTAATGTTTTGAATGATGCATTGATTTGAGAAAACCTTATGACTTTGGTTGGGCCCATCTATCTGGCTAATAGGGGGACTTAACCTTGTCATAGGAGGGTTTTAAAAAGGAAATATTTGGGGATGAGAACGGTACGGTACGTGCACTAGTAACCCCAAATAAACATGATTGGGGTCAACAGTACGGTGAAATAGACGTGCACTAGTAACCCCAATGCATGTGGAATGTTGATCCAAATTGATAAGCTTTTACTTGCATCAAACTTATTATAAATGCTTGATATCTATATGTTTTGAGCTTTTAATCATGCTACACATTGACATGCATACATGATATTTATTGATGAGTATTGATAGTATATTTGAATTCTATTCACTGGGCACCGTTGGCTCACCCTCATTTTCCTCTTTCAGGTCCTTCTGTCCCGAATAAGGGCAAAAGAGTAGTCATATATTGAGGGCCTTGCCTGCGAGAGAATCCAAGGCCTCGATGTGAGTTGAGAGGCATTTTGATTGAATTGCGTTTGAAATTATGATGTATTATATTTTGGACTATTTAATTTTAACACTTACCACATTGTAGTATGGGTTAGTTGAGACTTGTTAGATAGACCATGTGGGCATATGAGGGTTTTTTTGTACCCATAGTTTTGGACTTTATGTGTATGTCAATCTTGATGAACTGTAGGGATTATGACGGTTTTATTTATGGTTCATTTTTATGGAGTATCTCTTGTCTTGGATGATTAATACGGTTGGTAGTTTTGTTTAGTACCTTTTTATATTATGTCGTTGTTTGGGATAAAGCTCGTAGGGTCTCAACCACCTCACGGGGGTTGAGAAGTGGTTGGAGATGCCTACGCCGGGCGTCCCGCCCCAGCATTCCGCATGTCATTCCTTGCGGGGTTGGTGGTCCGAGGTGCGGGGTCGCCACAGCTTTTGTCTTCATTAATGGGTTTTTGAAATAATGAAGAAGAAGATCGATCAACCTAGAAGACTTGAAGTTTTTCTTTCAAAAGATCGTAAGATCAAGCACAAGTGAAATAAGACTAACTTTCAAAAAGTGTTTTGCCACAAAAAAAAATGTCAATACGTTTTGAATGAATATCAGTTTCGTATTTCATTAGTTAGTTTTTCTGCTCTGAGGCAACACGTATATGTAGGAATAATAGAGGCACAATGGACTTGGTAATTTTGGCTCTCTAAGTTATTTCAAATATAACGTTAACATTTTTTCTAGAAATGGACCGATTCAGTTTAATGCATATTACGACGATAGAACCTGAATCATTTGATCCTTTCATTAAAGAGGAATGTTCTAACAAAGTTTTAGAACTTTTTAAAAAGTTCTAAAAAGTTGTTGTACGATTCTGAAAAGTTTTGAAAAGTATTCGTACGTTTCTAAAAAAGGTTAACAGAAATGGCAGTAATGTCAGAACAACAAAAATATTTTTTTTTGTCGTTTTGTTCCTTTGAGGGCGCTCATAGAACATCAACGTCCTCCTGAACAATGAAGTGATGACACTACTAAATAGTAAGCGTCCTGACTTGTTTTGACAATTAAACGACTTAAAGCATGAGGGCGCTACCTCGTAGTAAGCGTCCTGCTTTGTTTTAAAAACGCAAAACATATGAGGGTGCTACTCAAGAGGAAGCGTCTTGAACAGTTAAAACAATTTTAAGCGCGTTGACTGATGATAAGCGTCCTGAAAGTTATTTAAGTTGATTCTAAAGATGAGGACGCTCCTACACAAGTAGCGTCTTGATAATTCATTCAACTTATAACTTATCAGCGTCCTTAAAGATAAAAATCACTTAAAGATAAAAGAAAATCTTTCAGCGAGCTGAAGCTAAATCAATGTCTTGACACTCTCAAAGGTTGATAAGAGAAAGGTCACTACTAACAAGTAAGCCTCCTTATTAATCAGATCAATTCAACCTTGAGCGTCTTAATATTTTATCAGCGCCCTGACTCATCAAGTCCAGGAGAGCGCCGCTAAAACATTAGCGCCCTAAAAGACTATAAAAATGATTTTTGATTTCTCGATTAAAACACGATAAAACATAAAGTAACCGGATTAAATTAAGCATGCAACCAATCGATTAAAACATGCAGGCATGCATATTGCTAAATCACATGGCATAGAAGGTCCTACAACCTATCATAATCTAATCATACAAATAAACATCTTCAAACGATCATGGTCTTCAAGAAGATCTTTTAATACGTTCTCCATGCATCATTGAATCTTTGATACCTTCAAGTAAGATTAGATATGTCATATGTGTAGTAATATCATGAACATAATGTAGTTTTGTAACCTTCAAAATCTTTAATAATAGGGACATATTCTCGCAAGGGACATGAGGATAATTGGTTCAACAGGAACTACTGAAGAGCAAGTAAATTATGTGAATAATCGGGGGTATAACTATAGGAGTAATGCTCAAGTCCCAAACCAATACCACCCGGGGATAAGAAATCATGAAAATTTCTCATATTCCAACACTAGGAATATTCTGAATCCTCCACCACCGGGTATGTTTATGCAAACACAAGAGAAGAAATTTTCTTTGGAGGAGCTTTTAAGTGGATACATAGCAAAGTCCGAGGCAAAGCAAGATAGGGCCGAGTTAAGGATAGATAGCTT
Organism: Paratinospora sagittata; assembly: GCA_035771175.1. Taxonomy (NCBI): domain Eukaryota; kingdom Viridiplantae; phylum Streptophyta; class Magnoliopsida; order Ranunculales; family Menispermaceae; genus Paratinospora; species Paratinospora sagittata. Next base: position 14,039,111 of record CM069612.1, read on the forward strand.
GGAGACTTCAATGAAGAATATGGAAGTACAAATTGGGCAACTTGCTTCAGCTATAAATCCACAACAAAAAGGATCATTTCATAGCAACACTCAAGTTAACCCCAAGGAACAATGTAAGGTGATCACCCTCCGGAGCAGAAAGGAAGTTGAACGGATTGAAAAGAATAATGAGGATGAGAAGGCCACATCATCACAGTCAAGCAATATAGAGAGTGAAGTACATCATGAGGAGCAAAAGCAAGATGAACCAAAGGAAAGGCCATACTGACCGGGCTCCATTACTTTTTCGGATAACCCCCCTATATTAAAGCCTTCCTTACCTTAGCCTCAGAGATTCCAAAAGAAGAGATTACGTGAGCAATTTGCCAAGTTCCTAGAGATATTTAAGAAGACTCACATCAGCATCCCATTTGTTGATGCTTTGGAACAAATGCCCATTTACGTCAAATTTATAAAGGATGTGATGATGAAAAAGAGAAAGTTGGAGGCCTACGAGACTGTGAAGCTTACCGAGGAGTGTAGTGCGATATTACAAAAGAAGCTTCCCCAAAAGCTCAAAGATCAAGGGAGTTTTACCATCCCTTGCACTATTGGTCCTTTAAATTTTAATAAAGTTTTATATGATTTGGGTGCAAGTATTAATCTTATGCCTCGTTATATTTTTAGGAGATTGGGACTTAGAAAAGTGAAGCCGACTACCATTTCACTTCAATTAGCGGACCGACCAATGACATATCCTCATGAAGTTATTGAAGATGTTTTAGTATAGGTGGATAAGTTCCTTTTTCCGGTGGACTTTGTGGTTTTGGATATGAAAGAAGATGGTGACATACCGTTGATCTTTGGGAGACCGTTCCTAGCAACTGGACGTGCATTGATAGATGTGCAACGAGGGGAACTCACCTTGAGAGTTAATGATGAAGAAGTCTTGTTTAATGTCTACAAGACTCTCAAATTTCCAGCGGAGGAAAATACATGCCATCGGATAGATGTAGTGTGACAGAAATTCTTGAGGCGACTATATCAGAGGATGCATTAGAAAGTTGTCTTGTCAACTCAGTTAGTATAGATATAGGCGAGAATGAAGAACTTAAGCAATATGTTTTTGCTCTTGAAGCACCACCGGCTGATTCTTCGCAAGCAAACGTGGATGAGTTAGAAGAAACTACACCAAATAAAGTGGATGAACCGACACTGGAGTTGAAACGTCTTCCCGATCACCTTCGATATGCATTTTTGGGTGAAAAATCTACCTACTCGGTCATCATATCTTCAGCCCTGTCTTGTGTTGAGGAAGAGAAGTTATTGAGAATTCTAAGAGAACACAAATCAACGTTGGGATGGTCTATTTCAGATATCAAGGGTATAAGCCCCTCATTTTGCATGCATAATCCACGAAGGCTTAATCCAGCAATGAAAGAGGTAGTTCTAGGTGAAGTATTGAAGTGGTTGAAAGCCAGTTTCATATATGCCATTTCGGTGAGTCCGGTACAAGTTGTGCCCAAGAGAGGTGGGATGACAATGGTTAAGAATGAAAATAATGAGTTGATTTCAACAAGAACAGTCACGAGATGGAGTGTTTGCATAGATTATAGGAAGTTGAATAAGGCCACAAGGAAAGATCATTTTCCCTTTTCTTTCATTGATCAAATGTTGGATAGATTGGCAGGTTTTGAATACTATTGCTTCTTCAATGGTTATTCGGGTTATAATCAAGTAGCCATTGCACCGAAGGACCAAGAGAAGACGACTTTCACTTGCCTGTATGGCACATTTGCTTTTTGGAGAATGCCATTTGGTTTATGCAATGCACCGACGACTTTTCAACGGTGTATGATGGCCCTTTTTGCTGATATGATTGAGGAGAGAATGGAGGTGTTTATGGATGATTTTTCAGTCTTTGGGACTTCATTTGACCATTGCCTTCATAATCTATCTCTTGTGCTTCAAAGATGTGAAGAAACCAACTTAATGCTAAATTGGAAAAAGTGTCATTTCATGGTACAAGAAGGCATAGTGTTAGGCCATAGGGTTTCTTCCAAGGGTCTTGAGGTGGATCGGGCCAAGATAGTGGCTATTGAGAAGCTTCCTCATCCTAAAAATGTGAAAGGAATCTGTAGTTTCTTGGGGCATGCCAGTTTTTGCCAGCGGTTTATTAAAGACTTCTCGAAAATTTCTAAGCCCATTTGCAACTTGCTTGAGAAAGATGCACCGTTTGATTTGGATGATCCTTGTGTGGAGGCCTTTGAGTTGACAAAGAAGACATTGATCTCGGCCCCCATCATGATTGTACCGGATTGGAAAGAACCATTTGAAATTATGTGCGATGCTAGCGACTTTGCTATTGGGGCAGTGTTAGGCTAAAGAAAAGAAAAGATGTTTCGGGCTATCTACTATGCCAGACGTACTTTAGATGGAGCCCAACAGAATTACACTACGACCGAGAAAGAATTATTAGCGGTTGAATTTTCATGCAACAAGTTCAGATCTTATATCATTGGGTCCAAGGTCATTGTGTATACCGATCATGCGGCTATTCATTACTTGTTTGAGAAGAAGGACACCAAGCCTAGGTTGATTCAATGGATTTTTTTGTTGCAAGAATTTGATTTGGAGATCAAAGATAAGAAAGGAAGTGAGAATGTTTTCGCTGACCATCTTTCCGGTTGCAATATGAGGTTGAGGATGCTTGTTTACCAATTTTGGAAACTTTTCCTGATGAAAAACTATATGGTGTAGGCGTGAAAGTGCCATGGTATGCTGATTTTGTAAATTTCTTAGCATGTGGAATATTGCCTCCGGATCTCTCTTATGCAAAGAAAAAGAAGTTTCTACATGATGTCAAGTCTTACATATGGGATGAGCCACTACTCTTCAAGAGATGCAATGATCAATTGATTCGGCGTTGTGTACTGGGGGAGAACATCCACGCCATTCTTCATGAGTGCCATTCCTCCTTTTATGGCGGTCATTTTGGACCCACAGGAACAGCGGCTAAGGTCTTGCAAAGTGGATTTTACTGGCCCACCTTATTCCGAGATAGCTACACCGTTGTGAAGACATGTGATAGGTGCCAACGTCTTGGCAATATTTCGAGGCGTCATGAATTACCTTTGACTAGCATATTGGAGGTTGAGCTCTTTGATGTATGGGGTATCAATTTTATGGGACCTGTTCCCTCCTCTTTCTGCAAGATATACATACTTTTGGATGTGGACTATGTGTCCAAGTGGGTTGAAGCCATAGCTACAGAAATGAATGATGCGAAGGTAGTGTTGAAGTTCTTACACAAGCATATCTTTACAAGATTCGACACTCCTCGGGCTATCATTAGTGATGAGGGCACTCATTTTTGTAACAAGTAATTTAATGCTCTCCTTGCCAAGTATGGGGTGAAACATAAGGTCGCACTTGCATATCACCCACAAACAAATGGCCAAGCCAAAATAAGCAATCGAGAAGTCAAGAAAATCTTGGAGAAGACGGTAAATGTTAATAGGAAGGATTGGGCAATGAAATTGGATGATGCTTTGTGGGCATATCGGACTACATTGAAGACACCTATTGGGATGTCTCCGTACCAGCTTGTGTTTGGGAAATCATGTCACCTACCGGTAGAGTTGGAGCATAAAGCTTATTGGGCGGTTAAGAAATTGAACTATGACTTGAAGGCTTTCGAAAATCAAAGATTGCTCCAGCTCATGGAAATGGAAGAGTTTCAAAATGATGCTTATGAAAATGACAAGATCTATAAGGAGCAAACCAAGAAATGGCATGACAAGTACATTGTGAAGAAAGACTTTGAACCGGGGCAACAAGTTCTTTATTCAACTCCAAGTTAAAGTTGTTTCCGAGCAAGCTTAAATCTAGATGGAGTGGATCGTTTACTGTTGCTAAAGTCTTTCCTTACGGTGCGGTGGAGCTACAAAGTGGAGATGGTGCATGTTTTCGCGTAAATGGTCAACGGTTGAAGCATTATTTTAGCCAAGCGGAGCGGTTTGAGAAACGCATCACACTTGGGAAACCATGAAGCGGCATTATAAAGCAAAGTCGGGTTGACGACTCTAAACCAAGCGCTGGATGGGAGGCAACCCATTGATTTATGCTTGATTTAGTTATTTATTTATTCATTTATTTATTTTTAGTCATTGTAGTATAGGCTTTGAATTCGTACCTTGACAATTTTTTTTCCTTACCCTTTTCAGGTTCTAAAGTAAGTTTGGGGGTCGTTTTGGAGCATTTTGGAAAGACGAATAGCGTGCATCATGTGCCATCTTCACCCATTTGGGTTCATGGGGTTTTTTAAAACTCTTTTATCTCCTCTATGCCTCTGTTTTTCCTACTACTTCTTTGATACTTTTTTTTTTATATTGAGGACAATGCTTGCTTTAAGTTTGGGGGGAGAGTTTTGAATTTTTGGTCATGGTATGTTAGTTGATTATGCCTTAGTTTAGGCTAGATAGTCACATTCTTTTACAACTTTAGACTTACTTATGGAGGGCCAATGACATGAGAACACTTTAGAGATATGAAACTATAAGGGAATGTAAGGAGCACCTACTACATGTCTGTGTGCTTGATCCAACTTTTTGCTGGGAATTGTTGGAGAGACTTAACCATTTGTACGTGGGTTTGATGATTAGATTAAGATTGTTTGAAATGGACCTTTGCTTGCTAAGTCATATCTTAGATCTCTAGGGATTCTAGAACAAGTTTGATCACCACTTGAGGCGAAATCCTAGAAAACACACTATGAGAAAATGATTTAGGCCATGTTTGGAAAAGCTTGAGCCAAATAACCTCCTTATTCTCTATTATATCCATAGTTCCCATTTTGAGCCGAATATCTCTTTCTTTGTTACCTATGCATCATGAATTTTGAGCTTGCCATGTTTAAATTCCCTGTTTCGCAACCTATGTACCTTATACACTTTGATCATATGGGAGTGTTATTATGTGGAAAGAAGAACAATGGGGAATTAAAAAGATGAGAAAAGGGTGATAAAGAAGAAATTTTTAGTAAGTTTGCTTATGAATTGTATTGAAAGAAAGAAGAAGAAAAAGAAAAGAAGATGAAAAAGAGAAGAAAAGGGTGTTTCATCTATGTGTAAAAAGAAGCAAGTTTGGGGGTGTAGCATTCTATAAAAGAAAAGTGAATGATGATAAAAGCAAACAAAAGAATGAGAATATTTGAGATATATATGTGTTGAAAAGAGGTTTTGGTTTCAAATGCAATGTAGTGGATGTTAGTAATTGATCAAAGTGTTTAGGGTGCTGTGAGCTATAATGTTTCTATTCTTCCTACCTTTGAACCTAAGCCTTACATTAAAACCTATGAAAGACCTATTGATTTTGAATGGTGTGTGATCTACATTAGTGGAGAGTGGTGTGAAAGATTTGCCTATGGAGTTCCAACCTAAATTATAGAGTTTGAGATCCTACACTTAACACTTGCTTGCACTTGTTCATGACTTGCATGATTACTTTGATGAGATTAGCTATGTACTTATGTGTGTAAGAATCAAAGGTGAAACTTGGTTAGAGTTGGGTTGAAATTCTAGACAACTATGTACTCTTGAAATTCTTCCTAGAAACGAATATTATTTTGGTGTCATCTTGGAGGCCATGTAGGTGTTTATAACGTTGAGTTAAGTCTTTATTTGTGCGAGTTTGTGACTTTAGAAGGGTTGAGATAATCAGGAGTTTTAGTTTTGTTTTTCCTTTGCTCGGTACGATCAAAGTCTTAAGTTTGGGGGTATTTTATAGTTGCATATTTAGTTAGGTTTTAAAGGATGTTTTGGTGTATTTGAGGACAGTTCATGCATTAGTTTGATGAATTTATGTTAGTTTTAATATATTTGTTAGTTTAGGATTAATTTAGTTTTTATGCATTATTTGGGTTGATTAGTTAATAAATTTGATGTAATTTATATTTGAGTAAGTTATTAATTTAATATGTGGTGTTTTGTAGGTGTTTAGATACATTAGTCATGGATTTGGATGAAAAGAACATGTACAAGAAGTGACAAAAGAGAAGCACGAAGAGCCCAAGTAGAAAAGTGGAAAAAAATTGGCTAAGTCCACGAATCAGGCAGAACAGTTGAAGTTCTGGCCTCCGCGGCACTACTTGTGGCGCTACTCGCGGCGCCGAGCATCCCTATGCGATTTGTGATTTTTTTAGACTTTTTAATTTCAATTTCGGATGGAGAAAGGGGGCATATAAGATATCAAATTTGAGGGCTTTTCGAGAGGGGAAAAAGACGAGAGAATAAAACAAGACAGCTGGAACGAGAGGAAGGCGAGGATTCAACTTGGAAACAAGAGAAGATTCAAGTTCCAATATTTCTGGTTTACTATTCATGTTTACTTTAGAGCTTTTCTCCATGTTTTGTGTTTTGATCATTCAAAGTATGAACTAATTTATTGTTCTAGAGAGGAGATGGATCCTAACCTGAACATCATGGTTTAATTTTAGATTTAGCTTATTATTAATGAAATCTCCATAGTTAATTTATGATTCCATGCACTTAATGCTTTTGGTTTATTGGCCACAAATCGGATGATTCTAGACTTGGAAGGCGCACTCGAGAGAGGGTTTTCTAGGTTGGATAAGGGGAATTATGACATGAAATAGTTGTAGAATCGAGAGGTTTACAAGGTTTCATGAGGTTGTAGGAAAATCACGAAACTTAATGGGTTATTGAGAATTAGGGTTTTATCGAGAGGTCAAATTCTGTTTTTAATGATACGTTCTAATTCGGCACTTGAGAGAGGGAATTAAAGACGTGCGGATTTTGACCGATAGACTAGGAAATTGATTTGATAATAAGCATGTCTAAGTTATATGATTGAAGGTTAGGTGAAGTCAAGTCTCTAGATATTCTCATATATATTTGATATCTCCCATATTCTATTTGTTTGATTTGAATTTTAATTGCCTTTTAATTATTGAAACTTTACCATTTGATTAGCTAGATAAAGTTAGAAATTAGTGAAAACGGTAATTGGTAAAGTAAACCGTCCCTGTGGATACAATAACCCAACGCACTGTCGGTATATTATACCTTGGTTGTCATGCGCTTGCGATAAATTCACGAACAAGCATCCTTAGATCTCAATTTTTTTTAAAACTTGACTCTAGAACTTGTTTAATAACTTCTTGAGGCGAAATCTTAGGAATCACACCACGAGAGACATGATTTAGGCCATTTTTGGATCGATTGAGCCATAAGCCTACCTAATTATATGAATCACACAATGAGAGACATGATTTAGGCCATTTTTGGATCGATTGAGCCATAAGCTTACCCAAATATATATTACCCCTAGTTGCCCTGTTTTTTAGCCTTTTATCTTGTTTCTTGTCACCTAAAAACAATAGCCAAGACCATTAATTATTTTTTCCCTTGTTTTCACCCTTGCACCCTTAACACTTTGAGAAATGTGTTGTAATGGGGATTGGGTTATTTTGCATGTGAATGTGGTGAAATGGGCTATGTGATTAGAATGTTTATGAAGTTGGTAAAAGAAGGTTCAGAACAAGAATTTCATGTTTGAAGAGTGAAAAAGAAAGATGAAGAATGAGAAAAATGAAAAGAATGAAAAGGAAAGAAAACAAAAAAACAAATTTTCTTCATCAATGTGTTAAATGAATAAGTTTGGGGGCGTGTTTGGGGTAACGAGAATGAAAAATGTGAAAAATCTCAGTTGGGTAATGCTTGGTTTTGGTTCATGTGTAAGGCATGGGATGTGTGCAAAATGGTTGATGTAACAAAGATGTTTTGGGTGTATTAAACTTCATTGTATCCACTTTGACATACCCTTAGCCCTAGCCTTACATTATAAGCTATGTAAAGACCTATTGATCTTGATTGGTGTGAAACCTACATTAGTGGAGAGAAGGGAGAAAAACAAGCATACGAAGTCCTATTTTGTTTCATTGAGATCATATTTCTTTCTTGCTCGCATGATCTATATGATTTATGAGTGGTTATGTGTTTGATTTGTATGCTTTCTTGTCAATAAGGATAAAAAAGAAGGCATGGCTTGTAGGTTGAAATTCTAGACAACAAGTTTAAACTGTCAAAGTTTTCCCTGATTTATGTTGGATGAAATTTGTGTCGTCTTTGAGATCATTAGAATTCATTCTAGTTAATCAAATCCCTGTTCATCTTAGAATATGTGAGAAGTTGGTTGTTCAACTTTCATTTTTCTCTTTGCTTGGGACGATCAAAGTCTATGTTTGGGGGAATTTAATAAGTTGAGTTTTGCTTAGTGCTTTGCATGATATTTTGTTAGGTTTTTAGGTTCATTTAGTTAATTTTTAGGTGTTTTTACATAATTAGTTCATATAGTTGTTTTAGGTTCGTTTAGGTGTTTAGATGAGTTTTAGGTGTTTTCATGAATTACATGCATTAGAGTAGTTTACGAAAATAATCATGATTTTTAGGAATTTTTTCTTAAATCATTAGTTGCACTTTTATATTAATAATCTCATATTTTACATGTTAATACATATTTGCATTTAAATTTTTTCTACTTGATTAATATAGATTACTTAATTGTGTTTTTCCTTTGTTTTGTAGGTAAATAAAGTGCTTTTAAAGTGGGGTGAAACAAGGCTCAAATGATGGTGAAAAGAGGCCAAAAACATGTTCAATCAATGTGTAACGATTGAACCAAAAGTCAAGAAGAAGGACACAAAAAACAAGTGCACAAATGTGCACTTGCCATGAATTGGGCACCGCGGAACCAGGGAATGGCGCGCGACACCGTTGAGCTTTCTGAAAACGTTTTTGTGTAGTTTTTGGGGGATTTCATGGGCCATTTCTGGTATTTCGACCCACTCTTGTATTTTAAGCTCACTTAGGGTTTGTTTAGAGGGGGATATCTCATATTATCTCTTATACTAGAACATTTGAAGAACAACTAATTAGGGTTAGGGTTGAGAGAAGGAGGCAAGAAAGAGATTGAAGAAGAGATTTGAAGAGGGAGATCAACTTATAAAAGGGGGTTTTCTAATTTCATTTTCTATTTCAATTTGTAATGATGAATTCTTCTTTATCTCTTACTCTTGTAACTATAAATTTAAATATGAGCTAAATTTCTATTAGAGAGGTTGATTGATCTTTGTTGGATTATATGGATTAATTTTCATTGTTTGTGTATTGTTGAGTAATTTGATTGGTTTATTTGCAATTTTCCACGCTTAATGCTTGCCCTCAAGAGAAGTGTTTTCGAATCTAAACAAGTGAAATGCAACCTAGGGAGTTTATATCGAGTCGAGAGACCTACAACCCCTTTGAAATCGTTGGAATTGAATCATAGATCTTAATGCATGCTTTAATTGTTAATTTGCACTCGAGAGAGGAAATTAGTAACTGAAGTATAGGCGTTTGAATTTGCATTCAAGAGAAGGGTTTGAACAAATTAGAATTCATGATTTATAAACCTAAGAATCAACTCAATAACACTATCTTTTGAAACCCATATAAAACAACAGAGTGAAATCAACTCTGTAATCATCTTCATTCATTGGTTTTCTCTAATTCTCAGTTTAATTGCATAAATTAGGTTTAATTTTAGTTACTTTAAATTCCAGCACATTAATCATCCCATTTTGATCACCTAGATAAAATCAAGATCTTAGTAGTTTTGGACATTTTTAATAAGTAAAATCAACTATTTTTGTGGACGATAACCCGACTCACCATCGGTCTATATTATTACTTGATAATCGTGCACTTGCAATTTGAATCACAAAATATTCACGATCAATGTTGCCTTAGGGAGCACCTATGTTATTTGTTAAGACTACCATCAGCTGAACAAGGTGACTGTGAAGAAGAAGTACCCTCTCCCACGCGTTGATGACTTGTTTGACCAACTAAATGGGGACAAGTTCTTTTTAAAGATAGACTTGAGGTCTGGGTACCATCAGTTGAGGATTAAGGATGAGGATGTACTGAAGATTACTTTTCGAACGAGATATGGACATTACGAGTTCTTAGTAATGCCCTTCGGGTTAACTAATGCACCAACCATGTTCATGGACCTAATGCAGAGAGTATTCACACCATATCTCGACCAGTTTATCATAGTCTTCATAGATGATATCCTAGTCTACTTTAAGACTAGGGAGGATCATGAGCAACACCTCAGAGTTACACTACAGACATTGTTGGAGCATAGGCTGCATGCCAAGCTCAGCAAGTGTGATTTTGGGATGGCCGAGTTGAAGTTCTTGGGTCACGTGGTTAGTGCAAAAGGTATCTCAATTGATTATGCTAAGCTCGAGGCAATCATTAGTTAGCCAAGACCTACCATAGTGACAGATATTCGTAGTTTCCTGGGTTTAGCAGGTTATTACAGAAAGTTCATGAAAGACTTTTCTGCTATAGCTGCACCGTTGACTAAGTTGGCTCAGAAGAACATGGCCTTCATATAGACGGATGCCTGTGAGAAAGCTTTCAGTGAGTTGAAAAAGAAGCTGACTACTACTTCAGTGCTGATTCTTCCAGAGCTAGGAAAAGAGCTGGTGATTTATGCGGATGCATCACGCTCGGGTCTGGGATGCGTGTTGACGCAGGAGGGTAGAGTGGTAGCTTATGCATCTAGGAAGTTGAAGGTGCATGATCATAATTACCCTATGCATGATTTGGAGCTAGCATTTATTGTGTTTGCACTGAAGCTGTGGAAACACTATCTTTATGGTGAGAGGTTCATTTTGTATTCGGATCATAAGAGTTTCAAGTACCTCTTTGATCAAAAGGAACTGAATATGCTGCAGAAGAGATGGCTTGAGTTGCTTAAGGATTATGATTTCTCTTTGGAGTATCATCCTGGCAAAGCCAATGTTGTAGCTGACGCATTGAGTCGAAAGTGAGCAAAGACTAAAGTGGTTGCTTTCCAGATGGCCCAACAGTGACATTTACTTGAGAGAGTGACAATGATGAGTATACTCTCGAATACACCACGTAGTGAGATATGTGCTCAAATACACGTGTAGCTTGCTGATGCCCATATTTAGAGGGTTAAAAATCTACAGGAGCATGATCTTGATTTCGATATGTAGCTTGCTGATGCCCATATGGCGTCTTGCATTTTAGAAGGAGGTTATGGATCTCATATGACGCTGAATTAAGGGTTGAGTTACTGCAGGAGGCACACATGTCTCAGTATACCATTCAACCAGGGGCTACCAAGATGTATCATGACATGAAAAGGTCTATGTGGTGGCATGGGATGAAGAAGAGTATAGCTGAGTATGTGCAAAGATGTGGGGTGTGTCAGTAGGTTAAAGCTGAACACTGAAAGCCTGGAGGACTGATGCATCCATTACCCATACCTGAGCGGAAGTACGAGCACATTTTGATCGATTTCATCGTGGGATTATCGAAGTCTCAGGGTAGATTTGATGATATTTGGGTTGTGGTTGATAGATTGACCAAGGCTGCACACTTTCTTCCTATGTGCACAAGGAACTCGGTGGATAGACTGAGCATATTATATGTGAGAAAGATTTTGGGACTACATGGGGTATTCTTGTCAATCGTGTTTGATAGGGATCTGTGATTCACATCGAGGTTTTGGCAGGTATTGCAGACCCGATTTGGGACCTGTCTCCGACTCAGTACATCATTTCATCCCTAGACTGATGGACAGACTGAGAGAGTGATTCAAATGTTGGAGGATATGCTCAAGTCTTGCATTTTGGAGTTTGGTGGGGGTTGGAGTGAGCAATTGCCATTATGTGAGTTTACTTAAGACAACAATTATCAGGCGAGCATCGATATGGCATCGTATGAGGCTCTATATGGGAGACCCTATAGATTCCCAGCTTGTTGGTTCGAGGTGGGATATACGCAACTATGGGGCCCTGATACAGTTGTTGAGCAGACAGAAAAGATTAAGCTAATTCGGCAAAAGCTGAAAATAACTTAGGACTGGAAGAAAAGTTATTATGATAACCGTCATAGGCAGTTGGAGTTTTTCGTGAAAGACCAAGTTCTACATAAGATCTGGCCACAGAAGGGTCAGACGAGGTTCGATGTCAAAGGAAAACTTGCTCTTAGATTTATCGAATCTTTCCAGATTGTTGAGAGGATTGGACCTATAGCTTACCGGTTGGCTCTGCTACCTCAACTTGAGGGTGTTCATGATGTATTCTATGTGTCGATGCTGAGGAAGTACAATCATGATCCGTTGAGGAAGTGTTATCCAGATCCAACTCATGTGCTTAATGTGATTCATCTGCAAGTTGGGGACGATACGACTTATGAGGAGTTTCCAATTCAAATTGTGACTCGTTGGGTTCAGAAATTGAGGAATAAGGAAATTCCGCTAGTGAGAGTCAAATGGTAATTTCATGATAACGAGGAACAGATCTGGGAGTGAGAGGACCAGATGAGGGAGTAGTTCCCCTATCTTTTTACTGAATGAGGTTAGTTCTCTTGATTTCATTTTGAAGACAAAATCTCTTAAGTTGGGGAGAATTGTAACGCCCGTACCTTAGGATAATATCATCTTAACCCATAGAGTACCTGGATACGCATATGTGTGTGTTTGTAGGTGGTTTCGATTCCGTAGGTCCATGTCTTGTGCCCAAATGGGCGAGAGGATGTTAGAAACGCTTCTAGAGCATGTTTTACCATAGGAATCCACATATCATATGCGAAATTTTGTTGTGTATTGTGTACGTAGTGGTTAAGTGAAAATAGGATGTTCTGGACAAGAAAAAGCGCGCTCCTTGAGTGACCGAGAATTACATTTTGTTAGTACATCCAAAAAGCACGCTCCTTAAGGGAGAAGCACGCTTCTGATGAGGAGAAGTGTGCTCCTGTTGAGGAGAATAGCGCTCCTTGCTCGGGCCGGGAGGAAAATTTTACAGTAAAGGGAGAAATGCGCTCGTCTAAGGGAGAAGCGCGCTCTTCACGTTTTGGGCAGCTTTTTAAAAAATTTTGTTGGGCCACCACCCCACTTATAAACCCATGGGAACGATTTTTCTCTCATTTGCAAGAGTTCTCTGGTTTTCTTCAATTGGATAAAAGAGAGAAAAGGGGATTTGAAGGAGATTGAGCAAGGGTTTGGATTTTGAGCTTCCAAGGTATAAATCTTCACCTCTTAGCTATTTAATCTTGCTTTCATGGTTGAGTACCATCACATGGTTTGTTTTGGGGGTGTTTGCTACTGTATTTTTTGGGATTGAGACCATGTTCTGGATTTCATGGCTATAGCTTGACTTAGGTCTTAGATGCCACCTATGTGATGTACAATGGAGTCCTTGAACACACCCTAGTGTTAGTTTTGATCAAGGCATGACTATGGTGGACTTATGCTCATTTCTTTGGTCCAGCTATGAGGGTTTTGGTTCTCATATTTTGGGAACTAGCTGGGATTTGATTTCTTAGGTGAGCATTGATGTATTTGTGGCTACCTAGGGCTGGATTGTTTGTCTAATGGTCTAATTAGATTGAGAATGCATAGTATTGATGTGGGTTGGATGATTGAATCTGTATTTGACATTCTCTTGGGTTGCATGTGATTTAATTGGGGGTTTTATGTCTTGAATGAGCTGTAATTGCTGACACATAAGTGCAGCCAAGTTAGAGTTAAGTGTTGGCATGTAATTGGGGCTTAAATCATGACTTTTGGCATGTGTATGGACTATTATTGATGGATGTATGAACCTAAATTGTATGTAGGGTTTGTGGATGATCCAAGTGTCCTAATTGTGCTAATTGGGGGCTAATTACATGGTTTGGATGCTGCTTTTCATTGAAGGATCAATGGTGGCATTCTAGTGCTTGTTTTGGTTGGAATTGGATTGGCTAGTCTAGCCAATCCACTGTGAGTGTTTTTTTGCATTTGGTTTCTATATGTGACATTGTAGTATAAGAAATGTTTTAAATGGATATTTATGTGTAATGCGTGTTTTAATGATTCATGAAATGGATTTGAACATAAGCATGAAGGGTTAGCAAATAGGTGCATCTGCTAGCTGGGATTTTAGAAAATCTCATGTGCTAGATTGTGATCCCTAGTTGTGGACGTAGCAGAGGATTTTATGGCTTGTGTAGATAGGATCGCCTAAGCCTGAAAAGTGTCTTCAGTGGGCTGATCCTATTAGCTACACAACCTCAGGAATCCAGATAGAATTTGAGTATCTAATGCAGGATCGGGCTCTGAGTGTTGCGAACTTAAACCTTGTTCGCTTCTTACTCAGGAGGTGGAATAGGATGGCATATTGCATGTTTGAAAATGGAAATGCATTTATAGATTATTTTCATGGATGTCAACATGTATATGACATTTGTATCTCATCATGTTATTTGAACTATTTTGATGATCTCATGCCTTATTTGTATAAATGCATATATATTGCCACTTGTAGAAAACATTCATTGAGCTTACTGTAGCTCACACCTCCTCCTTATCATTTCAGGTTCAAATAGGAAGAGGAAAGGGAAGACTTAACTGCGGAGCACTTCCTGTGGTCTTTTGTGATGTAGGTGTTAGTTGTTCATGTCGTATTGTATTTTTGAGACTATGTACATGATAACACCTATTGTAAATATTCAACACTTAGATGTGTTGTTTATTTTGGAAGTTTTAAATTTTGATAATGCTTATGATCTGGATTATTGTTGCTTGAGGAATGGACATGTTTAGCACGTTGTTTATGTTGAGGTTGAATAGGACGCCGGGGGTATCGAGGGTGGATATACCCAGAGTTCTGTGCCGGTCACGAAGTCACAGGTTGTGGGTTGTCAAACCTTGTTTTTGCCAATATACCGCACACACAGAGCAACCAATAGCACTTCAAAAATGAATTTGCGATATTATTCACAAATGCACGATACAATCCAAAAACTCCAACATGGCTCTGATACCAATTTGTTAGGCGCTGCGGAAACGAAAACCAAAAAACCAATGCAAAAATAAAGAGAAATAAGTGCATATAAAGATTTACTTGGTTTAATGAATATTCACCTATTTTCATGGCAGATGAAAATCAATTCACTAATTAGAAGAAACAAATAAGTTATAACCTATACAAAGACCTAAATCCAAATTCTCTTTAACCCAAAGTGCTCCACATAAAATCAAATTCTCACACACACCTCTTTTACACCCAATGAGGGTTTATAAAACATAAGGTGTTATAACACAAAATAGTAGTTTCCAATTTTGACTAGGAAACTAATTAATACATGAAAATAGAAATAACCCATAATGGACGAGGAACCCTTTACATAAAAGATATTGCATTCCTAGCTGCGTGAAGATTTCCTCAGACGCTTTGAGGTTGTCGCTTTAACTAGATTCCACACCTTGCCTAACCGCGCCAAATCAAACTCGAACACATCGTGGGCAGTGAATCCTTTAGGCGAGGCACGACAATAATTACACAATAGAAACGTGGATCACACTAATGGATCAAACTGACCTTTTATTGAATTTAATATTTAATATTTTACAAAAAAAGGCCTAGGTTGGTAGCCAAAAAGGGGAATGTGGTCTCCCTGAAAATAAGTTGACCTAAGCTTTCTGTTACATTAACCGAGCAGTGTCACACTCGGTTGAATCCGGAATAGTCTAACACTTGGACAAATATAACCACATTTCGTCAATAGAGTATGACAATAAAGGGTTTGCAACAGAAACGTGAGCCTATTTCACGACACGTAATATATCGAAAATAGTGCAACTTCATTAATAGATCAAAAGGTGTTCAAAATAATATAATAGGGTTGTACAAGCAGTTTCCTCAAAGAGAAAATAAAAGAGGACAAACCCCCCCCCCCACAAAAGTAAATGGCCAATGCCATCAAAATAAAGTGGCCACATCTCAGTCCTTTGGTAAATAAAAAGATAAGTCCCGACGTGAGTCTGGACTGGTAACCGCCCCCTATACAATTCAACCATAACCCAGCTTAATTCCCTGAAAGATGAAGCAACGAGGTGAGCCCAAAGCTTAGTGGATCAAGCAAAGAAAACGCAACGTTTACAGAAAATAAATACAACAGTACATAGAATAATGCATTTCAATCCACGTCAATCAATACAATCATGAAATGCAACATCATCCTCCGTACTAACGTACGTGTGCTTTATAAATCAAATAACAACTACAGAGTGCACCGCGGGCCATGTGCTAAGTATCATCATTTGATGGTTCCCCTTTGAAATCACGGGACCGAATGCATTTCAGCTCCAGGTCCCGTAAGCAAAGGTGTTCAACCGCATCACGAGGGCTCCCATGGTTTGTCTCAAAGACAAGGGACCACGCTCATCAATAGTAAGTCATATGCATGAAGTAATGTAGCATGGTATCATGTATATAACAATGCAATGCCATGCTTATCATAAAGTAAAAGAATACGCAAACATATGCCTTCATTCCCACCTTAGGAATCAAGTTTCGACAGAACTCTCGGAGGCAAAGTCGGCAATGTAACAACATTTTTCAGAAGGGGAAAGAATTTCCAAAAGTGATGGTTGAGTGCAAATGGACCCCCCATATTTATAGAAAAACATGGAGCAGGAGGACCCGGGGAAGTGCCTGGATGCATGCCTGGCCTATTTTTGGGTTTTTTTGGTGTTGATGTGCGGGTTTCGGTGCATGGTTCTGACTGGGTCGTCGTCTGGGACAGTGTTCGGGGTTTTCATGTGCACGTATTGCAAGTTATTTGGTTTAAAATGGTCCATTTTTTCAGGGGTGTTACATTCTACCCCCCTTAAAGGAATTTCGCCCCGAAATTCGATTAAGGTGGTACTCAAATAGTTATAAATATTCAATACTTGGTTCAATCTTCGTCAGAGGAGATGATGATGAACATGTTAGAGTTGTCATCCACTCTAGCTAGGCGGTGAGTGTGGCATTGGTCTGGAGGGTTCTGAGGTCCGCGAATACTGCTATGCTCAGAGTTACCAGAGTAAGCTGGGGTGGGTGAATGGAATGACTTAGACTCGCCATCAGAGTTGTCAGACAACTCTGCCAGTGAAGGAGGTGTCAGTGGTCGTCTGATTGGGCGGTGAGAGAACCTCGGCGAAGGTAGGCCTCTCATAGCTTGGCTTTGAGTCCGCCATCCTCGATTAAGGGTAGGGTTCTGTGCCTGACAGTCAGAAGGCCTGGCCTCATCAGGTTTCAGAGTAGGTTGATGTCGGGGTGCACAGAGGTTCAGTGTAAAAACTGGAGGAGATTGCTTCCCCGTGCGTGGGTTGCGGAAAGTTGGCAGTGGTAGCTGGATACTCTTTCTGGCTATTGCCCTGGTCTGTCAGACTCCCTTGGGCAAATTGGGAGTACTCTGCTCAAAAGTTCTTGTCATGTGTGGACACAAAACAAGAGTGTTATCCGGTTGGTCTTGGAGAGGTGTGTGAATTGGTGATATGTTGTGCTGCAGGCTGCCTGTGAAGGATCTCGATTGCTAGGACAAGGACTGGCTATGGTAAGACGGTGTCGGGCTCCTAACTGGAGAACTAGGTGAACTTTCATCAAGACTCATGTTCTGAGGGGCTGAGTCAGCGACATCATCAGAATGTGTCGAGTTTAAACTGTGCTCGGAGAAAGATTGGTCCGACTCATAGGGTATGCTGTTATCACTGTCTGATATCTATGCAAATGCAAATAGTGGCATATATAACATGTAATGCAAATAGAAACATATATGGAGGAATGAATGATTTTATTTCGCATGATGCCGATGATCAACAAAAATTTTCTCTGATACATGAATTAAGTTTTTCTAAAACTTTTCTCTTTCATGAAATCTGAAAAGAACCAGAATGTTAGTGAAAATTGTTTTTGCTATTTTCATATAACATTCTAGCCGTTGTGTGTAAACGTTCATATTATTTGAACTTCAAATGTCTAACGGCTATGTCCCACTAAGTCTATAAATACCAGCACTTAGGACCAAACAACTTGCCAATCATTTTGTATTGTGCCAATACTTTTTGAAAGTTAGTTTGTGTCAAAATGATTTTCATCATCTAATCTTTCAAAGTATTTTTCACTGATACCTTTACCATTACAATAGATTTTCATATTGAGCTTCAATTATATTATATCTTTGAAAATCTATTTTATTGGTATCAACTCAAATTCTCATCACTGATTCATATTTGGAATCATTCTTGCTGGAGAAAGAATTTGAGAAATAGCTCAAGATATACAATTGTACTTGATTTCATATCTTAAGTACTCTATTGAACTATATCAGTAGTTGCGTTAACTCCTGATCATTGAACCAAAAGTTTTCATACTTATATTTAATATTCATTTTGAAAATTGTCTGTGCCTTTGATTTACACCAGTCCTTTGTTTTATAAGTCAATGTTTATTTGGAATATTTTATTTTTGAAGAAGCACTGATTTTCATATCATATTATTCATGCTTTTTGAAACTGCACTTGAGCAATACCGAACATTGAAAGGTAAATGACTGAAGGTGTATTTCAAGTTAGTATTACCTATTTTCATATCTTTGTAATGCTATGTACTGAGTTTTAATGTAAAGTGTTCTACTACGTTAGAACCAACCAACATCTTAGTGTTGTAATGTTGGTGTGTTCATCCTCATCTCGTAAAAGGATAGGTGCATCCTTAACCTGTAAAATGATAGGTTTTCTCTCAACCTGTAAAAGAGAAACGATTGTTCCTTATCCCGTAAAAGGTTCATGGTTCTTCCTTATCTCGTAAAAGGATCACGGTTCTTCATATCCCAAAAAAAGGATCACGGTTCTTCCTTATCCCGTAAAAGGAACATGGGTTTTTCCTTATCTCGAAAAAAGGAAATACGGTTTATCCTTAGCTCGTAAAAGGATAGGTTTTCCTTTAACCTATAAAAGGGAAGTTGTAATGGTTTGGTTCTCACCGGTAAGAGAATCCGTAAGTGGATTAAGAAAATCATAATCAGGAGATTAGGTAGTGGACGTAGGCTTGGCCGAACCTCTATAAATCTGTGTCACACGTTTGCAATTTAGTCTGTGTTCTATTTTGCATCCAATTCCAATATACTCATGTACATCACTAAGTTATTAAAAGTTAATTTTAAAATTGACCATCGCACCCAATTCACCCCCGTCTTGGGTGGACCAACATCGAGCTCCTTACTGCTTGTCGAGTTCAACAAGCTTGACATTTGGCATCCAGTACGGGGGAAATTAAACAGTTTCGGTACCGGGTATGAGTTTGATTTTGAAATCAAACTCTCTGTGCGGCGCTAGTCTAGGTAGATCGTCTAGGAACACGATCGGGTACTCACAGAGTACAGGGATTGTGCGGTTGATGGTTAAGCGTTGTGGCACCTCCAGTTTGTCTTCAAAATGGGCAATGGATAGGGTGTTCATATGGGCTTTAAGTAGAGAGACTGCAAAGTTATGGGACAGCTTTTGGTTCCCTTAAATCTTTAGCGGTTCTCCACTAAGTAGGGTTAGTATTAGCTGTTTTTTATGACAATCAATCTGAGTGTGTAGAGGTGTTAACCAATCCATTCCTAGGATGATGTCGAAGTTTGTGAAGCTCATTACAAGGAGGTCAGCAGATAATGTTGTGTTGGCCATTCTAAGTTCACAATTAGGGAAAACATTGTTTATTACGGTTCCTGGCCCTGCTGGTATTGATACATGTATAGTATTGGTTGGTCTAGTTTTTAGTCCTAATTTTTCCATAATCTTCGTTGACAGAAAAGAATGTGTTGAACCAGAATCAAATAAGACATGTACCAATGTATTAAAAAGTGGGTAGGTACCTTCAACGACATTGTTGTCGGGTGGGGCAGGTTCAGCAACAGCGTAAGCTCGACCTTGCTGCCTAGGAGCATTTTGTTGCTGCCTAGGTGGTTAGGGTTGAGCCGGTGCTGCTTGAGCAACCGGTGCAGCTGGGGCTCTTTGATTTTTCTGGTTGGGAGCTTGGGAACACATTCGGCCACATTGATAACATGCTTTTTCGGCCATGTTCTGCGGTTGTTGTGGAGCTTGGTTATGGTTACCACCTCTTTGGCCTCTTCTTGTATTGTGGCCGCCACTGTGACCTCTGTTGAAGTTGTTGGGAGGGTTTCGCTGATTTCTTACTAGAGTATTTGGAGCGAACGGGTATTGAGGTTGGAATTCTTTTGGCTAGGGAGGGGTGATGTTTCAGAATGGCTAATAGGGCTTCTTCTTCTCAGTTTGCTGCCCTCGCTTCCCCTTATTCCTTCTCATCTCTTGCTTAAGCTTCTCCTGCTCATAATTCATGGCTTTGTTGGACAAGTCTCAAAAGTTGTCCAGATCTAGAAAAGAAAGGGCTTGACGTATATCTGGCTTGAGGCTACTGTAATTTTTTTTTTCCTTGACCTGCTCAATGGACACAACAGAGAGCGAGAAGACAGAGAGTTCAGTGAACTTCGTGAAATATTCCCGCACTGTCATCGACCCTTGATACAACTTTCGAAATTCTTGTCTTGTTTTCCTCTTCACTACACTTAGGAAGAATTCATTGATGAAGTAGGCCTCAAAGTCTGGCCAGGTCATCATTGGCACATTGATTCGTGAATCTCCCTTGACTGTCTTTCACCAACTGTTTGCGCCTCCAACGAGTTGGTAAGTAGCCAAAGGGACGCTTCTGCCCTCAGGCATGCCAATGGGTTCCAACGCCTTCTTGAATTCATTCAGCCACTTGTACGCCTCGTGGGCATCGGGTTTTCCATCATAGGTTAACGGCTGTAGACGTTTGTACTGTCATTTTCTGCAAGTCCATTTGCGGTTAACGTAAAATCATGCGACAAGTGCATGATAATGTAATCGTGATGCATATGCTAATTCCTAGTTCTTGTGTATTTGTTCATAGATGTTAACCACATAGTTTTCTAGATTTTGGTAATGGCAGTGTCACGACGCCCCTGACGTAGGCTGACGTCATGACTGGCACAAGGTACTATATACTGTACATTCCCGAGTACAGTAAATAATACACTGTCAGCCTCAACATACATTCATAACAATTCCTAAAATTTTCAGAATTTTCGACAACATATCCACATATATTGAACATTTCACAATTTTCCTGATATACCGCAAATCAAATCATATATATATATATACTCATCCACAATATCAATTAATGTCATTCATTCCACAATAAATAATCCTCCCAATATCACAAGCATGTCATAACCCAAAATGATCAAATACCATTCATTTCTCAAGCCACTTCATCCACCATGCTCATATAATCATATATATCATCATTAAGCATTTCCTAATCCAAAATATCAAACCAAAATCCATGTTCCCATACAACCCATCTATGTGATAATATATATATATATATATAGAATGTGATATATATACATATAAAAATAAAGAAAATATAATCCATTTCCTTCGCATATACGTACATCAACAAGGTAGGAATCTAGATCACCTATCTACTATCGTGCTTTTCCTTTCCCCTTTGATTTTGTACTTGAAATATTGAAGGAAATGGAGTGAGCAAACAACAGCTCAGTGAATATATATCTTGATATGACAATCATAGGCATTAGGGAAACATGATATTTAAAATCATTTAAAATAATTATTAAACACATGCATATTCAACGAATATATTATACATGTCAACAACATAAGTTTCATGATTTTTCAAGAAAACAATGTATCACTTTGAACTAAAACCACAATCTCCCTCATTCTCATAATGGAGCGGGTACGAACTCCTTATTATGCACCGATAAGAAGCATATGCTCGGACCTCACATTACTCAATTCACAGTCATTTCAAGGATCTCCAATCCTTGTTAGGACAGTCCTACAGTCAATAAGGTTGTGTATAACACCCATCAAAATAAGTTGGCTACATCTCAACCCCTTGGTAAATAAAAAGATCACGTTGGGACTAGTAACCGCCCCCTGTACAGATCAACCTTAACTCAGCTTAATTCCCTGAAAGATGAAGCAACGGGGTGAGCTCAAAGCTCAGTGGATCAAGCTAAGCAAACACAATGTTTACAAAAGATAAATACAACAGTACATAGAATAATGCATTTCAATCCACATCAATCAATACAATCATGAAATGCAGCAGCATCCTCTGTACCAACGTACCTGTGCTTCATAAATCAAATAGCAACTACGGAATGCACCGCGGGCCGTGTGCTTAGTTTCATCATGTTATGGTTCCCCTTTTGAAATCACGGGAACGAGCGCAATGCAGCTCTAGGTCCCGCCATCAAAGTTGCTCAATCGCATCACGAGGGCTCCCATGGTTTGTTTCAAAGACAAAAGACCACCCTCATCAATAGTATATCATATGCATGAAGTAATGTAGCACGGTATCATGTATATAACAATGCAATGCCATTCTAATCATAAAGTAAAAGAATACGCAAACCTATGCCTTCATCCCCACCTTAAGATGCAAGTTTCGACAAAACTCTCGAAGGCAAAGTCTCGGCGTAAAGTCGACAAAGTCACAACACTTTTTAGAAGGGGAAAGGGTTTCCAAAAGTGATGGTTGAGTGCAAATGGACCCCCCTATTTATTGAAAAACATGGAGCAGGAGGACCCGGGGAAGTGCCTGGGCATGTGTAACAACCTACATTCTCATATGATGTCATGGTCACATAGAATGTCCAACTTTAGATGCTTGTGTACGTATTTGATGTGTATTATACTCATATTTTGTTTGAATATGGTATAATTTTATGTTTATTTGGTTATAAATTTATGAGGGGTATCTCAAATGGACTTGGGGATATTAAAAATGAGTCCGAAATTCATTTTTACATAGAAATCTTCTTATTATATGCAAAATTTCGATGCGTATTGAGCATGTAGCAAAAAAATTTAGATCTAGTATTCTTGACAGGAGAGAAGCGCACTCCTGCTTGGAGGAGAGTGCTCCTTGCGCAGACAGAGAGCAAAATTACTCAAAAAAAGGAGAAGCGTGCTCTTAGGGTTGAGAAGCGCACTCCTCACGAATTTGGGCAGTTTTTTTTAAGTGAAAAGTGGCCCATTTCACACACCAATTAAAAGGGGAAAGTTGCTATGTCACCCAAATGGATTGAGAACAAATTGAAGAGAAGAGAAAGGAGGAAAACTTGGGTTTCAAAGGAGGGATCTTCATCATCGAAACCCAAAGTAGGTATTTTCTCCATTTCTTTCCATGAAAACACCATTGAAGGTGAGAACAAGCTTTCTAATGGTTTAGTTTTCTCTATAGCTCACGTATTTGGGTAAACCCAAGTTAGGGTTTTGTGTGTATGTGCCCAAAATGGCTAGGAAATAGCATGAATGAGTGTTTTTAACCCTTACCTATGCCCAATATGTGTTTTCTAAGCACTTGACCACGTTTTTTATGTTGCATAAGGTTAGGGTTTTCATGGAAACCCTAAGAACCGAAATGCATGGTATGGAAATGGATTCCAAGTATGGATTGGAGCTCCATGGAAGCTTTCTCCCCAATTTCTATGGTGAAATTGATGAAGTTCCATACATGGTGACCTAGCCCTAAATTTTGACTTAGGATTGTGCTATGGGAGTGCATGTGACCTATGTTGGTTATTTTGGCATGCTTAAATGGATTTTGATATTAATTTGGGTTTCCCCATGGTGTGGCATGTTGTCTAGTACAATAGGTCAAATTGGCTATTGTAGAGATTTTTTCCAAATTGGGACATATGCTATGTATTGGCTTAAATTAGGTATTTGTGTTGATTATGATCAATCTTTCATGGTTTGAATTGGGAAATTGCAGAGAATGGTGAACATTGGTGAATTGGGGAGTATTCGAATGAGATAGCTTGTGCTGGAATGTGTAGAGAATATTGGGCTAGAAAGTGTTTGGCAAACAGTTATGAGTATTCTCCTTGTATTGGTTTCTTGTATGGCATTATATATATGAAAGGTTTTAAGTGTAAGCATGCTAAGGATAAATATGTATTGTGATGCATTGATTTCAATTCATGAAATGTTTTTGAAAACGAAAGCATGTTTTTAGTCTTGCAAGAGCAGGATAAGACATGAGTCATTTCCAAGAATAAGTCTCGCATGAGTAATGATGGAAACTCATGGACTGTTCTGATTAGGGAGGTAATCCTTAATTTGAAATGATTGAAATTGGAATTGGAATTGAGTAATGGAGGACTTAGGGCCATCCTTATTAAGGAGCAAATAAGGGGTGAGTCCTGTTTTATTACTTAGAAGGAGGGATATGGATGTAGATTTCGATGAAAACTTGTATGTTTGAAAACTGATTGCAGGAAGCTTCAAGCTATTTGATGACATATATGTATTCTTTAAGTGTTGCATATATGATTTAATATGTTGATTGTTCGTGATTTTAGCACAAATGCACGACAGTCAAGTTATAATATACCGATTGTAAGTCGGGTTATCGTGTCCACAGGGAATTGTTACCTTATCAACTATCGTTTCACAGGTTTTAAATTTTATCTAGATAATCAAATGGAGATATTAGATGAATTAATGTGCTAGAAATTAAATGAAACTAAAGAAATTTAAAGTAAGGAAAATCCAATTTTGGAATGGATCTAGAGAATCGACTTCACTTAGTTGAAAATCAGAATTAATTGGAATTATTTATTGTTAAATTCATTTTCCAGATTTATAGATCAAATCCAATGGTCATCAATCCCCTCTCTCGAGTGCCTGATTGAAATCTATAATTGAAATTGAGTCTCGATCTCTCGATAAAGATCCCTTTCTCAATTATGCTCTAAACTCTAGGGATTTTTAAATGATCTCATAAAATCCTATAAATCTCTCGATCCTATAGAAATTTCATGTCACAATTATCATTTTCCAACCTAAAGAACCCTCTCTCAAGTGTCGCCCTTTAGATTTAGGTTCATTCAATTCATGATCAGTAAATCGAAAGCATTAAATACAGAAAATCATGAATAAACCATAGAAAATTGCATTAACAATGAAATAAATCCACAATCAATCCATCAAAAACAACTAAGATCCATCTATTTTCTAGAATTCAAATTTAGTTCATAGCTTGGAGAAAAAAAATACAAAATGAGATAGAAAACATCAAAATCCTCTATAAAATGTGCTAAAAATACTGTAGATCTTCGATCCACCTCACTTCCGAAGCCAATCTCGGTTTCCACAGCAACCTGGCCGTCTTCCTCCTTCTTCAATGGATTCCTCATCAAAAACCCTTTCTTTTGATATATAATATGCCCTATTTCGCTTTTCACTTGAATTCCCAAAATTGCCCAAACACAGGCAAAAAAACCAAAAATTCACGGTAGCGCTGCAGCACTAAAGGGGGTAGTGTTGCAGCGCTACTATGCAAATTATTACACTGAATTTCAGTGTTCTGGGTGCTGCAATGCCCTCCCAAGCGCTGCAGCGCCCAGAACCACACAAGTGCACATTGTGCACATTGTGCACTTGTGTCCTTAGCCATTCTTCTTCCTTTTTTTCTCCATCTTTTTGCACTTTCTTGTACACTTTTCACACATGATCTTTATCACTTTTCACCATTATTTGGGCCTTGATTCACTACACTTTCAAGCTTTTATTACCTACAAAACAAAACAACCATAAGTAAGTAAATCAACAAACTAACAAAATATTAACAATTAAGATGAAACTATGACATAAAATGAACATACTATTATGCAAATGCCACTAAAAATCATATTTATTTTCCTAAACAAACCTAAACTATTCTATTCATGAAAACAACTTAAATTAACCTCTAAAACACACAAAAACACTAAGATGCACTTAAAACACTAAATATGCAAATTAAGCCAAAACACATAGAAATTGGTAAAATATATCTAAAAACCTAATAAAATTCCTACAAAATACCATGTATAAAACTCAACTCATCATTGATTATATGCTTTAAAATTGCATATTTGTTTAAATCCATATAATTGTCATATACAGAAAATATTCACTGAGCTTGTTGTTGCTCACCCAATTCCCTCAAATATTTCAGGTAAAGACAAAGAGAAAGGCCAAAGACAGAAGAGTAGTGAGCTCTTTGAACTTTCTTTGAATGTATGTATGTTTTGAGGAATTTGGAATAAACTTGTTTATTTTGGATTTGTATAATTATAATCTCATATTTATATATTATCACTTAGATGAGTGGAGTGATGATATGTGTATGGTTTCTATTTGGAAACTTATGATAAGAAGAACTTTGAATATGAGATATTGGTTCATAATGTGAAGCATGGAAATAGATATGGTTATGGATAGTAAATGTGGAAATGATAAGTGGTATGGTTCCTGTTTAAGAACTTAGATGTGAGAGATTTGTATATGAGGATTATGAGAATGAATGATATGAAATTAAATGGAATGAATATATATTGTGAATGGTAGCGTTGGACTTGTGTTAGTCAATAACTTAAGAAAGGTTATGTTGAATTTTTTTTTGTAAATTGTGTATTTTGATGTATAGGATGGTTGACAGTGTATCATATACCCCGGTGGATGACGTATGTAGTATTCTGTGCTGGTTGTGACGTTACTCATACGGAGTGGGTCGCGAAAATGTTGGTATTAGAGCATTAGGTTTAAAATCCTTAAAAAGATTAAAGTTTTATGATATTATGATTGTGTGTATGGGTATACATATGGGTAGTACTATTATGTTGAGCCTAGTCAAATATGCTATCTTGACTAAAATCACCTGTGTTGGTGAATTCCAGATTTGGGAAAGATCAGTCAAGATTAACAATGAAAATTGCTGATCAAGAAAGGATCAGAAGGCTAAAACAAAAAGAACTGGATGTAATCCAGTGATAATAAATTACATAGCTTATATATGGCTAGTAACTACCCAACAACGACGAAATGCACAACTTATGAGCTTGTAGCAAAGTTGTAATGTGAGAAAGACAGAGGCTTGAACCATTGATAGCTCCAGATGTGGGTGCTAACGGTGTGGGTGCTTCTGTGAAAACATATATAGTAGAGACTGAAGTAAAAATATAAGGTGAAAAGAAAAGATATGTTAAAGTTATTGTAATGCCTTGTACCCTAGGCTGACAACATCTTGGCACGTAGGATACTGAAATATACATATTTATACGTGTATGACTCATAGAAATCCCACATATTTTGTTGGTTCGGAATTTCCTAGGCTTAGAAGCCAAATTGACCCGATTCGGTAATGTTCCAGTTGTCCATACCTTAGGAATTAAAAAGCCCAAATTGACTATGACCTTTAGATGTGTGCCCTAAATAGCGAAGAGGACCTCACGGTTGCTTCTGGAACGTGTTTTACATAAAAAAAGTTTATATAAGGTATGTCTTGCTTTGATTTCGGAATGGCCGAGAACGGAACATCAAAAATTTTAAATATACATATATATGGAGAGGAAGAAATTTCTGTCACTGATTACATCAATGGCTTGATCTCCTAGAGTAGTGGTTCGATTAAGCTAAAATTTTGGCAGATTATTCTTTTCTGATAGATCTTCATTATGACGGTGGAGATCTTGATCGAAGTTGTCTACTGTGAGGTATAAGATTCCAAACACTGCTGCTCAGATTTGCGGATTCTCTTGCGCAATTTTAATTAAATAGTTCTATCTCGTATTCCCACCATTCGATCGGGCTGGAATTTTGCCAGAAGATTGGTAACTGACTCATAAAAAGTTTGAATGGTTAAGATGTTAAATTTGGAAGTGGTTTACAAGAAATTGATTATCTAAGTGCAAGCAGTAGGAAAACTATTTTATTTATTTAAGTGTGGGCCCAACTTGTATTTTGGCTTTTATAAAACCACTTGCACGACTCATTTGCTCATTTTTGGGTTTGAAAAGAAGGAAAAGGGGTAGAGAAGAAGAAAACAAGGGTTTGGTGTGCTCTTGCTTGATTTTCTCCTAAGGTATGCATGATTCACCTTATTTCTTCCTAAAATCTCTTTGGTTTATGCATATGAGCTCCATTTTGATCTATGGAATGCCATGAGCCAAGGTTTGGAAGTGTTCCAAACCTGGGTTTTGCTTGCATGAGCTCTTTTGAGCTTGTTAATGGTAGAAATGACTTTCCTAGATCTAGATCTACATCCATAGAATGTTTTCCACACTCAAATGTCGGATTTGATGGAATGGTGGAAGAACACTTTTATGAGTTAGACCTTGCATGTTAGATATGTGAGTTTAGGGACAACCCATAAATGGTGAAACCCCAATTTCTAACAAGAAATTGGTGGGGTTGTTTGTATTTGACCTAGAACTAGAATATGGATTTAGGGTTTTCCAATTGATATGCATGTCAACTATGTTGATTCAATGGTTCATTTTAGATGAATGATGGTGTAATTTACTGATTTTTCATGTTGGAAACACTATGTTTAGTGTAAATTTGGCTAAGGCCATGATTTGGGACTTTGTTCAAATTTGGGGCTTTTGGCCTAGACTAAGTCAATTAATTAAATTGACATGAGATTAGTCTAAATAACCCAATTTGTGATAGAATGCATTGTATTAATGAAGGTTGGATCATGGTATCAACCTTAGGCATTCTCTTGGATTGAAGGTGATCTAATTTGGGTATTATGGCTTGATTGAGCTTTATGGTTAGCTCATTAGTAAAGCCATGTTAGAATCTAATGTTGGCTAGTAAATTGGGGTTTAATCGTGGTTATTATCATGTAGTTGGCCTGATTTTGATGAATGAATGAACCTATGATTGTGCAGGGTTTATTGTTGATCCAATTGTCCTCAATTGTGCCAATTGAAGG
This sequence comes from Paratinospora sagittata, assembly GCA_035771175.1. Taxonomy (NCBI): domain Eukaryota; kingdom Viridiplantae; phylum Streptophyta; class Magnoliopsida; order Ranunculales; family Menispermaceae; genus Paratinospora; species Paratinospora sagittata. Next base: position 14,067,840 of record CM069612.1, read on the forward strand.
TTGAAGTGCTTAATTTGGTTGGATTTGGGATTGGCTAGTCTAGCCAATCAATAGTGAGTGTTTCTTTACATTTGGTTTCTATATGTGGCATTGTAGTATAAAAATGATTTGAATGATTAACTAGTGTATTATGCATGTTTTTAATGATTCATGAAAATGGATTTGAGCATAGTCTAGTTGGGTTAGCAATTGGGTGGATCTCCAAGTATGGAGTTCTAGGAAATTCCATTGGGCTAGATGATGATCCCTAGTTGTGGACCTTGCAGAGGGTTTTATGGCTTGTGTAGACAGGATCGTCTAGGAATGGTACTTGTCTTGGTGGGCCGATCCTATGGGCTACATAACCCCAGGAATCCTAATATAATACAAGTAGGGAAGTTCAATCAAACGCTAGATGTCGCGAACTCAGGCCCTTGTGTTGCTTCTTACTCAAGAAGTGTCTAGGATTTCATATGGTATGTTTGGAAATGCATTGTCTTGAATATTGACATGATGCATTATGTTTAGAATGTATATGATCTTGTATATCACCATGTTATTTAAATTGCTTTGATGAACTTTCGCCATGTTTTATCTAAATGCATGTATATTGATACTTGTAGAAAACATTCACTGAGCTTGTTGTAGCTCACTCCTCATTCTTATCATTTTAGGTTCTGATAGGATGAGGAAAAGGAAGGCTTAGCTGCGTAGAGCTTCCCGAGTTTTGTGATGTAGGTGTTTAGTACATTCTTGTATTTTGGTATTATGTATTTAATAACACATAATGTATATACTTAACACATAGATGAGATGTATTTATGGTTAGGTATAGTTTTGTATATTTTGGACTTTAAAGAATTTTATATTTGGCATCTTGGAAGATGTATTATTAATGTTGTTTAATATGTCTATGTTTTGATGGTAGGTGTGGAATTATGTGTTTATTAGGTTCTTAGATGAGGCTGACGGGACGCCTGGTGTATTGAGGGAGGATATATCCGAGAGTTCCATATCAGTCATCACATCACTAGTCGTGGGTCATGACAGTTATGAAAACTTTCAGGAGAGGAGATTCTCCTATCTTAACTGACAGTCTAATAATAGGAGTGGCAGAGGATTGACTACTTCGAGTGGAGACCATCTTAGAGGATGATTAAGTCTTTGAAAATGATAAAGCAAGTTAGCTAGGTTTAAGCTAATTGATGATGAGAGATGATAGAAAATTGTGTTAAGAACTCTTGAGATGATTAAGGCATGACATTAATTTAAGAAGTTATTTTATGAGGGCTTCTATCATCATGCTGAAATTGATTTAAGGCCTGAGAAATTTATTAGGTTAAAGTGGAGTGACATTCCTAACCATGAGTACAAGCATGAATTAAATAGACTGACATAGTTTATTTTTGAAATGGTAATTATTGATACTTCGAGAATGATAAGGATTTAGGATAAATTCTGGGATCCTATGCGGCAGGTTTGATAATTGTTGGGTTATAAATAATCTTGATTGAGACAATAATCACTATTCCAACCACTATGATTTTAAATGATGCAAAGTGTTGAAATACGTTTTTGTTAAATACACTCGATTCAAATATATGTGATGTAAAACAGTGAATCGAATATACACAACTATCAAGATATTGATTCTAATTAACAATAAGTTTAAAGCTCGAGAATCAATATAACATGATGATCAAAACTTGATGATTCTAAAAATATGTGATAAAGATCAAGAATCAAACAACTCAAGTATGATCAAAAACTTCGATTCAATATAATATGATATTAGCACGTGAATCAAAATCTCAAACTATTCATGAAACCACTAAACAATGAAATATGTTATAAAGATCAAGATAGGGTTTCACAAATACAATCAATACAAAATCATTTTAAAGATTATAATCTAAGCACAAAAACTGATTTGCATAAACCAAAATCACAAGAATCTAGTTGAAGAAATGTATACCCCACTTGGGAAGATTGAAGCACCAAGATTCTTCTTGTGTGAAGTTGGATGCGGGAAATCACGATCAAGACTCAAATAAAAAATGTAGAAACACTTGAATCGTCTTGAACACTTGCACAAAAGAAACTCTCCAAGTTCTCAAGGTTTTGAAAGATGTGGAGAACTATTCAAACGATTGAATTGAAAACTCAAATGTAGTGAACTTTTGCTTTGAATGAAGGATTAAATGGCTCAAGAACTTGTTTAGGACGAGTATAAATGATGTAGAAAAAATTGCACAAGTGATAGTTGCATATTTAGATAGGTTTTAGAGTATGTTTTAAGTGTGTTTTAGCACATTTCATGCATTAGTTTCATGTGTTTATGTTAGTTTTGATGCATACGTTAGTGTAGGATATTTTGGTTTTTCATGCATTATTTCGGTTTATTAGTTTATAATTTGATTCATTTTTATGTTTGAGTGTGTTATTGATTTGATTTTCTTTATTTTGTAGGTATTTAGATGTGTTAGTCATGGATTTGGATGATGAAAACATGTACAAGAAGTTGCAAAGGAGGAATATGAAGAATACATGTCAAAAAAAGCGTAATTTGGCCAAGTCCCAAAGAAAAAAAAGACAAGTTGCACGTTTTGGGCGACGCAGCACTAGGAAGCAGCATAGCGGCGCCGTGGTAGTGAAAAGAAGATGAATTAGGTGGTGTTCTGGGCGCCGCGGCCCCAGCAAGTTTTTGATGTTTTCTTCCACATTTTTCAATTTCGATTCTACATGACTATGGGACTATTATATATCAAAATTTAGGGTTTTTTGAGAAAAATACACTGGAGAATAGAGAACGACAGTTAGGAGCAAAGGAACGTGAAAAATATGACTTGAAAACAAAGAGGAATCTACAAGTTTACGAGCATATAGTTTTGGTTTTTATGTTGATTTTCATGTTTCTCTACATGTTTTGATTTTTATTATTCCAAGTTATGAACTAACTTGTTAGTTTAGAGATGAGATGGATCCTATATTAGAGATTATGCAATAATTTTAGTTTTTATTTATTATCAATGAATTATTCATAGTTTATTTATATTTCTCCATACTTAATGCTATTGATTTCTTGGCCAAAGATTAATTGATCATAGACTTGGGGGGCGACATTCAATAGAGGGTTTTGTAGGTTGGAACATGAGAAATATGACATGAGATTATCGTAGTATCAATAGATATCCGATGCTTTATGAAATTGTAAGAAAATCACAAGGCTTAAGGCATTGCTAATATATTGGTTTTTATTGATTGATCGAAACTATATTTTGGTGATAGATTCTAACGAGGCACTCGACAGAGGGTGTTAGAAACTAGAGGATTTTGACTTATAAACTTGAATAAGGATTTGATAATAATCATGTCTAATATTGCATAATTAATAATTAGGTGAAATTAAATCTCTAGATTTTTTTAGTATTGATTTTTCTCTAGAAAATTTTGATGATTTGTTGTTTTAATTATTGTTTTAGTTTAAGTATTATTTTAGTTCATTGATCATTAAAATTTGGTTTTCTAGATACAATTAGGGCTAGAAACGATATAACAAGTGTAGCTTATCAATCCCTTAGGACGATACCCGATTCTCATAAAAAAATATTATAACTTGACATTGTACGCTTGGGGTTTGCACGCATCAACAAGTTTTCTTAATTTAACAAAAGTTCCTCTTCAAATAAGCAAGTGTGGTATTTATAGACAAACACCACATTGAGGCACAAGAACACGTTCCATAACACAGAAGCGCGTTTCTGGTTTAAAATCTAAAAAATTTTAAATTTCCCTCCAATCAAGGAGCGCGTTTCTCAATATGCCCGTTGGGCATAGGAACAGGTTCCTTCAACAAGAACCACTGACTCTTGAATTTGTTCCCATTTTGCCCTTGGCATCAGGGACACATTCTTCCTTTAAGGAGCGCGTACATTTTCCCTGATCAGAAAAAATTTGAGTCTCGGGAAAAGCCATAGGAGCTCGTTCTTTAACCCTGATAAAAAAATCACTGAGTCTCGGAAAAAAGTTAAGGAGCGCGTTGCTTACTATAGGAGTGCGTTCCTTTACTTACAAGTGAAAAAGACTTGATTTTTTATCATTTTAGGTTTAGGGCATTGTCAAAAACATAGATTAACATTTTAAAAATGTTTTAAAACATTTTTGACATGATTAAGGTATAATTAACACAGTTAAAACATAAGTGATAAGTTGGGTTTTGGTTTGAGTTTTGCATGTCAATTTGTGAGATTTTTAGGTTAATTTACTAAGTTTTTAGGTGTTTTTACATGATTAATATACTTAGTTGTTTAGATGTATTTTGGCTTTATTTTAGGTTTTTATCATGAATAAATAACTTTTTGATACATGTTAATATCATAGAAGTCACATGTTTTGAGTACATTTCCTTAGAGTTAATATTTGGATTAATTGCAAAGAATTTACAATGGTTTATACTTTGTTTTGTAGGTAAATAAAGATGTTAAAAATGGGTTGAAAGAGGGTTCAAATGGTGTTCAAAATAAGTCAAGAACATGTGCAAGAAGTGTGCAAAAAAGTGAAAAAATTGGCTAAGTCCAAAAATAACAACCAGGAAAAGCAAAGACTGGGAGCTGCGGCGCTTAGAACGCAAAATGGTTGTTTTTTTATCATTATCAAGGAGGAGAATTAGGTTTAGGGGGTGAAAAAGGAGGCAAGAAAGCAAGAGGAGAAAAAACTTTAGGATTGGAGACTTGAAGAAACCAAGGACAAGAAGAAGATCAATCCACAGTCAAATGGGGATTCTAACATTTGATTTCACTTTCTTGTATCGTGAAATGCTTTCTCCAATGTTTTATTTCTTTTTCATCTTGTATCCATGAACATGAATATGAGATAAATTCTTGATCTAGAGGTTTGAAAGATTTATGTTTGATTTTATTTGTTAATGCTTATTTCTATGTTATTGAATTAGTTTTTGAATTTATTTGCAAATACATATGCTTAATGCCTTCATTTTGCTGGCCACTAGTTGAATGTAGTTAGATTTGATTTCTTACACTCGAGAGAGGTGTTATCAAATTGGATTTGGGAATTTGTGACTTAGGTTAGTAGTATTGAGTCGAGAGACCTACCAAAAACCTTTGAAATCAGATAACATGAATCACAAATCTTAAGGCATGCTTGATGTGTTGATTTACACTCGAGAGAGAGAATTAAAAGGTTAAGTATAGATTTTCAAATTACACTTGAGAGAGGGGTTTGATTGGGATAGGATTCATGATTTATAAATTCATTATTTAAATCAATAACACAATCTTTTGAAACCCATAAAGTAAAATATAATGATTTCAATCCTCTAGAATTTTCATTCATTGATTTATATCCATTGTTCATTAATTTTGCATTAATTAGTTTTAATTAGTTCAATTTATATTCTAGCACATTAAACCGTCCATTTTGATCATCTAGATAAAATTAAAATCATAGTAGTTTTGGGCAATTATATTAGTAAAATTACTTTTCTCTGAGGACGATAACCCGACTCACCTCGATATATTTCAACTTGACATTCGTATACTTGCGAGACAAATATTTACGAACAAGTTTTTGGCGTCATTGCCGGGGATAGTGTCAATTTTACTTTTATCAATACCATTGCAAATTGATTTGATCTTAATTTAAGTATTTTGGCATCGTTTCCCGCATGAACTAGGACGATGAGATACCTATTATCTTGGGGGGACCATTCCTTGCCACGGGTCATGCCTTAATTGATGTCCACAAAGGAGAGCTCACACTGAGGGTCAATGAGGAGGAAGTCATGTTTAACATCTACAAGACCCTGAAGTTCCCATAATAAAAGAATTCTTGTCATAGAGTTGACATTGTGGGAAGTTGCATCCATGAGATAGAAATGGAGATAAGTCCAGTGGATCCCTAAGAAAGGTGCCTTGTCCATTCAATCTTTGAGAATGTGGTGACAAATGATGAGGACAAGCACTATCTAAATTCTCTTGAGGCATCCATTGAAGAATCTTCCCAAGTGAAGATTGAGAACATTGAAGGTAAAGCTTCTTCAAAAGAGTTGAGTGTTCCAGCACCAGATCTGAAGCCATTGCCAGATCATCTGAGGTATGCATTTTTGGGGGCCGAGTCTACAATTCCAGTAATCATCTCATCATCCTTATCCAAGATGCAAGAAAAAAAAGTTGTTGAGAATCTTGAGAGAACACAAGTCTTCCATTGGATGGTCCATTGCAGATATCAAGGGTATCAGTCCTACCATTTGCATGCACAAGATTCTGATGGAAGAATTATACAAGCCTACAGTGGAGCACCAAAGAAGACTGAACCCAGCCATGAAGGAAATTGTGAAGGCAGAAATCCTCAAATGGCTCAAGGTAAGAATCATCTATGCCATCTCTGGCAGCTCATGGGTGAGCCCAGTTCAGGTTGTGCCAAAGAAGGGTGGCATCACAGTGGTCAAGAATGAGAATGATGAGTTAACCTCTACAAGGCCAGTGACTGGGTGGAGAATCTGTATTGACTACAAGAAGTTGAACAAGGCTACAAGGAAGGATCAATTTCCCCTTCCTTTCATCAATCAAATGTTAGACAGACTTGCAGGGTTCTAGTATTACTATTTTCTTGATGGGTATTCAGGCTATAATTAGATTGTCATAGCTCCAGAAGATCAAGAAAAGAAAACCTTCACTCGTCTCTATGGTACATTTGCGTTCAGACGTATGTCGTTTGGTTTGTGTAATGCTCCAGCAACCTTTCAGAGGTGTATGATGGCAATTTTTGCTGACATGGTAGAAGATATTATGGAGGTGTTTATGGATGACTTTTCAGTCTTTGGCTCTTCATTTGAACATTGTTTGAATAATCTGGCCTTAGTGTTGAAAAGATGTGAAGATAAAAATTTGGTACTTAACTGGGAGAAATGCCATTTTATGGTCCAACAGGGGATTGTACTTGGCCACAAAGTGTCTTCACAGGGGTTAGAAGCTGATAGAACCAAGATTGTGGCCATTGAGAAGCTAACTCACCCAACCAATGTCAAGGGGATTCGAAGCTTCTTGGGTCATGCAAGTTTCTACAGAAGGTTTATCAAGGATTTCTCCAAGATAACCAAGCCCTTATGCAATCTACTTGAGAAGGATGCACCCTTTGTATTTAGTGAAGAATGTGTGAAGGCGTTTGATCATCTCAAGCAAGACCTTATTTCGGCTCCTATCATGGTCGTACCTAATTGGGAAGTGCCTTTTGAGATCATGTGCGATGCGAGCGACTATGCCGTTAGGCCAAAGAAGAGACGGAGACTCAAGCCATAATTCATGAGTGTCATTCATCTCCATATGGTGGTCATTTCGGGGCTACCCGAACGACATTCAAGGTGCTACAAAGCGAGTTCTACTGGCCTAAGATCTTTCGGGATTTCTACACTTTCGTGAAGACTTGTGATAGGTGCCAAAGGCTTGGTAACATCTCTAGGCGACAAGACTTTTATCAACTCAGTGTTGGACACCCAAGAGGGGGGGTGATTTGGATGTCTTAGCTAATTAAGTCAATTTTATATTTTCTTATGTTAATCTTTTGTGATCCTTAAATTGATTGAGACATTTAATCAAATAAATCATGTGTAATGGTAAAGTGCAGAAATTAAGTGCAAAGACACAAGATTTTTACGTGGTTCGAAAATCCAATTATGTGTGGGGTATCGATATCATGGGACCATTCCCATCTTCTTTTGGCAAGACCTACATCTTGTTTGCAATGAACTATGTGTCAAAGTCGATAGAAGCCATAGCTACAAAGACTAATGATGCTAGGGTGGTACTCAAGTTTCTTCAGAAGAGCATATTCACTAGATTTGGTACCCCTAGAGCAAGCATTAGTGATGAAGGGTCACATTTCTGCAACAAGTTGTTCAATTCACTCCTTACCAAGTATGGAGCCAAGCACAAAATTTCCCTTCCTTACCATCCACAGTCAAATAGCCAAGTAGAAATCTCAAATAGGGAGGTGAAGCAAATTTTGGAGAAGACAGTATACATCAACAGAAAGAATTGGGACACAAAGTTAGATGACGCATTGTGGGCATATCGTACGACCTACAAAACTCCAATTGGAATCTTCCCGTTGAGCTTGAACAAAGAGCATTTTCGGCAGTGAAGAAGTTGAACTTTGACTTGAAGGCTTTGGGTACTCAAAGATTGCTCTAATTGAATGAAATGGAGGAATTCAGAAAAGAAGCCTATGAGAATTCAAAAATCTACAAGGAGAAAACTAAGTCATGGCATGACAAGATGATTTTGAAAAGAGACTTCCCACCGGGCCAACAAGTACTTCTCTGCAACTCCGGGTTGAAATTGTTTCCCGGGAAGCTTAAATCAAGATGGTCAGGCCCATTTCAAGTTTTCAACGTCTTTACTTATGGAGTGGTAGAGTTGCAATGCCACAAGGATGGAAGCAAATTTTGAGTCAATTGCCACAGAGTGAAGCACTATTATGGCCAAGACATCCGAAGCGAGGAAGTGTTTTCCTTCGAGAACCAAAGTGAAATAAGAAGAGAAAGTCTAGCTAAAGACTATAAACAAGCGCTTGTTGGGAGGTAACCCAACTGGTTTTGTTTATGCTTTTGTTTATTTTTAGTCATTGTAGTATAGAAGTTGAGTTTTTACCTTTCACTAATGACATATCTCTAAGTCATTCCCCAGGTACTCATTTAAATTTAGAAGTCCTCATCAACAATAAGAGAAGGAGAATCATTGTGGAAGCCTTTACCCAAGTGGTTTAGGGGAGTTTCATTATCCTTTATCTCTTTATCTTGCTTTGTAGTTGTTTTGCATTGAGGACAATGCTTAATTTAAGTTTGGGGGAGAGTTTGAATTCCATGTCTTAGTGAAAAAGTTTAGTGCATTTTTTTTTTTGTGAAAAAATTAAATTTTTGAGTTTTGATCAGGAATAAATCCATATTCCCTTATGAACTTTGATTTGATTTGATCTTGTATGGATGGTCTATGAAAAGATTAGCACTTGGTTTTGAACATGACCTTCGGAAAATTAGAAAGTACTCTTAAATTTGTGTGCTTGATCTGCTTTGCCATGTTTATTGGAATTTTTTGCTTTTGAGTATAAAATTATGATCATTAGTTCCACTTGCTATTTAAATTGAGATTTCGCAAGTTAAGCTTCATTGAATCTAACTTTTCAAACTGAACTCTAAAACTTGATCTCTTCTTGAGGCAAAATCCTAGGAACCACACCATGAGAGATATGCTTTAGGCCATTTTTGGACAGTTTGAGATATAAAACCCACCTAGCTGTGTATTATCCCTAGTTACCCTATTATGATCTTTATATACTGTTCTTTGTCACCTAAATTTATTAGCCTAGGCCTTTTATTGATATTCCCTTGTTTTTCACCCTTGCACCCTTAACTCTTTGAAGTAGATGAATTATAATGGGTTGGGTCGTTTTCATGTGAATTTATGTGTAAATGTGCTATGGAATGAGAATGTATGTGAAGGTGATGAGAAAATATTCAAAAATGGTTCAAAATATGTGAAAAACAAGAAAAAGAAAGATGAAGAAGAAAAATAATGAAAAGAAAAAGTACAGTTCTTCATCAATGAGTGAATTGAATAAGTTTGGGGGAATGTAAAGGGTGATGCAATGATTCATTTTGTAAGGCATGAGATGTTTAAAGGTGCTATGTATAAAGGATGTTTTGAGTGTATTGAGCTTCATTTTATCCATGTTATCAAACCCTTAACCTTAGCCTTACATTACAATCTAAAAAATTCCTATTGATCTTAATAGGTGTGAGTCCTACACTAGTGGAAAGAAGTGTGTGAAAAGCAAGCATATGAAGTTCATGTTTTGTTCTGTTGAGATTATATTCTTATCTTGCTTGCATTGGTCTGTATAATTTATGAGTGGTCATGTGAATGATTTCTTGTGCTTGTATGTCAATGAGGATAGAAGAGAATGCATTGCTCTGCAAATTGAAATTCAAGACAACAAGTTTAAACTTTCGAAGTTTTCCTTGAGTTGTGTTGTATGGAATGCATGCTATCTTTAAGGTCAAGAGAACCCATTTTTGCAAGTTAAATCTTTGTTCATTTTGGAATATGTGAGAAGTTTGTTTGTTCAATTTCATTTTTCTCTTTGCTCGGGACGATCAAAATCTAAGTTTGGGGGAATTTGATAAGTTGAGTTTTGGTTAGAGTTTTGCATGTCAATTTGTGAGATTTTTAGGTTCATTTAGTTAGTTTTTAGATGTTTTTACATGATTAATATACTTAGTTGTTTTAGATGCATTTAGGCTTTATTTTTGGTTTTTATAGGTTTTTATCATGAATAAATGACTTTTTGATACATTTCATTAGAGTTAATAGTTGGATTAATTGCATAAAATTTACATTGGTTTATACTTTGTTTTGTAAGTAAATAAATATCTTAAAAATGGGTTCAAACAAGGTTCAAATGGTGTTTAAAAGAAGTCAAGAACATATGCAAGAAGTGTGCAAAAAAGTGGAAAAATTGGCTTGGTCCACAAACAACCACCAAGAAAAGCAGAGACCGAGCTCCGCGGCACTCAGAATGTAGAATGGTTATTTTTTATCATTATCAAGGAGGAGAATTAGGTCTAGGGCGTGAAAAATGAGGCAAGAAACCAAGAGGAAAAAAAACTTTGGGATTGGAGACTCGAAGAAACCAAGGACAAGAAGAAGATCAATCCACTGTCAAAGGGGGATTCTAACCTTTGATTTCACTTTCTTGTATCTTGAAATGTTTTCCTCCATTAATTTTTTTTTTCATCTTGTATCCATGAACATGAATATGAACTAAATTCTTGATCTAGAGGTTTAAATGATTTATGTTTGGTTTTATGGGTTAATGCTTATTTATGTGTTATTGAATTAGTTTTTGAATTTATTTGCTAATTCATATGCTTAATGCCACCTTCAATTTGCTGGCCACTAGTTGAATGTAGTTAAATTTGATTTTTTACACTCGAGATAGGTGTTATCAAATTGGATTTGAGAATTTGTGACCTAGGTTAGTAGTATTGAGTCGAGAGACCTACAAAAACCTTTGAAATCAGATAACATGAATCACAAATCTTAAGGCATGCTTGATGTGTTGATTTACACTTGAGAGAAGGAATTAATAGGTTAAGTATAGATTTTCAAATTACACTCGAGAGAAGGGTTTGATTGGGATAAGATTCATGATTTATAAATTCATTATTTAAATCAATAACACAATCTTTTGAAACCCATAAAGTAAAATATAATAATTTCAATCCTCTAGAATTTTCATTCATTGATTTATATCCATTGTTAATTAATTAGTTTTAATTAGTTCAATTTATATTCCAGCACATTAAACCATTCATTTTGATCATCTAGATAAAATTAAAATCATAGTAGTTTTGGACAATTATATTAGTAAAATTATTTTTCCCTGAGGACGATAACTTGACTCACCTCGTTATATTTCAACTTGACAATCATATACTTGCGAAACAAATATTTACGAACAATAAGAAATTTAACCGATTAAACCAATGATAAAAGAAATAAGTACAAAACATGTGAGATGATATAACCATGCATAGTTGACAAGATAAATGCATGTTAAACATTGAACAAAATATGTATGATAAACACTTATGACTAAGTACTAGCATGATTATCAAACTAAAGTATATGCATGCATGATAGAAATAAACTATATGAATGATTTTAAAACAATGCAAATCACGTGTGGTTGGAACAAATAATTGTTACTCTACAACAATAAGATTCTAGTAAAATAATACAACCATGAAGCTCTTGAATCTTCTTGAAGTACTATTCTTTCCACATGCTTTGACATTTGCAGTTGAATCCATTAGATATATCTAGTTAGCACTGAAACAACTACGTTATAGAGATTAGATAACACAAGTATGTTGTTTGCAATCATCAAAACAAAACTAGGTGAGAGTAGTTACATCAACAGGTTAAAGATTAATTCAATCCACAAAATGACAGGCATGCTTAATTTCAATTTTAAATTATGATTCTTGGTGATCTTGGATGATGTATTCTATCAATAAGAACTTTATCAGATAATTATTCCAACATAAAGAGCGTCGAAAGCAAACTTCTTACAGTGGTCCTTTGAGCGTCGAAAGCAAACGTCAAAGTCAAAGTCAAAGTCCAAAGTGGATCAAAGCAATTGGACGAACAATATCACATCTATATAATGTAGTTGCTTAGATTCCATAGGGCTGTAGAATACTTTCTACTTGTGTCAACCACAAAGGAAATGCACACAGAAACACGTTTCTCACAAAGGAAACGTGTTTCCTTGTTGAAAACAGAGAACCGTTTTCAAGTTAAATTTGAACAGAAATGAGGTTTTGTGTATAGAACCAAAGTTCCTACTTTTTCAAAAATAGTTTTCTATAAATATGTTCCTTAGCTCATTATGAGCAACCTTTTGCAAAATCTTTGAAAGAAAGAAACTTGTGCTAAAATTAGTTATCCACATCTTTCAAATGAGTGTTTGAATTGTTTTGATTTTCCATATTTGAGAAGAAAAACTTTCAAGTTCTCCAAGTTATTCAAGTATTTCATCCAAACTTTTCAAGTTGATTTTTCAAGTCTACAACTTACTTTGAAGAAATCTCCCGTGCATTTAATCTTCACTTTTGAGAAGACATCTTTCAAGGGATTTCAAGTGATCAAGAAAAGGGTTTTTTATTGTGCACTTCATCTTCATCATTTCTCAATCAAAATCCAAGAGTTCCTTTCTTCATCACAGCTTGTGAATCATATTACATAATTGGGTTGTACATTTTGGAAGGTATTCATTCTTAATTGTACTTCATTTGAGAGTTGTTTGGTATACATCAATCTCTCCATCTTTGTAAACACATTTGTATTGGAATTAGCTGGTTAGCCAATTGGGAAAACTCCTAACCGGAGGTTGGTGTTTGTAACAGTCCGATTCACACTCATAAGTTGAATCAAAGTTAGGTAGGATCCACACTCGCAAGTTGGATCAAAGTTAGGTAGGATCTACACCCATAAGTCGAATCAAGTTGTAACGGTTTGATTCACACCCATAAGTTGAATCAAAGTTAGTGGATGTTTGGGAAATCTTGACCGGGGAGGTTAAGTAGTGGAGGTAGGCTTTGAAGAAGCTGAACTTCTCTAAATTGTTGTGTCCATTATTTACTTTCCTTGCACTTTGTTTAATTGTTTATGTTTGTCATTAAGTGTTTAGTAAAGTTTCACGAAAATCTGCTAAGTCCAATTCACCCCCTCTTGAACTATAATCTAGGCCAACACGAAGTGCTTCATCTCGGATCAAGCAGGTTTCTCAGAAGCTGAAGCGTCTCGCTTCGATTTCTGAAAAGTTAAGAATATTATATATTTTCAAAATATATGTGACGCCTCGCTAAAATATTAAGGCAAATTACCAAACATATACCTCATATCTTGAGGAAATTGGAGATTTTGAACTCGTAGAAACCCTAAATTGATGAATTAAAAACCCTAGAAAATCAAATTTGAACCTTAAAAATCAGGTCGGGTAGCCGAGGGAGAAAACGAGGCAAAAAACCTAAGGAATGCAGATGAGCGCACCCCACAGGGTGGGAAACACACTCCTCACTGAGGGAGTATGTTCCTTATTGGCCCAGATAATGTTTAAGAGAGGGGTGAATTGGACACTTGTAGGATTTTAAAAACCTTTCAAGTAACAAAAATATGCAGGCAATAAAAACAGAGATGGCAAGAAAAGTAAAACACCCAAGGATTTAGCACGGTTCGACTCCTAAAGCCTACCTCCGCCACTTGATCTCCCTGATCAACATTTCCTAATGTCACAACCCCTTCCAGAAGGCGACGTCATGACCAACACAGAATACCATACACACCGTGCCTAGACGTATATAATACTCTATTAGCCTCTTCCTTTAAGAAAATACACACAAAATTCACAAAAAATTTCGCCAAAACCTCTCCATAAATTTGAGGTTTCACATAAACCTGATAATCTCATCAAATCACAATTTTCCATACATGATCAAATCATTGACATCCACATAATACCATTCCATAATACTCAAATATTCATGATATCATAACCATTTTCTCCCAAGACTTCTATAAATTTCAAGTCTCAAAACATACACATCAAACACATGATATTAAGATCATAATCTCACTTATTTCTTCTAATATCATTTACATGTATCACTTCCATTTATGTACAACTCACTAACCATTATATACATAGTTTAGTGTTATATACATATACATATTCAAAATTAAAGGTCATATACCCATCTCTTTGTATACACATACTTACATTAGCAAACAAACAGGCTCAGATCACTTTTCTAGAGCCTTGCCTTTGCTTTTGTAATCAACAATTGTAATAAAAGGAAGTGAGATGAGTTACAACAAGCTCAGTGAGTAATTTAGTAATGACATTATATATGCATCCATAAGAAAATATGGCATTCAAACCTCATTATAAACCCGTTCTACAATACTCATGTAAATATTCATACATGATTCAAATACATTTTTGCGCCACTCTATACATATCATACAATACATAAATATCAAATCTTCACCCTCAGGTATGTAAGTGAGTTTGTTTCCCCATTACGCATTTATAAGGAGAACCCGACTTATCATACCATCATTTCGATCATTCCGAGGTCTCGTCTACAAACTTACCTCAATGGAATTGATCATATACTTTCCTTACATCAAGTAAGTCTAAGTATATTCGATATTCAAATCAAAGTTTTAATGCATTCAAGAAGTAACGCAAGCAACGCATTCATACGTGCTTCAATTCATAAAAACGGGGTTTATATACTACAATGCCATACATAAAACTAAAATAGAAATACTTACAAAGTTACAGGATTTTGACCAAGCCCATACTCAAAACATTTAGCCAATATTCCAACTTTTGACTGTTACAGCACAAGCACCTCACTTGTGTGCATCACTAATCTCATAATTCATCAATTCATTCCTCCAATCTCTGCAATTTAACATTGCCAACCATCTAAAATTACTTTCAAATCATAAAACACATCAAAACACATCAATTCAACACTCAAATGGATTCCCAAAACAATCACCCAACAAGGTCTGGAAATCCACTTCCAATCATGGAAAACCAGTAAATTTACCATCAATTTAACCACAAAACAACAAGGAACCACTTACCTATGGTTTTCTTTAATGATTCAACAATTATCCAGCTGAAACCCTCTTTTCTAACTTTCAATCTAACCATGGAAATCATATAATTTTCACATATGTTATACAAGTTGAAGAAAGGAACAAGAATCTGTAATTTTTAACTTAAAAACCATGAATTCTCACCTTGGATTTGGCTCACCAAACTCAAATCTCCTCTTCCCTTTCATTGTTCTAGTTTTCCCTAATTCAATCAGCTCAAAGTGAGCTAGAAAGGTTGAGACATCTGTCTAAAACACACGCAAACCGCCTCATCGGCCTATTAAAAAAAACTATTAGGCTCACAAAGGAATGCGAGCTTCTCGCTGCCTAGAAAATCAAAATTTCTAGAATCCCGTGAGGAGCAAGCTTCTCCTTTACCAGGAGCGCGCTTCTTGCCTCAGGAGTGCGCTTCTCCTTCTTAGGAGCGCACTTCTCAGAAAATCTAGAAAATACAATTCGCGGGTTTCACCACAGGAGCGCGCTTCTTCTTTAAGGGCGCGCTTCTCAAAGCTCTAGGTGAAATTTCACCAAGTATAGGGCATTTTGTGGTACAACTAACCTCCTAGTGTATGCCTGACAATACTATAAGTCAACGTACAAGTTTGACTCGTACATACGGGGTGTTACAATCTCCGCAACTTAAAGGATTTCATCCACAAAATTTAAATCAAGGAAAATACCTCAAGTGGCGAACAAATCAGAAAACTGCTCCCGCATTTGATCCTCTTACTCCCGAGTCTGCTCTTCATTATCATGGAATCTGCTTGTTTCTGAGTTTCTGAACTCGCTTGGCTACGATCAGAATTGGCTCCTTAGGATATGTAGTGCCCTCCCCAACTTGTAATTGTGTTACATCCAAAATATGTGACGGTTTTGGATACTGTGTCGAGTTTGAATGGTAATTTCTCAACATAGAAATATGAAATACATTATGGACACTAGCCAACTGTAATGGTAGAGCAAGTCGGTAAGCTAATGGACCTATCCTCTCAAGGATCTTAAACGGTCCAATAAATCGCGGTGCGAGCTTTCATCTAACTCCAAATCTCATTTGACCATTCATTGGAGAAACCTTCAAAAGAACTTGGTCTCCCACTGAAAATTCTAAAGGTCTATGCCTCTTGTCAAAATCACTCTTTTGACGATCTTGGGTTGTCTTTAATCTTTGTCTGATCTGTTTAATCTTTTCTATGTAATCCATAATAATTGCTGGCCCTAATTACTGTGAGTCTCTAACCTCAAACCAGCAAGTAGAAGATCTACAAGGTTGGCCATACAAAGCCTCAAAGGGTGTCATACCAATACTAGCCTGATAACTATTATTGTATGCAAGTTCAGACAAATGAAGATACACTCCCCACTTCCCACCAAACTCTAATATATAGGATTTGAGCATATCCTTCAGCATCTGTATCACTTTCTCAATCTGGCCATTTGTATGAGGATGAAATGTTGTACTAAGACAATGACAAGTCCCAAATCGAGTCTGCATCGAATGCCAAAACCTCAATGTAAATCTCGTATCTCTGTCTGATACAATGGATATGAGAACTCCATGTAATCTCACTATCTCTCGTATATACAATTTGCTCAGTCTATCAACAGAGTCTTTGATGTTTATCAGAAGAAAATGAGCAAACTTAGTCAGTCTGTCAACTATAACCCAGATGGTATCGTATCTACTTTAAGATCCGGGTAGTCCTGTAATAAAATCCATAGTAATATGCTCTCATTTCCATTGTGGAATAGATAATGGTTGCATCTGTCCTCTAGTTCTTTGATGTTCAGCTTTAACCAACTGACACACCCCCACATTTCTGAACATACTCAGCTATATCCTTCTTTATCCCATGCCACCAAACTATTTTTTTCATGTCATGATACATTTTGGTTGATCCTGGGTGAATAGTATACTAAGATCTATGTACTGTCTGGAGTAATTCAACCTTCAACTCATAGTTAACAAGGACCCATAATCTCCCCTGAAATCGTAATACGCCATTTGAATCTCATTGCCAATCAACACGTTCAGCTCTATCAGCCCATGAATTATACATATCATAATCAGGATCATACTGCTGCAGATCCTTAATCTTTTGGATATGAGTATCTGTCAGTTGTATATGCATCTGAGCACAAATATCAACATGCGGGGCGATAAAAAGTACACTCATCACTATAGCTCTCTCTAATAATTGCCACTCATGGGCCATCTGGCAAGCTACCACGCCAGTCTCTGTATGTTTCATACTCAGTGCATCAGCAACTACATTGGCCTGCCTAGGATGATACTTCAATGTGAAGACATAATCCTTCAGGAATTCCAACCATCTTCTTTGCCTCATATTCAACTCTTTCTGATCAAAAAAATATTTCAAACTTTTATGATTAAAAAATAACGTGAACCTTTCATCGTAGAGATAATGCCTCCACAATGTCAATGCAAAGATAGCTGCAGCTAGTTCTAAATCATGCACAAGGTAATTCTTCTCATGCACCTTCAACTGTTTAGATGCATAAGCTATCACTCTACCTTCTTGCATCAATACGCAACCCAAATCGGAATGTGATGCATCTATATAGATCACCAACTCCTTCCCAGGTTCTAGAAGTACTAACCCTGGTGTAGTAGTCAACTTTCTTTTCAACTCTGTGAATACCTCTTCACAAGCTATAGTCCACACAAATGGTACGTTCTTCTGAGTCAGCCTAGTAAATGGTACAACTAACTTAGAAAAGCCTTCCACAAACTTTCTATAATAGCCTGATAAACCCAGAAAACTTTAAATTTTTGTGACTGTGGTCGGCCTTGGCCAATTTATAATTGCATCCACATTGGCAGAATCAACAGATATCTCATCTACACTCACTAAATGGCCCAGAAATTTCACTTCATTTATCCAAAACTCACACTTACTGAGCCTGACATACAACCTATGCTCTTTCAGTGTCTGCAATGCAATCCTGAGGTGTTGTTCATGCTCCTCTTGAGTTTTGGAATAAATCAGGATGTTGTCAATAAAAACTACAATAATCTGATCCAGATATGGCTTAAATACCCTCTGCATCAAGTCTATAAAAATGTTAGGTGCATTGGTTAAACCAAATGGCATCACAAGGAATTCATAATGTCCATATCTTGTCCTGAATGTAGTTTTTGGTACATCCTCTTCTCGAATCCTCAACTGATGGTACCTAGATCATAGATCAATCTTAGAAAAGAATTTGGCCCATTTAGTTGATCAAATAAATCCTCAACACGTCGTAGAGGATACTTATTCTTTACAGTCACCTTATTCAATTGATAGTAATCTATACACAGACGTAGACTACCATCTTTCTTCTTTACAAACAACACAGGTGCTCCCCATGGTGATGTACTGGGTGTAATAAACCTTTTCTCTATCAACTCATCAAGCTGCACCTTGAGATTTTGCAACTCTTTTGGCACCATTCTATATGGAGGAACAAAAATAGGCCTCGTACTAGGTATTAGTTCTATAATAAAGTTTATATCCCGTTTAGGTGGTAAACTCGGTAAAATATCAAGAAATACATTTGGATATTCACATACTATGGGGATCTCAAACAACTGAATACCCTAATCCTTCTCTCCCTCTAGCTTTATACTAGCCAAAATTTCCATTTCTTCATCTGTAACCAATCCACCTCAAGTAAGTGGTTTAGATGTAACTGTACCTCTGTACACAAATGATGGTTGTCCAAGTATCTAAAATACCACCCTTTTGGAAACACAATCCACTAGGGCATGATATGCAGCTAACCAATCCATACCTAGGATTGCATCAAATTCCAGGAATTCTAATATCTTGAGATTAACAGTCATCTCATGTCCCTCATATCTAACTATACAGTTCTGACAGACCATGTTAGGGTAGATTCTTTCCCCTGCTGTAGTACTCAAAATCAATGGCGTACTAGCTCTAACATCAAGTAAAACATACATCAATGTATCACAAATACTGATCATACCTTCTATCAATGTCTTACTGGCATCTGGATCTGGCTCTGTCACTACTTTAGCTTCTTCCCGTGTACCAGAAGGTGTCACACTAGAAGGCGCCATCAGAGTCTTTGGTACTGGCTGAAACGGACATTGCTTAACTCTATAGCCCTGGATGCCACATCTGAAACATGTAATCGGTGGTCAGGAAGTAGAAGAAGCAATCTAGGACTCAGAACAAACCAATGGAATCCAACTCCCACAAGATCCCACGGCGGCTTCACTGAAGAACTCTGACTTGGAGGTCTCCCTACCGTCTGCAATCCTTTGCCTGCTGGTGAAGATACATATGGCACTCCTAGGACTGGTGTCATCCGTGTCATCTGAGGCCCACCACCGGCTGTTTTGACCATCCTGGCCTTCTTCATCTCAGCCCCAAACTTCTTTCCCCATTTACTCATTTTCTTCTCAGGAAACAAAAAATACTACTCTGCATATGCTGGCTATGGAGGTGGTACTGGCAGCGCTGTCGGTGTTATAAATCGGAATGTTGCTACTTCCACAGTCTCAAAATCCCTCGTCTATTGTAATGCCTGCTCATACGTCTGCACCCCAGATAATGCCAAACCCTGTTTGATAGGATATCTAAACCCATCACGGAGCTGCCTCATCCTACACACATCAGTCTATACCAACTTAGGTGCATAAAAAGATAGTTTGCTAAACTCGTACTCATACTAACGCACGATCATGTTTCCCTATTTCAGATTCATGAAAGCCATTTTCTTCTTATCACACTCTGCTTTAGGATAGAAGGAGTCATAAAACACTTTTCTGAACATGGTGATATGGTAAATTTAGATTCGCAAGTGTACGAATATCAAGTTATAATACCGAGATGAGTCGGGCTATCGTCCTCAGGAAAAAGTAATTTTACTAATATAAATGCCATAAACTATGATGATTTTAATTTTATCTAGGTGATCAAGATGGATGGTTTAATGTGCTAGAATATAAATTGAACAATTTATAATTAGTGCAAAATTAATTGGAAATGGGTATAAATCAATGAATGAAAACTCTAGAGGATTGAAATCATTATGTTTTATTTTATGGGTTTCAAAAGATTGTGTTATTGATTTAAATAATGAATTTATAAATCATGAGTCCTATCCCAATCAAACCCCTCTCTCGAGTGTATTTTGAAAATCTATACTTAACCTATTAATTCCCTCTCTCGAGTGTTAACCAACAAATCAAGCATGCCTTAAGATTTGTGATTCATATTATCCGATTTTAAAGGTTTTCGTAGGTCTCTCGACTCAATACTACTAACCTAGGTCACAAATTCCCAGATCCGATTTGATAACACCTCTCTTGAGTGTAAGAAATCAGATTTAACTACATTCAACTAGTAGCCAGCAAATTGAAGGCATTAAGCATATGAATTTGCAAATAAATTCAGAAACTAATTCAATAACACAGAAATAAACATTAACCCATAAAATCAAACATAATTCATTCAAACCTCTAGATCAAGAATTTAGCTCATATTCATGTTCATGGAAACAAGATGAAAAAGAAATAAAACAATGGAGGAAACATTTCAAGATACAAGAAATTGAAATTAAAGGTTAGAATCCCCCTTTCGACCGTGGATTAATCTTCTTCTTCTCCTTGGTTCTTTCAAGCCTCCAATCCCAAAGTTCTTTCTCCTCTTGCTTTCTTGCCTCCTTTTTCACACCCTTAACCTCATTCTTCTCCTTCATAATGATCCATTAAACCCTAAACACAAATTCTACACTTAAGTGGGTCAAAAGACCAAAATGGGCATGAAAACTCGCATAAAAACGCAATCCCGCAACTCTGGGAACACCAGCGTCGCGACGCCCACACACTGTCGACCATCACCATCTCTTCTGCATCTGGGCGTCGCGGCGCCCAGTCTTAGGTTGGGTGGTGGTGATTTGTGGACTTAGCCGATTTTTTAACTTTTTTGCACACTTCTTGTGGATGTTTTGCACATGATCTTGACTTCTTTTACACACCATCAAAGTATTAACTAAAATGAAATGTACTCAAAACATGTAACTTATATGATATTAACATATATCACAAAGCCATTTATTCATGATAAAAACCTATAAAAACCTAAGATAAAACCTAAATGCATCTAAAACAACTAAGTATACCAATCATGTAAAAACACCTAAAAACTAACTAAATGAACCTAAAAATCTAACAAATTAACATGCAAACTAACTACTAAAAACTCAACTTATCAAATTTCCCCAAACTTAGACTTTGATCGTCCCAAGCAAAGAGAAAAATGATATTAAACTAACAAACTTTTCACATACTCCAGAACAAACAGAGAGTTAATTTGCAAATATAGGTTCTCATGATCTTAAAGACAGGACACATTCCATACAACACAACTCAAGGAAAACATCGAAAGTTTAAACTTGTTGTCTAGAATTTCAATCTGCAAAGCAATGCATTCTCTTTTATCCTTATTGACAAACAAGCACAAGAAATCATTTACATGACCACTCATAAATTATGCAGACCAATGCAAGCAAGATAAAAATATAATCTCAACAAAACAAAACATGAACTTCGTATGCTTGCTTTTCACGCTTCTCTCCACTAATGTAGGACTCACACCAATTAAGATCAAGAGGACTTTGTTAGCTTGTAATGTAAGGCTAAGGTTAAGGGTTTGATAACATGGATAAAATGAAGCTCAATACACCCAAAATATCTTTTATACGTAGCACCTTTGAACATCCTTACAAAATGAATCATCACATCACCCTTTACATTCCCCCAAACTTATTCAATTCACTCATTGATGAAGAACTGTACTTTTTCTTTTCATTCTTTTTCTTCTTCATCTTTCTTTTTCTTCTTTTTCACATATTTTGAATCATTTTGAATCTTTTCTCATCACCTTCACATGCATTCTCATTCCATAGCACACTTACACATAAATTTCCATGAAAACTACCCAACCTATTATAATTCATTTACTTCAAAGAGTTAAGGGTGCAAGGGTGAAAAATAGGGGAATATCAATCAAAGGCCTTGGCTAATCAATTTAGGTGACAAAGAACAGTATATAAAGCGCAAAATAAGGTAACTAGGGGTAATACACAGCTAGGTGGGTTTTATATCTCAAACTGTCCAAAAGTGGTCTAAATCATATCTCTCATGGTGTGATTCCTAGGATTTCGCCTTAAGAAGAGATCAAGCAAGTTCTAGAGTTCAGTTTGAAAAGTGAGATTCAATGAAGCTTAATCTTGCAAAATCTTAATTTAAATAGCAAGTGGAACTCATGATCATAATTTTATACTCAGAAGTCAACAAAAATTTCCAATAAACATGGAAAAGCAGATCAAGCACACAGACTTAAGAGTATTTTCTAATTTTCCAAAGGTCATGTTCAAAACCAAGTGCTAATCTTTTCATAGATTATCCATACAAGATCCAATCAAATCAAAGTTCATAAGGGAATATGGATTATTCATGATCAAAACTCAAAAATTTAAATTTTCATAAAAAAATGCAATCAACTTTTTACTAAGACATAGAATTCATACTCTCCCCCAAACTTAAATTGAGCATTGTCCTCAATGCAAAACAACTAAAAAGCAAGATAAAGAGATAAAGGATAACAAAACTCCCCTAAACCACATGGGTAGAGGCTTCCACAAGTTTTTTCTTTCTCTTGTTGTTAATGAGGACTTCCAAACTTGAATGAGTACCTGGAGAATGACATAAAGAGATGTCATTAGTGAAAAGTAAAAACTCAACTTCTATACTACAATGACTAAAATTAAACAAAAGCATAAACAAAACTGGTTGGGTTGCCTCCCAACAAGTGCTTGTTTATAGTCATTAGCTAGACTTTCTCTTCTTATTTCACTTTGGTTCTCGAAGGAATAACACTTCCTTGCTTCGGATGTATTGGCCATAATGGTGCTTCACTCTTTGGCAATTGACCCAAAATTTGCTTCCATTCTTGCGGCATTGCAACTCCACCACCCCATAAGGAAAGACGTTGACAACTCCACCACTTCAACTGGGAGTTGTAGAGAAGTACTTGTTGGCCCGGTAGGAAGTCTCTCTTCAAAATCATCTTATCATGCCATGACTTGGTCTTCTCTTTGTATATCTTTGCATTCTCATAATCTTCATTTCTAAATTCCTCCATTTCATTCAATTAGAGTAATCTTCGAGTACCCGAAGCTTTTAAGTCAAAGTTCAACTTCTTCATTGCCAAAAATGCTATGTTCAAGCTCAACAGGAAGATGGCATAGCTTTCTAAATACCAAACGGTAGGGGAACATCCCAATTGGAGCTTTGTAGACTGTACTATATGCCCTGCAATGCATCATCTAACTTTGGGTCCCAATTCTTCCTATTGATGTTTACTGTCTTCTCCAAAATTTGCTTCACCTCCCTATTTGAGATTTATGTATGGCCATTTGACTGTGGATGGTAGGGAAGGGCAATTTTGTGCTTGACTCCATACTTGGTAAGGAGTAAATTGAACAATTTGTTGCAGATCATCACTAATGATTGCTCTAGGGGTACCAAATCTAGTGAATATGTTCTTCTGAAGAAACTTGAGTACCACCCTAGCATCATTAGTCTTTGTAGTTATGGCTTCTATCCACTTTGACACGTGGTCCACTACTAACAAGATGTAGGTCTTGCCAAAAGAAGATCGGAATGGTCCCATGAAATT
Source organism: Paratinospora sagittata (assembly GCA_035771175.1). Classification (NCBI taxonomy): domain Eukaryota; kingdom Viridiplantae; phylum Streptophyta; class Magnoliopsida; order Ranunculales; family Menispermaceae; genus Paratinospora; species Paratinospora sagittata. Next base: position 14,091,790 of record CM069612.1, read on the forward strand.
GATACCCCACACAGCAAACAACTCGACCTCCATGATAGGAGTCATGGGAAGTTCTTGTCTCCTAGAAATGTTACCAAGTCTTTGGCACCTATCACAACTCTTCACGAAAGTGTAGCAATCCCGAAAGATAGTAGGCCAGTAGAATCTGCTTTGTAGCACCTTGAATGTCGTTCGTGTATCCTCGAAATGACCACCATATGAAGATGAATGACACTCATGAATTATGGCTTGAGTCTCTGTCTCTGGAATGCATCTCCTTACAACTTGATCATTGCATTGCTTGAATAATAAGGGATCATCCCACATGTAGAATTTCACGTCATGCATGAATTTTTTCTTAGCATAAGACAAATCTGGAGGTAACACTCCACTAACTTTGTAATTGAAAAAAATTGCAAACCATGGAAGATTGGCCTTCACTCCACAGAGTTGTTTGTCCAGGAAGAGTTCATGAATTGGACATTCATCTTCTTTTTCTTCATGATCCAGCCTTGATAAGTGATTTGCAACCACATTTTCACTCCCCTTCTTATCCTTGATCTCAAGATCAAACTCTTGGAGTAATAGTATCCATCTAATCAGTCTGGGCTTGACATATTTCTTGGCAAACTAGTACCATATAGCCGCATGGTCAGTATAAACAATCAACTTCAATCTAACTATGTAGGACCAGAACTTGTCATAAGTAACACAATTGCAAGTAGTTCCTTTTCCGTTGTTGTGTAGTTTTGTTGGGCATCATCAAGAGTGCAGCTTGCATAGTAGATTGCCCGAAACAACTTATCTCTTCTTTGGCCTAGCACTGCCCCAACGACATAGTCGCTCGCACCGCACATGATCTCAAATGACTCTTCCCAATTAGGTACGACCATGATAGGAGCCAAAATAAGGGCTTGTTTGAGATGATCAAACGCCTTCATTATTGAACCAATTATCCTCATGTCCCTTACGAGAATATGTCCCTATTGTGAAATATTTTGATGATTACAAAATTACATTCTATTCATGATATTACTGCACATATGGCATATCTAACCTTACTTGAAGGTATCAAAGATTTAATGATGCATGGAAAACGTATTAAAAGATCTTCTTGAAAACCATGATCATTTGAAGATGTTTATTTGTATGATTAGATTATGATAGGTTGTAGGACTTTCTATGTCATGTGATTCAGCAATATGCATGCCTGCATGTTTTAATCGATCGATTGCATGTTCGATTTAATCCAGTTATATTATGTTTTATCGAGCTTTAATTGAGAAATTAAAAATAGTTTTTATAAAAGTCTTTCAGGACACTAATGTTTTAGCAATGCCCTCCTGGACTTGATGAGTCAAGACACTGATAAAATGTTAGGACGCTCAAGGTTAAATTGAACTGATTAATACGGACGCGTACTTGTTAGTAGTGACATTTCTTTTATCAACCTTTGAGAATGCCAGGACACTGACTTAGTTTCAGTTCGCTGAAAGATCTTTTTGTCTTTAGGTGATTTCTATATGTAAGGACGCTGATAAGTTATAAGTTGAATAAATTATCAGAACGCTACTTGTGTAAGAGTGTCCTCATCTTTAGAATCAATTTAAATAACTTTCAGGACGCTTACCGTCCGTCACCACACTTAACATTGTTTTAAAATTGTTTTTAATAGTTTCGGACGCTTACTCTTGAGTAGCGGCCTCGTGTGTCAAATGTTTTAAACAAAGCAGGATGCTTATTGCTAAATAACGCCCTCATGATTTAAGTCGTTCAATTGTCAAAGTAAGTCAGGATGCTTACTATTTAGTAGTGCCCTCACTTCATTGTTCAGTAGGATGCTGATGTTTTATGAGCGCCCTCAAAGGAACAAAACGACAGAAAAGATATTTTGGTTGTTCTGACATTACTGCCATTTCTGTTAACTTTTTCAAAAATGTACAAATACTTTTCAGAATCGTACAACAACTTTTCAGAACTTTTTAAACGTTCTAAAACTTTGTCAGAACATTCCTCTTTCATTAAAGGATCAGATGATTCAGGTGCTATTGACGTAATATGCATTAAGCTGAATTGATCCATTTCAAAAAAAAATGTTAATGTTATATTTGAAATAACTTAGTGTGCCAAAATCAAGTCCATTGCGCCTTTGTTATTCCTATATATACGTGCTACCTTAGAGTAGAAAAACCACTGATGAAATACGAAATTGATATTCATTCAAAACGTATTAACAGTTTTCGTTTGCGCCAAAACACTTTTTGAAAGTTAGCCTTCTTTCACTTGTGCTTGATCTTACGATCTTTTGAAAGAAAAACTTCAAGTCTTCTGGGTTGATTGATCTTCATCTTCATTATTTCGAAAACCCATTAAAGAAGACAAAAGCTCTTTGAACCTATTTTCAGCATAAACTTCATCACACATATTTTGCTGAATCTGTGATTACAGAAAGTTCAATCCAACGCTTTGTAAGTATCGTTTTGATTCTGAGTAAAGGGAATCATATCTCATTTTGAATTCAGTTTGTAGTGACTGATAAGTCATCGAGTTAGTGCAAGTGTTGCTCAAAGTTGTAAACGGTCTTCTCACGCTCGTAAGTTGAGAATAGGTTCTCTCTCACCTATAAGTAGAGAAACAGTCTTCTCACACCCGTAAGCTGAGAAACGATAGTTCTCACACTCGTAAGTTGAGAAAGTGTTCCAGTTTGATCTTCACCTGTAAGAAGGTCCTTAGTGGAGTTTGAACAAATCCTAACTGAGGAGGTTAGGTAGTGGATGTAGGGGCGGCCGAACCACTATAAATCTTGTTTCCATTGTCCCATTTACATTTATTGTATTTAATTGCTATACATTGTTTAATCTGCTTTCATTATTCCGCACAATTTTAAAAAAGGTTAAAATTTACTAAGTGTCCAATTCACCCCCCTCTTGGACATATCTGGGCCAACATTCACACATTCTTCACTAAATACAAAGGGTGCATCCTTCTCAAGTAGGTTGCATAATGGCTTGGTTATCTTGGAGAAGTCCTTGGTAAACCTTTTGTAGAAGCCCGCATAACCCAAAAACTTCAAATCCCCTTGACATTAGTTGGGTGAGTCAGCTTCTCAATGGCCACAATCTTCGCTCTATCAACTTCTAACCCCAGTGAAGACACTCTATGGCCAAGTACAATCCCCTGTTGGACCATAAAATGGCATTTCTCCCAATTAATACCAAATTTTTATCTTCACATCTTTTCAACACTAAGGCCAACCATAAACACCTCTATAATATCATCCACCATGTCAGCAAAAATTGCCATCATACACCTTTGAAAGGTTCTTGGAGCATTACACAAACCAAACGGCATACGTCTGTACGCAAATGTACCATAGGGACAAGTGAAGGTTTTCTTTTCTTGATCTTCTGAAGCTATGACTATATGATTGTAGCCTGAATACCCATCAAGAAAATAGTAGTACTGAAACCCTGCAAGTCTGTCTAACATCTGATCAATGAAAGGAAGGGGAAAATGATCCTTCCTTGTAGCCTTGTTCAACTTTCTATAGTCAATACAGACTTTCCACCCAGTTATTGTTATTGTAGAGATTAGCTCATTATTCTAATTCTTGATCACAGTGATGCCACCCTTCTTTGGTACAACCTGAACTAGGCTCATCCATGAGCTGTCAGAGATGGCATAGATGATTCCTGCCTTGAGCCATTTGAGGATTTCTGCCTTCACAACTTCCTTCATGGTTGGGTTCAGTCTTTTTTGGTGCTCCACTGTAGGCTTGTACAACTCTTCCATCATAATCTTGTGCATCCAGATGGTAGGACTGATACCCTTGATAGATGCAATGGGCCATCCAATGGCAGACTTGTGTTCTCTCAAGATTCTCAACAAGTTTTCTTCTTGCATCTTGGATAGGGATGATGAGATGATTACTGGAAGTATAGACTCGATCCCCAAAAATGCATACCTCAGATAATTTGGCAATGGCTTCAATTCTGGTGCTGGAACACTCAACTCTTTTGAAGAAGCTACATCTTCAATGTTCTCAATCTTCACTTGGGAATATTCTTCAATGGATGCCTCAAGAGAATTCAGATAGTGCTTGTCCTCATAATTTGTCCCCACATTCTCAGAGATTGAATGGACAAGGCACCTTTCTAAGGGATCCACAGGACTCAACTCATTTCTATCTCATGGATGCAACTTCCCACAATGTCAACTCCATGACAAGAATTCTTCTCTTCAGGGAACTTCAAGGTCTTGTAGATGTTAAACATGACTCCCTCATCGTTGACCCTCAGTGTGAGCTCTCCTTTGTGGACATCGATCAAGGCACGACCCGTGGCAAGGAATGGTCCCCCCAAGATAATAGGTATCTCGTCGTCCTCTTCCATGTCTAGCACCACGAAGTCTATAGGAAAAATGAACTTATCCACCTTGACTAGCACATCTTCTATGATCCCTCTTGGATATGTAATCAATCTATCTACCAGTTGAATGGATATAGTGGTTGGCTTCACCTCTCCAAGTCCAAGCTTCTTGATAACGGACAAGGCCATTAAATTAATGCTAGCGCCCAAATCACATAATACTTTATCAAATAAAGAAGTACCAATAACACAAGGGATAGTAAAACTCCCTGGATCTTTGAGCTTCTGGGGCAACTTCTTCTACAGAATGGCACTTCACTCCTCAGTGAGTTTGACAGTTTCAAACTCCTCCAACTTCCTCTTCTTAGACATCACATCCTTCATGAACTTGGCATAGTTGGGCATTTGCTCCAAAACATCTACAAAAGAAATGTTGTTGTGAATCTTCTTAAAAATATCCAAAAATTTTGCAAAATGTACATCAAGTTTTTTCTTTGCAAAATGTTGAGGATACGGAATGGGGTTCTTAAGAATAGGCGAATTGTCTGAAAATGTGATACGACCCAGTACATAATCATCTTTCTTCGCCTCTTTTTCCTTCTCATTGGCAACTCCTTTGCCTTTTTGTAGACTTTCCTCTTCCACTTCTTCTTGAACATCTTCTTGACCATGTGAGGATGATGAAGGATTGGATGATGAAAAAGTGGTAGGCTTTACACTGCTTGGTAAAGGATCACTTTCTACTTCTTTTCCAATTCTCAATTTGATGGCCTTGCACTGCTCTCTCGTATTGATCTCTATATTGCTTGGAAAGGTGTTGTTGCTTTGTTGTGCACTCATTTGTGTAGCCACTTGCCCAATTTGAGTCTCCAAGTTCTTAATAGAGGCACCCAAGTTGCTCACCTGAGTTATCGCTTGACTCGTGAAACTCATTTGATTAGCCATGTGAGCCACCAATTCATCCAACTTTGTTTCATTCTTGATGAACCTCTTGCTAGAATCATTAAGAAAATTGGTCATTACTTCTTTTAGACTAGATTTCTTCTCTTGGACTTGATTATGAAACCCCGGTGGTTGCAACACATTTCTATTATTAGAGTAGGAAAAATTTTCATGATTCCTAACCCCTTGATGGTACTGATTTGGCACTTGAGGCCACTTTGGTTCCTTTTGTAGTTGTCTTGGTTGCCTCTATAGTTGTACAATTTGTTGTTCACAAATTGTACTTACTCTTCTTTACCACCAAAACCTTGAGGATATGAACTTGCTGCTGCAATGGACGTTATGGAAGATGAAGGTGAAGGATTGCCTTGGAGAGAGACAGACAAAGTTGTCATTTGGTGTTGCATTGAAGACATTTGAGCTAATAAAGTTGTCAGTTGGTCTACTTCATGCAATTCGGCCACTCTTTTTGTTGGAGCCCTCTCATTTGAGTGTTTGTAGGAGTTGGAAGCCATTTCTTCTATTAACATGAGAGCCTTATTTGTTGTCTTCCCCATGAGAGTACCACCAGTCGTAGCATCAACTAATGACCTTGTAGATATAGTCATGGCATTGTAAAAGATTTGAATCTGCAACTACTCTTGGTACCCATGTTGAGGACATCTTCTCAATAAGTCTTTAAATCTTTCTCAAGTCTCATATAAGGATTTAGACTCCAATTGTCTGAATTGACTGATCTCTGCTCTCAGTTGTGATATCTTTGCAAGTGTAAAGAATTTCTAAAGGAACTTTTGGAACACCTCCTCCCATGTAGTAATGTTCCCTAGTAGTAGAGATTGGAGCCATGATCTTGTTTTGTCCCTTAATGAAAATGGGAACAATCTCAGTTTTATTTGCTCTTCTGGGACCCTGTTTATTTTCACTGTGTCACACATCTCTAAGAAAGTGTTGATGTGGACCGTTGGATCTTCTTGAGGTACTCCACCAAACTGGTGTTGTTGTACCATTGTGATCAAGGAAGGCTTCAACTCAAAGTTGTTACCATTGATTGGCAGCCTTGCGATCCTAGAGTAGTTATTGTTAACCAGGGGCTTGAAGTAATCCCTCAAAGGCAACTGATTGTTCCCTTCAGCCATTTCTTCTTCTTGTGCTCTTTTATCTCTTCTTAATCTCCCAAAAGTTCTCTCAATCTCAAGATCAAGAGGTACAATTTCAGCACTTCTCACTCTTTGCATGAACCAGTGAAACCTAACACGAAAAAGAGGAAAACAAACTCAGAAAAATAACAACCAAACAAAAATACTTAAATTAAGATCAAAATCAATTTGCAATGGCATTAATAACAGTAAAATTGACACTATTCCCCAGCAAATGCGCCAAAAACATGATACGGTAAATTTAGATTCACAACTGTACGAATATCAATTTATAATACTGAGATGAGTCGGGTTATCGTCTTAAGGGAAAAATAATTTTACTAATATAAATGCCCAAAAATACTATGATTTTAATTTTATCTAGGTGATCAAAATGGATGGTTTAATGTGTTGGAATATAAATTGAATAATAACGAATTAGTGCAAAATTAAGTGAAAATGGATATAAATCAATGAATGAAAACTCTAGAGGATTGAAATCATTATGCTTTATTTTATGGGTTTCAAAAGATTGTGTTATTGATTTAATTATTGAATTTATAAATCATGAATTCTATCCCAATCAAACCCCTCTCTCGAGTGTAATTTGAAAATCTATACTTAACCTATTAATTCCCTCTCTCGAGTGTTAACCAACAAATCAAGCATGCCTTAAGATTTGTGATTCATATTATCCAATTTCAAAGGTTTTCGTAGGTCTCTCGACTCAATACTACTAACCTAGGTCACAAATTCCCAGATCCAATTTGATAACACCTCTCTCAAGTGTAAGAAATCAAATCTAACTACATTCAACTAGTGGGCAACAAATTGAAGGCATTAAGCATATGAATGTCCAAATAAATTCAGAAACTAATTTAATAACACAGATATAAACGCTAACCCATAAAATCAAACGTAATTCATTCAAACCTCTAGATCAAGAATTTAGCTCATATTCATGTTCATGGAAACAAGAGGAAAAAGAAATAAAACAATGGAGGAAAACATTTCAAGATACAAGAAATTGAAATCAAAGGTTAGAATCCCCCTTTTGACCGTGGACTAATCTTGTTCTTCTCCTTGGTTCCTTCAAGCCTCCAATCCCAAAGTTCTTTCTCCTCTTGATTTCTTGCCTCCTTTTCCATACCCTTAACCTCATTCTTCTCCTTCATAATGATCCATTAAACCCTAAACACCAATTCTACACTTAAGTGGGTCAAAAGACCAAAATGGGCATGAAAACTCGCATAAAAAAAAAAAAGCAATCCCGCAACTTTTCAAACATCGACGCCGCGGCGCCCACACACTGTCCACCACTACCATCTCTTCTGCATCTGGGCACCGCAACGCCCAATCTCGAGTTGGGTGGTGGTGATCTGTGGACTAAGCTGATTTTTCCACTTTTTTGCACATGATCTTGACTTCTTTTACACACCATTTGAACCTTGTTTCAACCCACTTTTAAGTTCTTTATTTACCTACAAAATAAAGCATAAACAAATGTAAATTTTATGTAATTAATCAAAGTATTAACTAAAATGAAATGTACTCAAAACATGTGACTTATATGATATTAACATGTATCACAAAGTCATTTATTCATGACAAAAACCTAAGATACAACCTAAATGCATCTAAAACAACTAAGTATACTAATCATGTAAAAACACCTAAAAACTAACTAAATGAACCTAAAAATCTAACATATTAACATGCAAACTAACTACTAAAAACTCAGCTTATCACTTGGCCCAAGTGTTAATCTCATTATGTGCTCTCTTCATGGATTTTCACCATTTTATAGCATCATCAGCAAACTTAAACTTGGCCAATCTCACTTTGTCCTTATTCAGAAATTGCATATCATCAAAGATGGTTTCCATTTTCAAAAACCAATTTTCAGCCATATCCAATTCCAAACACCCCACAAACATAGGTGGATCTCACCTCTTGAAGGCCTTCGTCACCTCTTCATATATTTTCCTTTCTTCGATGTCCCCTCTGACATCAAACGTTTGGGCTTCAACCTCAGCCACATGCTCTGTTGTAGGAGTGCCCACACTGTTAGCTCCAACCTCTGGAACTACTGGTGTTTCAGACCTTTGCCTATCATCCTGCAGTATCTACAATTGAAATGAAATCATTCCACCATGAAAATACCTCATTTAAGCTAGATTTCAACACCAAAGTACTCACATAAGCACATGGAAATATATATCAATTTATTAAAAATATAGAACATTCCTCAGATTATTCTGTCCACATCGACACGTGTAAAATCAATCATGCTACCATTCTACTACCTTCAACAGGTGTTCTATTGAGGTTTTACATGTTCGCGGAGGCATCCAAAGTTAATTTTACTCACAAAAACCATATATTTAGTTACTAAAAATATCAAATCATATCCAAAAATTATGATCTTAACATCAAAATGTCCGGAATTGATAGATCTATCCTTCTACAGTCTCAAACTGGAGTTTCATCGGGTTTTAATAGAGTTCAAAAGGTCTCCAATATCATATCTAATTTCCAACAGCCATAAAAATTCCAAATGAACAAATAAATAAAATCTAACCACATATTTGGGGCTTCTACAGTCTAGAAAGTGTTTTTCAACCTTTCGAATAAATTTTCATTCAAGTCGGGTCAAAACCCCAATTTCAAAAACACCGCAAAACGGCCCCCACAACAAAAATTACTCCGAGAAAATCGTTACATCTAGCTTAGATATCAATTTCACGAAGAAATGGAGTGAAAAACAGTTACCTTGGGTCCTGATTCGGCAAAGATCCGACGTTCTCTCATTTCTCCTTTCTTCGTTCTTCCTTTCTTCTTTCTCTTTTCTCTTTTTTTTTTCCTTCAAAAACGTTTGAGAGAGTTGGAGAGATAAGTGAGAGATATTTTTTATTTGTTTATTTTATTTTTTAGATCCCATGCTTCCTCATGCAAGTTAACAAAAACAACTCCCCCCATCTTAATAGTTAATTCATTAAATCAATAAATCATCAATTCATTTCACAAACTATAAGTAATAATCAACTTCCACATCTTATTATTTAATTCATTAAATCATACTATTCATTAATTCATTAAATCATACTACAATCCACATATTTAATTAACCAACCCCATTTACCTATAATTTCATTTATTTGCACATACCCCTTAAATATAGCATGTATTTTCATACACGCGTATCTTTGGCTCCTACATATAAAATACACGTATTATATGTCTCAATATATGTATTTAATTAAAACTACGGGGTGTTACAATCTCCCCAACTTAAGGAATTTCGTCCTCAAAATTTAACAAATAAGGAGAAATGTACCTCAAGTGGTAAAGAGATCATGAAATGTCTCCCTCATCTGGTTCTCGTGTTCCCAGGTCTGCTCCTCATTATCATGAAATTGTCATTTGACTCTGACTAAAGAAATTTCTTTATTTCTCAACTTTTGTGCCTTCCTGTCCAGAATCTGAATGGGCTTCTCTTCATATGTAGCATCCTCCCCAACTTGCAACTATGTTACATTTAGAATATGTGTCGGGTCTAGATACTTAGTCAGGTCTGTGTGATACTTCCTCAGCATAGAAACATGAAATACATTATGAATACTGACTAAATGAGGAGGCAGAGAAATCCTGTACGCTAACAGACCAATCCTCTCTAAGACCTTAAACGGTCCAATGAAACGAGGAGATAATTTTCCTTTCACCCTAAACCACATTTGACCTTTTCGTGGCGAGACCTTAAGCAGTACTAGGTCACCCACTGCAAACTCTAAAGGTCTATGTCGATTATCAAAATAACTCTTTTGACGATCTTGGGCAGCTTTCAATCTCTGTTTGATTTGCTTAATCTATTCAGTGTGATCAACAACAACCTTCGGCCCCAATAACTGTGATTCCCCAACCTCATACCAGCAAGTCGGAGATCTGTATGGCCTACCATACAAAGCCTCATAAGGTGCCATGTCGATACTGGCCTGATAGTTGTTGTTATAAGCAAACTCACACAATGTAAACTTTCACTCCAAGTCCTGCCAAACTCTAAGATACACGATCTGAGCATGTTTTCCAACATCTGAATCACCCTCTCAATCTAGCCATCAGTCTCGGATGAAACATTGTACTAAAGCGGAGATGAGTACCAAACCAGGTCTGCATGGCTTTCCAAAAGCTTGATGTGAATCGCGGATCTCTATCCGACACAATAGAGATAGGTATACCATGCAACCTGACAACCTCCCGCACATACAATCTGCTCAGTCTGTCAATCGAGTCTCTGGTGTTCATTGGAAGAAAGTGTGCAGATTTAGTCAATCTGTCAACTATCACCCAAATGGTGTCAAATCTACCCTGAGATCTGGGCAGTCCTGTGATAAAGTCCATCGTGATGTGCTCACATTTCCATTCTGGAATAGATAATGGTTGCATCTAACCTCTTGGTCTCTAGTGTTCAGCTTTCACTTGCTGACACACCTCACAATTCCGCACATACTCAGCTATATCTTTCATCATCCCCTACCACCATACTGTTCTCTTCATATCATGATACATTTTAGTAGACCTTGGGTGAATGGTATACTGAGATCTGTGCACTTTCTCTAGTAACTCTGCCCTCAAAGCTATATCTACAGGTACCCATCTCCCCTGATAACGCAAGACATCATCTGGACCTCTCTGCCAATTAGTTTTGTCAGCACTATCTACCCAAGACTCGTACATACCCAACTCAGGATCATGCTGCTGCATATCCTTAATCTTCTGAATATGAGAATTTGTCAACTGAATATGCATCTGAGCGCAGATATCATCCTATGAAGTTGTGGAGAGAACACTCATCATAGTTTCTCTCCCTAGAAGTCGCCACTCCTGGGCCATCTGATAAGCTACCACATGGTTCTCAACCTATTTCCGGCTCAGTGCATCAGCTACAACATTGGCTTTCCCAAGATGAGATTCAAGTGTGAAGTCATAATCCTTTAGGAATTCCAACCATCTGAGTTGTCTCATATTCAGCTCTTTCTAGTCAAAGAGATATTTCAGACTCTTATGGTCTGAATACAATGTGAACTTCTCACCATAGAGGTAATGCCTCCACAATTTCAATGCAAATACAATAGTTGCTAGCTCCAAATCATGCACAGGGTACTTCTTCTCATGAATCTTTAGCTGTCTGGATGCATAAGCAATCACTCTACCTTCCTGCATCAATACACATCCCAAACCTGAATGTGATGCATCTGTGTAAATCACCAACTCCTTTTCAAGTTCTGGGAGTACTAAAACAGGAATAGAAGTCAGCCTCTTATTCAACTCAGTAAAAGCATCCTCACATACAAAAGTCCACACAAATGGCACATTTTTCTAAGTCAGCCAAATGAGTGGGGAAGCCAATCGGGAAAAGCCTTCCACAAATCTCCGGTAATAACCAGCTAGACCCAAAAAACTACCAATCTCAGTCACTGTAGTTGGTCTTGGCCAATTGATGATTGCCTCAGCCTTAGCAGAATCAACAGAAATACCCTCTGCACTAACCACATGACCTAAAAACCTCACCTCATTTATCCAAAACTCGCATTTACTTAATTTAGCATACAACTGATGCTCTCTCAGTGTCTGCAAAGTGATGCGGAGGTGCTACTCATGTTCCTCCTGAGTCTTTGAATAAATGAGTATATCATTAATAAACACAATAATGAATTGGTCCAGATATGGTCTGAATACCCTTTGCATCAAATCCATAAACATGGCTGGGGCATTAGTCAGTCCAAAGGGCATAACAAGGAACTCATAATGACCATACTGTGTTCTGAACGTAGTCTTTGGTACATCCTCTTCCGGTATTCTCAACTGATGGTGTCTAAATCTTAAATCAATCTTAGAAAAAAATTTAGCACCATTCAACTGATCGAATAAATCATCGATATGGGGTAAAGGATACTTAGTTTTCACTGTCACTCTATTCAGCTGTCTATAATCAATGCATAACCTCAAGCTGCCATCCTTCTTCTTCACAAACAATACTGGTACACCACAGGGTGACATACTCGGGGTAATAAACCCCTTGACCATCAACTCATCTAACTGCACCTTGAGTTCCTGCAACTCCTTTGGTGCCATTCGATAGGGTGGAATGGAAATAGGTTTTATGTCAGGCTTCAGTTCAATAATAAAATCAATCTCCCATACTGGTGGTAACCCTGGTAAATCATCTGAAAAAATATCTGGGTACTCACACACCACGGGAATATCTGATATCTGAACGCCTGTATCCTTCTCCTTCACTGGCTTTATACCAATCAACATCCCTATTTCCTCATTAGTGGCCATTCTACCTCAAGTGGGAGGTTTTGAAGATGTCTTGCCACTATAAACAAATGCGGGTTGTCCTGGTATCCGGAAGACCACTTTCTTACCAAAGCAGTCAACATGGGCATGATAGGCAACCAACCAATCCATACCCAGTATAACATCAAATTCCACGAAATTCCAAAACCCTAAGATTCACAATCATCTCATGATCAACATATTTCACCACACAATTTTCACACAACATATTTGGTAGATTCGGTCTCTTGTTGTAGTACTCAAAACCAATGGTGTACTAATCCATACAGGAGTTAAATGTAACCTATCTACCATATGGCCAGCAATAAATGATAGGGTGGATCCGACATCAATCAACAAATACATCATAGTGTCACAACCCTGGCTTGTTCTCTGACAAGAGTGGGTACAGTAACAGTAATTGATGGAGGCGCTAGAGTCTGCTGAGCTGGCTGGAAAGGAAACTGGTTCACTTTATGTCCCTTGTTCCCACATTGAAAACATGTGATAGGAGGATGAGGTACAGTGATGTTGTCTACGACTCAGTGTCTAGCATAGAAATCAAACCACTCCCTCTGCCTACTCCTTTATGCGGCCACGGTGCCCTAACAGATGATCCTTGTGTCTGTGACCTCATAGCAGACTGTGCTCCTCTGCCTGATGGTGGTAGTACTGCTGGTGCTGGATAAGTGACTGGGGTCTCTAGAGCAGTAGGCATTTCAGCTACGTTCGCCTTTTTCTGATTTTCCCACCATTTTCTGCCCCATCTACTTTTCCTCTTACCCTGAAAGGGTATCTGCTGCTCCATTACTGTCTGTACTGCCTGTGCTGGTCTATCTGTCATCTCAACTACCTCGTAATCCAGTGCCTGTCGCATTGCCTGATCATACGTCTAAACACCAGCAAGAGTCAAACCTTTCTTAATCGGTTCATTAAATTCATTCCTAAGCCTTTTCATCCTCATCAGGTCAGTTTGTATCATCTCAGGGGCGAACAAAGCTAGCTTGTTGAATTCATATTCATATGCTCTGACTAACATATTCCCCAATTTCAGTGTTGTGAACTGTTGATGCCTCTTATCTAGCTCAAATGGGGGATAGTATTTATTATAGAACACCTCTTTAAATTTATCCCAGGTATCAATGGGTCCCTGGGCTCGACCAGTGGTCTGCTACCACCTCTCCGCTCTACTCAAAAATTTAAATCGAGCAAGTCTAACCTTATACCTGTCCAGTGCATGCATGTCCTCAAAGATAGCCTCTATGCGTAGAAGCCAGTCCTCAGCAACCTCTAACTCTAGACTGCCATCAAATATAGGCGGTTCACGCCTCTTAAATGCTTTCATCACATCTTCGTATCTACAGGTCTCATCTACATCATCATGAGTCTCTACTGTCTCCAGCACTGGCACAAGTCGCGCTGCAGGCGCACCAGCACGACTGGCGCCAACCTCGGGTGCCACAGGTGTTGTAGGCCCCTGTAAACTATCCTGAATACGTGTCATCATATGCATCATCTCAGCATTCTGTCTCTACTGAGCTGCAACTAATTCCTCTAATTTCTTAAATCTCTTCTCTTGAGGATTCATGACTGTCTGACACTTCCCTTTTAATCTGCCATTGCCAGAAATAGAGAAGCATATAAGTCAGACAATCCGATCAAGTCTTTATATAGTAATTTAACTACCCATACAAACAAACATAAGATCATAAGGCTTTTAATCTTTTAAGATTTTAATCCTAAACTTGGCTCTGATACCAATATTGTCATGACGCCCCTGACATAAGCTGACGTCATGACCGGCACAGTATACTATATACTGTACATACCCTTATACAATATAATATACTGTCAACCTCAAAGAACACTCACAACTATTCCTAAAATTTTCCAAAATTTCAGCAGCATCTCCCTATAACATGAACATATCACAAGTTCCCTAATATACCACAAATCAAATCATATTTATATAGATATAATCATCCATTCATTCCAAAATAAATAATCATTCTCATGTCACAAGTATTACAATATCCCAAAATACTCAAATACGTGCATTGATCATGCCATATCATCCGCCATTGCTACATGTAAATATATATATATATATATATCATAGCCATCTATCTCATAAACCCAAAGTAGCCATCTATAATTCTTTTTTTTTCCAAGCAACCCATCTAGATGATGATACATATATAGTGTATGTGATAAATATATACATATCGAAACAACACTAGTAACCATTTCCTCCAATGAATACATACATCAAAAGGCGAGGCTCTAAATCACGTGACAGTCACCCTTTAATCTTTCTTTTTTCCCTTCGAGTCTTGACCTGAAAGAGTGGAAGAAATACAGTGAGCAAACAACAGCTCAATGAATATAGTTCTTGACATGGCAATCATATGCATTTAGGAAAACATGACATTTCAAAGCAATTAAAACATTTATCAACCACATTTGCACCATTTAGCAAATAATTCATACATGTTAACAATATATTTTTTTGCATGAATTTAAATAAAACAATGCAAGTTTTCAATAGAAAACAACCATCTCCCTCCTTCTTGTAATGGAGCGGGTACGAACTCCCTATTATGCACCGATAGGGAGCCTACTCTCGAACCTCGCATTACTCAATTCCACAGTCATTTCAAGGATCTTCAATCCTTGTTAGGACAGTCCTACAGTCAATGAGATTGCGCAAAACCTCATCCGAAGCTAATTCCTAACGAAATGACAACATATTGCATGCTCCAAATGCTAAAATCATTTATAAATGCAAGTCAAAACACAAGGCAATAGTATATACATAACATGCTTAAATTTAAATATTTCATATATATAAAATGTCATACAAGAACCTGAATCAAGAAATATACTCACAGTAGTTAAGTGATGCTTCTAAGGCAATGAATACACCAATATCTAGGAAAATGGATCACCAAAATCACTTGTATCATCACCCAATTCATTGCACCATCATAAGTTCCAACATAATTACTCCTCAAGGGCATTCATCAATACATTCAATATCCAAACTTAATTACTGCAATATGCAATTCAAGCCATACACAATCATTAAAATCAACAAAATAGTATTTAATCTCACTAAAACACCATTATTAGAATTCCAATTCAATACACACCTAAAATGTCCAGCATCAAGGTTCCCACAATATCAGTCACCAATACAGCTAATTTCCAAATTCAAATACTGAAATCATAAAATTTAAATTACAATAAGTCATTATAATCCACAAAACACCATTTTAATTCACTAAATCATCATTGGAGGAGCTCTCAACCCCTAGCAATATCTACAATTGAAATGAAATCATTCCACCATGAAAATACCTCATTTAAGCTAGATTTCAACACCGAAGTACTCACATAAGCACATGGAAACATATATCAATTTATTAAAAATATAGAACATTCCTCAAATTATTCTGTCCACATCGACACGTGTAAAATCAATCATGATACCATTATACTACCTTCAACAGGTATTCTATTGAGGTTTTACATGTTCGCAGAGGCATCCAAAGTCAATTTTACTCACAAAAACCATATATTTAGTTACTAAAAATATCAAATCATATCCAAAAATCATGATCTTAACATCAAACTGTCCGGAAGTGATAGATCTATCTTTTTACAGTCTCAAACTAGAGTTCCATCGAGTTTTAATAGAGTTCAAAAGGTCTCCAATATCATATCTAATTTCCAGCAGCCATAAAAATTCCAAATGAACAAATAAATGAAATCTAACCACATATTCGGGGCTTCTACAGTTTAGGAAGTATTTTTCAACCTTTCGAACATATTTTCATTCAAGTCGGGTCAAAACCCTAATTTCAAAAACATCGCAAAACGGCCCCCACAGCAAAAATTACTCCGAGAAAATCGTTACATCTAGCTTAGATATCAATTTCATGAAATGGAGTGAAAAACAGTTACCGTGGGTCTCAATTCGGCGAAGATCTGACGTTCTCTCCTCTTTTCCTCTCTTCCTCTCTTCGTTCTTCCTTTCTTCTTTCTCTTTTCTCTTTTTTTTTTCCTTCAAAAACGTTGGAGAGGGTTGGAGAGATAAGTGAGAGATATTTTTTATTTGTTTGTTTTATTTTTTTAGATCCCATGCTTCCTCATGCAACTTAACAAAGCAACTCCCCCCGTCTTAATAGTTAATTCATTAAATCAATAAATCATCAATTCATTTCACAATCTATAAGTAATAATCAACTTCCTCATCTTATTATTTAATTCATTAAATCATAAAATTCATTAATTCATTAAATCATACTACAATCCACATATTTAATTAACCAACCCCATTCACCTTATTAAACTTATATTATTCATTTTATAATTTCATTTATTTGCTCATACCCCTTAAATATAGTATGTATTTTCATACACACATGTATTTGGCTCTTACATATAAAATACGCATATTATAATATACCTATACATAGAAACATATCATAATAAAGCTTTTATCTTTTTAAGGCTTTTAAACCTAACAATCTTAACACTCGCTCTGATACCAATGTTGTCACGACACCTTCCGTAGGGTGACGTCATGACCGGCATAGAATACCATATACGTCGTGCCTAAATATATATAATACCTTGTCTGCCTCTTCCTTTAAGAAAAAACAAGCAAAATTCACAAAAAATTTTGCCAGAACCTCCTCATAAATCTGAGGTTCCACATACACCTGATAATCTCATCAAATCACAATTTTACATACATGATCAAATCATTGACGTCCACATAATACTCAAATATTCATGACATCATAACCATTTTCTCACATGACTTCTATACATTTCAAGTCTCAAAACATACACATTAAACACATGATATTAAGATCATAATCTCACTTATTTCTTCTAATATCATTTACATGTATCACTTCCATTTATGTACAACTCACTAACCATTATATACATAGTTTAGTGTTATATACATTTACATATTCAAAATTAAAGGTCATATGCCCATCTCCTAACACACATACTTACATTAGCAAACAAACAGGCTCAAATCACTTTTCTTGAGCTTTGTCTTTTCCTTTGTAATCAACACCTGTAATAAAAGGGAGTGGGGTGAGCTACAACAAGCTTAGTGAGTAATCTAGTAATGACATTATATATGCATCCATAAGAAAACATGGCATTCAAACATCATTATCAACCCGTTATGCAATACTCATGTAAATATTCATAAATGGTTCAAATACATTTTTGCGCCACTCTATATATATCATACAATGCATAAATAACAAATCTTCACCCTCAGGTATGTAAGTGAGTCTGTTTCCCCATTACGCATTTATAGGGAGAACCCGACTTATCATACCATCATTTCGATCATTCCAAGGCCTCATCTACAAACTTACCTCAATGTAATTGATCATATACTTTCCTTGCATCAAGTAAGTCTAAGTATATTCGATATTCAAATCAATGTTTTAATGCATTCAAGAAGTAATGCAAGCAACGCATTCATACGTGCTACAATTCATAAAAATGGGGTTTATATGCTACAATGTCATACATAAAACCAAAATAGAAATACTTACAAAGTTACAGGATTTTGACCAAGTCCATACTCAAAACATTTAGCCAATTTTCCAACTTTTGACTGTTACAGCACAAGCACCTCACTTGTGTGCATCACCAATCTCAGAATTCATCAATTCTTTTCTCCAATCTCTGCAATTTAACATTGCCAACCATCTATAATTACTTTCAAATCATAAAACACATCAAAACACATCAATTCAACACTCAAATGGATTCCCAAAACCCTCACCCAGCAAGGTCTGGAAATCCATTGCCAACCATGGAAAATTAGTAAATTTACCATCAATTTAACCACAAAACAACAAAGAACCACTTACCTATGGTTTTCTTCAATGATTCAGCAATTATCCAGCTGAAACCCTCTTTTCTAACTTTCAATCTAACCATGGAAATTATATAATTTTCACATATGTTATACATGTTGGAAAGAGGAACGAGAATCTATAATTTTTAACTCAAAAACCATGGATTTTCCTTGGATTTGGCTCTTCAAGCTCAAATCTCCTCTTCCCTTTCGTTGCTCTGGTTTTCCCTAAGTTTAATCAGCTCAAAATGAGCTAGAAAGGTTGAGACATCTGTCTAAAACATGCACAAACCATCTCACCGGCCTATTAAAAAAATTGTCAAGCCCGCTGAGGAGCACACGTCTCCCTTTAGGGAATGCGCTTCTCGCTGCCCAAAAAACCAAAATATCTGGAATCCCGTGAGGAGCACACTTCTCCTTTACCATGAGCGCGCTTCTCCTTTAACTTAAAGCTTCAGGTGAAATTTCACTAAGTATAAGGCATTTTGTAATACAACTAACCTCCTAGTGTACCAATAACCCTACCATACTTATATTTTCATTATTTTAAGATCGTGTACATACGTAGACGCATACAAATACGTCTGACAATACTTATAATTTAATGTACAAGTTTGACTCGTATATGGGGCGTTACACCCAACCCAACCCTACAAGATTCTACTTCACAGGTGAAGATCAAAACTGGATACACACTCACTTCACAGGTGTGAGCAACCATTTTACATACACCGTCTCTCTATAAAAGGACTTCCCAGTTACTAACATTCACTTAAATACAAAGAGATTAAGAAGAGGAATTCCTTACCATAAAACCTCTTGAAATACTTACAATGGCTTTGGACCTTACTCAAGAATTTGTTCAAAGAATGATGAAGATTAAGTGCAAGTGATAAGTTGAGGTTTTAGTAGTTAGTTTGCATGTTAATTTGTTAGATTTTTAGGTTCATTTGATTAGTTTTTAGGGGTTTTTGAATGATTAATATACTCAGTTGTTTTAGATGCATTTAGGCTTTATCTTATGTTTTTATAGGTTTCTATCATGAATAAATGACATTTTGATACTTGTTAATATCATAGAAGTCATATACTTTGAGTGCATTTCATTATAGTTAATATTTTGATTCATTGCATAAAATTTATAATTGTTTACACTTTGTTTTTTAGGTAAATAAGGAGTCTAAAGTGGTTGAAATAAGGTTCGAAATAAAACAAGAACATGTGCAAAAAGTGTGCAAAAAGTGGAGAAAATCGCCTAAGTTCACAAGCCACCACACCCAACACCCGAGACTGGGCGCTGTGGCTCCCAAATGCATAAGAGTAGTGGTGATGAACCGAGAGTGGGCACCGCGGTGCCCAGCCTGG
The DNA here is from genome assembly GCA_035771175.1 of Paratinospora sagittata. Classification (NCBI taxonomy): domain Eukaryota; kingdom Viridiplantae; phylum Streptophyta; class Magnoliopsida; order Ranunculales; family Menispermaceae; genus Paratinospora; species Paratinospora sagittata. Next base: position 14,111,820 of record CM069612.1, read on the forward strand.
GTGCCACGACGTCGGTAACCCAAAAATATAAGATTTTGTTTATTTTGCGAGTTTTGACCCCCCCCCCCCCCTTTTTTGTCTTTTCACTCATTGGATGTATATAGCTCGTTTTAGGGTTTGTTTAGGATATATCTTTCATTATATAACATTTTAGAGTATAGCAGTTAGGTTTAGAGAAATAGGAGAGAAAGAGGAGCAAGATAAGAGACAAGAAGAATAAGGAGTTGCATGTTAGAGAAGAAGATCTCATTCTTAAAGGGGGTTTTTCTAATTTCTTTCCTAATTTAATTTGTTTCAATGATTTCCTATTTGAATCTTTATCTTGTATCCATGGATTAGTTTATGAACTAAATAGATAATCTAGAGTTTTGATGTAGCTATGTTGGATCTTGTGATTGAGTCATTGTTTATGTGTTTTTGAGCAATCTTTTGGGTTTATTTACGATTCTCCATGTTTAATGCTTTCAAATTTCTGATCACTCTTTGAATGAACATAGATTTGTTTTCTTACACTCGAGAGAGGTGTTATCGAATTGGAGCAAGTGATTTGTAACCTAGGTTAATAGTATCCAATCGAGAGACCTACGAACACCTTTGAAATCATTTAAAATGAATCATAGATCTTAATACGTTCTTAATCTATTGGTTGGCGCCCGAGAGAGGGAATCGATAACTTAAGGATAGATGTTCAAATTGACACTCGAGAGAAGTATTTGGATGGATCAGGATTCATGATTTATAAAGTCCAGAAATTAACTCATTAACACAATTATTAGAGATTATAAGATACAACATAGTGAGATCTAAACTCTAGAACTATAAATCCATTGATTTCTCTCCAATTTCCATTTAATTTGCTTTGTTTTTTACATCTCTGCAATTAAATCATCTCTTTTTATCACCTAGATAAAACCACTAATCATTGTAGTTTTGGGCATTTACTATGAAATTAACCTTCCCTGAGGACAATAACCCAACTCACCTCGGATATATTATAACTTGATAATTTGTGCACTTGCGAATCAAAATAACCACGATCAGCAAGAGCAGAGAGTATGGTTTCCTTGAAAGAGTTCTTTGGATGATTGAAATATAGAAAATTAGGCACGTTCAATCCAAAGCTTTGTTTTAAAAAATAAGTTTTTCTAGCTCAAAAACACTTGAACACTTTGAAAATGAGACTAACTTCCAAATAGTTCGTTGGTTGTGTTGTGAGAACAACATTGTTATAATTTTATATGAGAAACATAGCATGAATGAGATTAGGGTTTCAATCTCCAAGAAGCGTTGATTTGATTTTCAAAATTTAAAGTTCAACGTTCTGATTCTTTCACCAAATTGGATAAGGCAAAAACTTGTGCAAAAATCTATTCAAAAGTACCAATAATCAAAGAGGAAAGCTTGTGCGACTTTTTCGTGCAAAAAATACAGTCTTTTTGACACCTAGCAGCAGTATGCTGCTCTAGAGAGGAGTGCGCTAGCGCAAGAAAAAACATTTTTTGCTACCTAGAAAATTGCACGCTTCTCCATAAAAGATCGCGCTTCTGGTCAGCAGACCGAGAAAAGATTTTTGTCTCAGTCTCAAAGGAGCACCCTACTCATGTAGGGAGCGCGTTGGTCTTATCTATTCCACAGACTGGACAGTTTCTAGGTTCACAGCAGCGTTTGCTCCAGAGGGGAGTGCGCCGGTGCCCGTGGCAGACCTTTAAGAGATCTAATAGTGCTAGGAGTGCACTGCCAGCTTGAGAAGTTCGCTGGTCTAACACTTAATGTAACACTCCAAAAATTTAAGCAACTAGACAATACATCATAAATGACATAAAGCAATAGTGTTTGCATCAACACTCGACTCAACATGAAACAAGAACCTAAGATGGAGGTTTCTTAAATCCTTAAACCAAGAATAACCAAATAAGGTGTCCACACATGGCACAGTGAAGTGCCCAATCAAGAGCTAAAGCATGTGCCAAGTACTTGGAGAAGTGCCCGACGAAATGCCTACGTACCCAGGAACGTGGCCAGTGAAGTGCCAAGGCACGTGCCCAAGCAAGTTTCTATGAATTTTCTATAAAAACTCAAGGGGGGCGCCATTTGGAGGGTAGAAGATTGACCCTGCACCTTCCCCGTGATGTTTGGAGTGTTGAGATGCTGTCCACGGCGCTTGGAACCCAACATTGCGCTGAAATATTGTTCACGGCTCTTGGGAGTCCAACAATACGTCGGGATGAATGATGCGCCAAAATGCAGTCCACGGCGCTTAGAGTCTAACAATGCGGCGGGATGTTGTCTATGGAACCTGGAGACCCACGATGCACCGAGATGCTGTCCACAGACTATAAGATCCAATGATGTACCGAAGTGTTGTCCGATTTAGGACAGAGGGAAGCCATGGGCCCAATGCTCATAGAATGGCTACAGAGATGTGACATCACACATTCTTGCAAAGAAGCTACAAGATTCGTGAGGTGGGGATGAAGGCTTAGGTTTGCATACCCTTTCCATTATGATAATCATGGAATTGCATTCCTCACTTACATTGTACCATGCTACATTACCTCATGCATATGAGCATACTAATTATATATTGATGAGGATGGTTCCGAAAGTGTCTTTGAGCCCTTGGACCGTTAGAGCCACTTGTGGCATAAGGTTAAGCCCTTACTTGTCGGACCTGTAGCTGTTTTGCGCTCATGCCCGTGATTTCAAGAGGGGAGCCACATTGTGACATAGGATCAAGCCCTTGCTTGTCGGACCTGTAGTTGCATTGCGCTTGGTCATGTGATTTCAAGAGGGGTCGTCACACGATGCTACTAAGCACTTGGTTTGCGGTGTTCCATAGTTGCTCGATGATATTGCATTTCATGATTGTACTATATTGTTGTGGATGCATTTGATCTGTGTATTGTTATTATTATGTTTTTGTAAATGGTGTGTTTAACTTGCTAGATCCACTGAGCTATTGAGCTCACCCTGTTGATATTTTCCCCCAGGCTCTTAGACACGGCATGCTAGAGTAAGAGAGTCGGAGCTAGGTGCGAAGGAGACACATAGAGAATGGGACATCGACGTAGATCTAGGTGTATAGATGTTTAAGATGTATTTTCGCTACGTACTCATGTATGTAACGTAATGTACCATGTGTACATTGTACCCTCTATGATTAAAGGAAGATGAATAAAAGATCCATGTTGATGTCCATTTTTGTCTGCACCTCGATTTTGTTCCGCTGCTTGTCGTATATTATCGCCTAAGAATCGGGGTGTGACACTTAACATCAAAAATTGATTTTTTTTCATTTAAAATTCATTGCACAAACTTGTTCAAATCAATTCAAACACTTTTGAACATCAAATCAAAGATTTTAAATTACTTGAAATCATTTTCAAAGAAGGTAAAACATGGTTTAAATGATTGAAATCATTTTTCAAAAACATTCAAGGATCATGCTCATTTGAAAACTCATGATATGCACAAACTCTAAGCAATTCTAAAATAAGATCCTACAACCTAAGGTCATCAAGAAAAATAAAAGAATATTACATCAATGTCTTCACTTGTCTTGATCTTGAAAGTCTTCAAAGTCTTCCAGTTTTAAACCTCATACATGAATTGTGGTGGTCTATAAAGTTGAAAACACTTGAGTGACGCGATTAGTACTAAAGAGTGTTGCGAAATAATTGCAAGTGCACAATATCGTAAACAAGTAATATAATGATAAATAAAGTATCATGCCCTTAAAGATTTGTAACTAATTTCTAGTTAATTACTAAAATTATCTCAACTTAATCTTATCTAAACAATTATCAAAATTACTATGAAACAAATAAAAAGCATTAAATTTCACTAAATAAATTTAAAATTTAATAAATAAGATATTTCGAAACCTAGATTTACAATTGTTTCTCACACTTCACCTAATCAATTAATTAATTTGAGTTGTTAACCAAGGGCCCTAATTTATTTACTAGCTTCTTCTGATGGTCAAGTAAAAATATTTTGTCTAATTAAATCACTATATTCCTATGTGAATTAAATTAAACCAAAATTAATTAAAATCAAACTCTCTTAATGGTTACATATGTCATGCAAGTATATTCCTATTTTACATGAACTCATGGTTTCCACCCTTTGATCATACGTCACTTTAATTAAGTTCTAAAATCTAAAATCTCTTTCCCAAGTTCATCTAGATCTAACAAATCAATCTAATTAATGGTCGGTTAATTAGAAGCAATAAGCAAAGATTAAAACAAACAACTTAAAATTAACTATAAACATCTAAAATTAAAATAATAAATCCAATTGTAAACCTAGAAACTAATCTACTCCATGATCAAAAATAAAAACACAAAATCTATAAGGTTCAACATCATATAAAAATTAAATACGAGAAAAGATTGAAAAACTTGTAAACTTCCACCAACGCGTGTATTGGCTTTAGCTCCTTTGCACTCCCTCGTCTCTTGCAAATTTTTTCTACTTTGTCCTATTCTCTAATATGCTTCAAAAATCTCTCATAATTTTTTATTTAAAGTAAGGAAGAAGTAGAAAAAAACCGCATCCAATTCGGAGTTAAATTGGCCAAGATATGCACGAAAAACCCAAAATGTGTAGGATTTGACATCGCGCATTTTGCTTCACTTTTCGCCATTTTCTCGCCTTTTCGCACATAGTTTTGGATTGTTTCTTATCATATTTGTTTGGACACTATTTCATCACTTTAATATCACTTCAAAACCATCTTCAAACCTACAAAAATCAAGTGTTAAACTCATCAAAACATTTACCGAAACTAACATATAAATATGCAAAACCGAAATAAACTATACCAAAACTCAAAATAAAAATTTAACATAAAATATACCTAAACTAGAACATAAATTGACATAAAATAAAATAAAAAAGAGAACTAAAAATCTACTTATCAAGGAGACTTGTGTTGTTTTTAATCATCAAAACCGAAAGCCAACCATGGGGATCATTGGATCACCATTCCTCACTGGGGGTGAAGCAGTGAGTTCCCTCAGTCCAAAAAGTCTCTGGACTATAGGAGAGCGCTCCCATAGTCAGGGAATATGTTCCCACACCCAAAACTCTATATATACCCTTTTTTATTTTTGGACTTTTCAAATTTTTCTAAAAGAGAGTGTAACAACCCTCAATTTCATAAAATGAGACCCCCAAAAAGTTTAAGGTGATTAGTGAATGTGTTGTGTGCTTTTGTGATGTTTGATGTTTGTTTAATAGTGTAAGTTTGATGGGGAGACGAATTGGGAGAAGAAATAGGTGAAAACGTGAGTAAAAATGGAAAAATGGGCTTAGGAGCACACTCCCAAGAAGGGAGGAGCGCGCTCCTCTATGCTGGAAACAAGAATAGATTTCTGGGCAGGGGAGAAGCGTGCTCCTCATTAGGAGAAGTGCGCTCTTTGTGAAAAGCCGAGAGTTGAAAAGTTTTAGAAAAGGGAGAAACACACTCCTTAAGGGGAGAAGCGCCCTCCTTATGTAAACAAAGAGTTGAATTTTTAGGAAAACTGTGAGGAGCGCGCTCCTCACGTTAAAATCTATTTTTTTAAGTTGGTCGGTGGGTTGGTGTGTGCAAAATAAAACACCCAAAACCCATTTTTGTTGACCTAAGCGGTTCATCACTTAGCACATCCGTAAGTATACTTGATGAAGTATATGTTGATGATCACAAACAAAATCTCTTTCGGTACTAACGAGCTTTAATCAAGAACCTATCTCAGCACCTCAGGAAAGCAAAAACCCAAAGAATGATTCGATCAAGGAACTCAAGGTCATATCATACGTTCAAGATCGTCTCGATCAAGGACTTCAAGATCAATCCACACATTCACGAACGATTCGATCAAACACTTCAAGACTATATCATTCGATCAATGTTCAAGACATTCAACTCAAGCACGTAGTTCATCGAAGACCTCATAATGAAGAGTTGGATTTAATGATTATGAGAAATATGAGAAATATACAAAGTATTTAAGGTATATCTTTCTCTAATCGATATTGCTCAAACGTTTTCCAAAATCATGCACAAATCACTTGCATATGTTTTCTAAATTTGCATGTTTAGATCATATGCTTTACGGTATTTCAAATGAATTAATTTTTTATGTTTGATTTGATTTTAAATTGATCGAGTTTTTAATCGTATTTATCAAATTTTTAATCACGTGTCAAAAACTGTTTTTAAAGTCTTTCAAGATGCTAATGACTTAACAGCGTTCTCCTGAACTTAATATGTCAGGATGTTGATGACTCATTAGGACGCTGATAACATTAAAGGTTAAATTGAACTATTTTATCAGAACGCTCACTTGTAAGTAACGGCCTCACTTAGAATCAACCTTTAAAGTTGTCAGGACGCTGATTGTGAATCAGCTTGCTGAAAGTTCTCTGAGAGCCTAAGTTCTTCAAAGATGTTATCTTTGAGGACACTGATAGTTATAAGTTGAATAAACTATTAGGGCGCTACTTGGATAGGAGCGCCCTCATCTTTGGGAACCAACTAAATAACTTTCAAGACGCTGATTGTCCTTCAGCGTACTCAGTACTATTCTTCAAATGTTTTAAATATGTTAGGACGCTTACATAGTAGTAAGGTCTTCATGCTTTTAAAAGGTAGGACGCTTACTCGGAAGTAGAGCCCTCATTCACTTAATTGTTTTAAAAAGTAAGCAGGACGCATACTGTGCTTTAGCGCCCTCAAAGTTGAGTCATTTCTGTTGCAAAGAAAGTCAGGACGATTACGAGTTAGTAACGCTCTCACTTCATTGTTCAGCAGGACGCTTATACATAATGAGCGCCCTCAAGGAACAAAACGACAAAGTTGATATTATGTGTCAGGACGATGATTACGGAATCAGGATGCTAATTCAACAACCGTCTTCTGACAAGTACGTTATATCAATCTACTTTTTTAGAACGGATCTTTGCACAGAATCCTTTTCAAATTTATTAGAGATTTTCTCTGATGCATGAATCATGCTTTCTAAGGTATTCCTTATTCATGTAATCTGAAAGGAACTAGAATGGTTGTGAAAATTGTAGTTGCCATTTTCTTGACACATTCTAGTCGTTGTGTGCAAATGTTCACATTATATTTGAACTTCAAATATCTAACGGCTATTATCTACTAAGTCTATAAATACCAACACTTTGAATCAAACAACTTGCCGATAATTTTTATTGTGCCAAGAAAAATTTGAATGTTAATCGTTTTTCAATCTTTCAAAAGTTTTCAAATGTTCTAAGTTTTCAAAGTATTTTTCACTGATACTTTACTTATTCAAAAGATTTTCATATTGAGCTTAAATTATATTCTATCTTTGAAAATCTATTTGAACTGGTTTCTACTCAAATTCTCAACCTGGATTTATACTTAATATCAATCATGCTGACGAAAGAATTTGAGAGATAGTTCATGAAATGCAGTTGTACTTGATTTCATATCCTAGTACTGTATCGAACTATATCAGTAGTTATGTTAACTACTGAATATTGAACCAGAAGTTTTCACGCTTATATATTATATCTATTTTGAAAACTATCTGTGTTTATATTTTTACACTGGTCTTATGATTTTCAACTTTAATGTTTAATGGTATCACAATATTTTCAAAGAAGCACTGATTTACATTACACATCATTCATGTTTTTTGAAACTACACTTGAGTAATACCGAACATTAAAAGGTAAAGTATTGTAAGTGTATTTTCTCTTAGCATTACGTACTTAAATTTACATATCTTTGTAATGCCATGTAATGAGCTTAATTGTAAAGTGTTCTACTTAGTTAGAATCAATATTATTTTCATGTTGTGGTATGCTGGTGTGTTTCGGAAATGAAACAACCAGGACAAGTGAATGTAATTCATTTAATGATTTCAAGGTTGAAATCATGTTCAAGTTCATCCTCACCCGTAAGTAGAATATCGGTTCTTCCTTGTCTCGTAAAAGAAACATGGAATCTTCCTCAACCCGAAAAGGGAACATGGGTTCTTCCTCAACCTGGAAAAAGGAAAACGGTTGTTCCTTATCCCGTAAAAAGATCATGGTTCTTCCTTAGCCAATAAAAGAGAAGGTTCGTCCTCAACCTGTAAAAGGATAGGTTATCTCTGAACCTGTAAAAGAGAACAGGTTCATCCTTAGCCCACAAAAGGATAGGCTCGTCATTAACCTGTAATAGGATAGGTTATCTCTGAACCTGTAAAAAAGAAACGGTTCATCCTTAGCCCGTAAAAGGATAGGTTTGCCTTGAACCTGTAAAAGGAAAAGTTGTAATGGTTTGGTTCTCACCCGTAAGAGAATTAGTTAGTGGATTGAGAAAATCCTAATCAGGAGATTAGGTAGTGAACGTAGGCTTGGCCGAACCATTATAAATCCTAGTATGCTTTATGTTATGCATTTTACTTTATGGTTAGTATGTGCATTTAATTCCAACGTATCAACGTATATCACTAAGTCATTGGAAAAGAATTAAATTTGACCATCACCCAATTCACCTCCCCTCTTGGGTGCACTAACAATTTTCACTTGCTCATTTCAGCAAAAACAAATTGGAGAAAGAGAAGAAATAAGAAAAAAGGGTTTCAGACCCAAAACTTCGTTGAATCGACGCGAAGGTTAGTGTTTTCTTCCATTTCTTTCCATGAAATTGTTGTTTTTCATGAAAGGAACCTTTCTAACGGTATAGAATTCGTAATAGATGATGGTTTGGACATTTTCCAAGTTAGGGTTTCTGTACTCTTTGTTGGAAAACGGTTGGAAATGGTGGGATTGGTATTCCCTAACCTAAAATACCTAGAAATTGTGTTTATTTGAGGTTTATACTCCAATTTTGTGGTTGCATAGATGAGTAACCTAAATTGATGGGTTGAATTAGCTGGAAAATGGTAGAATTAGTGTTCTAATGCCTAAATCATGTTAAGTAGATGAATTGCTAAGGTTTACACTTCAATTTGATGGTTATAAAGATGAGTAATCTAATTGGAAGTGTAGAACTAGCTAGAATAGTATGAGATTTGGGATGGAAACATGTGGAACTTTAATTAGATGATGATTTCTATCGTTTCTAACATGATGTGGCTTAAAATTAAGTTTAGATGTGAAATTGGGGAATTTCCCATGGTAGAAATGGTGGAATATTGGGGATTTTTATATGTAAAAGTAATAACTTGATTATAAGAATAAAAGGGGGATGTTGAGTAATTGTATTAATGTGAAAGTGATGGTGTGTGCAGGTTTGAATAAGAGGTGTGGAGTGAATTGATAATGTTGGGAGAGTTATTCTGGCAATTTGATTGTGAGTAGAAATTCAATCTTATTATTCATTTGTATCATCCTATGTATATTGTTTGTTTGTTCATGAATGTTTTATTTGAAATTTGCATGGTGTGCATATGAAGAAAAACCTTGATTTCTTGTTAGTTTGATTTACTTTGGGAAAGTGGATCTTTGGACATCCTCGCATAGATTGGGAATACCCTCTACCAGGACATAATCGGACCACTTATCCTTGTAAACTTACGAACCAAGGATTTGAGGAGGATTTTTAGCATGTCGTCTATTGGTTGAATTTGAGTCATCATTTATTGTTCCACTGCAGAGTTTTTCTATGATCAGTATTTGAGTCGGTGCCTTAGGGGAGATCAGACTAGACTTTTAACAAAGTCATGGATAACTTACGTTAGATCATTTAATGGACTTTATATTTACTGCCACTGACAAAAGTATTCAAGTTAAACTAGTAAAGCATATGTGACCTCAAGTTGAGAAATCAGATTGAAAGTGTTTTACAATTGGTTATATGAGTATTATAACCTTGGGACACTTGTCACATTATGTAGAGTAAAGGTGGATAAGGGGCATAGATCTTGAATTACATTTATTATATGCGGCATAATTATGATGTCTATATATGAAATTGCATTTGTTTCTTACATGTCATTGAGCATGCATACATGGATGTTTAGATGAATGAATGAAGGTATTATTGAATTTTATTCATTGGGCATCGTTGGCTCACCCCATTCCCATATTTTAGGTCCTTCTGTTGCAGAAAAGAGCAAAGGAATAGAGTTTCGGTGAGAGTAGCACCTTTGCAAGAAGACAAACTTCGATGTAGGAACATGAGCATGGATGTATATATGTATATATATATATATATATGTATGTATGTATGTATGTATATATATTTTGATATTTTGATTATGTAAATGTATGTATATAATACCCCACACATGAAACTGAATAGATGGATATATGGAATAGGAAGTTGTAAGAGATGGATATGGTTAGATGTGTTGATGTGAATTTAATGGATGTTGTTATATAGATATAAATGTTTTGGATGGATTATCAGGTGAATTGGAAATGTGTTAGATGGTCTATGTATAGAGGAGACTCTGTCGGAGTCTGGTTGAAGCTTAACATTGGTCTAATGGTCCTATGGGAGATAGGATGGTTAGATTCTTGTGCCGGTCAGGATGCCCTGGGGATTTGTGGAAAGGTCCCGACAGGGAGTGCTTGAGGGAAAATTTGGGGGAGTTTGTGGGTGATCCAAAGGAGCTCCAAAGTGGTTCCAAAGGGTGATTTAGGGCTTCCAAACACCAAGCTAAAGAGATTTGAGGTATAATCTCTACTTTTCTTGAGTTTTTGGGTTTTCTTATTCTACAAACTATCTTGCTCATGTTGGGATTATGAGTTTAAATGGATTTGGGGGGCTTTAATGGTATTTTTAAAGGTTTCTTGGCGATTTAAACATAATTTTGAGCAAAATGGAAGGATTAAAAGTGCTTTTGGGGGATTTTGGAAAATTACTTGTTCTTCAAGCAACCAATGGGGTCTTTTACTTGATAATTAGATTTTAGTTCTCTTTTAGATTCTCTTTAGAGATTTTATCGTTTTAGATGAAATCATGCTAAGAGACCTTGATTATTACGGTTAATGGGTGTTGGAATTAGATTTTCCAGGTTTGGGTTCTTAGCCATCTACAAGGGTTTTGGGAGACAAAACCCTTGAGATATGATGAATGAGTGGAGGCCAAGGAACCATGGATGATCTTGGGTGGGTGAAAACACATAAATCCCAAGTGATATATATATATATATGAGAATCCATGAATGAAACCCAAATGCCCTTTGTCTCTACAAATGGGTATGGGAATCATTGTCGAATTCTAATAAGTAATGGATTCTAGTTAAAATGGTTGTGAAGGAATAAAATGGTTTATGAATGGTAAGAATGATACTTGTGGAAGGAAACACTAATGTGTGAATTAAATGTTGATTTATGGACCTAAAACCAAGGTTTAATAGGTTATGGAACTTGAAACACCCGTAATAGCCAACACTTGGCTACTAACAAAGGGTTTTGGAAACCAAACCCTTGTATTAACATGATGAGATGGGGTGAACCATTCTCAAAGAGTAAAGACCAGTAAAATGGGAATGTTAGACGTAGTGTGTTCGAATGTATACCAATGCTTGAGATGAATTAAGACTAGTTTTATGTATGTTAGGAAGTGAGGAAACAACCAAAAGAGGTGAAGGTTCCCAAGGCAAGGAACTGATTAGTAACAACATCACTGTGAATAGATTTCATCCCCCCATCATATGCATATCATCATAACTACAAAATGATCTTTATATCATGATTCATGTTTATATGCAAATGAATGACATTAACATGTCATGGTAGAGATGATGATCCAATGACCCCCATGATGACAATTTGGTTTTGATAATTACAAACAACATGAGTCTTTTAAACTAATAATCTACTCAATTTGGTATTTAAAGTGTTTGATTCGATTTAACAAATTTGTACAAAGTTTTTGAAAGGAAAATCATGTTTGAAGTGTCAAGTGTCTGACCAGCGTGCTCCTCAAGCTGGCAGCGCAATCTTTGCGTTGTCAGGTCACTTACTGGTCTACCACAGTCACCAGTGCGGTCCTTCTTGGAGCTACGCGCTGCTGTGACCCAAAAATTCATCAGGTCTCTGACTTGGATCATACCAGCGCGCTCTTTTAAGACACTAATAAAACACCCCTCTCGATCTGCTGCAAGCAGCGCGCTCCTTGTTAGAGCAACGCACTGCCTTCTGGGTAGAAGAGAGATGAGGTGTGGAGTTCTTCTTCCACAAGTGCGCTCCTTCTTAGAACAACACGCTGTTGTGTATGTTAGGGAAAAACTGTCATTTCTGGGCAACGAAAGGACATTCTGCACACTCTTTCCTCTTTGATTATATGTACTTTTGCACAGGTTTTCGCACACATTTTTGGCCCATTCTTTTCTATGAAAGAATTTGAACATTGCATTTGAATTTCGAAATCAAAACAGGAGATTTCTTAGATATTGAAACTCTGGAATGTGCTCATCTTGCATCTTTGTATAAAAGCATAACAATGTTCATTGTTGAACACAACCTACGAACTATTAGCTATTTCACCTGTTTTTCTAAGTGTTCTAAGAGTTTTCTAAGTTTAAAAACTTGTTTTTGAGGTCAAACTTTGGGTTGAACGTGCTTAATCTTCATTTTTCAAATCATCCAAAGATCATTCTTCAAATCATCCAAAGATCATTTTCAAAGCAACCATTACTCTTGCTCCTGCACTTCTTACTTCATATTGTTTAAGAACTTTTGAGTAAGGTTCAAGATTGGTTGTAAGTGTTTCTAAGGTTTTCTGATAAGGAAAATGCTCATTCTTCAATCTTTTGTATTTTAAGTGGCTTGTTAGCCACTAGGAAGTTCTCTTAAAGAGAACGGTGTTGGAAAAAAAGTAACTTACACCTGTGAAGTAAGTTGTAACTGGTTTTGATCCTCACCCTTGAAGTAGGATCTTCTAGTGTTGGGTTCGGAAGTCTTGATTAGGGAGATCAAGTCTTGGAGGTAGGCTTTACTAGCCGAGCCGCGCTAAAATTATTGTGTCATTCTTTCTTTTTGCTTTCTTTATTTACTTATCCTGCAAGTTCTATTGTTTAAAAGTTTTTTAAAAATCCTGCTAGAATCCAATTCATCCCCTTCTTGTATTGTATCTGGGCCAACAAGTGGTGTCAGAGCAGATAAACCATCAAAGTATCTAACAATCTTTGACATCGATGGTAGAATCAACTTCTAAAGATTGCACTTTTAAGGGTGATAACTACCTTCATTGGAAGACTGGGATGAGATTTTACTTTAAAGCCCAAGACTTAGAAATGTGGGATGTTGTGACAAATGGTTGTCCATCGTTGACTATCGTTGCCTCTAGCGGATAGCAATCGACAATGAAAAAAGGAGAGTTGCCGGCGAAGGAGGAACAAAAGTGAGAAAATAGCGACGTGCGGAGGGATCGGAAACCCAAGCCGAGAGGAAAGAGAGATGAGCGGTGAGCGGTGAGAGGTGAGCGGTGAGCGGTGAGCGGTGAGCCGCGAGAGCAGAAAACAACAAGAGAGAAAATAGGGTGGCTATGTCGTTAAGCGAAGGAGAATGGGTTTCCGTTTAGGGTTTTTTAAGAGAAAGAGGGGAAGTGTTTTTCGCAAAGAGAGAGAAACGGGAAGAAAACCCCCAATTGAGCTTATTGATTGGTTTGTGAGTTGCGTAGAAAATGGGTTTCGATGGGAAGTTAGTGCAATCACGATGGATTTTAACTATTTTGTTTTTTAATGAATAAGTTGATATGAAGAACAGAAGAGGCGGAGCAAACAAAAAAAACAAGATAAAGACAAACTCTTATTCACACTACAAAAACCGCAAACAATCATAAGTTATTTTTGAGATCAAGAGCTTAAAAATAACTTATGATTGAATTTACATACTAAGGTTTGTTGTATGCGTTCATATACATCACACATATGTATATACATACATATATAATTACACACATCATTATAAATAATTAAGGCATAAGTCATGAGATAATATGAAGTATGTACCAATATTGAATTCTTTTCGCCTCTATAATTTTGTGGAATAATAAAGTGCTAAGATAGCTTCCGGCCAGTGGAGATGCACCATACAACAAAGACATCCACAAGTGACCTAATTAAGATTCAAACAAACAAAGGTTATCTACTGATTGGTGAACTCCATGAATGACGATATTCTAGCAGTATGTATTGAATGATTCTAAGATGATTTAAGGGACTTGGCAATAAGAGCACACCAGTAGGCTTACTGTAATGTCTGTACCTTAGGATGACGTCATTTTGACCCGTAGAGTACCCGTATATGTATTTGATGCTCGACTCACGTAGGTTTGAGTGTCTTTGCATGCTTTTATGTCACTTAGAGTGCACATGAAGTTTCGGAACCATCGGAGACCCGTTCGTTGACGAAACATGTAGAAAATGGTGTTTTGGATTAGTGGAGCTCGTTCCATAGAGGAAGAAATTTATGTCACCGATTACATAAATGGTTTGATCTCCTAGATCCGTGGTTCGATTGAGCTGAACTTTTTTCATCTTATTATTCTCTAATAGATCTTCATTATGAATGGTGAAGATCTTGATCGGAGTTGTCTACTGTGAGATATAAGACTCCAAACATTGTTTCTCGGATTTAAGGATTTTCTTGCGCAGTTTTGATCAAACGGTTGGATCTCGCAATCCTACCATTGAATTGAGCTGAAAATTTACCATAAGGTTTGTAACTGACTCATAAAAGTTTTTGACGGTTAAGATATTAAGTTGGTAAGTCTTCTGCAAGAAATTGATTATCTAAGTACAAATAATTGCAGCAGGAAAATCTATTTTTTGGCAATTTTTCATGTGGGCCCAAACTTGTCTATTTAAGCAACTAACACCTAATTTTCTGCTCATTTGCTCATTTTTCACTTAGAAAAGAGGGAAAAGATCTGGAGAAGAGAAAAGGAGAGGGAAGCTAGGGTTTTGGTGATGTTTGCTCAAAAGTCCCTAAAGTCTCATATATTTTTTGGTTTTCTTCCTTTAATCTCTTTAGTTTAAGCATGTGAGCTGTATTTTGACCTAAGCAGTTGAGGGCGTTCGAGACCTAGGGTTCCTTTACATGTATGTTTTTACGAACCCTACTGTTGAATGGAGGCCATTGATACCATTTTTCCCAATTTCTCACTTGGATTTGGTGAAACCCTTTGTAAATGGACCTACACTTAGTTCGTGGCCTTAGACTTTTCCAAATAGCTTGCATGTCATCTATGTTAGGCTTATGGACACTAGAAACTGATCCATGTATTTTGTTAGAGACATCCATGGTGAAATCATAGGGTTTAGTACAAATGGCCCTTGCTTGGTTCATTGACCTAGGGTTGAGAACAAGCCTTGCACGTCAACTATGTTGACCTAGTGGGCATTGTTGATGAACCCATGATGCTAGATCAATATTTTACATGGCTGAACATGGTGACTTAGTGTAATTTTGGCCTAGGCCATGTGATTTGGAAAATTTCAATGAATTTGGGGATTTGCCCAAATTTGGGGATTTTGACCTAGACTTGGTTAATTGATGAAATTAACTTGGCAAATAGTCTAATTAACCCTATTTATGATTGAATGTCTTGTATTATAGTGGTTGGATCAACCTATTGCATTGAATTGGGTTAAATGTGGGTTAATTTGATATTAAATGGTTGAATTGAGCAATATGGGATTAGCTCATGGGTATGACCATTTTAAAATCTTAATTGGCTATTTAGTTGGGTTTAAACATGGTTGTTTGGTACACTTTGGACTGATTTTCAGTATTGTATAAACCATATCGTTTGTAGGGATTTGTGAATGATCTAAGTGACCCAAATAGGTCAATTGGGAATTGAGGTGCATTGGGGTGATTGTAGCATTCTAGTGTTTTCTTGTGGTTGGAATTGGATTGGCTAAGTCTAGCCAATCAAGTTGTGAGTGTTTCTTTACTTGTGATTTCTATATGTGGCATTGTAGTATAAATGAGTCTTTAAATGCTTATCTAATGTAGTGTGCATGATTTAATGGTTCATGAAATGTATTTGAGCATAGTCAATTGGGAAAGCAATGTGGGTTGGATCTCCTAGCATGGGATTCTCTTTTAGGGAATTCCATTGAGGCTGGATGGTGATTCCCAGTTGTGGACCTTGCAGAGAGTTTTATGGCTTGTGTAGATAAGATCACCTAGACATAGTATATGTCTCGGTGGGGTGATCTTATTAGCTACACGACCCTAGAAATCCTATTAGATTACGGGCAAGAAGTCGATCGGGCAAGGGGTGTCGCACACTCCGACTTTTGGATTGACACTTACTCAGGAGGTGTCTAGGATTGCATGTGCATGTTTATAAAATGATATGCATTGTCTTAGTTATAACATGATGCACTATATTTGGCATGTATGTAATCTTGTGTATCACCATGCTATTTAAACTATTTTTAATGATCTTGCAATGTTTTATTTAAATGCATATATATGTTGTCACTGGTAGAGGACATTTACTGAGCTTGTTGTAGCTCACTTCTCATCCTTATCTTTTCAGGATCGGATAGGAAAAGGAAAGGGAAAGCTTAGCTGCGGAGCGTTTCCGGTACCTTTGTGATGTAGGTGTTAGTACGTTTATTTGTATTTTGATAAATTGTACTAAATAACACTTAATGTTTATACTTAACATTTAGATGAGTTTGTATTTGTGGTTAGGTATAATTTTGTACTTTTGAACATTATGAACTTTAAAGAATTTTCTAGTTGTCATTTTGGGTATGTATTATATTGATGATCTTATTTATGTCTATGTGTTTGATGTTATTTTTTGGAATTGTGATATGTGATTAGAAGGCTTATCAAGACACCATGTATATCGAGGGAGAATATACTTGGGATTCCGTGCCGATTATGACGTCATAGATAATGGATCGTGATACCTACTCGAGAGCTTATGTCTTTCCTTGTCCTCTCTGTTACTTGAAGTAATGTTTTCACAGCTGATTATATATTTTTATGGTGCACCTTCACGATGAAAGTGTGGGAAAGATGGAGTACTCACTTTCCTGCTTTCCTGTTAGTAGATTCCCTAGTGGCCATACCTCTTCACTTTTCACACACTGGAAAATCCATTTAAAGCAAGCAAGCAATCAAACAAGAGCAGCATCATAAACGCAGTTATTCGCATTTTATTTTATTTTATTTTTTTCAAAGTGCGTGCACAAAATATTTTATTTTATAGTAGTAGTTAAAAATCCACTTCCACCAAATCCATAAGTGGGGTACGTACGTTAGGGGTTCGTCGTCATCTTTAATTAACGTTGAATATTTCTTATTTGGATCCAAGCAAAGACAACCAATAAGTAACTTTTTGAAGCACAATATTTCGTTTTCCACTAATGCATAGACTTTCTAGAATGCAATGATCTATTAATCAAACTAATTATATGCATGCATGTAACTTTTTCAATTAAATAACATCTTAATTAATATTCTTATTCATTTCTCTGGGTATAATAAATGTCTTTGGAGGTAAGTACAAGGAAAGATGACTTTTGTATTAAAATAAGAATAAAGGTGGATAAATAAAAAGTTGAAAGTTAAAAAGTGAAATTAAGAAAAACCTCATTGACCCAAAAAAGAAAAAAAAGGTGCCACCAGTAGGGAAAAGTAGGAGAGTAATTGAAAGACTACTACTTAATCTTTTATCCCTATTTTTTTTTTTTTAAAAGAAAGAGAGAACATTAAAAATAAACTTTTATGAGGCTAAATATTGAATGCTTAATTGAAAAAAATTAAAGGACAATATTAATTTAACTATAAAATTTACAACAACATATAAAAAAATTATTAAATAAATTATAAATAAATAATCTAATGAATATGCATATGTAGTTATACATATAATTATATTTTTTTATAATTAAATTAATATTTTTTAAAATAAAACATAAAAACAGTGCCACGCGTAGATTCCTAAATATCGTTTTTTTTTTTTTTCAACTCATACTAATTAATTTATGTATAATGTTTAGTTCTATGCCCAATTCGTATTTATTAATTAATTTTCAAAAAGTAAAAGGTTAAGCCCATCATCCCTCACTGGTTAAGCAAGACCCAATTAGTCAAATTTCACTGTTGTAAGATTCTCTTTTTAGATTAGCGATAAATATGTCTTCTGAAGCATTCACATTATGTATAATATTTGCCTGCTAGGCTGCAACCACTCATGGAGGAAATAATAAAACAAGTACACCAATGAGTTATTAGAAGAGTGGAGGAAATTTATTTATTTTTTGTTTGATGAAGATCTGACAGTTTTCTTGATTTAACACCATCTTAACCACTTCTCTTTTTTATTCTTTTTCACTTTTTATAAATTTATATACAAGGCGGTAGGTAAGCTTGGCAAACTGGCCTAGTATATATTCCACTGCAAAAACACCATCATCCAACCAACAAACATTGATATTGGCCTCAATCACTACCATATTAAGTTCTGCAACATTACCACCATTAATGCTATTGCTACTGGCCCAATCCCATTATAACTAACAACTCTGCAACCATAGCAATTCCAACAAACTCCACACCAACACCACCAACCCACAAAAGCAAAATGATACCTTCTTAATATAATCCACAGTACATAGAGGGAGAGAGACAGAATTGGGTCTGACTTCAAGATAAGATGATCTTTTTGCATTGAAAATCATTTGAAAGCAAAACAAGTCAACAATTATGACAATTTCCAAGTGAATGCACTGCAATGAGAGTGTTTGGTGCAATTTTTTCAAAAGCATTTTTCTAAGTATTTCTTTAAAAAAACACTTTTCTAAAAAAGTTGATCTTAATTAATTTCTCGAATACCTAAAAAAAAAAAAAAAAAAAAAAATTCCACTGCAATTTGTTATACAAGCAGATGTGTCAAATGTCACTAAAAACTGTTTTTGGTCCAAAAACAATTTACAAATGTTCGAACAAACAGGCTAATGTCAATTAGGTTGTATTACAAAAACAGTAGTAATAAAATAGGCTCGCTATCGTCTCACTAAAACAAGTCCCATGATAGGCATTTGAGAGGTCATGTTGTATATATCTAGTTTCTTTAAAATTATATTACCTGCATTTGTCAGACCTCAAATGTAAGATTGCTACATAAATAAATAAATAAATAATGTCTAAGCTTGTAATTCTACATTGATTGAGTTTTACTTTATTATAAGATAGGGCAGTTAAAATTTTGTAGGCATATAGTGCAGTAACTTTCCATTTGCATTCTCAAACAAAAAAAAAAAAAAAAAAAAAAACAACTTTCCATTTGCCTCAAAAGGTAGCCAAGATAATTTTAATGTCTTTATGTCAATTTGCACTATCTCTCAATCATCACCCCTCTTGACTCTTACCAATGGTAGCATCCCATGTCCCCATTATTATTAAACAATCCATATCATAACTTCCCATTTTTTTTTTGATAGGTAAGTATTGGGATTGGAACACATGATCTCAAAGCTTTGATAGGTAAGTATTGCTTATTCCCCCTACATTGCCATCATGAAGTTATATCAATTGCTACAATATACCACCTTCCCTCTACATGAATTTTCAAAAGAGTACCTTGAGAGTTGTTGATCGCCTCGTATCACATGTTGATACGTGAGTCGGGGCAATCCAACAACTCTCAAGTGAATATCAACAAAGTGTATTTTCAAAACATTTTCCTTTTCAAAAACCTGCAAGAGTGGCCTTTCAATTGGGCTCTGTTTATTTAAATAAGATAGAGCTTTAGTAAACACAATTAAGTCATTCTTCAACAATAATAAGAAACGCTAAGTCAACTACTCAATTCAACTCAACTAAGCTTTTTTTCCAACTAAATGGGGACGGTTACATTAATCCGCTTTCTTCACCCTGCTCGATCAAGGGCTAAGTCAACATTCAAATTACAAGAAGTTAAATCTTGTCAAATATACGTATAAATAATAAAAAAGAAAGGAAAAAAAAAAGTTTATTTTGAAAAGCTATAAACAACTTCAAAAATGAATACTGATCTGTCAAATGAACTCTCCCAGCCAGGAACTTCTCTAAAGAAAAGAGTACAAGAAAGCACATAATTTCCCCTACTTGGACAATTCAGTATAATTCTCCCTATGCAGACAACTCAATGTTGTATGAAAAATACATCATTGACTAGAGATCAAACAAAAGGATGCTCTATAATTAGATATACAAATACTGGCATTCTAACACCTTCCTAATTGACGAGCACAATGTGCTTGTTTCATGCAATAATTCATTCAGAGTATATCAACCAATAGATATACAAATAAATCATTCATTAGAGATCAAACAAAAGGATGCTCTAGAATTAGATATACAAATACTGGTAGTCTAAAACCTTCCTAATTGACGAGCACAGTATGCTTGTTTCATGCAATAATTCATTCAGAGTATATCGACCAATAGAAGTTTGTCTTGTACAACAATCAGCTGAACCCAGAACTTCATGGTTTTACACATGGTAGCCAAACTGTGTGTACAAACCTAAAGTCTACTAATCAATAAAAATAAATAAGTAAAAAACCCTCAATGCACCATCATACTTGTCAAAGAATAGAATGCTCTAAAGGATCCTCAAGAGCAAAATAAATCATTAAGGAAAACTAAACCCTCTAGTGCAACTCGACCTAAATTGGAAAGAGCAAAAGAAATAAGAATTTCAAGAAAAATGAGAAGTCCAGTAAACAAACCAAAAGCAAAGTCGAGTAGAAAAATAACTTGATGGAGACCAATCCAGCATCAGCTATGACTTCCCAAGTGTGAAGCTTCAGTAACTTGTTGTAGGAAGTTGAGATTTTTTCTGCTGTTTTTTTTTTTTTTTTTTTCAAGTTAAGGAATTGGACATGATTACCCTTACAGGCCATCTCACCCACCAAACAAGAAGTCTTCGCTGATAAATATGGAGGCTTCCTTTTAACAGAAAAAATCAGTACACTTGTTTTGCTATACTCTATAGGTGACGATACCAATATTCGGTTCTGTTTTATACCTAATTGCATGATGTAACATTGATGTAGCTATATCGCCATAACTGATGCTCTTCTACATATTAATGACATAGTGCAGATGTAAGAGGTAATCGTTATTAAAATAGTGGAAGTCCCACTCAGGTACAGAGTTTCTAAAAATAAACCAAAGAACATATATTATCAACACAAGTAGCATTAGTCCTTCAGTCAGTTTTTTTAAACAATTTTGCATTTTTTTTTTGAGAAGAAACAAATATCTGTATATATATATTATGAAAAGTAAATGTAAGCAGTACAAAGAGGATAAGGAATGCACACGGAAAAATAAATCCACTACAGAACAACCATCCCTAGAAGATCTACATTCAGCAAAATAGAAAGTTAAAAATACCAAGGAATATTTTTCTGAAAATTATGAATTAGTTTGACTTTTATTCAATTTCAATAGAATTTTGTTTTTTCTTTTTGTTTTGCATCTAATTCATAATTTGGTTGTTAGAAAATCGAAAAAACTCAATAGATGATTGAGGAAGTTGGAGGATGCTCATTCCATACTACTCCCACCAATGCAAGCTCTTGAGAGTTTCTACGCTAATTTCTAGAAAATTGCTGACTACAAGACATGAACCCACAATCTCACACTTGTTGACCTGCAACTTTTAACACTGCACTGAGCAATGCCCTTTTCTCCCATACCTTTCTCTCTTAGTTTAGAACTACAGCTTTCTTAAAATACCCTGATCCAATTCTTAAGAGATATAATAATTGTTCTAATTTCCTGCATCACATGATAAAATGTTCAGGGAAGGTGCCAAAAAGACTAAATCTCTGCTCCCATGATTAGGACGATTGTTTCTTTTTTCTTTAAAGCTCGTGACAAGTGAGAACTCAAAATCCATATTACCCATATTTGATTAATAGTTGAGGTGGACAGCTACCTGCTGAGCACTATAGAGTCTTAACTTTCAAATGAGATTGAGGGATGTAAGATGATGAAGAATTCTAGCTTGAACACAACAGAAATTTAAAATTGCTACTGAAACACATTAAAAGAAATAAACTCAAACTGCTTATTAAGATCAAAACTGAAGCAACTGGGCTTATAATAAGATTGATTCTATAAATAAAAAAAAGGAAAAAAGAGGAAAAAAACAAACAAACAAACAAACCAGCACATGAACGCAATTCCAAAATGATTTTCATGATTTTGTATACTTCATACATAAAGTGTCTAGTTACACAATCTTGTAGACGGACCCTGTTGTTTCAATTCTTAAAAACTACTTGTAGTTTCTTAAATCAGTGACTGTTCGAAGGTTGCTAACCTCAACATTGTCTTCAGAAGAAGCTGTTTTTTCATCTTTTTTGAGAAGTTGGTTACATGGTCATGGTTATTAAAATCCTAATCTAGAATCCAATAATTATACCATCCCATAACCCCTCTCCTATCCACAAACCAATTAGAATCTTATCAGAATGGAATCAAAGTAGCGTCACAATCCGAGTCTTTTTATCTTGTTCGATCATAACCTAGCATGATCTATCAATCCATGTTAGGTTGCAAACTTGGAGCCTAAAGACCAGAAATTATGTGGGTTAATGAGGCCTAAAGTTCAAAACTCATCAAGTTAAAACCTAAATTTACAGAAACTGAAAATTCACTGGACTAACTAGCTCAAAACCGAAGAAGATAAATTTAGGCATGAAAGTTAGGACAACCAAGGCTACAACTACAGATTGCCAAGAGACGAAGTTGAAGAAGTCTTACTAGCAATGATGGATCCTAAGGAAGATGATCAACAGACTTTTTCTGTCATTTTCTACTTACCATCCTTTTATTATCTACTGTTTCGTTGTTGTTCTTCTTCTCTACTTTCTCAACCAGTTTTTTTTTCTCAAGTTCAATGAACTTTTTTTTTTCATTCCCCACTATGTTTTCTTTCTCCACTTTTATATATGGTTCCTTCTTTTCTTTGGAAATATTGTTCACTTCTCAATTTTTCATTTCTTTCTTTTTCTTCCTTTATTTTTGTTGTTTTTTTTTTTACACTTTTCCTTCCTAGCAACCAATGGAAAACTTGTTGGGATCTACACAGCGGAACAAGCACAAACACACGCACACGGATGCAACTCAAAGTGAACAATACAAGAAGCACACAACAAAACAAAACTTTGGCAGATCGATTATCAATTTAATAAACTATGTTCGGCCATAAAAGTAACTGACTTTACAATTGATTAACTTAATGGAAGAATTCAAACCATGTTTTCCTTGTACATTTACAAAATGTAAACTAGGGATCTAGCATTTAAGTTGTAGTCTTACAATGTTTGACGATTGTTTTTCATACTAAAATCATTACTTATGTAAATTGTAATATTTAAAACTATTCTTGAAATTTATTTTAAAAAATCGTCTGATTTATGACCTAATTCAATAATCTGATGTTCTAGACCACTTAACTATCCTGTGCAGGATCCTGATTTTAACAACCTTGTTGGTATGGACCAACTCCTCAAACTTTTCGCAAACATAACAAAGATATTGTCAAAATTGCCAACTTCTTCCTTTATTATTTGATGATCTCCTCCATCATCATTTTTTCTTCTTCTTTTTCCTCTATTTTCAAATGAACCACACCAGTTATGTTTTTCTTTTTCCTCTTTCTCTAATTGCATTGGCATATAAATTCCCTTGAACTCTGCCATGATGCAACACACAACACCAAGGGAGCTGGACCATCCTATTCCCCTCAATAAGGCAAAGAAGATAGTGTGATTTGTGAATGGGTACAGATTAACATGAACATGATTCAAAAAAGTTCTATTCTGACACCAATACAACCCAAAAGGGTTAGATATAAGTCGATAAACACACTTAATGACGCCCAATAAAAAGACAAAATTGAAAAGAAATTTAATAAGTACTTTGTTGATACTATATTCAAACAGGTCCCTGAAGATTTTCAATAATTTCTCAAAAAAAAAAAACTTTACATTACATCCTCAAAATCCGTAATTCATAATCGTAGCATGAACAAATACAATAGGGTTATGTAGAAAATTGACTGGATGAGTCATGGAAAAGGAACAAAAACAAAAAGAGAAACTCACATACTTGAGGATATGGAAGAGAAAATGCAGCCAGTTTAACAAAGAAAAGAGTTTCAACTTCAAATTTACTCTTTTGCACTGGAAGAGCCTTGAGTCCCATTTTTCTGCTCTATACAATGAACTACTTATTTTCTCACTAAATGTAATTAACAGTAGATATAGTGTTAGCTTATTGGGAATAAAAATAAAATCAAACTTAACTACAACACAAGAAAATTTATTTATAGTATACAGACTTTAAATTGATGTCATAAAAAAAGAGTATATAGGATGGTAAAATGTTAGCAAGAGTTCATAAACAAGGAAAAAAAGAAAAGGATACCCAAAATAACCACTATCATCATCCGGATTCCATACCAATAAAGATGCATACTTCATAAGATTGACCAATAGAATAAGAACGCGAATTCATAGTATGAATTTTCTTTTGACACCTTAGCACAGAAACAAGTTTGGCTATATTTTAACAAAGGTAGTAGTGTAGTACTGGTCAAACCATTCTTGTGGGACAGGTTAAACCATTATTGTGGGATAGGTAATTGTACTAAATACATCATCATTACGGCAAACAATACCTAAGAAAAGAGAATTAGAACATATGTTACACATTTTCTTCTCCAAAAACTAAAAACAACCATCTACTGGTCATTTTGACAGTGTTCATTGCTCATGACACCGTAATAACGCCAATTAATTCAAAAGGGTAAGAGAAAGTAGCATTGGTGCATAATAAGGTTTAGATTATATATGGAATCTCTAGGAGCACAAGTTCATCAATCTTTATTTTCAGTAGTATGGTCCAAAAGTGACAAAGAGCAATAGCAACTATATGGTAGATCTAGGAAAAAGGCTTGCGTTTTTTAGTGGGTTTTGAGTTGTTCAATCAGGAGGAAATTGATAAAGATATAGCAAGGCCATTGTAAAAGCAGAGTAAAGAACTGAAAATTTTTACAACACACAGGCATCTATGCTCTTGTAAACAACACAAAGGATATTAATTATCTTAAGATGTGTTAAGCATATTTGCAACAACCAGCCTCTTATCCAAATAAAGGAGGGCCTTGTTAGATATATGATAGCCAATGCAAAACTTTGTCAAATCAACGATGACATGAATGTACTTAATCATACTACACAAAGGGTTAGGACATCCTCGTTAAGTAACATTTTGCACCCACCTCCAAATGTTTCAAAAACTGAGAAAGGGGTGCCATACCAGTGGTTAGGAGTGGTAAATGAACAAAGGTCCATGCACTACTTTGGATGAGTACAGTATAGGTAAGAAACCTAAAATAACATGAATGGAGATAATTGAGAAACATATAACTATTTGTGATATAAATATCGACTTAGCCCTTGATAGAGCATAGTGGAGAGTGGATTTATGTAACCGATCCTATGTAATTGGAAAAAAGCTTTGTTAAATTGAATTAGTTTGAGTATCAGCTTAAGCCACCACCTAAATCTCTCACTCAAGAGTCTTACAAATACATGTAGATTCGAATCAACATTTTGCAAATTGTACATTTGTATAACTAAAGAATGTAGTAAGAGGTTTGAAGGCAATTTATGCTTGTTTCATCTCATTAATGCACAAAGAAACATAAAACATATTATAACTAGGTAATATTAGTTTTTTTTAATATTTAATATCCATCTTACATTTTTTTTTTTTTTTTGCATTTCATTTATTGACAATGTGTCTCTCAAGTGAACTTGGAATGTAATAAAAAAGATGAACTTCCATGCTTTTCATCTAAGTGCTATAATATAATGATCACTTATAAAATGGAAAATGTCTCTAATTTGTGGTGGGTTTACAGTGGTGGGTTTGAGTAGTTCTAGTACTCTTTGTATCTTTTGCCTTTTCGTTTTTTTGCTCTTTAATAAAGTGATTTTGTCTCCTTTCAAAAAATAGAAAATAAAGAAGATATCTCTAGTTCTCATTCATTTGTGGCTCAAACAAGATACCCTATAAATTAACCAGCAATATCTTTTATGCCCACCTCTTTCCCCTATCCTTGGTAAGAACAAGGAAAAAAAAGAGAGAGAAATATAAATCTAATCACTAATTGCATTGTAACGTGAAAGAACAACAATTATAGGTCAATACAATGGCATTGTTGTCAGAATTGTGGATCAAAATTGAATTGTTTCAAAGCTTGGTGAATCGCATCAAGATTTGGATTCATGAATCATAAGATTCAGAATTCAAATGTAACTTGTATATTTGTATATATTGAGTACTCATAAAGTTATAAAGACATTAGTGTTTTTAGCTAATTAATGATTTAGAACCATTCACTATGATTTAACTATCCAATTCAATTACCATTCACCACTGATTTGGATGGATTCACTTACAATTCACAAGTACCACAATTCAAGAATTTGATTTGAACAAGTCACCAATTCGAATCACGATTTTGACAATTATGTATTACAAAATAGAGGACAAGTGATAAACATAAACCTATAATGATTTGAAATTAAAGAGCAAGAAGCTAGTTAGAAAAGGAATGCTTGAACCATTTAACCTCACTGATATATCATAATAACTAATGAACAAAGGAAATATATCACTACAATATAGGAACTAGGATCTGATGTGCTCTAAGAAACAAAAGGAAACAAAAAACTAAAATGCGGATCCTCCATATGTTACAAAATCAAACAAATCATACCTCATTGTTAATACTTAATAATACAGCCAGCCGTAAAGACATCACAAGCTGAAATGAGAAATCAATCATCATTAAGTTCTTTCGGCTGAAGTAAGTTGTCCCAACTGTTCTGTAAGGTTATCCACATTCCTCGTGTTCCACCAAAATCTCCCACGATCAGTGGGCTTGTTTTCAACTTTTCTACAATCATCATCCCGTCTTTCTGACTGAACCTCTTGTGTATCAGATGAACCAGGAGTCTCTGTTAGGAACTGTTCCCAGAAAACATCATTCGCCCCAGCTTGCACAACCGGGGTTGTGTTTCTCTTGCCCTCTTCTTTCAAGGACTCTGTTTCAGAAGCCACAGCAGGCTTCGAATTCACATCAATCCCAGAGTCTTTGGTTTGCACATCTGCATTGAACGGAATCGAAGAAAGTATTGGGCTTTCATAACTTGTTGAATCTGCCAAATCAGGAGATGAATGAATATCTCTTGAATGTGGTGAACAAGGACGCAATTGGGGTGACTTGGGCTGAATATTTATTTCTGTATCCCCAGATGATGTGTGAAGTTCCGTGAGAACAACTCCAGAAGGTTGCAAAGGCAGACCATCACTGTCAATTTCTTCACCAGAAGCTCGACCAGTGCTATATAAAACATTTTCCCAAGATTTCAAAGACGATTCCATCCTTTCAAACTGCTCTATATTGAGTACCAACATGGAAATAGCTTCTGCCGTATCTGTGCTTACTGATTTGAGAGTCACAACTCGGCTGTGTTCCATATCCTCTTCATCAAAGAAAGAAGTCGGTTTCAGCAACCTTCTTTTCTTGTTCTGGTTTTCAGTTTGTTGCATTATATTCGACACGTATTCGGGTTTCTTCATGATTTGAGCCAAGAAGGCAATCATTTGACGTTGTTGGTGTTCCATTTGATGCAAACGATCCTCCAACGACTGCACTTGCAATTCCATTCCTTTTCTTTCCTGAATATACTTTTGTTGCTCTAATAGAAGTAAGTTCCTATCATTTTTCAATTTCTCAATTTCTTCCTCAAGCTCTTGCTTTACGGACTCCGGTAATGGCCCTGAAGAATTCCCTTGCAAGGAATGACTATGGATTGGTTTACGTCTATGTATGTTCTTTAGTAGGTGTTTTTGACCTCTTATAAATTCCTCATTAGCAAACTCCCATTGATCAGGATCAATTTTTCGAAAACCCTGGTTTTGAAAAAAATTGAAACTTTGGTACTTAACAACAAAAACAATGAAAACAAAAACAAGAACTAGAAATTAATATATCAAAAAAAAAGGGAAAAAAAAAATCAAATCCTTCACTTACGTATGTATTGAGCTGCCGAACGAAGCTGGAGAAATTGTTGTGCTTGAAATACTTAGGCAACAAGTCCCTTGCGAATTCAGGTGGACTCCAAACGACGAAACTGCTGTTACTTGCGCTCCAAGACACGATAGAGTTTGTTGAAGGATCGTCTACCATCTCATACGTCTTGGTAAGAAACGGTGGTGGAGCATTCGAACCGCCCTGAGATCCGTCCATTCTGAATTCAAATTCCTAATTCGACTCCGCCGAATAAAAACACCAATCAAACTATCACATCCAGCTACAAACTCCAAAACTTGCTCCGAAATTGCTCAAAAAATTCGTTCTCCTCACATCTCTAGCTCGAGCAATCAGTCAGAAGCTCCAGAATTCTCACCAATTCCGTCAAATTCAGTTCATAAACCACCGTTTGAAGAAAATCTTTGCTCTAATCTCCCACCGAATTTAACCAAATCAGAGAACAAACAGTGAAAAATACTCCTCGTTGCCAATGAACCAATCACAAGCTTCTAAATCCTTCGAATTCCATCACAGAATAATAATCAATTTCCAGTACTTTCTTTGTCTCAATTCACGAATCAAACCAACCAAGAAGACCTAATTCAATCCGTAGAACTGAAAAAGGAAAATTACTTGATAAAAACACCTGTTTTCAAGCAAACTTTTCAGCTGAAAATGAAGTTCCGTTCCGTACCCTAATTCTTCCTACAGCAGTTCTTGAAAAAAAAACCAAAAACTATTCAAATGCAACAACTGATGAAGGCCCAAACTAGCTCGACCGTGTACGCACTCCGTAGAAAATCGAAAGATCTCAAAAGCCGCCGGAGAAAAGTCGTCCTTTCTAAAAGTAAAATATAGCAGAAGGCGAGAACGCGTTAAAACACCAAAATTAAAAATAATAATAAAAATAAAAATAAATAAATAAATAAACTGCCACTCGAACTTAACTTGTAAGAAAGGGAACAGAAAAAAAAACACGCATTTATTTTTTTTATGTGATTTCAGGGCTTCAAGTCCTAACTAAACGAGACTATTTACTAATTTCCAAGTTTACGTTGGGGGTTTATCCTGACAAATGACACAGTGGAGTCAACCGCACGTGCGGTTGAGAGCTGGGAGTATTTGCTCTAAAGAATTTCTTTTTGTTTTTATTTCTTGGGGAGCAAGAATTGGGTTGTTGCAGTGCACCCGAGGGAAACGATACGACCTAAGAGTCTTATCCTGAAGGATGACGTGATCCTTAGGGCTCACGCTTTGTGACACATGCGTCGACGACTCGTTGACTCAATTTCCTTTTACTTTCAACCACGCAGCCTCCCTCCTTCACGGCTTCACCTCACCTCACGAGTGTCACTTAAAAAAAAAAAAATGTATTTTAGTATTTCGAGACTAACGGATGAGGGTTGAGTGAAACGCCACGCCGTTAAATGACTCTCGAGATTCGTGGCGGATGGATGTTGGACGAACACCAACTGGTGGTTGACTGTGAGGCGAGGATTGATTGTTATTTTTCGATCGGGTTTTTTCTTTACGTGACAGTTGTCAACCATTGCACAGCGTGGTTGTTTGACCAAAAATGGATCTTTTGTTTATGGACTATTGTGGATAAAATATCATGTTCCACCACATTTATTAATTCTATCCCTCACATTTATAAAAAGCGGGATATAGGCACAACATTATATATATAAGTTTGTAGCCCCGCCCGATGGACGGCGCTAATAAAATAATACTACTATAGACTCAATTTAGATTTACTAAAAATGCTACCCTTCTGTGTAAATAATATTGATGTTAAGAATAATATTAACTAATTGATTAAAATATAATTATATAGCATTCATCATTTGTTGTCTATACGAATTAAAAAAAAAATTCATCTACAATTTTTCACTATTATAGGTTGGTATAAATATTTGATCATATATATATCATCGTAACATTTTGATGGAAATTTATGATGCATGAATTTTTGTCAAACAAAAAGAAAAATCATTCTATTTCTTTTAAAGCTTCTATTAATAAAATACCATTAAATTAGATAATGTAAAATTCGTAGTCATGCATTTATTTACAACCTTTATAAGTATATAAATATGACAAAATGATGACTAACATTACATATATGATGATGCAACAACGAAATGGTTTTGGAAACTTATCACATATATAAACGAAATGAACAACTGATCAAAGTCAAAGTCATTACATATGTTGAAGCAAGAGATAGAGAGTGATTGCGAAAAGGATGAGTGGTTGAGAAAGAAAACAAAAGAAGAAAGAGATAAAGAAAAGGAAAAAACAAATAGTGAGAGGTATTGACAATGACATATACCAAACCGAAAGAAAAATATTTTTGTTGACATTTCTCATGATATATATATATAATGAAGGTGGGGTCTCATCTATTTAAGAAACATTAACATGAAGGTATGAAGGTGGGGAGTGCGTGATATGCTGATGATTCTTTTTTGGAGTGAGCTATTAGTTCAGATTTATGTCGGATCTTCGTCTATGTGTAGCCCGAGATATAATGATATTGTTGGGACCTTATATGAAGAAGAACTTGACATAAAGATGACAACTTGACTTAAGAAAAGAACTCTAAAAGTCTACTCTATGATCAATTTAGTGCAATGATTTGTCATTATACGGTATCACTTCTTTACTTATGCCAAGATGCTTATAGTACTACCCTACATACTACTACTACCACACCTATAGTAATTTTAATATCAATTCCAATGCAACTAATACCTATATACTCGACCTATACACCAAGTTCTTTCCTCTTCTCTCAAATAAAACCCAACATACAAAAAATAATCAATCTAATTCACATACCATGCAAGTCAACCCTGTATTTGGAAAAGACATTATCATTATTCAAGTTTATATATAAGCATATAATATGATATTGATAACAATATAAGTTTTTCCATTATTCGATTGGTAACAGGAATATTTGCAATAATGCTAACTCTAGAAATGTAGCAACACTCAAGTTAAAAAAAACATAATTCTTCGTCTGAATATTATATAATAGTAAGATGAAGATTAGGAGCAAAAGAAAGTCAAAATAAACATGCCTATTATTGAGGTCAAAAAGTTATGTGAACATTATATGTAAAATAATGAATGAAACAAAATGATACAGGAAACAATAGTCTTTGAATGGAAAAATAATATTATTGTTCATCTTCAATATTCGCGTCCAAGATTTACAGGAAACAATTCTTCTCTTCTCTCCACAACCTAAAAAAGTTAGTACAACCCATTAGTTTATTGACTAAAATAACTTTAAAAAAAAAACTCTAGAAACCAAAGAACAGCCCTTAAAGTATTTAAAATATTTAAGAAGAATTAAAGTCATCAATCAGCTTGAGGTGTTTTCATTAAGGAATTCATGTATAAACAATCAAGCAAATCCGAAACTATTTAAGTTCAAACCTAGCCAGATGAAATAAAAAACATGAATTTTCTACCAAGATTCTAAATCTACAATTTAATCAAAGAATAAGTAATTCAAATATTCTGAAAGAAAATCCTAAATTGAAAAATCGAAAGCAAAACATTCAAGAGATGCACTAACCTTGAATGTCTTCTTTAATGACTGAACTGTACCAAAAAAAAAAGAAGATATTATGATTCTATAATTCTATGATAAATAACTAAGAAAATTAAGGAAGAAAGAATCAAAAATGTAGATATTAGTTATCTTCTCTCGTTGTACATGTTCAAAAGCACAGGTGACTTAGATCTCTTGTATGAAAAATAAAATTGAATATAGTTTAATTGACTTAATGTGAATCTGTATTCTAATTATTTTTTTCCGACCCTATCTGCCCAAAAAGAAATTTAGATATAAAAAAAGAAAAGCTTACTTCTTCTTTTTATAGATTGAAGACTCAATCGACAAACATCCGCAGTCGCATCAATACTGTAATTCGCATTGAAGAGATGAAGAGAAGCAGTAGATGGAGATGAAGAGAATGAATGGTTGGAAATGAAGCAAGGGATAGAGAGAGATTGCTGGAGAGATGAAAAGGGGGAGTGGTTGAGAAAGAAAACAAAAGAAGAAAGAGATGAAAGAAAAGAAAAAAAATAAATAGTGAGAGGTATTTACAATGACATATACCAAACTGCTCATTGGTGTGTAATTAGAAAATGTAATTAATTATCACGTGACGCTTACTTATTTAACAAATATTTATATAAATATCTGCTTCTTATTATTATTCAAAGTTTTGCAAGAAACAAACACTATATAGCTAGGTAAATACATGCTTGAAATATATAGGTGGTTGTATGTCTTCTTCATTTAATTGTATAATATACAAAAGTAAAGTGTCATATAACATTTATCTAATATTACATATTTTTATATTCATAGGTTATATTAAATTTATACATCTATTATGAGTTATATACATATATATATATACACATGCACGCACATTTAGAGGTATACATTAATTTAATACACCCATGCATAATAATATGGTACATATGTTGAAATTACTGGCAGACCGGACTCCATAAGGTCATGCCAAAAAACATCATACAAATTTTCAGGGTACCTAGTCTCCGCTTCGTCATCTAGAACGACTCTTATAGTAGGTCGACCAATGATGGACCAATAAACCATTAGCGTGCTTGTTTCTCTTGGAGACCAACAATAAACGAAAGTTTCATCGATTTCGAGAAAAGACCGATCTTCATTATCCACAATTTGAGGTTGGAGCCCATAATCATACAGATGGTCTTGTAACTTCATCATTAATGACTCAAAGATTGCTGGATTAAGTAATCTATAAGAAAATTTTCTGGCCAGCATGAAGCAATTTGAGTTCTCATCCATTTATCGAGTATTTCACGAGTGTATTGTCTACATGTTTATCAAACATACCAAGATTAGAGTGTTTAAATGAATGGTCAGAGAAGAAACACAAAGTCAACAAAATAGCAAATTTCTTGTTAACAAAAAGAAACATAATGAAAACAAAGTAGAAGAACGAAGAAAAGTATTTGTTGATCATAGGTAGTTGACAGGATGATACCTTAGTAGTTTCGTGGATGATATGTGTTGATGTTTTTTTCCCGTTGTACAGTAATTGTGTAGCGTCTTTATTTGTTGAAAAACTTTCGGCATACAAATGGGAAGAACATCCTAAAATATATAGTTTTCAACAACAATTAGTTGAGTTTCAAGAAAAGGATAAACATGCAATAATTCTTGCAAATAGTTTAACGCCGCCCATCGGGTGGGGCTACAAACTTGTTTCATATAATAAAGAAAGTTGTGGAAATGAAGTATTCAATTGTAATAATCACTATATATCGTTTGCTTGTACTGGAAGAATAATGAAGAGAGGTTGGTGGTATGATGAGGTGTTCGTATGTATGGGAGGGTGTATATTATCATCAATCGTACTCTAAGCTTGCCATGTGACTTGTCACATGTGAAATCAAATGAATGCTGAAGGGGCCGGAAGGGAGACAAATTGGAGGGAATCCGAAGATTTCAACTTTTTCTTGGGAGAGTAATTCATAATGTAGGGCATAGTGGACCTTATAATATATTATTTATGTAAAAGCATTCTCTAGCTAACTTGGAAAAAAATCAAAATCTAAGGGCTGGCCCACAAAAGAAATTAAATAGAATGTGAAATCAAATGAAATGCTCATTCCTTCATTTCTTTGTTGTTTTGTGTGATAATCAATTTAATTCTAGGGACCTACATGCTATATTTCTTTTCTGCCATAGATGGGATACCTTTTTCTTGGATTCCAAGGCCGTTAACTTGTGCAATTCTATATTTTCTTGACCAGTTTATTCAAATTTGTTGTTATAGCTTTTTAAAAGTAGTCATGATTGTCGTTTTTCTAATAAATGTTGCGTTGGGGTTCTTTTTCAAATTCTTAACTCAAAACTCATATCAAATGTTCAAATATGAGTTTTTTAATTTTAGGGACCTACATGCTATATTTCTTTTCTATAGATGGGATACCTTTTTCTTGGATTCCAAGGCCGTTAACATGTGCAATTCTATATTTTCTTGACCAATTTATTCAAATTTGTTGTTATAGCTTTTTAAAAGTAGCCATGATTGTCGTTTTTCTAATAAATGTTGCGTTGGGGTTATTTTTCAAATTCTTAACTCAAAACTCATATCAAATGTTCAAATATGAGTTTTAGTGTATTTATTTATTTTTTAAATGTCGTTTGTTCATGACTACCTTTGATATTTCAAATGTCAAAATTTTCATTTCCCATATAACTTCTTCCCCTATTATTTTAAATAAGAGAGAACATATTTATTAAGCTGAATATCTCAACTGGGGTTTTCTTTTTTATTTCTTGTTCTCTTACCAATGCTCTTTCTTTATTTCCAAATATAGAGTCATATCCCCTTATTTCCAAATATAAATTCTCAATCACGGGCGCACATGCCACCCACATGAATTTTTACCACCAGCTCCTCCTGACATTTTATTTTCAAGTCTTATCATCTACAATTGGCCCGAAACTTCTCTCTTTCTTATTTTTTGGATGAGCTAGTGATGCACAAAATACTTTCAAATCGGTGGGGCCATATGAATGCATATCCTGCGACTTTAGCAAGGGGTTAATAATGGTGGCTAAAGACGCTAAGAATCCTCTTGATTACGGCCCGAAGTGGAAGATAAAGCATGCATTCGTCCAGTTTTTCCTACCATATAATGTAATGAATAAGCTAAACTGACATAAACACAGGGTCAAGGGAAAAGGACGTACTGAAAAAGGGTTATTATAAAAAAAATAAAGAAAGAGGGAAGAAGAAGAGCCTTTCTTTCCTCTCTTCTTTCTTTCCTCTCTTCTTCTTTTCTATAACACACGCTCGTGCCACTTAAAAGGCCCAGCTTCAAGCAGACTTGCTTGATCATCCATTCACAACTCAATTCAGAAAAACCTAACTTTTTAAGGTAAGTTGGGTTCAGTCTTCAATCTGTTGTTTTAATTTCAGTTCTTGTTGGATGATGATTTGCAGAGACTGGTTCAGCATCAGCAGTCGCAGTATCCGACATCGGAGGAATTAAGCATTGGAAAAATCAAGTTCAAGGCCTTTGATTTGGGAGGACATCAGATTGCTCGTAGAGTCTGGAAAGATTACTATGCTAAGGTAGATTTTCCATTTTTTGTATGATTTCATGGTAGATGATGATGTAATCATGAAAAAACATTCATCTTTGTAGTTCATTTGGCTAGATTTCAAGGAATACAACCTTGGTCTTTTACCGGAAGAAGCTCGAATCTCTCTCCTCCTAGACCTGTATTCTCAAGCTTCTTCTCGTTCTCAGCGGCGTAAGAGTTCTTCCTTTGATGAATCCACGCTTCTCGTTCTCAAGCTCGATTCTTTTTTTTTATCGCTTTTTTATGTTTTAATTTTTGTTTTTGGTTGCGATTTTCATGGATTTGGTGTCGGAATCTGGAAAATACCTATTTCCGAGCAGATTCGAGAGTCGAAATCTGGAGGAAGCTTTGATGTCAGGTAGATTTTTGTTACAAATTTTTTGGGGTTTATGTATTTGGTGTTAACTTAGTATATCTCTATGTTTATATCTTACTGTTTTTGTTGTTTGTTTGGTTTTAGTTTCGGATCTTGAGACTCCGAAGTTGACGATGTTCGGGACAGATCAACCCGAGATAAGAGAGGTTGAGGTACGGATTTTTGTGTCTTTAAGTTACATAACAATGGAAACAAACAAAAGTTTTTGCATGACTCTCGAAACCCATAGAATTTATAAACAATAAATCTTATCCTTCATATGCTTGGCAAGAAGAGTCAGAAAAAAAAACAATCCATAAAGGTTAGCTATGAATGAAAACAGAAAATTTATTAAGCCGACAGGATGATACCTTAGAAGTTTCGTGGGTAATATGTGCTGATAAATTTTGTCGTTGTACAATAATTGTGTAGCGGCTTTATTTGTTGAAAAACTTCCGGCATACAAATGGGAAGAACATCCTAAAATTTATAGTGAGTTTCAAGAAAAGGATAACACATGTAACAGTACTTCATGAGAAATAGTCAAGAAAGGCTGCAATATTACATGGGCATCTCTCAGACTTGGACAAAATTAGGCAAAAGATCAGGACGGACAACCATCCATGGCCATCTCTCACAACTAAGACAAAACCAGGAAAAATCTTCATGTAACAGTAGTCAAGAAAGGCTGCAAACGTTTGGACAAAATGATGTAAGTCGAAATGCTAAATTAACCAATGAGGTTAATGATAAGCTATTCCCATCAAATTCTTCCCCTGTAGGATTATTAAAGCCTTTTCGAAGCAACTGCTTTTTTCTAATGACTGCAAGTGGAGCTAAAGGTAGTCAGGTTCGTTATCTTGTTGTTCTTGAACTTATCTGTTAAATTTTCACATGTCAATATCTTATGCAATTCACATCTTATATATTATAAATACGCTCCATAAATATCTTTTAAGAATGCTGAGGTGGCGCGCTGAGGAGTCTCCTTTGGAGTGAGTTATTAAGTATATATGATAGATATATAGGAAAATGTTAATGTAATGTGTATATATACTTAATGACATTAAAAATATAATTATATTTATAATTGTAATTTTTACAGTTAAATTAATTTTTTTTATAATACAGATATTTTTCACTTTCTAGGGTAAAGTCTTTCTTGCCCTATTTTTAAAATTGTCCTTCTCAATCTTACGAAAATATATTCATTTTACTGGGTATCCACAAATTGAAAAAGGCAATTTTATCATATTAAATTAAAATTTATTTTTGAATGTTTATATTTTTCCTCATCAATAGTCTCTATGATTGTCTCTTTGTGTCCCTCTTTATGTGTATTTCTTTTTTTTTTTGTTTGTTTTTCTTTCTTTCATCTACAACATGTTTGGCTAACTTTCGGAATAAATAGACTCTTTGAAGGTATCTTATAAACTCACAATTAGCACTTAACAAATCATCAAGCTCTAACTATTTTGTGTGGTGATTATTCTTTCTTGTACACAAGCCTTAAATTCTTGCTTCAATGCTCCATTGCATCACAATATTCTATTTCAAAGTGAGAAAGATTTTGATTCAAGCCTGTGGTGTATATATAGATGATCAAGCTTCTAATTAATAAAAACCATAGATTTCTGTTTCTGTTTTTTATGAAATTATTAATTATATTTTGTAGCTTTTTTATTATTTATTTCAATTTCAATACATGTTTTATAAACTTAGTGGACATACAATTTTAAGAGTCAATATAAATTTGTCGTTATTGTGGTAGGGATTTTTAATTGCATTGTTTTAGAGGATTTTTTATTTTAAGATTTTGAGATATTTAATTATTATAATCACTTTTTTGTTGTTTAAATTTTTCTTCACTAAAATAATATCCTAAACTTCTTTCTTTGTTGTTTAATTTTTTTTTCTTATTTATTCAAATAAAGTTAGTGAGATGTATATAATACAATATAGTTCAGTTTTTTATGACAGTGGTTTAACAGTTTACAAGTTAGTTATTCTTCATGATACAGTTGTCATGTTATGTTAGTATTAGCTCAGGATGACTGTCATCAGATGTGGGGTTTTTTTCCTTGATTAGTATAATTAATTAAAAGTATGACCCTAATACTAAATTTTTCAAAATTATGACCCATATACCCTTTTTTAATTTTTCAAAATTAAAAGTATGACCCATTCAACAGTGTTTTTTTCACGCAAGCGCGGATAAAATTTTTTTCTTTTCTTTTTTGCCACGTAGAAGACGTCTTTCTAAAAGACGACTTCAGCTCAAATTTTTTTTTTTAAAGTAAGAAATTTTTAGGCCACGACCAATATGTCGGGTATTTTTTTCGACCGCCACTTGGAACAACTCTCAATACCCTCCTAGGGACCCCTGAAACCGACGGAACCCTGCTCCCATGCCCCGATGAATTTTTCACCCTCCAACCAGAACTTTTAGTTCAAATAAACTAAATTGACTTAAAAATGACTCAACCGCGCCCAATCCGCCTGTTTTTTTTTTTTTGTCCGACACTTGGAACGAGTCCCAATACCCTGCTAGGGACCCTCGGAACCGTCAGAACATCGCTCCCATGCCTTGGTAAATTTTTCATCCCCAACCGAAACTTTTAGTTCAAATGAATTCAATTCGACTTACAAAACCCTTTCGACTCAACCGCGGCCAATCTGCCAAGTTTTTTATTCGTCCGACACTTGGAGCGAATCTCAATACCGTGCTAGGGACCCCCGGAACCGACATAACCCCGCTCCCATGTCCCGGTGAATTTTTCACCCTCCAACCGGACCTTTTAGTTCAAATGAACTAATTTGACTTAGAAACCCTTTTGACTCAACAACGGCCAATTTGCAGGGTTTTTTTTTTGTCTTACACTTGGAGCAAGTCCCAATATCCTCTCAGGGACCCCTGGAACAGTTGGAACCCCGCTCTCATGCCCCGGTGAATTTTTCACCTCGAACCAGAACTTTTAGTTCAAATGAACTAAATCGACTTAGAAAACCTTTTGACTCAACTGCGGCCAATCCGCCTGGTTTTTTTTTTTTTCGTCCGACACTTGGAGCGAGTCCCAATACCCTGCTAGGGACCCCCGGAACTGTCGAAACACCGCTCCCATGCCCCGGTGAATTTTTCACCCTCCAACCGGAACTTTTAGTTCAAATGAACTCAAGTAGACTTAGAAAACCCATTTGACTCAACAACTGCAGCCAATCCGCCCCAGTTTTTTATTCGTCCAACACTTGGAGCAAGTCTCAATACCCTGCAAGGGACCCCTAGAACCGACAAAACCCCGCTCCCATGCCCCGGTGAGTTTTTCACCCTCCAACCGGAACTTTTAGTTTAAATGAACTAAATTGACTTAAAAAACCCTTTTGACTCAACCGCGACCAATCCGCCTGGTTTTTTTTCTTTCGAAACTTGGAACGAGTCCCAATACCCTGCTAGGGACCCCCGAAATGAACTAATTTTGTTGCATATCACCACTGACACTAGTATACGGTTATCCAGGTGATATGGACACCATACTCAGATGAATTAATCAATGAATTACCTGAGTACTGTCATCGTGGAAGGCACATATGGCGGACCATGTCACTGTTGATATGTTTCAACATAGTCGAACTACATCGGCCTAATCGAGTGTTGCGGCAGTTTGGAATGAGACAAACAATTCCTAAGTCATGCAACACAATACTCGATCTCCATGATTACGACATGAGATGACAGGTCGATGCTAATTGGTTGGTGGTCCATAAAGATTATGTTGCTCAATGGGAAGAACGGGAAGAAAACTTGGCCGAGGGTGAAGCCTACCAGGGTCATGCATCGTCAACCCTCGATTATTATGACCCGTACATGATATGGTATCGGTTGGTAATGCGAAAGTATATGTCCATAACCGGAGCAACCATTAACTACTTGGTGAGAATATGCATTTTGCTTCTTATATTTTTAAAATTATTTGTAATTGTCTTTTAATTTAACTTAGGTAGTTTTTTTTTAAGGCTTTCAACTTAGCTCAGGTCCACTTGCAAGTCAAACTAATGACGTATCTGCCCTAAGGCAGATTGACCAAACTGCTATGACTGCATTGCAAATGGCGCATTTGGAGCATCTATTAAGGGTGGGAACTACAGAAGAACCATCGCCCACATTTCACCAAAGTCCCATTACCCCTACCACCAGCCTTTATTCATTTGCAGATGTTCATGCGTCAACCTCACATCAAGATCCTTTTGATTTATTCGACACAACTACACATGTTGGGGTTGACCCTATGCCATTTAAAGAGGGGATGCCAGAGGGGATTATAGAAAGACATGATGAGCCGGGCGAGGACTCAGACGAGGGCGGGGCTGAAGTAGAATATTGGGGAGCAAGAGGTAGGAGAGCACCTAGGCGAGGGCGGAAGCGAGGACTTGCACCTATGCCAGAGGCGATTACGGAGACACATGACGAGCCCTCCGATCATGATCATGGTCCAGATGATGTTCATCCTCCAATGCAACCCCCATTGCAACAATACACTAGAGTTCATTTGCACCGCAACAAATGAAGTAAATGGCCAATATGTGGCACCGATGGACGACACATAGTTTTATATCATGGTTTATATTCTTTTATGATGTAAGTTGACATGCACAAAAATATGTAATGAATCCTTTTGATGTAACATATATAGCATGTTTGGGAACATTTTGAATCAATACACTTTTTCATGGGTTCTTATGTTTCACATTCCTTTATTAATACAAACATACTGGTTCTTAACATTCTGAGAGTGTTTTCTAAGTGTTTTTAATTAATTTGAACTAAAAATTTCAGTTGGGGGGTGAAAAATTCATTGGGGCATGGGAGCGGGGTTTCGTCTGTTCCAAGGGTCCCTAGGAGGGTATTGGGACTCGCTCCAAGTGTCGGACGAAAAAAAATTCCTGCAGATAGGCCGCGGTTGAGTCAAAAAGGTTTTTTAAGTCGATTTAGTTCATTTAAACTAAAACTTCCAGTTGGAGGGTGAAAAAATCACCGGGGCATGGGAGCGGAGTTCCGTCTATTCCAGGGGTCCTTGAGAGGGTATTAGGACTCGCTCCAAGTGTCGGACGAAAAAAAAAACCCGGTGGATTGGCCGCGGTTGAGTCAAAAGGGTTTTCTAAGTCGAAGTAGTTCATTTGAACTTAATGTTCCGGTTAGAGGGTGAAAAATTCACCAGGGCATGGGAGAGGGGTTCCGTTGGTTCTGGGGGTCCTTGGTAGGGTATTGGAACTCGCTCCAAGTGTTGGACGAGTAAAAAACCCGGCGGATTAGCCGCGGTTGAGTCAAAAGGGTTTTTTAAGTCAATTTAGTTCATTTGAACTAAAAGTTCCGGTTGGAGGGTGAAAAATTCACCGGGGCATGGGAGCGGGGTTTCGTCGATTTCAGGGGTCCTTGGGAGGGTATTGGAAGTCACTCCAAGTGGCAGTCAGGAAAAATACCTGGCAAGTTGGCTGTGGCCTAAAAATTTCTTACTTTAAAAAGAAAATTGAGCTGAAGGCGCCTTCTACGTGGCAAAAAAAAAAAGAAAAAAAATTTCAATTCGCGCTTACGTGAAAAAAACACTGTTGAATGTTGGGTATATGGGTTATAATTTTAATTAAGTATACTAATCAAGGAAAAAACCCATCAGATGTGTGTATATATAAACCTTTGTACTTTGTATTCTTTATTCATTCTAAAATACAAGACTTCTTAGAGAGAGAGTTCTTGGTGAGTTGTTGATCTCCATGAGATCTGAGTTTTGTTTCTTGATTTCAGTTCTTTGATTTGGTATCAGAGACACTGCTAACGCATGGCGGATATTTCATCTTTTAATCCTCTTTGTTCTAACAATCAGGCAGAACATGTTACAATAAAATCTCCTCGAAATTGCCAGTTCACATTTGGTTTAAATCTTGGATTGTCTAGTTCTTTTTCGATCCAACTGTTGAATCCTCTAAGTCAGTTGATCACCATTAAACTTGATGATAGCAATTACTTGCTATGGAAGCAGCAGATCAATGTTGCATTGCAAGGGTTTGGTCTTGAAGGATTCGTTTGTGGAACACAGATTATTCCTTCTCTAATTTCTTCATCTGAAAATGGATTAATTGCGATGAATCCTGCGTAATAAGAATTCTCAATCTACTCATATTTGAAAGCTATGGAATGAAAAAAATGTTGCTCCTGATAATATTTTTGAAGTGTCCATTGATATTATGAGATCCCAAACCATAAAAATATGAAAGAATGATGACATTGAAAAAGGTGGGAAGGAGCAAGTTCAAATATAGCTAAATGCATTGAAAAATCGATAGCTATTTGGACCATAAGTCCAAACACCTAAAGTGGTAAAACATTTTGGATATACAAAAGAAAATATATTAATCCATGGATAACGATGTTATACATGAAGATCTCTGAATGATTTATGAGTTATACTTGAAGCTTCAAAAAATGATGATCCTTGAAGGATCTAAAAGGCCTAGAGTAAGTACAACGTTAATTCTCATTTTGATCAAAATGCACATACATTTCATAACTGTTATATGTGAGCATTTATTAACACATGAATATTCTAACAATCATATTTGCATATGCAGTTTATATATTTACTTATTGTTGCATATGTTAAAACCCCTGAAGAGTTTATCAAAATATATTTGAAAAGGGGAATTTGAGATGAAAAATCTTGGAGAAAAATAGTTGTTGTCTCGACCTGCAGATTGAGGATTTTCCAAATTTGATTATGGTCCATTTATCAAATGTATTAAGAAAATTTTTGAAGAAATTTCATAAGGACAAGAGAAATCCATTAGACTCCCCAATGTTTTGAGATCAATGAAAGTGAATAAAAATGATTTCTGCCTTCATTAAAATAATGAAAAGCTAGTTGGTCCTAAAGTGCCATACCTCGGTGCAATAGATGCACTTAATAAAAAACCAAATATTTTTTTCTCTGTTAACTTGCTTGCAGGACATAGCTCTACACCAAATTAAAATGGTGCTAAGCATGAATTATGTTATCTTCAAGAAAGCAAGCGACACAATTCTATCTTATTCAAGAAAGAGAAAGACAAAACTGGTTGAATATGCAAATACTAGATATTTATCAAACCCCGACTAAGCTTGATCCTAAACACAATTTCACTTATGGTGATATTGCTATATCATGGAGATCTGTGAAGCAGACAATGATTGCTACATCTTCAAATCATCCAGAAAAGTATCGCCATTCATGGAGCAAGTCGAGAATGTGTATGGTTGAGAGTTATAATACTCGAGAATCGTGTGGATTATCTTCAATCAGAGGCTCTCTTATAATATTATAAGAAGATAATATAACATGTATTGCACAGTTGTGATAAGCTTATATTAAAGCTAACAAAGTCAAACATATTTCACAAAAGGTCTTCTTCAACATGAGCAACAGAAGAGTGACGAAATTGAAGTCTAAGCAAATAAGATCGAGCAACTTATTTATCAAAGCTTTGCCAATTACAAAGAAGATTATAGATATAATATTGAGATGCGTCGACTCAAAAAATTTTCAGGCAAAGAAACAAAAGCAAATTCTCCAATGTCATCGTGAAGGGGAGAATTAAAAATGAAGTTATTGTTTAGTGCATTGTACTTTTTTTTCCTTTGTTATGGTTTTGTCACACTAGATTTTCCTAGCAAGATTTTTAACGAAGTAGTTTTAACAATATAAGACTCTAATAGAATACTGTACTATTTTTCTTCACTAGACTTTTCCCATTGAGTTTTCTTTAGTAAGGCTTTAACAAGGCATATTCTACATATGGTGGATATTCAACGGAGGATTGTTGTAAATATGTTGAATATCCAACTTGGTAAATTCACTTGTTAAACTATCCACCTGTAAATTTCTCAACTTGTCCACTAGACAAGTTGGCCACTTGATTGTATTAAACAACTAATCTATAAATAGATGAGTTTGAGTATCCATTAGAATAAGAGAAAAATGTTGAGAATGGAATATGAATTAAGATTCTTCATTTAATTTGATTTGTCTCTAATTTTTGTTTCAAATTTGTTTCTTGCATTATTAGTTGTTTTACAAGAAGCCCATAATATTGGAAGATTTAAAGGAAAATCTAGTGTGTATATATGCACTTTTTATTCAGCAAATGGGCACCCAATATATATACCACGTTGAACTAGGTTTTAAGTTTTTTCAATTGAGATAATGAATTAATTGAAGAGGCAACAAACCCTATATATATACATATAATTAACAATTAGTATGTAATGTTTGTTGGCTTGATGACCATTGCCCTTTGTGATTTTGATGATTCCAAACGATATTTTATGTGACTTAACATGCGTGTTAAGTATGTTTCAGTTTAAGAACATATGATTGATCTTGAGATTGGAGACAGAGACAATAATCACCTAGCTTGGATCAAAACTGAAGTTCCAGACATAGAACTTGAAGCATAAACACCATGGAACTCAACCATGCATGGAAATAAGACAAGTCAACTGAAGTCAAGATGAAAGTCAACCGAAGATCAAAACACAAAAACAAAACTTCTAATATCATTTTAACTGCTTTAGATCTTTCTAGGTTGTAGTTCTCTTTCATTATTGCTCAGCCACTTGTTTTATCGTGTTTTACCAAATCGTTTTCATATCCATATCATGATATCTTTTAAGGTTTTTAAGTTATTGATTCAATTTGATGATTTGATCGTGTTCCAAATGCTTTTTCATTATTTTATCAATCATAGAACCTAAACATGCTCAAGAATGGTATTCTTAACATGTATACGTTTCCCAAGAACCCATGGAATGCCTTCCTCCCATTTGGAACGCACTCCAACTGCCAAAACATAACTATTTTGCCTCGAACATGTTGGAACGCACTCCAATAGGGAGAAACACGTTTCAAGCAAAGGCAAAGATGGTTAAATGCTCTCGGGTCTTGTAGAACGCGTTTCAACAGAGTGAAACGCGTTCCAGCTGGTAAGACAAAAAATTATTGTGTTTTGTCTTAGGTCTTGTGGAACGCGTTCCAACAAGTTTTGACAAAAACCAGTATTTTAGTCTCGAGTCTCGTGGAACGCACTCCGCAAAATTTTTTTCATTTTTGCAAGATTTCAAGTTTTAATCTTGAGCATTCAATCTGGGCCATTGATTTCACTAATACATGTTTGAATC
The DNA here is from genome assembly GCA_035771175.1 of Paratinospora sagittata. Taxonomy (NCBI): domain Eukaryota; kingdom Viridiplantae; phylum Streptophyta; class Magnoliopsida; order Ranunculales; family Menispermaceae; genus Paratinospora; species Paratinospora sagittata. The sequence continues at coordinate 14,156,614 of CM069612.1, forward strand.
TTTTAATCTTGGTCGTCTATGAAAGGATTAGGGTTTTTGAGCATGGTTTTCTATTTAAAAATTAATTAAACCCTACTTTCAGACAACAAGTTTAATTATCGTTCTCCAATCTTTTCTCTGCAACACAACTTTCAAAAAGGGAGCTGCCATTGGAGACTTGAGCTTTTCATAGTGATACATTGACATTTTGGTACTTCATCTTTTACATATTTTGTTTATGATCACAAGCTCTTTCACATATATCATTTCTGATCGATTCTGAGGTAATATCATTTCAATATTAGATTTTTTGTTGTGCATGTTTTCTAAATCATTGTGGCTGAGAAATCTTGTAAGAAACCATTCAAGGTTGTAATTTTTATTTCTCTTGGAGTTTGTTCCCTTGTTGAGCAAACGTCCCTTTGACAATTGATGTATTGTTGAAAGCTAACGATTGTGCTAGTTGGTGATGCGTGCAAACCGCAAGTGTACGGCTGCCAAGTTATAATATAAACCGATGAGAATCGATTATCGTCCTCAGGGATAGTGTTACTACACTAATTATATCGTTCCTAGCCTTAATTTTATCTAGAAAACCAAATTTTAATGATCAATAAACTAAACTAATATTTAAACTAAAGCAATGAATAAAATAGCAAGTATTAGAGTTTCCTGGAGAAAAATCAATATTAAAATACCCAGAGATTGGATTTCACCTCATTATTAATTATGCAATATTAATCATGGTTATTATCAAATCATTATTCATGTTTATAAGTCAAAATCGTATTGTTTCTAACACCCTCTGTCGAGTGCCGCATTAAAATCTATTACCAAAATATAATTTTGATCCATTGATATAAACCATACAATAGCAATGCAGTACACTCTATGATTTTCCTACAACTTCATGAGGCATTGCATACCTATCAATACTACGACCACCTCATGTCATATTTTTCATGTTCAAACCTAGAGAACCCTCTATCGAGTGCCGCCCCCCAAGTATATGACTAATCGATCCTTGGACAAGAGATAAATAGCATTACACGTAGAGAAATATAAATAAATCATTGACAATAAATAAAAACTAATATTATTGCATAAAATCTAATATAGGATCCATCTTCTCTCTAGACTAACAAGTTAGTTCATCCTTTGGAACAATGAAATCCAAAACATGTTGAGAAACAACAAATAAAACATGCAAAACTCAAACTAGCCGCTATTGAACTTGTCGAATCCTCCTTGTGTCCAAGTTGTCTTCTTCGTGTTTCTTCGCCCCTAGCCGTCTTTCTCTCTTCTCCATTGTATTTCTCTCGAAAAATCCTAAATTTTGATATATAATATGTCCCAAAGTCATGTGGAATTAGAATTGAAAAGTGGGGAAAAATCCACTTTCAACTTGCCAAAACCGCAAGTTATTTTCCTTTCAACGTCACGGCGGCGCTCCGAGCCAAAATTTCCTTCTGCGTTTCACCACCTTTCAGTGCTGTGGCACTGCTTTGAGCGTCACGACGCCCAGAACATCACATAGTGCATTTTTTTCTTTTTTTGTAACTTCATGGACTTTGCCAATTTTTGGTCTTTTTGACTTGGGTTCTTCATGTTCCTTAGCCAATTTTTGGTCTTTTTGACTTGGGTTCTTCATGTTCCTCTTTTGCATCTTCTTGTACATGTTTTCATCATCCAAAACATGACTAACACATCTAAATACCTACAAAACAAAGCAAATCAAATCAATAACACACCCAAACATATAATGAATCAAATCATAAACTATTAAACCAAAATTATGCATAAAAACCCAATTAATCCAAAACTAACAAATGCATCAAAACTAACATAAACACATCCAACTTATGCATAAAATTGTCCTAAAACACACCTAAAACATACTCTAAAACCTATCAAAATATGCGACTATCAAATACCCCAAAACTTAGGACTTTGATTGTCCTGAGCAAAGTGATAAAACTAAAACTAATGATTAACATATCCATTCTAAAATCACATTCTCACACAACTACAGACTTACTCAACATTGTAAACACATATATGGCCTCCAAGAATACACCAAAAAGAATATTCACTTCTAAGAAGAACTTGAAGAGTGTAGAGTTGTCTAGAATTTCAACCCAGCTCTTACCAAGCTTCATCTTTGATTTTTTCACATATAAGTACATAACTAATCTCATCAAACTAATCATGCAAGTCATGATCAAATGCAAGCAAGTATTAAGTGTAAGATCTCAAAATATATTATTTACATTGGAACTCCATAGGCAAGTCTTTCACGCCACTCTCCACTAATGTAGATCACATACCATTCAGAATCAAAAGGTCTTTCATAGGTTGTAATGCAAGGCTTAGGTTCAAAGGTAGGAAAAAATAGGAACATTGTAGCTCAAAAACACCCTAAACACTTTGATTAATTGTTAACATCCATTACATTACATCTGAAACCAAAACCCCAATTTCATTGCATATATCCTCTGTAAAATTTAACTTTTCGTTAACTCCCTATTCTTTTGTTTGCTTCTTATCATAATTCATTTTTTTCTTTCATAGAATGCTACACCCCCAGACTTATTTTATTTTCAACACATAGATGTAACACCCTTTTCTTCTCTTTTTTTTTCTCTTTTTTTTTTCTTTTTCAATATAACTCATAAGCAAACTTCACAATTGTTTTTTTCTTCTTTATCACTTTTTCTTTCCTAGTGGTTCTTCCTTCCAAATAATAACACTCCAACATGATCAAAGTGTATAAGGAACATAGGTTGATAAACAAGGAATTTAAACATAACAAGCTCAAAGTTCATGATGCATCGGTAACAAAGAAAATGATATTCAGCTCAAAATGAGAACTATGTATACAATAAAAAGTAAGGTAGGCTATTTGGCTCAAACTTTTTCAAACATGGCCTAAATCATCTTCCTCATGGTGTGTTTTCTAGAATTTCGCCTCGAGTAGTGATCAAACTTATTCTAGAATCCCAAGAGATCTAAAATATGACTTAGCAAACAAAAGTCCATTTCGGACAATCTTAATCTAATGATCAAAACCATTCACAATTGGTTAAGTTTCTCCAACAAAACTTAGCAAAAATGGATCAAGCACACAGACATATAAGTACTCTCTACATCCCCCTATAGTTTCATATCTCTAAAATGTTCTCATGTCATTGGCCTTCCATAAGTCTAAAATTGTAAAAGAATGTGACTTCCTAACCAAAACTAATGCATATTTAGCAAACTTACCATGACAAAAATTCAAAACTCTCCCCAAAACTTAAAGTGAGCATTGTCCTCAATGCATGACATAAATAAAGAAAAATAGAGGCAAATATAAAAGAAGAGAGGTTAGAAAAACCCCCTTAACCCAAATGGGTGAAGATCTAATATGATGCACTTCAATCGCCTCTCCTAGATGCTCCAAGAAGACCCTCAAACTTGCTTTAGAACCTAGATAGGAAAAGAAATGAATATGTCAATGGCACGAAACTCAAATCTATACTACAATGACTAAAATGAAAACAAAAACATAAACAAAAACCGGTTGGGTTGCCTCCCAACAAGCGCTTCTTTATAGTCTTTAGCTAGACTTTCTCTTCTCTTGCTCATGCTCATGGTGGTTCATAGTAGAAGAACATCTCCTCTTTCCGGTTGGCTTGGCTAAGACAATGAGTCTTTTGACGACATTTAGCACATGCTTCTACAAAGATCTCTGCATCTTCAAACAAAGTAGGTCAATCGAAGCCATTTTGAAGGACCTTTAAAGTTTTCCTTGTTGCACTAAAATGTTCGCCACAACATGTAGCATGACAGCCATGAAGAATCTCTAGCACTCCTCCTTCAAGTACACTTCGCATGGTAACTTGATTCTTGCATCCTTGAAAGAACAAGGGATCATCCCATTTGTAAAACTTGTCATCAAGAAAAACTTGTTGCTTCCCCACATGAAGTGTTCCCTCTTGCAACACACTACTCCAAGGAGAACTCAAAGGTGCATGAGCTACACTTTTCATATCTTCAAGTTTGAATTTAGAAGCTTCATCAATGGAACTCATAAAAGGCAACTCAAAATGTTTTTCCTCCACAATTTTCACTGATTTTTCAGAATTTGGCTGACCCATGTCTTTCTCCAAAGTACTTGTCACCATCATACTCTCTTGAACATTACTTTCCATCACCTCAACTTTATGGCAAATGTTCTTCTCTTCTTGAAGCTTTGGAGACTTGTAAATGTCAAACTTGATTTCTTCATCATTCACTCTCAATGTGAGTGCTCCTCCCTCAACATCTATGAAAGTTCTCCCCGTGGCGAGGAATGGTCTCCCAAAGATGAGTGGTAACTCTTCGTCCTCCTCCATGTCCAACACTACAAAGTCCACAAAAAAAGATAAATTTATCCACTTTGACTAGCACATCTTCAACAATGCCTTATGGATATGTGATTGAACGGTCGGCTAGTTGAAGGGATATAGTGGTGGGCTTCACCTCTCCTAATCCAAGCTTCCTGAAAACAAAGAATGGCATTAAGTTAATGCTTGCACCTAAATCACATAAAACATTATTAAAATTCAAAGTACCAGTGGTGCAAGGAATAGTAAAACTCCCTAGATCCTTTAGCTTTTGAGGTAGCTTCTTTTGTAGTATGGCACTACACTCCTCTGTAAGTGTCACGACCCACTACCAGTGATGTCATGACCGGCACGGAACCCCCAAGTATATCCTCCCTCGATACACCCAGCGTCCTATCAGCCTAATTTAAGCAACCTAATGAACACATAATTTCCACATAAGCATCAATCTAAGTGGACATATTCAAATCATTAAGATAATTTCATTCCAAAATTGACAACCATAAAATTTCATAAGTCCACAATAGTCAAATATACAAAACCATACCTAACCATAAGTACATCCCATCTATGTGATAAGTATAAATACAATAGGTGTTATTAAGTACATATTTACCAAAATACAAAAATGTACAAAGACACCTACATCGCCAAAAATACGAAAAATGCTCTGTAGTCAAGCTTTTCCCTTCCCTTTCCTATCAGAACCTAAAATGATAAGAATGAGGAGTGAGCTACAACAAGCTCAGTGAATGTTTTCTACAAGGGGTAATATACATGCATCTAGATAAAACATGGCAAGATCATCAAAACAATTTAAATAACATGGTGATATACAAGATTACATACATGCCAAATATAATGCATCATGTCAATACCCAAGACAATGCATATCATTTTTTCCAAACATGCCGATGCAATCCTAAACACCTCCTGAGCAAGGGCGATCAAAGGCCTGGGTTCGTGACACTCAGCGCCTGATCTGACCAAACAATACTCGTATTCTAATATGATTCATGGGGTTGTGTAGCTAATAGGATTTACCCACCAAGACAAGTACCATGTCTAGGCGATCTACACAAGCCATAAAATCCTCTGCAAGGTCCACAACTGGGGATCACCGCTAGACTTATGAGATTTCCCAAAGAAAATCCTAACTAGGAGACCAAAACCCAATTGCTAACCCAACCAGACTATGCTCAAATTCATTTCATGAAACATTAAATCATGCATAACACGTATATATTAATGCAAAACATTTTATATAATACAATGCCACATATATAGAATCCAAATGTAAGAAACACTCACAAATGATTGGCTAGACTTAGCCAATCTAAATCCAATCAATATGAGTACTAAGATGCCACCAAAACACTCCTATGCACCTCAACCTCCAATTGGCTTAATTGGGACACTTGGATAAATCACAAACCCTGTATATACATAGGTTCATTCATCATTAAAATCAGTCCAAATGCATGACATTCAACCATGAATAGCCCCAATTCAATAGCCAATTGAAGACTCTAAAATGGTTGCACCAATGAGCTAACCCATATAGCTCAATCATCCCATTTTACATCTAATTAAACCACATTCAACCCAAAAGAATGCATAAGGTTGATTCCCATGATCCAGCCATCATAATACAATGCATTCAATCATAATTAGCATCAATTAGACTAATCCCCATGTCAATTTCATCAATTGACTTAGTCTAGGTCAAAATCCCCAAATTTGGGCAAATTCCCAAATTCATGGCCTAGGCCAAATTTGCACTACACCTAGGTTTTTCAACATTCAAAATCAATAAATTGAACCATCAATCATCCACATTTACCCTTTTGATCAACATAGATGACATGCAATTTGAATGGAAAACCCCAAGTCCATAAGGTAGGTTTAGGTCAAATACACACAACCCTACCAATTTCTTGCTAGAAATTGAGGGTTTCACCGTTAATGGGTTTCCAACACCCTCTAATCACACATATCTAATATGCAAGACCTAACTCCAACATGTGTTCTTCCACCACCCCCTTCAAATTCAGGATTCAAGTCTGGAAAACACTCATTGGGTGTAGGTTTAGGTCAAGGAAGCCATTACTACCATTTACAAGTTCATATGAGCATTAGGGGTGTTCATGGGTTGAGTTGGGTTGGGGCCAAAATCTAACCCAACCCAGACAGTTCGGGTTGGTAAATTTGAAACCCAACCCAACCCAAACAGTTCTTGTTCGATTTGGGTTGGGTCGGTTTTATCAGGTTGAACTTAAGCCTCATATTTGACATATAATTTATTGATATAAGAACTTTAATTATTCATTAATCGTTTAGATTTGCTAGTAATTTTTTTTCACTATTATTTTGCAATGAATAGTTTGTTAATATTACATATTAATAGACTAGATAGTAATAATAATTTACAAAATAGTAGCACATAAATTGAGATTGTATATATTAATAGTATAGTAACCATGTGATATGTAGATAGATATATATTATGGTATAAACTAAATTAGATAATATTAGATAAGAATTATAAGATACATAGAAATCTTAAAAAAATAACGCCTAGGAGGATATTTTAGGGTTTCAACACTTACTTCGGTTCGGGTCGGTTTAATCGGGTTTTTAAGGGCTCAACCCATGACCCAACCCAAACTGATCGGGTTGGGTATTTTAGAACCCAACCCAAAAGGTTCGGTTCGGTCGGGTTGATGAACACCCCTAATGAGCACGTGCAAACCAAACCCTAACCTGATTCTACACAAAATCGTGGTCCATAACAAAATATACACCATTCAAAAGCTTGCAAACATCAATGAAGGTATTCTAATGGAAGAAAATGGAGAAATTATACTTTAGAGCAAGATTTGGGTGGAAACTGTAATACTCCAAATTTTCATAAACTTATAACATACGTGGTACCTTAATTAATATGTACATTACATCATGTATAATATGTAATAAATATTGTTGGACAAAAAATATTGTAAATCCATGATTAAGCCCGAGTCAAAGATGTTGGATCATAAATATTGGTCCAAAAAAATAAATAAATTCATGATCAAGCCCAATACAAGGCCCGATACCAAGTCCAAGCCCATTATCTAAAAGTTAGGTGAATTATTGGTAGAAAAGTGGTCAAAAGTGGATTACATGTGTAAGGCCATGATTTTTTTGTAAATTTTAAATTGTGTGGTTATGATGTATTGTAAATTAGTATAAATAGATGTGCTTGGCATTCATTCCAAACCATCCAAGTGAGAGTGAGAACTCAAGTGGAGAGAGTTCAGGTGAGAGCTAGAAGTGTTCTAGCAAATATTGTGATAGTTATAGTAGTTTGTAGTATAAATGCTAGTAATAATTGAGTGATACATAGTATGCTCTGTACTTGCCCTTTTGTAGATCTTGTACATCAGAAATGATCACCAATTACTATTACTTTTATTAAGTGATATATTAGTAAGGTGTGATCCCTATCCCAAATTTGTCCAAACACCAACCCAAGTCAACACTTCAAGGGTGGAGATATATACGTGCCGAGGAACCCAACCGACGGGTTACACGCGTTCAAGTGAGTGTGATCCTTGACTTTTTTCTTTATTCTTATTTATTTCTAGTATGCTATATCGTATCTAGTTAGATGGTTTTGTGTGAATTACTTTCTTAAATTATTTACATGATAGTCATTATTGTGATGCATGTATTATATCTTTTCATAAAGTTATCATGCACTTTCATTATATCTAATATTCACTTACATCATACCATTTAAGCATGTACCTTGGTATATAAAATCCATGTGCCATACCATTACTCTGCTGAATTAGTAATTGATTTAATTAGTCAGACACAATCTTGTCCCAAGTACCTTTAAATAGTAAACGGGAGACAGCTTGCTGCTCTAGAAGAGTGGTATTTAATCGAGACCATTGTGACTCCATCACTCGGCCTCGAGACTAGTCTAGTTGATTTTATTGAGAACTATTCATTTGGAGTAGCCTTGTAATATGGTACTATTCACATATAGTACTATTCACATATACGGTACTATTCACATATATGAAATGATTATTGTAAAATTATGACATAATATTAGTTGTTGGGTGTTGTTCAGTAATAGTTTTATAATGTCATGATATGTTAATACATTACATTAATAATTTTGGTATGTTAGTCATATGATTTGTCTCACTAAAGTCATACTAAAAAGATAACAATACATTGAAAGGTGTCTTGGCCAAGCCCGGGGTGTTCCGAAAGGCCAAGGTTACGTGCCACAATGGCCAATGAATTTCGGATTCCATTCCAGAGGAGTTCCGAGGGAAAGGTGATTTCGCCTGGGTGGTCTATGACCCAAATGGATGGTTAGTGACGACACTTGAAACAAATTAATGTTGCAACGTAATGTACGCACTTGTTTAAATATCTAATTGGATTTGATATATTATGTTATTAATAAATAAGAGTTCAGGAATATTGTCCCTTTCCTTTTCAGGAATGAATAATGCAGCATGAGCAATCCATGGGTTAAAGAGCAGTAGTAGCTAGTACTATTTGTGGCTTAGATTTGACTGTGTGTAGTGGTCATTTGTACTTACTAGTAAAAATAATAGTTCCAATAGGAACAATATTGGTATTTTAGTTTGATTTTAGTATGTCAAGTGCTATGCTAAGGGTATGACAACTAGTTTCAATGTTATTTATGTCAGAACATGGTGGACATATGTATAATTTTAATTAATTCAATGTCGTGTGAATTATTAAATGTTTATTAATAAATTTGTCTCTATTGATGAATTATGTCAAAATTGAAAATGGATCTAGTCTTTTGATGTCTGCAGGGTTAATAATGCCAAAGCGATAGGCATTTCTTGGTTGAATAAATGTATAAAGGTTTATGGTGAGACCAAGGTAATTATAGAGACATTCAGTCTCAAATGAATTGAATTTGCAGGCACAATAAGACTAGGGTTAGACAATGTCATTAAAACACGTGTTCTCACTAATTTTAAAATTCTCATATTAATTATAAGGGCATTGTAAGGAAATGATAGACACTCACGCTCCAGTTAGGTTACTCTGGTCAGTCACTCTCTATCATAGCGCAAGTGCCCAGGTTGGAAAAATCAGGGTGTGACAACTTGGTATCAGAGCTTAGGCTTCAGATCTTTATGGGATCAAGTGTAAATGTTAGACAATCAAGTTTTGTCAAACTTAATATCAAAGTTTAGACGGTAAGTCTAAGGGCTTAACTAAATCAAGCTTTTCAAGCTTAGTGTCAAAGCTTAGGCTATGAGTTTAAGGGTTTAGTCAAACTAAGTCATAAAATGTTTACGAAACTTTACGCACACATTAAACAACTTAAAAGCGTGCAAAGACACTTGAACTAACACACATCAAGCATCAAATATGTATACATATATGTATACGGGTACTTTACAGGTCATGATGACATCATCCTAAGGTACGGGCGTTATAGTAAACTTCACCGTCTCATAATCTTCCAACTTTCTCTTCTTTGACATAACATCCTTCATGAACTTCACGTAGTTTGGCATTTGTTTCAATGCCTCTGCAAAAGGAATGTTAATGTGAATCTTTTTAAAAATTTCTAGAAACTTGGCGAATTGCTCGTCAAGCTTCTTCTTTTGAAATCTTTGAGGGAATGGGAGAGTTGGTTTGAGAATGGGAGGGTTATCAGAAAAAGTTATTGAACCCGGCCCGGCCTATAAGGCCTCTATTTTGGCTTCTCCCTCTCATTCAGCTTTTCCTTCTTTTCACTTGTCTTTTCTTCACTCGCAGGCTCGTCTTCCTCATCTTGCACAAGTGGTGGAGGTGCTATGTGTTGATTATTCAAGTCAGCCCCATTTACTTCTCTTCTGCTCCTCAATGTGATGGCGTGGCATTGTTCTTTCGGGTTTACCTCAGTGTTGCTAGGTAGTGACCCCCGTTGTTGGGTACTTATATGTGATGCTAGCTACCCCACTTGCACTTCTAAATTCTTGATAGAAGCCCTTGTCTTCGTTATGAAAGAACTCAACAACTCATCACCTGTAGACTTCTTCTCTTGTGCTTGAGTGTAGATACCCGGTGGAGGTTGTAAAGTATTTCTTGTATTGGCATAGGAGAAATTCTCATGATTGATTTGGCACACCTTGATTGTTTCTATAATTGTACCCCCGATCGTTTATGTATTGTATTTTCTCCTCGAATGCTTCGTTGCCCTAATAGCCCAAATTCAACGTCGCCGCTTTCTCAATAGATGGTTGTGCACTTTGAGTAGTAAGCACAGCAAGTTGGTTCGCAATGCTTGACATCTCTGCAGAGAGAGATGTGAATGGATCAACTTCATGTAGATCGGCCACCTTTTTTACTATTGATCTTGCCCCTAGATCTTCATAGGTATTGGTAGCCATATCCTCCAACAAGCTAAATGCCTTAAGAGTAGTCTTGGACAATAATGAACCGTCGATAGCCGCATCTACTAGAGTTCTTGTAGAAAACATCATCCCATTGTAGAAAAGTTGAAGCTGTAACCAATCTTGAAACCCATGTTGAGGAAATTTCCTCAACAACTCCTTGAATCTCTCTCAAGAGTCATATAAAGATTATGACTCTTGTTGCTTGAATTGCCCAATCTCAGCTCATAGTTGGGCGGTCTTGGAGGGAGGAAAGAATTTCTGTAGAAACTTGTGTACCATGTCCTCCCATGTTTCTATGCTATTTGGTTGCAAGGATTGCAACCATGCTCTTGCCTTGTCCCAAAGTGAGAACGGGAACAACCTCAATCTAATGGTGTCTTCAGGAACACCATTCATCTTCACAGTGTCACACTTCTCCAAGAAAGTGGTGATGTGGATAGTTGGATCTTCCATAGGGGAACCTCCCAATTGGTGATGTTGGACCATCGAGATCAAAGTCGGCTTCAACTCAAAGTTGTTCGCATTTATGTGAGTGCGAACAAAGCTCGAGTAGTTGTCGTTGATGACCGGTTTGAAATAATCCCTCAAAGTCAATTGATTTGGATTATCCGCCATTGTTTCAGTGCCTACTATTCTTTCTCTTCTTAGTCTTCCAAACGTTCTCTCAATCACGGGATCAAACGGTACTATCTCAAAGCTTTTGGATCGCCGCATATACTTGGAAAACCTACAAGAAAGAAAAAGAAAGAAAAATTCAAGAAATAACAAATAAAATCCAAATTAAAATCAAAGCTCAAAAACACAATAATAGTGTAAACTAATATCTATCCTCGATAACGGTGCCAAAAACTTGATGCGTGCAAACCGCAAGTGTACGGTTGCCAAGTTATAATATAAATCGATGAGAATCGGGTATCGTCCTCAGGGATAGTGTTACTACACTAATTATATCGTTCCTAGCCTTAATTTTATCTAGAAAACCAAATTTTAATGATCAATAAACTAAACTAATATTTAAACTAAAGCAATGAATAAAATAGCAAGTATTAGAATTTCCTAGAGAAAAATCAATATTAAAATACCTAAAGATTGGATTTCACCTCATTATCAATTATGCAATATTAATCATGGTTATTATCAAATCATTATTCATGTTTATAAGTCAAAATCCTATAGTTTCTAACACCTTATGTCGAGTGCCACACTAGAATCTATTACCAAAATATAATTTCAATCTATCGATAAAAACCATATAATAGCAATGCATTATGCTCTATGATTTTCCTACAATTTCATGAGGCATCGCATACCTATTGATACTATGACAACCTCATGTCATATTTCTCATGTTCAAACCTAGAGAACCCTCTATCGAGTGTCGCCCTCCAAGTCTATGATCAATCGATCCTTGGCCAAGAGATAAATAACATTACACGTAGAGAAATATAAATAAATCATGAATAAATGATTGACAATAACTAAAAACTAATATTATTGCATAAAATCTAATATAGGATCCATCTTCTCTCTAGACTAACAAGTTACTTTATCCTTTGGAACAATGAAATCCAAAACATGTTGAGAAACAACAAAATAAAACATGCAAAACTCAAACTAGCCGCTATTGAACTTGTCGAATCCTCCTTGCATCCAAGTCGTCTTCTTCGCGTTCCTTCGCTCCTTGCCATCTTTCTCTCTTCTCCAATGTATTCCTCTAAAAAAATCCAAAATTTTGATTTATAATATGCCCCAAAGTCATGTGGAATTAGAATTGGAAAGTGGGGAAAAATCTACTTTTAACTAGCAAAAATCACAAGTTATTTTCCTTTCAGCGTCGTGGCGCTGCTTTTGAGCGTCGCAAAGCCCAAAATGTCCCATAGTGCATTTTGTTTTCTTTTTTGTAACTTCGTGGACTTAGCCAATTTTTGCTCTTTTTGACTTGGGTTCTTCATGTTCCTCTTTTGCATCTTCTTGTACATGTTTTCATCATCCAAAACATGACTAACACATCTAAATACCTACAAAACAAAGCAAAGCAAATCAAATCAATAACACACCCAAACATATAATGAATCAAATCATAAACTATTAAACCAAAATTATGCATAAAAACCTAATTAATCCTAAACTAACAAATGCATCAAAACTAACATAAACACATCCAGCTTATGCATAAAATTGTCCTAAAACATACTCTAAAACCTATCTAAATAAGCAACTATCTGTTGGGAAGATTCTCTAACTGGGAATCAGTGATTGTAACGGTTTGATCCTCACCTGTGAAGAAGGATCGGAATAGTGAAGTACTAAGAAATCCTGATTGGGGAGATCAGGTAGTAGAGGTAGGCTTAGAGGTAAGCCGAGCTACTATAAATCGTTGTGCATTGTCCCTTTTACCGCTTTCATTACTTTCCTGCACTATTACTTGGTTGTCTTTCAATTGGTATCAGAGCTCATTTTTCACTCAAAAGTTTATAACAACTCCTTTGAGATCACGACAGGAAATGACACTATTAGAAGTGTGTTCAAGGAAGGATCATCTTCTCACCGACCACCACTATTTGAAGGAGATAACTATCTCTACTGGAAAACTCGGATGCGCTTCTACATTAGAGCACAAGGTGTAGATATGTGAGACATAGTGACAAATGGTTTTCAACCACCTACCAAGATTGAGGATGGTGAAATTGTGATGAAGGCACGACATGATTGGTCGCCTCATAAAAAGAAAATTGAGCAACTAAATGACCAAGCTATAAACATTATGTTTTGTAATTTGTCAATTAATGAGTTTAACCAAGTGAGTACAAGTACAACAGTTGGCCTAGATGTGTCCAAGAGGGGGGGTAAATTGGACACTTAGCAGATTAATACCTTTCTTTGAAACCGATTATACTATGAAAGCAGGTTAAGCAAGTTATGACAAAGATAGTTCAAAAACGATAATGAAAACAACTAGCTAACAGTACACGTAAGATTTATAGTGGTTCGGCTGCGCCTAAATCCACTACATAACCTCCTCAGTTAGGATTTGTCTAAACTCCAATAACGGATCTTCTTACGGGTGAAGATCAAACCGTTACACCTTTCTCAATTTTATAGGCTTGAGAACAACCGTGACAATTTCTTAACTCCACAAGTCTTGAGAACAACCTTTATAGATCGAGCAACACTTGCTCTATTCCAGCGACTAACCAGTCACCAATAACTGAAATACAAATTAAGATATGATTCCCTTTACTTAGGATCAAAAGGAATATTTACAAAGCTTTTGGATGGAACTTTCACAGATTCAACAAAGTATATTTGATGATGTGCAGCTGAAATCAAAGGTTCGAAAAGCTTTCTTTCTTTTTCAATGGATTTTGAAAATGTATTAACTGACGAACGTTAGATCCAGAAGATTTCAAGATATCAAGAGTTTATGCAGCGAATAGAAGTATAACTTTCAAGAGTATTTCACAAGTAAAAACTATTTAGAGATTTAAGAATAAGTTATCAGTTTTCACATTTTTGTTCATTTGTTTTCAAATGCTCAGAGGTAGCATATATATAGAGATAACAATGGCGCTTTGGACTTGAACATTTTTCAAGAATGTTTTGGCACACAAAGTTATTTCAAATCAGCGGAAACATTCTTTCTTGAAAAGGGTTGATTCAGTTTGTGCAATCACGACAACAACACCTGAATCTTCTGATCATTCATGATAATAAAATGTTCTGATAAATATTTAAACCGTTCTAAAAATATTTGAAAAGTTCTAAAAACGTAAATAGTTGACAGCTTTATGACAATGCTGGATTAGAGTCCTGATTGGTCAATCAGTGTCCTGACGAGTAAAATCAACTTTTCTCATTTTGTTCATTGAGGGCGCTCATATAACGTGAGCTTCCCACTGAACTTACTTAAGACTACTGAAGTGAGGGCGCTACTTGAATGTAAGCGTCCCGACTTACTTAAGACTTTTAAAACCATAAAAACAATGAGTACGCTACTGATCAATCACTATCCTGATGCGTTACATAGTTGATTCATGTAAGGGCTCTACTGGAACGTAAGTGTCTTGATAGATTTCCAACATATGCACTATCAACATTCTCAAGTATTAAAAATCAGCGTGTTGACTTGTTTAAAAAACAAAAATAACATAAGGGCACTACTGAGCTGTAAGCATCCTGATATTCAATCAACGTGCTAATATTCAATCAACGTCCTAATAAGTTCATTTGGTTAAATCGATGAGGGCACTACTCAAGCCTTGAGCGTCCTAATGGATAAGAACATTTTCAACCTAGAACCTTATCAACATCCTGACTTACCAAGTATAGGAGGGTGCTGCTGAGACATTAGCGCCTTGATTGATGCATCAGCGTTCTGATGGACACTTAAAAATAATTTTGACATTTTTCAAAATTTCAAAGCTCGATTAAACATGATTAAACACTCGGTATTTGAATCAAATCAAACATTAAAAATTCATTAAGTGACCGATAAAATCATCAAAAAATACTTTAAAATCAAATTGATTAAACCATGCAATCATGCATATTTGCTAAATCATATGGTGATAAAGATTCTACAACCTAAACACAGTCTAATAACACAAATATATGTCTTCGAGAGATCATGGTTTTCAATTTGATTTTGAAAGCTTTTTCACCGTGCGTCATCGAGTCTTCGTGAATCTTCATGTGAAATTAGATGTGCAATGCATATAATATCATTATAATCAAAATGTGGTTTGTAATCATTAAAATATCTTTTCTCATCCGGGTCGTGAGGGCAATTACATTAACAACAACAACCAAAGAGATTTGGAACAAACTCGAAGTTACTCATGAAAGTACCAAGCAAGTCAAGGAAACCAAACTGCGCATTCTTGAAGAATCATATGAAACTTTCAAGGTGAAAAAGGGTGAAGAGATTTATGAGGGAATTACAAGGTTCACCAAGATCATAAATGAAATCAAGAATCTCAGTGAAACCTACCCTCAAGCAAAAATAATAGGTAAATTCCTACGAGGACTACCTAAAGAATGGGATCCAAAGGTGATAGCTATAAAAGAGACAAAGAACCTTGGAGAGTATACCTTCGACGAGCTATGTGGATCATTGATGGTGCATCAGATGAAATTGAAGGAAAGAGATAAGGTTGTGCAAAAGGAAGAAAGCAAGACAAAGAAAGATCTAGCTCTCAATGTGACACAAAATCATATGGAAGAAACATCCACTGAAAATGACACTTATGATGAAGTGGCTATGCTTTCCAAAAAAACTTAGCTGAATTGTGAGAAAAAAGAGGATAAGGCGAACCAAGCTCAAGATTTTATAAGAACAAAAAATTTGGTGCAAAACCAAATGACCAAATATGTTTCGGATGCAACAAACCAGGGCATGTGAAGAACGAGTGTCCAAACAAGAAAAAGAGTACTTTCAATGATAAAAGAAATGAAAAGAAGGTTCTCAAGGCAACATGGGATGACACATCATCCAGTAAGCACAAATCAGAATCTGATGATGAAAAGGGTATACTATGTTTGATGGCAAACACAAAGGTAAAACTTTCTGACTCTGAAAACTTTGATGATTTCGATGATTTGGTTGATAATAATGATTTTGATTTTGTGAAGTGTCAATTAGATAAGGAGATCAGAAAAAATAAGAAGCTAAAAAAGGCTTTGATCATAGCCCTAGAAGAAATAGAGTCACACCATGAGAGCAATGATGCTCTAGAGGTAAACTTGGAAAAGGTTAGTGAGGAGAGAGACACACTTATGAAAAGTGCGGAAGACCTGACATCCACAGTGACCAAGTTCACCAATGGACAAAAGATGTTTGACATGATGTTGGGTTCACATCGATGTGTATTCAACAAAGCTAGTCTAGGATATAGTATAGGACATAAATAAAGGACCTATGACCATATGTTGACCAAAAAACCTATTTGCCACCATTGCAATAGGCAAGGACATATTGTAGTAAGATGCTCTATTTGAAACAAGAACAAGGGAAAATTAGCATGGATAGAAAAATTGATTTTAAATGATAATAACCCTCAAGGACCCAAAAGAGTTTGGGTACCAAAATCAAAGATTTTTCATGTGATGTAGGATGGCTTCAAGCGTGATTCATGGCATCTATACAGCGGATGTTTGAGGCACATGATCAATGACAGATCAAAACTTCTAAGCCTTACTCATAAAGATGGAGAAGTTGTCACTTTTAGAGACAACAATAAAGGAAAGATTATTGGCATCGGCAAAGTGGGTAACAATTCTTTATCCATATCTGATGTTTTATTTGTTGATGGCCTGAAGCATAAGCCAATTGTGTGACAAGGGGTATGTCGTTTCGTTTGAAGCAACAAGATGTATTGTAAAGCATGATGATGATAGTATTGCCTTGGTTGCTTGTAGAGATAAAAATGTGTATGTTATCAATTTTTGTGATATTGGAAATCAGAATGTTTCTTGTTTAAGTGCAATTCATCACAATGATGCATGGTTATTACATAGGAGATTAGCTCATATAGGCATGGACAACATCTTTAGGCTTGCAAAATTTGATCTTTGCTCGAGGCATTCCCAAAGAGGTGTATTTGAAGGATAGAGTATGTGAGCCTTGTCAATTGGGCAAACACACAAAATCCTCATTTAAGAGCAAAAGCAAGAACTCTATATCTAGAGCTTTGAAACTTATCCATATGGTTTTGTTCGGACCCACACATACCCATAGTCTAGGTGGAAAATCATATTGTTTTGTGATTGTGGATGACTTCACTAAATTTATGTGAGTTTATTTCCTTGCTCATAAGCATGAGGTATTTGGTGTTTGTTCTCATGTTGAAAACGAGAAGGGTTGTAAGACCACTATCACTAGAAGTGATTGGGGTGGAGAGTTTATTAACAAAAGTCTTCAGGACTTCTGTAACAGACAAGGATATACCCATCACCTTTCAGCTCCCAGAACTCTACATCAAAATGAAGTTGTTGAAAGGAAGAATCAGACCCTTCAGGAGATGTGTCGGACATGTTATTTCAAATAACCCCATGATGAGAATGTTTTGATGATTCCAAATAACTCAAGTTTGTGTATCTAATGATCTTGTTAAGTGTTTCAAATTTATCAAGAATCAAGATCAAGGAACAGAGCTCATAAGCCTATTGTATGTCATGATCGAAGTTCCAAGATTTTCAACACGTAAAATGTAAAGAATGTCGATCAAACTACTCTCAGCAAGATTTAATCAATTGCATAATTTGATCGATGTGTTTTAAAGGTTTTCAAATGATTTTTAAGTATTTGATTTGGTTGAATTTTTAGCCTATTTAACCGAGTTTTGAAAGTTAAAGTTTATTTCAAAAATTATGTTTTTAAGTGCTCAATCAGGACACTAATGTCTCAGCAACGCCCTCTCGACTTGATAAGTCAAGACGGTGATAATGTTCAAGGTTGAATTGTACTTATTCATTAGGACGCTCACTTTATCAATAACAGCCTTATTTAAGCCAACCTGTGAATTTGTCAGGACGCTGATTCAGTATCAGCTCGCTGATTGTTTTCATAGTTTTTAAATTGTTTTTAAATTGTTTTTAAAATCTTCTTTTCAGATTTGTCAAAGATATCTTCTAATTCATGAACCACGTCTTTAAGACTTTCCTTATTTGTGAATCTGAAGAGAATCAGAATGTTCATAGAAATTGCAGTTGCCATTTTTGTGAAACATTCTAGCTGTTGTGTGTAAACGTTCATATTTGAAATTCAAATTCAAATGAACAACAACTTCATCTCTTCTAATCTATAAATACCAGCACTTAAGAATTTTCGAACCACCACATTGAATAGAAAATTCATTCAGCCAAATACTTTTGAAAGTTAGTCAAATTTTCAATTTGATTTCAGAGCTCAAACTATTTTAGTTTTTCAAAGTGTTTTCTTTGAAATTTTGCTTATTCAAATGATTTTCATACTGAGCTTAATTTCTATCTTTCTTTGAAAATCTATTTGAAAGTTACTGAACCGTTTTCACTCAGATTTCCAACACTATTTTAATCATATGTCATTCTTGTTGAACGAGAAATTTGAGAGATAGTTCACAGGATACAGTTGTACTTCATTTCACATCTTGTAAATTGTATTGAGTTGTAACAGTAGTTATACAAACTACTGAATATCATACATTGTTTTTGTGTGTACCTATAGGTTGTTCTCAAGCCTGCAAGTTGAGTGAGGTTTGTCTCACACTCGGAAGTTGAGATAGGTAGTTCTCTAGCTTGTAAGTCGAGAGGTTTAGGTTGGTCTATAGGCTGCAAGTTGAGTAGTGTAACGGTTGTTCTCACACCCGGAAGTTGAGAAAATGTGTAATGGTTTGATTCTCACCCGTAAGAGAATCCCTTAGTGTAGAGGTTTAAAATCCTAACTGAGGAGGTTAGATAGTGGAGGTAGGCAAGTAGTCGAACCACTATAAATCGACTGTGTAAAATTTATTTATACTTTCACATTTACTTATTTCCATTGCTTTAATTTTAATTGTCTAAGTGTCCAATTCACCCCCCCCCCCCACCCCCCCACCCTCTTGGACATACCTGAGCCAACATGACCATGTTGTGTGAATACAACGTGAAAAAATATTTTTGGGCCGAAGCCATAAACATTGTGTGTTATGTGATGAATAGGACTAATAAGTAGGTATTTAGTAATGTTTTAGAGCATGTTTTAGGTGAGTTTTAGAGTGTTTGGTTCATATATTAGGTTAGTTTATCATAATTTGGTTATTTGATAGTTTAAGTCACTTTTGATATTTTATGCCTTATTTCAGTGTTTAATTTTATAAGTTGGTTTAGTTTATCATATAAGTGTTTTACTTATTGGTTTTGATTTTTTTTGTAGGTGTTTAAATGTGTTGAACATGAATTTGAAAGATGGAAACACGTTACAACAAGTTGAAATAAAAGAACATGAAGAATGCAAGTCAAAGGAGATGATATAATGGTTAAGTCCACAAGAAAAGATGAAGAAAAGTGTGCAAAAACCCGTAATTGGCGTCATGACGCTTAGACTTTCTATTTTGCGCGACTTTGGGGTTTTGGTCATAACTTTCTCAATTTAACTTTGAATTGAACACGGTTTATTTGTACTTCTTCCTTGGTTGAAATAATACACGATGAGAGGGTTTTGAGGGGGACAAAGAGTGGAGAACAAGAGGAAAAATGGAGAGGAAGAAAGCGGAGGTGTGACAGAATTAGAAACCTTCTAATTTTGTTGCGAACTTTCCTAGTTCGACTTGGAGTTTCTTATTGCGACTTCCTATGGACTTGTGGCTCTATAAAGACCATTGTTTAGGGTTCTCAAAGCATCATAGAGTGGGGAAGAAGAGTATAACGGCTAGAGCAAAGTGGAGAAGAAGATCAAGATTGAAGATTATTCAAGATTTTCTACACCATTCTAGTTTGTTTTTCATTGTTCTTATTCATGTTCAAACCATTATTTAGTGTTTTTATGTTTCTAGTTATGAAATAAACTCCTTTTCTAGAGGATGGATTGATCCAAACTTAAGATTATGTCCTAGTTTGATTGTTTTGATTATTGTTAATGAAGTTTTCTAGTTTATTTATATTTTTCTGGTTTAATACTTTTGATCCCTTGATCACGGATTAGATGATCATAGACCTGAGGTAAATGTTTCAAAAGATGGTACCTTGGGTTGGAACTTGGAAAATATAACCTAGGCTATAGTGAGACTCAAAAGGAGATCGAGAACCTTTGAAGTCATTGGAAGAAAATTATAGAACTTAATGAGTTATTATCATCTTAGGTTTTCATTAAAAGAGTAAAGCCAAGGTGATAATAATATGCTCTAGTTGGTGCTCCAAAAGAAGGAATTAGAAACGTTAGGATTTTCGGCTTATAAACAAAAGAACTAAATTAATTATATATATATATATATGGGAATAGTTGAAAATGAGGTGATATCGAACCTCTAGACCATTCTATCATTGATTTCTCATTAGTTTTCTATTGCATTGTTAGTTTAATATTTAGTTGATTTAATTGTTGCTTTTAATTTACTTGAACTATCGAATTTGATTCTCTAAATAAAGTTAGAGTTAGAAACATGGTAATTAGTGTGATTATCAATCCTAGAGGACGATACCCGATTTACTTATCAGTTTATATTATAACTTGACACTGTGCACTTGCGATTTTGCACACAACAAGGACCATGATTAGAAAGAAGCTGAATAAAACACCGTATGAATTGTGGAAAGGTAGAAAGCCTAGCATTAGTCATTTTAGAGTGTTTGGATATAAGTGTTATATCTTAAATGATAAAGAAAACTTAGATATGTTTGATCCCAAATCTGATGTAGGTATATTTCTTGGATATTCCCTTCATAGCAAGGCATACAGGGTGTTCAACAAATCATCAAAGAAAATTGAGGAATCAATCCATATATGGTTCGATGAAGCAGATCCTAGGGTGTCCTTAGATAAGGAAATAGAGAAACTAAGTCTTGATGATGATGAGGAGGATGTCATTCCATCAAGAAAACCTGAGGATCAAAAGACTAGTGAGGATAATAGTACTGAACCTAATATAGAACCCACTAAGAATTCTAGGTTACTCATATATTATCCCTCAGATCAAATCATTGGTAATCTAGAGGAGTAATTACTAGAGCATCCCTGAATCAAGATCAAGGAAATGTAGCCTGTCTCCTAGATGGAGCCAACTAAGGTTGAGGAAGCCCTAGGAGATGAGTTTTGGATCTTGGCTATGCAGGAGGAATTAAGACACTTTGTGAGAAACAAAGTGTGGGAACTTGTTCCTAGACCTACTCATCATACAATTTATAAGAACCAAATGGGTCTTTAGGAATAAGAAAAATGAACATGGGGAGATTGTTAAGAATAAGACAAGATTGGTTACACAAGGGTACAACCAAGAGGAATGAATAGATTATGAAGAGGCATTTGTACTTATGGCAAGACTAGAGGCAATTCGAATGCTATTAGCCTATGCTTGTTATAAGGACTTCCCACTATACCAAATGGACGTCAAGAGTACATTTTTAAATGGATTTATAAATGAAGAGGTATACGTGGAGCAACTGCCTGGTTTTGAGGATTCTCAAAAATCGAATCAGGTCTATCGCCTTCACAAGGCCATATATGGATTAAGGCAAGCCCTCAGAGCATGGTATGATAGACTTAGCTCTTTCCTGTTGAAGCATGACTTTAAGAAAGGAAAGTTAGATTCAACCTTGTTCATTAAAATCAAACATGAGGGTATGTTTTTGGTGCAGATCTATGTTGACGACATCATCTTTGGTGTTTCAAACAAATTACTTTGTGAGGAATTTTCTTCCATTATGACGAGTGAGTTGAGATGAGTATGATGGGAGAGTTAAATTACTTCCTTGGGTTATAGGTCAAACAAATGACGAATGGAACATTCTTGAGCCAGTCAAAGTATGCAAGAGATATGATCAAGAAGTTCAAGTTTGAAAACTTGAAAACAAGTGATACTCTTTGCAGCTCATCCATCAAAATGGATAAGGATGTGTTGGAAAAGTCAATTGATGCGAAGATGTATCGAGATATGATTGGTAGTTTTTTGTATTTAACAACAATTCGACCAGACATTATGTTTTGTGTATGCTTGTGTGCTCGATTTCAGTTCGATCCGAAGAATCCCACCTTAAATGCTTCAAGAGAATATTCAGATATGTAAGTGGGACACTAGACATGGGAGTTTGGTATAACAAGAGTACTTCATTCGATCTTCGTAGTTTTGTTGATTCCGATTCTAAAAGAAGTTTGGTTGATTGAAAAAGTACATCTGGTTTTTGCCACTTTTTAGGGAGTTCATTGATTTCTTGGTTCAGCAAGAAACAAAACTCTGTGGCATTTTCTACAGTTGAGGCGGAATATGTGACGACCCTAATTTTCAATCAAGAAAACATCAAGTCGCTCGGGCTAACGCCCTCCTCAATAAGGTACGAGTAACCCTCAGCTTTTCCACATACCATCATTTCCACAAACATATAACCATTAACAAGTCACATAAGGCTTAGATCAACACAAGACAAAGACAATCAACCAAAGTGCGGAATTATCATGAAAAATTAAGTAAAGTAAATTTATTACAATCATTCATATCTAAGTATAGTTTCAAAGTATAATGAAATTTAAACTTCTCCTAAGCAACTCGAGATGCCTCCCGCTCCATCTCATACTCACCAACTAGAAGTGATGGAGTCAACCCCAAGAGCGATCAACACACAATACTCTTGCCCTTATCTCGGGCACTACAAGATCCTGAAGAATAAAAAGATGGAATGAGCTAATAGCCAAGTTGTAACACCCCTGAAATACAGACCTTTTTAAACCAAATAAGTTGCAATACGTGCACGTGTAAACCTCGAACATTGTCCCGAACGACAACCCCGTCAGAATCGTGCACCGAAACCCGCGCATCAACACCCGAAAACCCAAAAACCCAGTCGAGCATGTGCCCAGGCACTTGCCCAAGTCCTTCTGCTCCATAATTTTCTATAAATAAGGGGGGTCCATTTGTACGAGACCATCGCTTTTGAAAACCTTTCCCCATTTGAAAAGCACTAAGACTTTGTCGACTTTGCGCCGAGACTTTGCCTCTGAAAGTTTGTGTGAAACTTGTATCTTAAGGTGGGGATGAAGGCATGTGTTTGCGTATTTTTTACTTTATGATAAGCATGACATTGCATCATTTATATACATGATACCATGCTAAATTATTTCATGCATATGACATACTATTGATGAGTGAAAGCCCTTGTGATGCGGTTGAGCACCTTTGCTTGCGAGACTTGGAGCCGCATCGCGCTCGGTCCCGTGATTTCAAAGGAAAACCATCACATGATACTAAGCACCTGGCCCGCGGTGCACTCCGTAGTTGCTATTTGATTTATAATGCACATGTACGTTGGTATGGAGGATGCTGCTGCATTTCATGATTGTATTGTTTGACGTGGATTGAAATGCTTTATTTTATGTACTGTTGTATTTTTCTTCTGTAAACGTTGCGTTTACTTTGCTTGATCCACTGAGTTGTGAGCTCACCCCGTTGCTTCATCTTTTAGGGAATGAAGCTGAATTAGACTTGATCTGTACAGGGGGCGGTTACTAGTCCCGACAAACTTTTTGTTAATAGAGCGGCTGAAATGTAGCTACCTTATTTTGATGGCATTGGCCATTTTCTTTTGTGGGGGTTTGTCCCCTTTTATTTTTTCTCTTAGAGACCACTACCTGTAAAATCTTATTATATTATGTGAACACTTTTTATCTATTAATCAAGGGTTCTTACTTTCGATATATTACGTGTCATGAAATGGGCCCACGTTTTTGCTGCAAACCCCTTATTTTCATACCTTGTTTGGCAGAAAGTGATTGTCTAAGTGTCAGACAATTTCGGATTCAATAGGGTGTGACACCAGTGAGGTGATATCTCATATCTACCATCATATACTCACCAATAGATTCAAAATATGCATGTATCAACAATCACAGAATCCTTAGCATACAATACCACATAAACAAGTTGAAAAATAGATTATTAAAGAAGGTACATGACATTTGCAAATAACTTGTCATTTCAAAACAAATCATTCCACACATTAGACATACAACATAGACTTGTACGTGTAGCCATGTGAAGGTTTCCTCATCACCTCTACCTCTGTACTCGATCATTAATGCACGCGTTCCAGCGGTGTGAGGATTCATCCCCGCCTTTATTTGCGCAACCTTTGATTAGCCTATGTCATATGGCTCTACCGAGTCTTGTGTTCTGGTGGTTGGTTGCCTTGGGAGTTGTTTAGACGTCTAAACCTGAACCGTCTCTGCCGTGAGGCCATCTCCTCTCCTTGGGCCCTCTCTTATATATTCAACATTTTCCTTCATACTTCCCTCAACCAACCATATGGAACAACCCAATGATTCATGCATGATCTATACTATGCAATGTGCATCCACATTATAATGAATAGACTACTATGCATATTTACATGGCATCATTCAACATACAAAACATACTTCAAGAGTCAATAAACACGGATTACATGGTAGTTAACCCTAAGCATTATAGACATAAGCATGAATATTCATTCAGCTACTTTGGAACAATGATAAATAATTCAAGACATGCATTAATTATCTTAAGAATATAAATATTACTCTTCAATATGCCACGTCATGTACAATTAATCTATTTCATGTAAATTTACACATTTTCCGTCATAACATACATTTACTACTAACATGTGAAATAAAGCATGTTACATCATGGCATGGAAAATCCTAGTCATACTTGAGCATGATCCTTTTTAACTACACATTATACTAACACCATTCAATAACATGTGATAAACATGATCCATGAGATAAAACCGTTTTCATATTTATGATGATATGCATAAAATGGGAGAATGGAATCCACTCACAGTGATACCGTTCCTACTTGGTTCCTTGCCTTGGGAACGTTCACCTCACTTGGTGTTTCCTTCACTTCCTAGCACACATAAACTAGGTCTTAGCTCATCTAACCATACGTATTTAACATAATTTATTTACTTGCACTAATCTCATTTTACCGGTCCTTAAACATTTATGGACCTTCAACTTTCCTTCAAAGGTTTGGTTTCCAACACCCTTCATTGATAACCCAACATTGGCCATGTTGGGTGGTTCAAGTCCCATAGACAATGAACCTTGGTTCTAAGTCCCATACATCATCACCTAATTCCAACATTAAGTTTCCTTAAACAAGAACGATGTAAAATTTCATAAACAACTTCAATCTCTCACTATCATTCAAGAATCATTTAAATGGAACCCATTAACTCATATATATGAATGTTGATTCCTTATACCCACTTATAGAGACAAAGAGTGTTGGGGTTTCATTCATTGATTCCCTAACATTTCCCTTGGGTTTATGTGTTTTCCACACACCCAAGATCATTAATGAAATATTGGCCTTCATTTATTCATCACATCTCAAGGAGACAAAACCCTCGTATATGACCAAGGTTTTAATTTCAGAAAAAATCAACTTCAACAACCATTAATCATATATTCAAGTTCTTTTAGCATGATTTCATCTATCAAGGTGAAATCTCCAAAAAGAAGCAATAAAAGAATCAAAACTTCCAAAAATCCATTCAAACCCTCATGGCTTGCTTGAAGAACAAGTCATTTCCCATAAATCTCAAAACCACCATAAATCCTTCCATTCTTGCTCAAGCCACGTTTAAATCATCAAAACAACTACCAAAACGTCATTAGAGACCCAAGAAATCCATATAGATTCAAAAACTCAACATGAGCAAAGTAACTTGTTCAATAAGAAATCCAAAAATCCAAAGAGAAATCACCACAAAGTTAGAGATTTTATACCTTTAATCCTTTGGATTTGATGTTTGGAAGCTCCAAAACACCTTTAAAAGTCACTTTGGATCACCCTAGAATCTCCTTAGAGAACCCCCAAATCGCACCCAAAACCCTATCTTTTTGTAAAAATATAAAATGTCCAAAATGAGAGAGTTTCGGGTTTTTTTTTTTATTATTATAGATTTTCATATGAAGGAGCGTGTTCCTTGAAGGAAGGAGCGCGTTTCTTCAGCCCAAAAATAGAGGAGCGCGTTTTTTCCTCGATTCTTGTCCGATTCCTTCCCCATTTTTTTTTATTTTCTTCATTTTCGAGTCTCGGTTCTTCTTAGATGATCAAAATGGGGTTTTCAAAAGTTTCAAACATCTTAAATTTAAGATTTTTTTGAGTATCATGTTTTATGTTTTCTTTAGGAATTAGGGTTTTCAATCCAAATTTTCGATGTTTTCGAGTTTCAATACTTCATGAATGGTGTGTAACACTAACATTTGGTTCTTTACACATCGTTTTAAGGTTCATTTGATCTTCAAACCAATAATTTAGGGTCCCTATGAGTTTAAAGTCTCTTATTTCATCAAGGCATTAGGCATATGTTTGGTGCTTTATCTTAATACTTTAACGGGGTGTCACAGAATACGTGGCAGCCGGTAGTTGTTGTCCTCAAGTCCTATATATGAAACAAAAACTATCCGATTACCAAATTCATGTTAAGTGTGCGAATATCTTTTGTGATAACACAAGTGTGATTAACATCTCTAAAAATTTGGTGCTACACTCGAGAACCAATCACATTGAGATTCGACATCATTTTCTTCATGATCGTGTACAAAAAGGAGATGTCCAGCTCATACACATCGGTACTAAAGGTCAGTTGGCTGACATATTCACGAAACCTTTGCCTAAAAATCAATTTGTATTTATTTGGTGAGAATTAGGCATGTTCAGTGAATCGGATCTATAAATGCGTAACTGAAGCATTAATTACACATTATTTGAATGATCATAATATGATCATGGGGGTTTCGATAATTTCATAATCATTGATGATGATCATGATTGTTGTGAGCATTACTGGAATGCGTGCGCTATCCAATTTTCCTCAATTAATCGAAGCAAAATCTTGAAAAAACTGGGAAAAATGGGTGGAACGCATTCCACCAAGGCCAAGCAGTCCAACAACAGAAAGGAGATGTTGGAACACATTCCAGTCAGCTGAAATGCATTCTAGCTTGGCATGATGGGTATAAAATCTTCTTGTGCGTGATTTTTCATTCATTTGCTCACCAACGCATTCCACAACTCCCTCTCGCTCCAACCTTGCACTTCATCATTCTCTCGCGTACGAAGACCTTTTTCTTCGCGTAAATAGGCATTAGAAAGCTTGCAGGATCCTCTTCAACTATTTTCCAATCATTTTCTCCCATTTCTACGGCGTTATAATAGGAATTTGGCTGAAACCTCCTTTTTCACACTAGTTACTTTCAAAGTGTTTGAAGAAATGCCTAGAAGGAATCCTTCGCAAAATGCTCGCAATGTGGTTCTTCCACGAGGCAATAGTCCTTTCGATTTTTCATCTGGACCAAAAAAGAAGAGGAAAGAAAGAGAGGATAGGCCGACTAGGCCTCGAAGAAATGCTCCACCGCCACCACCACCTATGCTTGAACCTATTTCTCCAAAAGTGCTCCGACGCAAACTTTCTTTGGGTGTGTACGTGAACTTTTCATTCTTCAACGGAGCATATGTACCTCTCCGACCTTTGTTTGACGAGCTTGGTTGGACATCGTATTGTCTTTTCACCACCCCTTGGTACGAGAAATTAGTCCAAGCTTTTTATACCAATCTTACTCAAGATGTCGCTAATCACATTTGTCAAACTTGCCGGTTTCACTCCCATGTGATGGGTCATCGCATTGTTATTTCTTCTATAGGATTATTGAGGAAAAGTTTGATCTACCCCAAGGAGGTTCATATGCCTTGGAAATTAAATGAAACATTAACTTTCTGGGGTTTGACAAGTTGGAGGTTTTGAATAATTTCTCCAGGAGAATAGTGCATCCAACGTATCCGAAGAAAGTCTCTAACACTACTTTCTCCTTTATGCCTCAATTGATTCACAAAGTCATCTCTCGAGTCATTCTTCCAAAGAAAATAGTAGAAGTAACGTCGCCACTATTGATTTATTTCTCATTTGGGCAATTACTTTCGGGACTAAGGTACATTTGTCGCACATTATTGTTCATCATATTGCTACCACAATGAAGCGCTCACGAGCTTTCCCATATGTGATGCAACTTACTCCATTCTTCTAAGAGGCAAGTATCGACTTATCTACTATTTGGCTTGTGAGTTATGTCCAGTCAAGAAAGGTAGTCGATGAGGGCACTTTGCACAATATGGGGTTTTACTATGTGCGTCGACTGAGGAAATGGCTTACCCTTAGGCAGGTACCTCGAGGATAGACCTATGGTAATTTTGAGTCCCCTCATCCGAGCGATCCATCCTCTGATGAGATGGAAGATCTATTTCATGAGGAGCCTTCGGACGGTGATGAGCGCATGCCTTCTAGTTCTTCTTCCGACTCGTCTTTTGATAATGACCCTCCCCACGATGTGGCTGGACTCAGTTAGCCGACTTCACCTACTTCAGCTCATGGATTTGATTTTAGCAGTCTTTAGTAGCAGTTGCGTGAGATCCTTGATACTCAGAATCCATCCATTGTTTTTTTATGATCTGATCTCACAACTATCCATATTATAGTGACTGGATTAGCTGAACGACATAACTGAGTCTTGCGCTTCATAGGCTATAGAGATGATCTCCTAGCTAAGGCATATTTCTACACCGAGTTCCAGCAGCTTCAGACCCGGTTTGACTCATTTGAGCAGCAGTTTCATCACCCCTCTCAGCCACCTATGCACGATTTCTTCTCTCCTACAGTGCATTTGCCAAAAGAATAAGTGGTTTTTGCTTTCCTCTTGATAGGTGTTTGCACATCTGCATCTTTTTTTGGCCTCTCCCCTTTCTCGATCTCGATTGGCCTAGAAATGGGTAATTCCGACCTCTTCCACTGCATCTTTAGTGGTCAAGGCGCTAGCTAGCCCGAGAGTTTTTCAGTTGGTTCAACAATATTTTCTATCCCAAAAAATGACATGAAGATGATTCTCATCAATTCGTATGCAAGAAAAGAAGACGATTACCTTGATAAGATATTGCCTTTATTGGTCGTACAGACCGTCGCTTGATCTGACTACTTCACAGGACAAAATTTTTCGGGATCTAGAGCGACAGGTTGGTTCATCTAATCCACTGGCGGAAGGAGTTCACCCTTTTTGATATTTCAAAAGGGGGAGAAATTCGTGGATTGTGAGTCTAATGATGGACATGGACTCCAGGGGAGTTAGAAAAGAATGTAAGCCTAGATTGTAAGATTAAGGGGGACTTTTGTTTTATTTGGGGACTTCAACACGTTATATTTCACTCTTGGATGACTGTAACAGAAAACTCTGATTTGCATGACTTAATGTTTTTATCTTTTAAAATTCTAGTGTTACATGTGTTGATGCCTTATATGATCTTGTGGTATGTGTGCCTACTTATTCATCAAGCTTTAGTTGTTTCAATCAGGCCTAAAGTAAGATGTTTGAAATCATCAAAAAGGGAGAGATTGTTGGCTTGATTTTGATGATTTCAAACGATATCTATGTGACTTAGCATGTGCGTTAAGTATGTTTCAGTTTAACACCGTATGATTGATCTTGAGATTGGAGACAGAGGCAATACTCACCTAGCTTGGATCAAAACTGAAGTTCCAAACACAAAACTTAAAGCACAAACACCAAGGAACTCAACCATGCATGGAAATAAGACAAGTCAACTAAAGTCAAGATGATAGTCAATTGAAGTCAACCGTAGATCAAAACACAAAAATGAAACGTCTAATATCATTGTAACTGCTTTAGATCCTCCTAAGTTGTAGGTCTCTTTTATTATTGCTCAACCACTTGTTTTATCGTGTTTTACCGAACCGTTTTCATATCCATATCATGATATCTTTTAAGGTTTTTAAGTTCTTGATTCAATTTGATGATTTGATCGTGTTCCAAATGCTTTTTTATTGTTTTATCGATCATGGAACCTAAACATGTTCAAGAATGGTATTCTTGACATGTATACATTTTCCAAGAACCCGTGGAATGCCTTCCTCCTTTTTGGAACGCACTCCAACAACCAAAACACAACTATTTTGCATTGGACATGCTAAAATGGACTCCAGCAGGGAGAAACGCGTTTCAAGCAAATGCAAAGATGGTTAAATGCTCTCAGGTCTTGTGGAACACGTTTCAGCAGAGTGAAACATGTTCTAGCTGGTAAGACAAGAAATTGCTATGTTTTGTCTCGGGTCTTATGGAACGCGTTCCAACAGATTTTGACAAAAACCTGTATTTTAGTCTCGGGTCTCGTGGAACGCACTCCACCGAATTTTTCCCATTTTTGCGAGATTTTGAGTTTTAGGCTTGAGCATTCAATATGGGCTATTGATTTCACTAATACATGTTTGAATCTTTTAATCTTGGTCGTCCATGAAAAGATTAGGGTTTTTGAGCATGGTTTTCTATTTAAACATTAATTAAACTCTACTTTCAGACAACAACTTTAATTTTCATTCTCCAATCTTTTCTTTGCAACACAACTTTCAAGAAGGCAGCTGCCATTGGAGACATGAGCTTTTCATAGTGATACGCTAATATTTTGGTACTTCATTTTTTACATATTCTATTCACAATCACAAGCTCTTTCACATATATCATTTTTGATCGATTCTGAGGTAATATCATTTCAATATTAGATTTTTTGTTGTGCATGTTTTTTAAATCATTGTGGCTGAGAAATCTTGTCAGAGACCATTCAAGGTTGTAATTTTTATTTCTCTTGGAGTTTGTTCCCTTGTTGAGCAAACGTCCCTTTGACAATTGATGTATTGTTGAAAGCTAGCGGTTGTGCTAGTTGGGAAGATTCTCTAACCGAGAATTGGTGATTGTAAAAGGTTTGATCCTCACCAGTGAAGTAGGATTGGAATTGTGGAGTGTTAAAAAATTCTGATCGGGGAGATTGGGTAGTGGAGGTAGGCTTAGAGGTAAGTCGAACCACTATGAATAGTTGTGCATTGTCCCTTTTACCGCTTTCATTACTTTCCTGCACTATTACTTAGTTGTGCATTTTAACTATTTGTGAAAAGTACCGAAAAATCTGTTAACACCCAATTCACCCCGCTTTGGATGTTTTTCAATGTTGTTCCCCCACATGATGTATACTATCTATATTGGCTAGAGCATTAAATTTGACGAAATTCTACAAATCCAATTGAATCTATTTTTTTCATAACTCACAAAGGATCAAAGGTAATTATTAGGATCCGAATTGTTAAGCCCTACACCGAATTGTTAAGCCCTACAATAGGATGCATGAGAGTCAAACACATGCTATGGCATTTAAACTATTACCATGGTTATTGTACTAAGGAGTGGGGTTCACCACTTCCGTATCATCAAAGAGAAGAAAAAGAAATGAAACATTTACCATCCACTAGTGACCACATAAGATTAAGTACAATTTTGGGTCTAATTTTTGAATGTTTTAGGCTATGTTTGGTTCACATTTGGGAAACAACTTTCAGTTCTCAAATATAAAATAATGAAAAAAGAAAAAAAGAAAAAAACTTGAGATATGCATTTGGTGATCCAACATCTGAAAATTGATTTTTGAATCCCTTCCTCATAAATAATAAATTGTTGAGAAGTAGCTAAATATCGTTTTTCAAGTTTTTTTTTTCTTGCTTTCAAATGTTTACCCGAATTACCATACTCATACCAGAGAGGGGAGTAGAATTATAAACAATATATCCAATGTGGTACAACACAGATGGTTGAGGTCTGTGCTAAAAGTCTCAGGATTAAAACTCGTGCACACCTCAGTCGCGCTCATTTGGAGGGAGCCGCCCAATACTTTTATAGCGCTCAAACGTGGATTAATCTCGCTTAAAAGGTAGAGGTACTGCATAAGAAACCCAAAAAAAAGGAAAAAAAAAAAAAAAAAAACTTAAGTAATATGTGATTTTCCCTACTAGCGTGCGAGAAACAGAACATGCTTGAAGTTTTCACTTTTTTTTTTTATTTTTTTATAACTAGCAAGATCTCACTTAAACCCCTTAAAAACCCCGAACATTTTTAAGTTCTCCTAATGTTTCTCCTCCTTCCGCTTAAAACCATTTTCCACACAAAAGAAATGGTTCTGCTCAAAATCCTAAAATCTTCTCACTTCAACTTCCTTGTGAAACAACACCAAAATACTACACCTCTTTCAAGACTAACTTCCCTTGACAACCCTCAAACATATGAACATGCTCGTCAGTCATTCCCACCTTGCTCTACCTTCCAAAGAACCTTTTCTGCTACTGCCCAGTTGGAATTCACAGATGTTCTTGACGAAAAAACCAAACCCAATTCGATTTGTTCAGAAAATGAGAAGAAGAAGAACAATAACAAGAAGAATAAGCCTCTGGATGTTATGTTTAAAGAAGCGGTTGGAATAACTGAAAAACATGAAGACAGTGACTGCTCTGAAGAGGAATTTGGGGAAGTAGAAGTGCTCGGGAAATTGAGGAAATTGGAGAGAGAAGTGAAGACATTAAAAGGGAATTTGAAGGAAGAAGCGAATGAGGAAATACCCAAGAAAGAAAGGGTTCAGATTAACCAGTTTCAATCGAAAAGCTTGTATTCTTTATTTGCTGCATCCGACCCAGCAAAGGTGGAGTCAATGTTTGTGAAGAAATCTGTTGGTGAAGAGAAATTTGATGCTTCTAAGCGGCAGAAAGATAACAGTTGTGCTGAATTGAAGCCCTTTAAAGGGCTTTCACAAGAGATGGTTTCACTTGTGAGGGTTTTGCACCAGCAAGGTTACTTGAAAAATGCAAATTTCTTGCCGCCAAAGCATTTGAATCTTAGTTGTATTTCGAACCATTATTCGCGGAGTTTCATCAGGTCTGCAGCAGAAAGATTTGGGGAGGATCACAAGGAAATTGCAAAGTAAGGGGACATTTCTTCTTCTTTTATTAAGGACTGTTAGATTATATATATATATATATATAGTTTGAAATTTGAACTTTAAATTTATCAGAAGCTTTAATTTTAAAATGTCTAACCTAAAGCAGGTTTCTATGGGTTATTGTTTAACTATTCAATGTATGAATAATTTACCTATAATAATGATAATAATAAGCAAAGTGACGAAAATAAAATCTCCCTTCTCTTCTAGTTGTTTTTTTTTACTGGAAACGTATAGATATTATATTAGTGTAAAAAAGTAAAAGCACCGGGATGAGATATCCACAGCGCATTGCAAAGATTCCAAAATAGAAGACCAATTCAAAAGCCACTCCCCAAAACCATAACCCATGGACCGTTTGCCACTACTCACCCAAGACGTAAAAAGGGTGAGGCTTTTCTCCCACACCTGATGAGAAGAACAACAGACACCCCTGAATAGTTTATTGTTCCTCTCTGACCAAACAAACCAAAGAATAGCAAAAAACACACAAACCCAAAGCTTTTTACAGACACTCTTAACAGAAACAGGGGTGACAAAAAAAAATAGTGGCATCAGGACTGCTGATACTGCTGCTCCTTCCCCACCATTCATTCCACCTTGTCTTCATAAAACTGCATTCCTTCTCTTCTAGTTGTTGAGAAACTGATATTTGCTAGTGACAAAATATATAAAATTTTAGTGCTTGACCTTAGTAACTAAGAATTGTTCACCATCCAAGTTAATGAGATCCGTCCAATAGAATGATTTTGTAGCAAGATGCTCATAGAATGATAGTTATGAAATGAGTGCCTTATTTTCTTCTTTTGTATTATGAATTTCTATAGCTATGCTATGGACCTATGGTTGTATCCATATATTCAGAAACAACATGATGGAAGTCATTTAGATGCTCTAACACATTTGTATTTTCCTTCATTTGTTGTTGATGCTACTTGATGCACATCCAGCTGTGATAGGTCTCATATGCAATCTTTCAAACATCTATGAAGCTTTCTAAACCATGGTGGTCAAAATCGTGAATCGAAAGTGAATCGTTTTCAGGCTTGATGAACCGATTCGGGATTCGGATCGATGAATCGTAAGATTCATGACACGTGAATCTAAGTATATATAGGGTTATAAAAACATTAGTGTTTTTTAGCAAATTTACGATTCAAACCAATTCACCACGATTCAACTAGTGATTCACTACTGATTCACTTCCGATTCAGACCAATTTACTTGCGATTCAGACCAATTCACTTACGATTCGGACCAATTCACTTTCGATTCAGACCAATTCACTTACGATTCACAGGTATAACAATTCATGAATCCGATTCGAATCGTTTTGGGGTGAATCAAATCATGAATTGTACAATTCAGGGATTCAAATCGCAATTTTGACTACAAAGTTCTAAACATATTCCTATGAAACTTCATTTCATCACAGCCTCAAATCATATTTCTCCCAATCTTCTTCAATCATGTTTTGGGTTTTTTCTTGGTTCGTAGCCTCTTATTTGTTGAAGTGCAATCTGTTCATATTTCTTAAAAATTAAAACAAGTAAAAGGTAGGACATGATCATATATAGAAAAGAAGAATACTATTTTAGAATATCCTTCCAGTGAGTAAAACATTAGAAATAAAATTTATGCATCCAATCAATAAGTAATGTTTCCTGAGCGAGAGGTTGTGGACTTTAGGCTCTTTATTTGGTATCTTTAGTGCTTTGCAGTGGCTCAACTGAATAAGGATATTCATAAACAGCAGCAACAACAAAATAACACAAAACCTTATGTCAACTATTTGAGGTTTCGTTTATGAATCTTGTTTTGCCATTTGACTCTGTTTAAGGTCATATTTTCTATGAAGTCTAAATTTCCTAAATCTTTCCTCATGACCAAAGCTTAAGTCGAATTTGACTTTTTTCTTGTCTTTTTGTTCCTTTCTTGGACCATCTGTTTATTCAAAGGTATACTCTTTGGCTTTCGTTTCACATGGAAAACTATCTAAGTCAACTTTCCCCTTTTCTAATCCGATTAGTGCAATCCTCAGCTCTTACAAATGAATTCTTTCTTGATATTACCCTTTGTAGTTTTTATCTTTTATCTTTTCTGTCTTTCTTTCTTTTCTTTTCTTTTTTGGCTATTTGCCTCAATATCCTTATCTGTGCTATGCCAATTTTATGTATGTGTCCATTCTTAGTTGCTCATAATTTTAGTCCATATGGCATGCTGGTGTTATTGTCATCAAATAAAATTTCTATTTCAATCTTTATAATATTCAGTTATCACACAAAGCTGGGGATGCCTCTATCAACTTCACCAACCTTGCTTTAACTCTATAGGCAATATTTTTCATTTTTCCTGGATATCTCCTTCGTTATAGCTGATTGAACAAAGACAACAGAATGACTGCATTGGTACATCTTTTGGTTATCAACTTATTGTAATTCTACTCGTATGCTTGTAAAACACTAAAACTGCATTCATGTGTTTTGTTTTAGTTTTTTGTATCATCCTAAAGCATCTCAATTCTAAAGCATTTATCAAGAGTTCAAGTTTTGTGTTTTCCTTATCTCTAGTTTCATTAATTATCATAATATCACAAATAAACATGTATTATTGAATCTCTATTTTTTTATTTCTAATAATCTCTTCCATAATTAGAAAAGCAAAAATTCCATGTGTTCAACATTGCCCGTTGATGCAGTGTACCATAATTGCAAAGTTTCCCATCTTTCCTTCTATTGTTATGCTACTTATGCATTTCTATATTATTTACATAATTCAGTTAATGTACTTCCCTAAGACCGCTTCATTTTCTTAAAGTCCACCAAACCAAATTATCTTTTGACATACCCTTTCATAAACTTTCTCAAGTTATGAAAAACCATGTGAAGATTTATATCTTTAAACTTTTAATCAAAACCTTGGTTAAAATAATTACAGTTGTCATTCACTCCAACATGAACTCAAACTTATTTTCCAAAAGTATAGTTTCAAGTCTTGGCCTATGTTGAATCATTCGTTATTTGGTTTATGAGTCTAATAGCAATGATAGTTTAGAAACTTCAAATATTCCCCTTCTTATTGTATTTAAGTATTATATAACCCTTTTCTTTTTTGTTCATGTAACATCATTTTAGCCCAAATAATCTTGTTAAATGACCTAATCATGATAAGCAAAAAATCTCTGCGCATATACAAACCTTCATCGAGATACAATTCATTCCTACAACCTATCTTATCTTCATTTCTCTAAGAGTATATTGCATTTAACTTAGTCTCTACTTCTCTTCTCCCTTACTTTGGTGACTTTATACATACTACTATATCACCATCCGTGGTATCTAATTTGTGTTTCTTGTCATTGTGTGCCTTCTTTAGCATTGTTATAATTTCTTTTACTTTATTTTTAGCATTTTTAAACCTTTCTAATCGTTGTATTCGTACCCGGATCTTGTAGATATTTCGATTCCAACCAATGATGATGCTATAGCTTCAATCCTATTAATTCTTAATCAAGGATTAAAAATTCGATTTCGACTTGACTTCGGTCACTTGAAAATTGGAATTAATTTAGAGAAGTTTAATTCGACATGGAGAATTTTTGTAAAAATTCGCTAAATTAAAGAAGTTCAGAGAATTTTTGTATATGTGCTTAAATATCTAGATTTATTGTAGTATAAGCTAAAAACTAATATAAGTAAACACTTTTAATACATAAAAATACCAATAAGTGACCTCACAAAATCATTCTTGTGAAGTGGGTTGATGAATTTGAAATGGTGGCTTTTGGTCTTAATTCCTTTTCTTTATTTTGATATTTAATTTTTTGGTGACTTGCTTCTCAACCATATACTTTGCTAGTTTGAATTCCATCATGCTTAATTTATTAGTCTATTATTTAAATGTATTTTTTTAATCTCGTTTTATAGGAGTTAACTAAAAGAAGATGGCTTTGGGAACTCTTTTAATTTATTTTTAAGTTTTTATCTTATTTCAACTTTATTTATTTATTTTTGCTTATTTTCTTCTCTTTTGGTAAAGGATATCCCATAAACTACATAATTTGTGAGCGTGTTAAATTATTTTTTAAAATTTATATTGCTATATTGGTTGATGAAGTTGAAAATAATACATAATTATTGGTATTTTTTTGTTTTCTATTGATAAAATAACATTTTTTTACTTCTTTGTCGAATTTCATTGAATTTTGTCAAATTTTATCGAATTTTTTGTCGATTTTTTGCATTTTTGAATTGAAAAATAGAAATTTTATCGAATTTTGTCGAGTTTTTTGAATTTTATAGAATTATTTCGGCGAATTTTTGCATTTTTTATTTTACATCCACTTCGCACTTCGATGGTAAAAAAAGGGAAATAATTCGTGGAAGTTTGCCGAATTTTGGGGAATTTTTGAACAATGTTCTTAATAAATTAGTCTCCGCAATTTGTGAGGGTTGTTCTAGCTATATAAGAAATCCTTAATTAATAATAATAAGATAAGTCAATTGCGTCAGTAACTACATAGATTTTTAATCATTATATGGTAAGAACATTCATTATTAATGCTTGCTTGAATTTCCTCATTCCACCATCATATCTTATAAGATTGTTGTGTTTTCCTTTTTGTAATCATTTGAAACCTCTTTTGTTACTCTTTAGTGTAGGTGGCCATTTTGTTCCACATGAAATTTGATTTTTCTTCAAAATCTCAATTCTGTTGTTCATTTATTCATTTTTAAACATCTCCGATTTCTCTGAATTTGCTTCTTCTTTAGATTTGACTTCTCGTTGTTTATTTATTCATTTTTGAACATCTCTAACATCTCTCCTTTTAGGTTTAACCATGCATCTCTAGGGAAAGTAGCTTTTTGCTTCTTTCTTTTTTGTTACTTTGATTGGACATCCAAAACCATTCATCTATTTTATTGTGGTTAAACTTCTTGTGGTTAAAGGAAATGTTCTCTTTACTGCAAGACAAAACGTTTTTATGGGGACCTAGTGTTCTTTTCTTTCATACTTGCAACTCAACAAAGCTTTTTCCCAACAACATGGGGTCGGCTGCATGAATTCGCTTCCTCTTAAGTAGATTCATGTCATTGTTGATTTGACAATGTTTTACACTGGCTGTTGCTACCTAATGCAGCCTTCCTCCTTTATTTAGGCTTGGGGCTGACTATGTATAAAGGTATGCAAATTGTGCTTAACTCATAAAGAGTTGTTCTTTTCTCACCATGAAATATATATTTATGATTGCAAAATCACATGCCAATAAAACTCTTAGATTGTGTCTTTTGCTTCATTTTTCTTGCTTAATGCATATCTTCCATGCATTCTCTCATATCCTCAATGAAACTGCCCACATTCATTTCTCCTCTACCCATTGCCATAAATGTTTTTCATGCTTATGCTTTCTTTAAATAAACCCATCCCTATTTTTTCCTTAGTAGTTTTATTCAAGGTTGTGAGATTATTAATTGAATCAAGAGTCGTTATCAGTATTTACATTTACGATTCTAATGTGTTTTCAAATATATCAAAATATAAAAAAATAGAAAATACGAGTAAAGAAAATAATACAATCAATGACAAAGATGGTTCATTGTCACCTCAATTATTTTAATTAGAATTTCAAGGTGCCAGTAGACTAAATTCGCTTGATTATATAGTCATCCAAAGTTTTCACATGGACATCCCTCATTTAAAAACACACAATTTTAAAAAAAGAAAGGAAAAGGTGAAATCATCAATAACCACCCACTTCAACCGTAAATTATGTGGGTACTTTTCTCTCTTACTATCAATTGTCTAGTGTCCACTATGTATGATTATGTGTTGATGTGACGAAATAAGTTAGTGATAGTCCAAAAAAGCTGACAAGAAAGTAAAGCTCTAAAATTTATCTAAAACTCAAAAGTCAATAGGCTTCATCTTTCCTGTCTTTTTCGTCAATTTCATTTCCTTTTTCACCTTCTTCATCTATTTGCTCTCCTTTTCCCTTCTCTTGTTCCTCCTATTTCTATCAGCATTTCTTGCCAAATTTAGTTGTCCTCATCTTCTTATCTTCAAGAACTTTACTTGTACTTGTCTAAATTACTTAATATCAGTATTCTTGGAACTATGAAATAAGATATATTTGCTTCTTATTAATGGAGATGGAGGATAAAGTTGTAACTTGTATGTACATAAATAAAATGCATCTTTTGTCCATTACCTTGGTTCATCCCTTCTTTGACTTGCACTGATCTCTTGATTTACAAAAAAGTCATTGATATCCACCCATGCTTTCTTGATTGGGAGGAGAAACCTTTTTTTTTTTTTTTCTTATCTAGGAGATTTTCTTTCTCTTTGGTCCACTTGCAAACATCAAACTTCGCATTTGATACTTTGATAAATGGAGGATCTAAGTCATCATGTGCCTCCTCCATGAATGCCTAATCTCTTGGTATATATTATATTTAAGAAAACCTAGAGCATTTAATCTCTTTTTTCTAGATATTTGCTTCATTTTAGTAATTCCATAAAGAAATATGCAATTGAATATTGGAGGTTTGTAAAGCTGCAAATTCCACCTTCCACCAACTAACTTTCATGTGCCTTCATACCTCTTTTATCCGCCTTTGACTAGTAGCTACATTTTCTTTTCAATGTCCATAGCCTTGTTAATAGAAGCCATGGAACGGTTTGCATTACCATTCACTATGCTTCTACATAGGTCCCAAACCAAGGGAATAGTGCCTTGAAACAATATTTGATAGGATCTGAAAAGGAGGGATTCACCAAGGTACTAGAGATTAGGCAATTTAGAGGTATCTGTGTGCTACATTCTTCTCTCTAACTTTTTCAACTACTTTTAAACAACTCTACCTACTCTTGAACATGGAAGAGGTATTAGTGGACTTCAAGACGACAGTCCCTTTAGGGCTATCTTCCAAAAAAATTAGTAATTTTTAATAGTGTTTCCCATTCACGAACTATTAGGCATAATGGTGCATTCTGTTTTTTTTCCACTCTAACTCGGCAGTGATCTTTGCTACCTTTTCTTCAAATAAATGAATGTAACTTCAAGATAATTACGAAGTTTGTGTCTTTTACCGTGCTAGCTTCCTTATTACTTTTCCCGTTTCTTGGAAAATTTGGATGTTGTCACGTCTCCTTTATTGCCATGCCATCTCTTTATTCTCTCTCTTGCGCTTTTTATTCAAAATTCCTTTGAATGGTAAACTAACTTTTGCCTGATTTTTTGGAACGTGCAAAGTTTTCCATATGGGTTATAGGCGGTGTTTCATTCTAAAAAGGAACCTAATCTTGATTCTCATTCTAGTTACACCATAGAAATTGTCTGTTTCCATCCTCAAATGTGCTGCAAAGATCCAAGACTCATTATTATTTATTACCTTTGTCACAAGTGATGGTGCAACTTTCACCCCTAAAAAGAGTTCAACAGGAGGGCCGGGGGGATTGAATATGGATATGGTGGCGGAAATGTTGATTTCTTCACCACTATTCCGACATAAGCTGATGTTCCCACATTTGGTATTGCTTTCTCCTTCCCTCCGGCTAAGGGGCTTGATTGACGCCTTAACAAGCTCTTTAACCGAAATAGAGGCGTATAGAAACCGATATGCCTAAATTCTTCAAAGATATTAAAATAGAACACTTGATAAGCTTAAAAGAATAAAAAGCTTGTCCTTCAATGTGGAAATCCAAAAAGTGACAACAAACCTTGAATGTTTTAAATCCTCAAGCTCCTCAGTGATGTAAGAGGGGGAAGGGGAAAAGAACTAAAGCTGTAAAAAGCTTATCCTTCAATGTGGAAATCCAAAAAGTGACAACAAACCTTGAATGTTTTAAATCCTCAAGCTCCTCAGTGATGTAAGAGGGGGAAGGGGAAAAGAACTAAAGCTGATTTGGTTGAAATATGAGAAGGATATTTGGTTTTTATTTAAACCCTTAAAGACCCCAAGGAGTTCTTATAGATTCTCTAAAAAAGGGCCTACCTAGTGCTTGAGGCTCCCACTGTTGCGAGGTCTCAAAGGAACAATGTGCACAATCTTATCTCCCCATTGGTGAGGCTTATTTTGGATTCGAACCTGAACCCTCTAGATTATAGTGAAAGAATCTCAACCATTGCCCAAGGCTGGCCTTTCTTGTTATAGATTTTCTAAACCTTAAAAGGAAAGAAAAGTTAATAATTAGAATCCTCTTAATGGATCTTTGGAATGTTGAAAATGTTCTTCACAGTTCAAACTATGGAAGAGAAGAAGAAAAAGGGGTTGTGTGGACCTGGTCATGTCCCTTAGTTTGCTAGTTTGCTATAGTCATTTAACGTTATTTTGTATCTAATCTAGTATATAAATTACCATACGCTTCAAGTTTAACATTACTTACTATTAGTGTCTATCTTTGTTTCCCTACAACTTTTAAGACTTTTCACATCCCTAACCTATTACCAAGTTTTATAGTTTGTCCTTTTTAAGTTTTATGATAGTTTGAACTTCCTCATTCCACCATCAAGTTTCCTTCTCTAATGGTCCTACCCCCATAGATCTATTAAAACCTCTTTTGCTACGTATTTTACGCATTTAGTTACTTTCCCACATTAGGTTGGGGTCATCATCTATAGTCAAAGTTATTTCTCTTACTAGCTTTCCTTACATATTTCTAGTTTTTCTCCTTTCAAATCCCATCATTTCATTCTTGGATCGATAGTTCTACGTTTTGACCAATTTCATTTTTATACATTATGCTAGCATTATCCTATGTTGTGAGGTTAAGCTTTCTCTTAGAATAGCTTTACAATCTTTACATGCTACTTTATCAACCTTTCTTGTTAAGAAAAGGCTTATTTGACTTTTATTAGATCCACATTTTTAAATGTTATTAAATGTTCATTCCTTTTTCTTAAATACGTATTTGATATTATAAGGTTGTATGGTACTGCAAAATCTAGTATACTCACTCCAACTTCATTCCTATTTCCAAATCATATCCTCCAACCATTTTATATCCATCCCTCTCTTTGCCTACATGTCCATTAAAATCTTCACTCATATATATCTTTTCTTCTTGGGGGTATTTATTGAATTACTTCATCAATGTCTTTACGAAAATTGTTTCTTAGTTTGTTGATCTAATCCTATTTGGAATATGATGGATACCAATCTAAGAAAAGGACCAATGGAACAGAAAATGTAATCTCTTTATTATCAAAGAAAGAATGAATTCAGTTTCTTTACACAGGGCCAATACACCACTCTACAAATTTTCCACACCCTCAATTACGAATGCTCTCACTATTTATACAACACTGAACACATGTATTAAAATGACTAAAATCTCCTTGCTTCCCTTCACGCATCCATCTTCGTATTCTTTCCTCTTCTCGAATACACTTCGCGAATTGGAGGCCTATCAGAGTACTTATGCACTATGTTAATTATGTCATCTTCTATTATAAGTTCTATTCATATAATTCTATATTTCTATGTGCTTTCCTAGTTACCTTAATGACATATTCTTTAAAGTTATTGTCTACAATTATTCCTACTTCATTTCTATTTTTATG
The DNA here is from genome assembly GCA_035771175.1 of Paratinospora sagittata. Classification (NCBI taxonomy): domain Eukaryota; kingdom Viridiplantae; phylum Streptophyta; class Magnoliopsida; order Ranunculales; family Menispermaceae; genus Paratinospora; species Paratinospora sagittata. The sequence continues at coordinate 14,199,488 of CM069612.1, forward strand.
TTTTCCTAGTATAAATGTATTATATAGTTTATATCTTTTATTCTAATGGTTTTTCTCTAAATCTTTCACCTACCCATTGATCTCTTGTAAGCATACTGTATTTACTTTTCTCTTAATTATAATGTACACCATCTCCATTTCTTTACATGTTAGTATTCTTATGTTCCAAGTTGGTTATTATACCTGTTATTTAACAAAAATCTTTTTATTTATCTTTCTAGCCAAGGGACCCACATTTTTAAATGGTTTTTCATCATCACTTTCTTAAAAAATCTAATGGAGTGTTTTTCAATGAGTAAAAGATTTAATTATACTATTTCATGTATATTAGAATACGTAAAGGTGTTAGCAAATTAAAACTCATCGTCTAGGCTTTGGACAATACACAACACTGAATCGGGCAATCAGTCACAATTTATTTTGCCTCAAATTCTTTTTTCTTTTGGAGTTTTACTTAGATCTGAGTCATGTGGGCTTGAGGAACCGATGGACATTGGGTGGTTAGTGTGTACTCAGACTGGTGGAGAGGACATATGATATATGTGATTATTGCTGGTGTCTTAGGCTTCAATGAACGCTACTTGATTGATGTTGCCGGTAGGTATGTCCACAGGGTTCTATAGGGATGTCTTTTAGACACAAGCAACTGAGCAAGTAAATGAAAACCATGGGGCACTGAAAAGCCCATCAGGTCTGTTCACACAGAAAGTATGCATGTCTTACAGGGGTGCTAGAGACAGTTAACACTTGCTACCATCTCAAAAACCACAAGAATTTCTTGGGTGCTCCAGGAAAGTTAACTTTTACAGTTCTGCTTATTTATTTGTAGATTACTAAGGGCCTGTTTGGTTTAGAATTTAGAAACAGTTTTTGAAAGCAAAATTTTTTAAAAGAGTTTTTAGCGTAATGATTTTCAGGAAACAAAGAAAAAAACAAAAAAATTGTTTCCTAGGTTCCTTCACCAAATTTGAAGCTTTATTGAAAAACATTTTTAAATTTTTTTGAAAACAACACAACCAAAATCTTAATTCATAGTTACTTGTTCTTAAAAACAAAAAAAACTGTTCTTAAATTTTGAAACAAACAGGCCCTAAGATTGCTATTTTATTTCCTTTTCCTTTCCTTCTTTATCCATATTATCTTTCTTGTGCTTCTATATGACTATGACATAGGATACTTTCTGATTTTAATCTGAGAAAAGCTTCTCTAAATAATTCCTGTAACCTGATTTCTTGCATGATTGATGATAAGGGAAAAATGGTACTTTAATTGGCCAGGGTCTGGGAGAGGTTGAAGTGACATTTGAGATTAGAGCGTATAAAGGAGAAAAATCAAACAGGAAATCGTCAATGGAAAGGAGTTGGGTTTGGACTAATGTAATGATGGGCATAAGTTTTTGAGAGGATGGGTTTCTGGGATGTCATTCGTCTCTTCATGCTCCAGGACAAGGATATGGAGTTCCACTATCCCTTGGATGAAGAAACTCATTAAAAGGAAGCAAAAATAAATTTCTTTTGAACAAGTACAAGAGAAGGAGTTTCTTGTCAAAAAAAAAAAGAAAAAACTTGAAAGATAGAGTAGAGTGTGATCAGTTAAAACACTATCATTCTTTTCTCATTTGGGCCTATAATAATTTATTTGGTAGCACAGGAAGATGGACTAGCTAAAAGAAGGCATCCTGCTGATAGACCATAAGAAAATCATGTGTTTGAAATTCAATTGAGAAAATGTGTTTGAGAAAGTCGTGTTTGAAAGCTGTCCACACTAATTATGTCCAGGATAGCATTATCCATTCAATGTATGATTCACATGTTACCCTCTTTTTATATAGATTTTTTAAGGTTTCACATTGATGTTGAAAGCTACTGGTTGTGTGGTACGTTACATATCTAAATAACTGTGAAGCATCACTATCATATTCGCTTCCAAGTATATTGAAAATCTTTGCTAGTGCTGATTGATTTATGAAAGGCAGGGACTTGTGTCTTATTCTCTAACCTGGACTAACATGCTAACCACATCAAAACCTGAAAGAAAAGCCCTTCATAAAATATGTCGACTTGCATTAATGAATTAGGGATGGGTGGATGGCTGTGGATGCCATTGAGGAAAATTCTTAGACATTTAATTTGGTTCTTAAAAAATATATATTTCTAGTATATCATGAACACTTTGTTAATTTCATTGGCTAGTTGTTATAAAAGGAACCATTGATCTCTTATTAAATACAATCACAGTTGTAATGTAATGTCATTAATCTCCAGATTCATTTGAGTTTTAATGTTCGAGATTCAGTTTTTGGTTTCTTCATCGTCCATAATGTCATTGTGACCTGTCCTTTTAACAATTTTTTTTTTGCTTAGTCATCTGCATGTTATGATCCAGATTTTATCTTTGCGTGCTTTAACTAATATAACATTTGAATCCCTGAATATTCAGATGTTTGTCACGTGACCACTTAACAAGGATTGCTCTTTTTGGCTGTCCGTCCACTGAAAAGAGAATCGCGAATGCTGCTAAAAGACTCCGCTCTTTCTATGACATTAAGGAAGATATCGTAAGCCTTCTTTCACCTTAAATCAAATTCATCAATGTTGTCATATTTTTTCTTCTTTGAGATTCAATTTGAGTTCACCGTTTTCTTCTTTGCATGTGGGCTTTTTCAGGTATGTAGGCCTTGCAAATTGAGAAGTTCGTGCAAAGTTATGAACCATACAATCGGAAAGAAAGTTGATGTTTTGAGTCTAAAGGATGTGATGAAACTACTCACTTTGTATGACTTAGATTTGGTGCCTGAACAATTAGAAATACCAGATGAAATAAAATCTTCCATCAGCAAATTGCTCATTGAGGTGGTCAATCTGAGTGAAGAACGCCAACATAATCCAGCCTCTGAGGATCTTTGTCTTGATATACAGGTAAATTAGGTACTAGTAGACAACAGTGGAAGAACCATCTGTTTCAGTTCAAGGGACACAATGGCTGGCCACGTGCAAAGTTGTCTGAGTAGCCTCAGTTGTAACAAGAATGATATAACCACCTGACTACATATTTCAATTACTGGGATGCTACTGTGGAAGAAAGCTGCTGAACCTGAGCATCTCAAGGTCAAATTTTCACATGGACTGATTCAAAATACAACTTTTTCAATTATTTATTTATTTTTCATACCAGGTATTTCTTCCCTATGTCATATTAAGAAATTCTTGATATCTTGATTTTTTTTTTTTTCATTTTTATTCGGTTGCTCATGAGGCAAATCTGCTGCTAAATATTTTTATTGGAATGATAAAATTACAATGATAACTATTAAATAACAAGAGTGATTTATTAATTATTAATGGTAATGATAGAAGAAATATGTATATATAATAATAATAATTGTTGCCCATTATGAGTGCAATACTGAGGAGATTAGGTGGATGCAGTTGTTGCACAAGGGTTTTCATGCTCATATGCTTGACAGTAGAAGAAACTAGAGGGTTGTGTAGGGTAAGAGCAACGACTTTTCCTTCAGTGTTATTTAGTTGGATATCTCAAACTAATATATATATGTATATATGTGTGTGTGTGTGTGTGAATACAGCTTGTTTGCATATTTAAAAAATACAACTGGATAATTCAGCTTTTTATCTGCAAGATACATTGGTTTACGACAATAGATAATGTATCTATCTGTAAGATGCAATGGACAATGACAATATATAATGCGAGTTGTGGTGTTATCATCATTTTATTGAGAGAATTAATGGAGCTTCTTCCTCAACCGAAGCTGGTTTGCAGTAACAGTAAGCTTGTTCCCAAACTAGTGGAAGGCGTTGTTATCTTAAATATCAACAACAATTTGTCAACACTAAGTAGCCAAGAGGTATTTCCCTACCTCTAAGAGGTCTTGACCTCAAAAGAGACGGCGGTAGTTGTAGCCTTATTAATTAGGCTTAGTTGGTTGTGACTTTGGGCCTTCATTTATTTTGACCCATGATCTTTGAGTGATATAATATATATGACGAAAAACATTAGAGTAGCCTATTTTCACACACCCATTCCTATCTCCCACTCACCTCATCTAAAAAGTAAAAAATTTCTTATGTAAAGTTACCAGAAAGGATACTTATTAAACTCCTTAAACCCTTCCACCTCTCTCTTCACCCATCCATCAACCATTCAACTCCTACCCTAAACGCTAAAACTATTTAACGTTCCAACAAATCCCAATCTTCGATCTTGTGATTTTAGTGTATTTTTTGAATCACAAGCACATCTTCAACTGTTTACAAGTGGTTTCTTTCAATTTGAAGTGTTCTCAAGTCATTCAGAAAGTGTTCAATGTGTTGGAAGTGTGCACTATTAAGCAAGCCGTTCGACCTACAATAGAAAGAGATTCAAGTCGTTATTCACCCCCTACGGTACGCACATTTGGTATCTACACTATTTTTATGCAAAAGCAAACCTAAAATCAAAGAGGAAAGGGGGTGAAAATGGGTTTTGAAACCCAGAAAATCGCCCCCGGAATCGTTCTGTCCGACCTATCGTGGACAGACAGAAAGTGGAGTGTTCAACCATAATAGATCGGACAGACAAGAAAATGTCAATCCACAATTGGTCGGACATAACAAAATAAATCAGTGCAAATGTTCTGTCCTACCTATTAAAATCGGACAATACATTTCCTGTCTGACTCTAACAGGTCGAACATAACACTTATGTCCGACCCTGTGCAGTCGAATAGAAAGCTTATGTCTGACTTATTTGGTTGGACATAACATTTTTGGTGTTTTTTTAAGGTTTTTTTTTCTTGTTTTATTTTGTATGTAATACTAATATTGAGTTGTAATTCATCAGGATAACGAGGGATTTGATGAATCCAAAATTGTTGGCAATGAGTTGGTGTTAGTTCGAGACTACACTGATGAGTTCACAACCGATATTGTGTTTAAGAGTAAGGCTGAACTTATTGCATGGACAAGGGAAGTAGGTCGTGCAAATGGTTCTGTTGTCGTTATCAAGAGCTCGGATGCAGAGGGGACGAAGGGTAGGCGATCGAGAATCAAGCTTGCATGTGAGAGGTACAGTGTGTACAATCTGAAAGACACAAAGAAGAAGAAAGTCAATGAAACTTTATAAAAAAAGTGTAATTGTCCATTCTTATTACGAGGGAAAAAATTGGCCACTAGTGACGATTGGATGATAAAAGTGGATTGTGGCACTCATAATCATCCACTTACTGATTGGATGGAAGGGCACTCTTACACGGGCCGACTGATAAAAGATGGGATGGAAATACTTGTTGATATGAGCAGGAGTCAAGCAAGGCCCAGAGATATATTGAATGCTCTGAAGCGAAGGGATGCAGGCAATGCATCTACACTGAAGACCATATACAATGCACGTAGCAAGTATAAATTGTTAGAACACGGTGGGAGGTCTCAGATGCAATATTTGATGACAAAGTTAGTTGAAGAACAATACGTCAAGTGGCACAAGTTCGACGAAAACATTAATCATGTATAGGCGTTGTTTTATGCACACCCAGTATCGGTCAACTTGTTACGTTGCTTTCCTAAAGTTTTGATAATGGATTACACGTATAAGACGAATATCTATCGATATCCGTTACTTGAGATAGTTGGAGTTACATCAACTCATCTCACATTTTCGGTGGCGCATGTATTCATGGAGAACGAACAACATGAGAGCTACATATGGGCACTTGAGAACTTGAAGGATCTGATGGAAGGGGTGGCCACAACCAGAGGTTTTTCTTACTGATAGAGAATTGGCTCTGATGAATGGAGTGAATATTGTTTTTCCAAATGTTAGAAATTTGTTGTGCAATTGGCACATTAACAAGAATATGTTGGCAAAATCGAAACCGTTGTTCAAGGATAGCAGTGACCATATGAAATTCATGGGCATGTGGCATGGTTTGGTGGATTCAGAGACAAATGAGTAGTATGAAGAGCATTGGAAAGTGCTTTCAAAATCTTATGAAGCTTACCCTACGCTCCTTCTCTATCTATACAATGAGTGGCTGTTGAACCACAAGGAAAGATTTGTGGCAGCTCGGACAAATGAGATCATGCATTTCAGCAATGTCACAACTAACCGGGCCGAAAGTGCACATGCAAAGTTGAAGAAACACTTGGGTTCTTTACAGGGAACGTTTGAGGGTAACTGGATCACAATACATTCTCTGTTAACTTTGCAACATACCGAGATATCGTCATCTTTTGAGAAAAGCTTATTTACTACAAAACACGTCCATAGAGGACCTATATATGGGCACTTGCGAGGGGTTGTCTTGATTTATGCAATCGAAAAGATTCAGAATGAATGTGAACGTTTCAAGGAGACAAATTTTGAAACTTCTACTTGTCGATGAATGTTGAGAAAAACTCATGGGTTACCTTGTGCACATGAGATCTTTAAATATCACAAAGAAAGTCGGCCCATCCCTACTACTTTGGTGGATGCACATTGGAAGAAATTGGATATGCTTCTCCCTGTTCAAGAGTCCCAAGACCAATTACAATGCCATGAGGAGATCAAGGTCTTTTGTAGAGAGTTCGAGCAATGCGACACATCTAGGAAAATAAGAATGCTCAAGAGGTTGAGAGAGATATCCAAGCCATCATCTACAGTGATCACTGAGCCCGCCATAAAAATAAATACTCGAGGAAGGTCGAGTTTGAAAGTTGATAAGTCAACAAGAGAGATCCATCATTCTTTGAGCATGTCTTATCCCAACAATACAGTTGCTCCCCTAAAAACACGGTGACTAAGGGTAAGTGACCACGACCACCTAAGGTTCACAAGACAAGGAACCATGACTCACATAAGTATATAAATCAATTTCCAGTTGCTCTGAAAGCTTACATCCAACAGGTGAAAGATGTGAAGTCCAATGGACATTGTGGTTATCAAGCAGTTGCCCTTTTTTTGGGTTATGGGGAAGGTGAATGAAAAAGAGTTAGGCAATAGCTTTTAGAGGAACTCATAAGTTTCAAGGATCACTACGAGGTCATTTTTCAGTATAATGGCATAGTTGATGAAATCATGAAGGCACTTGATTGTCATGAGATCCCAACACCATCACGTGCTTGGATGACAATGCATGAGATGGGTCACTTGATTGCAAGCAAGTACAACCTGACATTTGTACTTATCTCAGCCCAACCATGTTTAACATTTCTTCCACTAAGGAGTGAACTTGTTCCGGTATCGTAGAGACGACTATTTGCTATGGGGTTCGTGAATGAATGCTACTTTTTGTAGGTATAAAAACATTATGTATTGTGTTATACTTGTTCATGTATAAAAATCTATGATTTGCCTTGTCTAGATGATTAAGATTGATAATTGTTCATTGATAGGTTATTTTGGCTTCGACAAGTTCAGTGCCACCCGTTGCTGCAAATTGGGTGAAGTACCATCTATTGTGCGCTAAGGGTTGGGACACCCCATATCTAAATAGAATTTTGCATTTTACTGGTACAATTCACAATGTAGCAACCATAAAAACAATTGATGAGGATTGAAGTTTTTTTTTTTTTTTTTTTTTTGAACTTACAAAAAATGTAGTACACGTAAATTCTTGTTTATTGGCATTAAAAAAATTGCTTGTTGGAATCCAAAATGGTGGGCTCCACCACATGGAATCTAATCGATTGGTTCGACTGTTTCTGTGTTCCTTTTTTTCTCCGCCAGTTACACAACTAAATGAACGCAGAACATACATGTATTCATAATGTATGTAAAGGCGCACTCTGCACTCATTTATGGCGTAATTAACTATTTTTAACGTGCCAATTTTGATTCAACACACTTGTCAACCCTTTATATGTGCCTATACATGTCCATACATACCCACTAACTTAATATACATGTCTATCAACTTATACTCATGACTTCTACATACGGAATACGCTTATAATACACCTCAACGTACGTACAAGTCAACTTAGTACATTGACTAAAAATATGGGGTGTTACAATCTCCCCAACTTAAAGAATTTCGCCATCAAAATTTAAAAGTAAGGAGAAACATACCTCAAGTAGTGAAAAGATACGAAAATCACTCCCGCATCTGGTCCTCACGCTCCTAGGTATGCTCTTCATTATCATGGAATTCCCATTTATCTCTTAGCAAAGGAATTTCTTTGTTTCTTCTTGTAAAGATCGAATCTCAACAAGATGCATTAGACTTTTTTCAAATTGAACATGATATACTTAAGGGAAAGAGAGCACTAAAAAAGAGTGTTGATTGTTGACTTCCCTCACTCTTGTATGTTTTGATAATTGCAAACAACATTCTTTGCATACTAATCACTTTGACTAAGGTATTTTAGTACTTAAATGATCATATTTGTAAAGTCAACCAAAAAGTCAAAGTCAAAGCTCGAAGTGGATCAAAACAATCGGACGATCAAGATCATATTTATGTAATGTAGTTGCTTAGATTCCATAGAACTGTAGAATATTTTCTACTTGTGTCAGCCAAAGTCTATGCATGCATCATATCTCAAAATCATTCTTGTTTTTGGGAAGTCAACTATTTTGATCGGAAGGCAACTTTTCGCTTGTTTGATCAAAATTATCTTGATTTGTGTTTTGATCATAAAATCACTTTAATTGTATTGTTTTAAAGTTGAGTTGAATGTATTTAACTTTTGATTTAAAAAAGTCAACAATTTTTTAAAATCAAACCGATTTCAAATTTAGTCAAAAGTTTGACTTTTCATCCATAATGAGGTTAACACTTGTTCATTCTTTAATTTGATCAAATTCATTGTATCCAAGTGTATTTAGACTTGTTTGATCGAGAAAACATGTTTTGATTGCACACATATCAAAAGAAGACATGTTTAAGTTTTTTGTTTGGACTTAGTGAAAATTTCACACAGTCAAGTAGAAATTCTGAACTTCCCTGGCAAGAATCTGAATGGGTTTCTCCTTATAAGTGGTATCCTCCCCAACTTGCAACTGAGTCACATCTAAAATATGTGTTGAGTCTGGATAATATTTCTTCAACATGGAAACATGAAACATATCATGAACATCAGCCAACTAAGGAGCCAGAGCAAGCTTGTATGCTAAAGGACCAATCCTCTCTAAAACCTTTAATAGGCTTACAAAGCATGGAGCTAATTTTTCTTTCACCCCAAACTGCATCTGACCTTTCTATGGCGAGACCTTTAACAGTACTTGGTCACTCACAACAAACTCTAAAAGCCTATGACAGTTAACAAAACAACTCTTCTGTCGATCCTAGGCTATCTTTAAATTCTACCTGATCTGCTTGATCTTTACTGTGTGATCCACAACAACTTTCAGCTCCAATAACTGCGACTCTCCAACCTCATACTAACAAGTTGGAGATCTGCTCGGCCTACCATACAAGGCCTCAAACAGTGTTATACAGATATTGGCCTGATAGTTGTTGTTACAAGTAAACTCACACAGTGACAGATACTCACCCCAAGTCCCACCAAACTCCATTATACACGACCTGAGCATACCCTCAAGCATCTATATCACCCTCTCAGTCTGTCCATCAGTCTGTGGGTGAAATGTCGTACTGAGACAGAGATGGGTACCTGTTAGTCACCCAAGAGGGGGGTTGAATTAGGTGTCTTGGCCAATTTGGTAAAATATGTCTTGTGCAAGAGAAAAATACAAAAATTTAAATGCAAATACACAAGGTTTTACGTGGTTCGAAAAACCTTTTCCTACTCCACGCCTAGAGAAACCTTCTCTAGTATTCCACTATCTCATATTCACTAGTGAATCAAACCGTTACAAATCTCTTTTTACAGGTTCAAGACAAACCGATCCTTTTATGGGCTAAGGATGAGCCTTCTACTTCTTTTTATGGGATAAGGAAGAACCTAAAATATGTTTATCGGGCTAAGGATGAACCACTTGACCCTTTTCAAGAGATATGGTGAAACTACCTTTGATTCCAACCTAGGAATCTTAAGTGAATCGAATTCACTTGACTTGGTTGTTTCAATCTTGAAACAAACCAAAACTCTAATTACAAATATTATAATGAATCTCAAGATATAAGAATTTCAATCAATACAAGATATGAAATTAAAGCTCATGGATTGAGAAAACTTACAACCATATACCTTTTTGTATCCATAAATCCATATTGCCCATTTGAATGATGTTGAAAAATGTGCATGATTGATGCAAAGGATGAAGTGTAATTAAGCGGATAAAATGAAAGGTTCCCTTTGGATTTTGATTTGAAGATGATGAAGATGAAGCTTGAAATCAAAAACCTTTTCGATCACTTGAAATCTCTTGAAATGTATTTCTTCAAGGATGAAGATGGAAAGCACCGGAGATTTCTTTAAAGTGATGGAACTCTCAAAAATGCTACTTGAAAACTTGTTGAAATCACAAGAAAACTTCAAATGATTTCTTTTCAAAATGAACTTCAAAAGCTTGAAGAAACTTGCATTTTTGGCAAAGATGTGGAGAACAAAATGATGTGCACAAGTTTCACATTTTGCAAAAGGTTGTTCTCAATGACCCAAGGAGTGTATTTATAAAAATTTAAAAATTGAAAAAGTAGGAACCATGGTTCTATACATAGAACCTCATTTCTGATCAAAATACACTAAAAAATAGTTCTTTGTTTTTGTCACTGAAACACGTTTTCTTTGAGAAAAACGCGTTTTTATGTGAAATTCCAGAATTGTCCAAAAAATATGAAACATGTTTCTCTTAGTGGAAACGTGTTTCTTTGTTCATTTCCCTAGAGCAAAATTTTAAAAATTTTGAGAAAATGCGTTTCTGCTTGACTGAGTGAAATTTTTCACTAAGTCCAAACAGGAAACGCGTTTCTATAATACATAGAAATTTAAACATGTTTTTCTTGATAATTTTGCGATCAAAACATGTTTTCATAATAAACCAATGTTAAATACTATTGTATGGACTTTCAAACATTGTAATTGAAATACTTTTGAGATCAACACATACATCAAAATCATTTTGATCAAACAATCAAATTTTGACTTTAATGAAAACTATTGACTTATAAAAACAAGTATGATTTTCAAAGTCATTTTAAAACATATGCTTCACTTTGGAAATAAATGAGCAATATAGAGACAAGAAAGATTATAACCTAATTCTACTTATACATGTAAGCTCTCATCCTTTATCATAGAGTCAACTCATCAAAGCTTTTGACTTTGACTTTGTTTGATCTATTTGAGTTGACTTGAAATCACTTGAATTTTGTATTGCCTTTTGACTTATCCTTGGAGCTAAAACTGTGACATTTTCACCTAAAAGCCATAAAATGACAAAAAGGGACAAAATTGACATTATGAGAAAAAGATATAGTTGATATTATTTAAAAATAATCGTCTCGAGATATATCTCGAGAAAGGATATTGTTGGTATTATTTGAAAAGAATCGTCTCGAGAAATGATATAGTTGGTATTTCTTTAAAAAAAAATACTCTCGAGAACGTTCTCGAGACTTTACCCAAGCACAGAACGAGACGATAAACAAATAAGATCTCCAAGGGCATTTTGGGAATAACCCATAATTTTTATCGTATAAATAGAGGAGATTTTCAAATTCTTTCAAAACTATTTTTTTTTTCAAAATCTCTCTCTTTTTGTATTTTTTATTTTTCGGGGAAAAACTTAAGGAGACGTTGCTGAAGTTATGCACACATCTTTGTTATCTCAATGAACTTCATGACATGAATGTTTTGATGATTCCAAATATCTCCAGTTGGTTTATCTAATGATCTTGTCAAGTGTTTCAGATTTACCAAGAATCAAGATCAAGGAACTGTGATCACAAGCCTATTGAACATCAAAGTGAAGTTCCGAGTCTGTCAATACTTAGATTGTAAAGTATATCGATCAACTTACTCTCAACAAGTTTTTTATCGTTTGCATATTTTGATCGTAACATTTTAATCGCACCTTATGATTTCTAAAGTATTTGATTTGATTAAAAGAAACAATGATGTTTTATCGAGTTTTAATTGAGAAATCAAAAATCACGTTTATAAAGTCTTTCAAGACTCTAATGTTTTAGCAGCGCCCTCCCGGACTTGATGAGTCTGGACGCTGATAAAATGTTAGGACGCTCAAGGTTGAATTGATCTGATTAATACGGACGCTCACTTGGCAATAGCGACCTTTCTTTTATCAACCTTTGAGAATGTCAGGACGCTGACTTAGTTTCAGCTCGCTAAAAGATTTTTTTGTCTTTAAGTGACTTCTATCTTTAAGGACGCTGATAAGTTATAAGTTGAATAAATTATCATAACGCTACTTGTGTAGAAGCGCCCACATCTTTAGAATCAACTTAAATAACTTTCAGGTCGCTTCCTATCCGTCAGCGCACTTAACATTATTTTAAAACCGTTTTTAATAGTTCAGGACGCTACTCTTGAGTAGCGCCTTTGTGTGTCAAAAGTTTAAAAACGAATCAGGACACTCACTACGAAGTAGCACCCTCATTAATTAAGTCGTTTAATTGTCAAAGTAAGTCAGGACGCTTACTATTCAGTAGCGCCCTCACTTCATTGTTCAGTAGGACACTGATGTTCTATGAGCGCGCTCAAAGGAACAAAACGACAGAAATGATTTTTTTTCTGACATGTACGTCTTTTTCGCCACCTTTTCATAACAACTTTTCGTTCAAAATCAATTTTTTGTATTTGTAAGAGATATTTTCTGATTCACGAACCACATCTTCTAAAACTTTCCTTATTCGTGTATATGGAGAAAAATAGAATATTCATGAATTGTGCAGTTGCCATTTTCATGGTATATTCTAGTTGTTGTGAGTAAACGTTCATATTTGAAATTCAAATTCAAATGAACAACAACTTCATATCTACAAGTCTATAAATACAAACACTTAACAATTTGTTAAGACCACCGAAAACTCTATGAGCTAAAACACTTTCTGAAAGTTAGTCGAATTTTCATCTGGTCAAGAAAACGCTTAAGTCGATCTGTTTTCACTTTAGTTTTCTTTGAGACTTTACGTATTCAAAAGATTTTCATACTGAGCTAACATTCTATCTTTATCTGAAAATCTATTTGAAGTTTTGAACTGTTTTCACTCAAATCGTTCAGCACTGTTTTAACTTATATCATTCTTGCTGAAAGAATAATTTGAGAGATAGTTCATAGGATACAGTTGTATTCAATTTCATATCCTGTATATTGTATTAAGGTTGTAACAGTAGTTAGATAAACTATTGAGCTGATATTCTATATTCAACAAGGTTAGGTCTTCTCACACGTTTAAGTTGAGAAACGGTAGTTCTCACACCCGTAAGTTGAGAAAAACTTAGGTCTGCCTCACACCCGTAAGTTGGGATAGGTTGGTCTCACGCTTGAAAGCTGAGCAGTGTAATGGTTGTTCTCACACCTGCAAGTTGAGAAAAGGTGTAACGGTTTGATTCTCACCCGTAAGAGAATCCCTTAGTGACAAGGTTAAAATCCTAACTGAGGAAGTTAGGTAGTGGACGTAGGCAAGTAGCCGAACCACTATAAATCGACTGTGCATATTTGTTTATTTTCTGCACTGTAGTTTTGCCATTGTTATTATTTTTTAAATTGTCTAAGTGTCCAATTCACCCCTCTCTTGGACATATCTGGACCAACAGTCTTTACTTTCACTAGTGAATTGTTATTTGGGTTGGAAGTTGACCCTTGTTGGATTGTTAAATGCAACTTATTGGGGTTGAAAGTTGGCCCTTGCTGGAATGCTAAATGCAGCTTACTTGGGTTAGAAGCTAGCCCATGTTGGATTGCTAAATACAACTTATTATTTCAAAGTTCTTAAAATGTTCCATTCAATTGCTAGTAAAGTTTCTATGTGCATATGTGTGCGACTGTTGCTGTTATATTGTTTATATTTTAGTTATTGAATATCAACTTTAATGTCTGACTAAAGTGTGGAAATCCGCTAGGGAACCCACTGGGCATAAGCTCACTCTTTCAGTCTTATCTCCAGGAAATTAATGTCAAGGTAAGGAGTAAAAAAGAAAATAAGAAGGAAAAAGGAAAGGAAGGAATGAGCATCTAGTCATCAAATAATGTAAATTTGCAGATAAAGTAGTAATAAGCCTATCATACTAACTTTAGCTTATATATAAAGGTTGTAATGTTTCGGCACTTGTGTGTGTTAGTTAAGTCTAACTATGTACAAAATATGGCGTACTGAAGAAAAAGACAAATAAGCTTGTAATATAGGAAATAGGTCATGGAATAAAGTGAAGTTTGGGAAAACAAAAGTTGTAACATTGAAATTTCTCTTGTTGTTAGTTTACCATTAAATCACCTATTAAAGGGATTTTCAAAAGAAGAGAATATTTGGGGGTGTGACAGAAACATACTCAATTCAACCATTAGCACCATGTTTATATTGTTTGTTAGCATCAAAACACTTAGGAGAATTCTAAGTGAAAAACCACTTAGGACAACAGTACCAAATCGGGTCTGCATAGCCTGCCAGAATAAAAACAGGCACCCCATGCATTCTCACAATCTCACGAACATATAATCTGCTCAATCTGTCTATCAAGTCCCCGGTGTTCATTGGAAGGAAATGTGCAGACTTCAGTAATCGTTCAACTATCACCGAGATGGCGTCATATCTACCTTGAGATCTAGGCAATCCTGTGATGAAGTCCATGGTAATACGCTTTCATTTCCATTCTAAAATGAATAATGGTTGCATCTGACCTCCAGGCTTTTGGTGTTCAGTTATTACCTGCTGACACACCCTACATCTTTGCACATACTCAACTATACCTTTCTTCATCCCATGCCACCAAATTACTCTCTTCATATCATGAAACATTTTGGTAGACCTTGGGTGAATGGTATACTGAGATATGTGCGCTTTCTGAAGTAACTCTACCCTCAAATCTCTATCCACAGGTACCCACAATCTCCCTTGAAAACTCAGAACACCATTTGAACCTCTCTGTCAATCTACTATGTTTGCTCTATCAGCCCAAGAATCATATTTATCAAAATCAAGATCATGTTGCTGCAGATCCTTAATCCCTTGAATATGAGAATATGACAACTGAATAAGCATATGAGCACAAATTTCAACATGTGGAGCTATAGATAATACACTTATCATAGTCACTCTCTCCAAAAGTCAACACTCATGGGCCATTTGACATGGTACCACACCTGTCTCAACCCATTTCCTGTTCAATGCATCAACTATAACATTAGCCTTCCCAGAATGATACTTCGGTGTGAAGTCATAATCCTTCAGGAATTCCAACCATCTACATTGTCTCATATTCAACTTTTTCTGATCAAACAAATATTCTAAACTTTTGTGGTCTGAAAATGATGTGAACTTTTCACCATACAAATAATGCCTCCACAATTTCAGTGCAAACACAACTGTTGCCAGCTCTAAATCATGTACAGGGTAGTTCTTCTCATGCACCTTTAACTGTCTAGATGCATAAGCAATCACCCTACCATCCTGTATCAATATACATCCCAGACTTGAGTGTGATGCATCTGTATAAATGACCAATTCCTTCCCAAGCTCTGGAAGTACTAGAACGGGTGTCGTGGTCATCTTCTTTTTCAACTCCGTGAATGCATCTCCACAAACAATAGTCCACACAAACGAAACATTTTTCTAAGTCAGCCAAGTAAGTGGAACAGACAATCAAGAAAAACTTTCCACAAACTTTCTGTAATATCCAACTAGACCCAGAAAACTCTGAATCTCAGTCACTGTGGTCAGTCCTGGGCAATTAATAATTGTCTCCACCTTAGCAGGATCAACTGAGATATTACCTGCACTAACCACATGACCCAAAAATCTCACCTCATTTACCCAAAACTCACATTTACTAAATTTGGCAAACAACTTGTGCTCTAGTAGTGTCTGCAATGTGATCCTAAGGTGCTGCTCGTGCTCCTCCTTGGTCTTGGAATAAATGAGTATGTCATCAATAAACACAATGATTCTGAGGTGTTGCTCGTGCTGCAAACTTCAAGCCATGCAATTAAAAAAAACACACACAAAAAAGAGTAGAATTTTATTCTATACATACAACTCAAGCCTGATGAACAATTATTTAACATCCATATATACATGGATCATTTCATCATGGCATGGAAATAGCATGATCACCGTCGACATTACAGTAGTGGAATGACCACCACTTGTGTTAAAAACTTCATAATCAGTTATGAAGCTTGTGATACTACTTCCAACAAGAAATGACCATCGAACAAGTCCCTATAATTGCTCAATTTTGCAAAGCAATTTTATGGCAAATCTTACTCTGTCCTCACATTCTTCAAGTGGGCTTTCAACAATTTCCTTGTATATCACATTCATAAAAGTATTTGGTGGTTGAACAAAATAATGAGCTATTCATAAAAAATCGTTATTCCCATCCAAATGATTTTTCACCAGTTTCTAAAATGAACGTTACCTTAGTTATTGATCATGGACATAGTCATTTTTATATATGAGGAAGAGGATAGGGCAATAACCAAGTAGAAATAATTGTTGATATCGTTGTTGATATCGCGGTGGTCAGAATTCTCATAAGAACTAGAATAACATGATGCAAGGAAAGGAAAAAGATAAGGTTTGTAAAATAAACCTACAAAAACTATGAGAATACTTACTACAAATTGAAAGGAAAAGGCATTGGCTTCGTAATTGTCATATATATATATATATATATATATTGGGGGGGGGGGGAGAACTACTATATTAATTTAGAAACAAGTAGTACAAAAAATTAATGGAGCACCAGAGGCACCCAAGTTTATTGTTTGAATATTTTTATACTACATATTAACAGAATTACATGATTAAAATTGCTTGTGCCAAAGCCCAACTACCACAGGAATGAAAATTTTATCTACATAAATCAATACTACAGTAGCAATATCTTTCAACAAAATAAAAGAAACAAAATTAAAGCTTCAAGCCATGAATTTTTTTAGAAAAAAAAAAAACACACACACACACTCACACTCATAAAAAGGAGTAGAATTTTCTTCTAAATATACAGCTCAAGCTTGATGAGCAAATATTTAAAATACATATATACATAGATCATTTCATCATGACATGGAAATAACATGATCATCGCCGACATCTCCAGTAGTGGAATTACCACCACTTGTGTTAGAAACTTCATCATCGGTTAAGAAGCTTGTGATACTACTTTCAACAGGAAATGACCATCGAGCAAGTCCCTCTAATTGCTCAATTTTGCAAAGCAATTTTATGGCAAATCTTACTCTTTCCTCACATTCTTCAGGTGGTCTTTCAACAATTTCTTTGTATATGGCATTCATAAAAGTATTTAGAATTGACATGCTTTCGGGTGGTTGAAAAAAATAATGAGCTATTCGTAAAAAAATCACGATTCCCATCCAAATGATTTTGCACCATTTTCTAAAATGAACGCTACCTTAGTTATTGATCATGGACATAGTCATTTTTATATATGAGAAAGAGGATAGGGCTATAACCAAGGTAGAAATAATCGTTGATATCGTGGTGGTCAGAATTCTCATAAGAATTAGAATAACATGATGCAAGGTAAGGAAAAAGGTAAGGTTTGTAAAATAAACTTACAAAAACTATGAGAATACTTACTACAAATATGAAACGAAAAGGCATTGGCTTCGTAATTGTCATATATATATATATAGAGAGAAAGAGAGATTTGATTTTTTTTGGGGGGGGAGACCAACTGATATATTAATTTAGAAACATGCGGTACAAAAAATTAATAAAGCACCAGAGGTACCCAAATTTATTGTTTGAATATTTTTATACTACATACTAAAAAAATTACAGGTTTAAAATTACTTGTGCTAAAGCTCAACTGCCACATGGATGAAAATTTTATCTACATAAATCAATACTGCAGTAGAAATAACTTTTAACAAAATAAAATAAACAAAATTCAAGCTTCAAGCCATGAAATTAAAAAAAAAAACACACACACACACACACATACAAAAGAGAGTAGAATTTTCTTCTAAATAGACAACTCAAGCCTGATGAGCAGTTATTTAACATACATATATACATGGATCATTTCATCATGGCATAGAAATAACATGATCACCATTGACATCTCCAATAGTGACATTACCACCACTTGTGTTAGAAACTTCATCATCAGTTATGAAGCTTGTGATACTACTTCCAAGAGGAAATGACCATCGAACAAGTTCCTCTAATTGCTCAATTTTGCAAAACAATTTTATGGAAAATCTCACTCTTTCCTCACATTCGTCAGGTGGGCTTTCAACATTTTTTTTGTATATCACATTCATAAAAGTATTAAGAATTGACATGTTTTAAGTGATTGAACAAAATAATGAGCTATTAAAAAAAATCATCATTCCCATCCAAATGATTTTGCACCATTTTCTAAAATGAACGCTACCTTAGTTATTGATCATGGACATAGTCATTTTTATATATGAGGAAAAGGATACAACAATAGCCAAGGTAGAAATAATCGTTGATATCATGGTGGTAAGAATTGTAATACCCTTGGATTAGACAAAAAAAAGGGGTTACAGAACGCTCTAACTTTTCAAAACGTTCAAGCTTTTTCACCCTTTAAAAAGGGGTCCCCTCCCCCCTCATTTTCACCATCTCTCCCCCATTTCTCTCCCCCTTCTTAGAGACCCTCCCTTTCCCCTTCTAAAGACTCTCCCCTCTCTTGGAAACTCTTTCTTGTGCAGTGCGAAGTGTTAGTCCACCCAAGAGGGGGGTGAATTGGGTGCAATGGTCAATTTTAAATATTCTTCCAATAACTTAGGTGATTTACATAAGTTAATTGGAATATGATGCAAATTAGAACACACACTAAAATGCAAAAGTTTGACACACAGATTTATAGTGGTTCAGTCAAGCCTATGTCCACTACCTAATCTTCCGATTAGGATTTTCTCAATCCACTAACTGATTCTCTTACGGGTGAGAACCAAACCATTACAACTACCCTTTTACAGGTTAAAGGCAAACCTATCCTTTCACGGGCTAAGGATGAACCATTTTCCTTTTTTCAGGATTAGGAAAAACCCATGTTCCTTTTAATGGCTAAGGAAGAACCAATTTTCTTTTTCCAGGATGAGGAGAAACCCATGTTCCTTTTACTGGCTAAGGAAGAACCGTGATCCTTTTGTGGGATAAGAAACAACTGGTTTATCTTTTAAGGCTGAGAGATAACCTATAACCTATCCTTTTTAAGGTTAAGGACACACCTACCCTTTTACTAGATGAGGATGAACCGATTTCCTTTTTTCGGGCTGAGGATGAACCCATGTTCCTTTTACGGGATCAGGAAGAACCGTTGTGAATTCAAACCTGAAATCACTTAAGTGAACCACGTCCACTTGACTTGGTTGTTTCACACCAAAACACACCAGCAAATTACAATTCAATAATGTTGGTTCTAACAAAGTAGAACGCTTTAAAATTAAGCACATTACATAGCATTACAAAGATATGAAATATGAAATAGGTAATGTTAAGAGAGGATACAATTACAGTTTTTTACCTTCCAATGTTCGGTATTGCTCAAGTGCAATTTCGAAAAGCATGAATGATGTGTTATGCAGATCAGTGTTTCTTCAAAGATAATAAAATACCATAAAACATTGAAGTTGAAAATTGAAGGACGAGTGTATACATAAACACATATAGTTTTCAAAGTAGATATAAAATATAGGTATGAAAACTTATGGTTCTCTGATCAGTAGTTAACCAACTACTGATATAGTTCAATACAATACTTAAGATATGAAATCAAGTACAATTGTATATCTTGAACTATTTCTCAAATTCTTTCTCCAGCAAGAATGATACCAAATATGAATCAGTGCTGAGACTTTGAGTTGATACCAATATAAAAATAGAATTTCAAAGATAGAAATATATTTGAAACTCGATATGAAAATCGTATAAGTATCAGTAAAAATACTTTGAAAGATTAGAAAATGAAATTCATTTTAACTCAGACCAACTTTCAAAAGTATTGGCACAACACAAAGTGATTGGCAAGTTGTTTGGTCCTAAGTGTTGGGATATATAGACTTAGTGGGACATAGTCGTTAGACATTTGAAGTTCAAATAATGTGAACGTTTTCACACAACGGCTAGAATGTTATATGAAAATAGCAACTGCGATTTTCACTAACATTCTGGTTCTTTTCAGATTTCATGAAAGAGGAAAGCTTTAGAAGAACTTCTTTCATGTATCAGAGAAGGTCTCTGATAGGTCTGAAAAGGACTTTGTGCAAATGTATGTTCTAAAAAAGTAAACTGACGTAGTGTACTTAATCGAATAGTGACAGTAGTTGAATTAGCGTCCTAATTCTATAATCAGTGTCCTAACGCATAATATCAACTTTGTCGTTTTGTTCTTTAAGGGAGCTTATTATGTATAAGCGTCATGCTGAACACTTAAGTGAGGGTGCTACTAACTCGTAAGCGTTCTGACTTACTTATGATGTTTAGATGACTTAAACCTTGAGGGCACTAATGCACAGTTAGCGTCCTGCTATGTTTTAAAACTATTAAATGCATGAGGGCGCTACTATCCGAGTAAGCATCTTGCCTTTAAAAAATAAATTAAAACATAAGGGTGTTACATTACGTGAGCGTCCTACTGGATAAAAAACATAACATGAGGGCGCTACTACTATGTAAGCGTCCTGCAAGTTAAGACATTTAAAAACACGCTGAAGGACAATCACCATCCTAAAAGTTATTAAGTTAATTTTCAAAAGTGAGGGAGCTCCTATCCAGTAAGCGTCCTAATAGTTTAATCAACTTATAACCATCAGAGTCCTCAAAGAAACATTCTTTGAAGAACTTAAAGAGATCTTTCAGTGAGTTGATGCTGAGTCAGCGTCCTGACAACTTCAAAGGTTGACTAATAGAGGAGGTCGCTACCATACAAATAAGCGTCCTGATTATTTAGTTCAATTCAACCTTGAACGTTATCAGCGTCCTAATGACCTATCAGTTTTCTGACTTAACAAGTTCAGGTGTGGCGACCCCGCACCCCGGACCACCAACCCCGCTAAGAATGGCGTGCAGAATGTCAGGGCGGGACGCCCGGCGTAGGCATCTCAAACCAGTCCTCAACCCTCGCGAGGGGGTTGAGACCCTACGAGCCTTATCCCAAATAACGACACAATATAAACAGGTACTAAACAAAACTACCAACCGTATTAATCATCCAAGACAAGAGATACTCCATAAAAATGAACCATAAATAAAATCGTCATAATCCCTACAGTCCATCAAGATTGACATACAGATAAAGCCCAAAACTAAGGGTACAAAAAAACCGTCATATGTCCACATGGCCTATCTAACAAGTCCCAACTCACCCATACTACAATGTGGTAAGTGTTATAATTACATAGTCCAAAATATAATACATCATAATTTAAAACACAGTTCAATCAAAATGCCTCTCAACTCACATCGAGGCCTTGGATTCTCTCGCCGGCAAGGCCCTCAAGATATGACTACTCCTTTGCCCTTATTCAGGACAAAAGGACCTGAAAGACGAAAATGAGGGTGAGCCAACGGTGCCCAGTGAATAGAATTCAAATATGTTATCAATACTCATCAATAAATATCATGTATGCATGTTAATGTGTAACATGATTAAAAGCTCATAACATATAGATATCAAACATTTATAATAAGTTCGATGCAAGTAAAAGCTTATCAATTTGGATCCACATTCCACATGCATTGGGGTTACTAGTGCACGTTTATTTCACCGTACCGTTCTCATCCCAATCATGTTGATTTGGGGTTACTAGTGCACGTCTATTTCACCGTACCGTTCTCGTCCCCAAATATTTCCTTTTTAAAACCTCCTTTGACAAGGTTAAGTCCCCCTATTAGCCAGATAAATGGGCCCAACCAAAGTCATAAGGTTTTCTCAAATCAATGCATCATTCAAAACATTAGGACACATTCATGCTTTCAACATACAATATATATAAGTGATATGATGACATAAAAGATATAATCATAAATGAAGTCTACTCACAACCAAGCCTCGCGAAAGTATCTAACCACACACGGACACCAAACCGAATCAACCCAATCAAGGTCCTGAAATATTCATCAATATCCAACCATATATCAATTTCTATGCTCAATCACATAGACATTACACATCAACCCTAAATCAGCCCACATATAGACAATAGGCCTAAATCCCATCTAATCCCACCATTCAACTCAAATCACATGACTTAGGCCTCTAATGCATAGTTCTCATTCATAAACCATTCTATTAATCAAAAATACTGATTTTCAATTCCTTAGGCATAAACATGCTCAAATTGGGCCATTTGATCACAAGTAGGCATAACCCATGATATGGTCACAACCACCGAATCAGTAGCATAATCAACCCTAATCATGCTTAATTAAACATAAGTTGCATCAATTCAATGATTCTAGGCCAAAAGCATCGAAAGCCCTAAAATATGAAAATTTCCATACTTAGGCCATATTGCCGATTTACACTAGGTCACCATGTTCAGCCATGTATATCACTGATTTTGCATCATGGGTTCATCAACAATGGCAAGTAGGTCAACATAGTTGACATGCAAGCTATTTGGAAAGGTCTAAGTTCATATTCTAAATTTACGTCTAATACAAGCAACCCAACCAATTCTTCATTTAATATTTTGTTCAGATGTATCAATCTACCAACAGAAATATTTAATCACAAAATAAACCGTACAGATTGAATTATGTTAAGAAAAAAACTTTATGTCCAAAAATTATCTCAATCCAACGGTGGACCAAAAAGATAAGCCTCTTTGATGAACAAGTCTCTAATCAGACAATTTCTCCTTTCCTGCAGCAAATACTCGACCTCAGAAGACTATTTCACACAACATACTTAACCCATAAACATCTCCACCGTTCATAATGTAGGAAGATCAGTTTTAAACCATATTCCCAAATATAATATCCATCCAACGGTAGATTTAGGAGATCTATTAGTTTGATCTAAACTACGCGAGAAATCCAGACTTTCTGACCAGCTTTGTTTGAGACGTTATATCTCTTAGACAAAAACTCCAATCAAGATCTCCACCGACTAGAATGAATACCCATAAGATACGAACTTGCTGACAAATATTGAGCTCAATCTAACCATATAGTACCAAGATCCAGCCTTTGATGAAAATGTTGCTGAGACTTTCCTCAAAGCAACTCCCTCTTTCTTTCTCTTCTTCTTTTCTTTCTCTTCTTTTTTTCCTCTCTCTCCACTCATCTCACCCTCTAGGACTTCATGGGATACTTGTCCACTCTCATGCACCAACCTTGACATGTGTTGGAGAGGAGAAATGGGGCATGGGACACTTGTCCATTTTCATGCACCAACTTGACATGTGTTGGTCTCATGCACCAACTTGACATGTGTTGGTCTCATGCACCAACTTGACATGTGTTGGTCTCATGCACCAACTTGACATGTGTTGGAGAAGAGAAATGGGGCATGGGACATTTGTCCATTTTCATGCACCAACTTGACATGTATTGGAGAAGAGAAATGGGGCATGGGACACTTGTCCATTCTCATGCACCAACTTGACATGTGCTGGTCTCATGCACCAACTTGACATGTGCTGGTCTCATGCACCAACTTGACATGTGTTGGAGAAAAGAAATGGGGCATGGGACCCTTGTCGATTCTCATGCACCAACTTGACATGTGTTGGTCTCATACTACCCATACCAACCACATGTACTTTAACCAATCTCATGCTTCCATGTATTTTAAATGTCCAATCCATTTAATACACCAAATTTTCATTCTCATTTATCCTTTTATTCAATCAATCCTAACCCATATCAATTCATGGTTTAATGGGCCCATGCATAAATAATAAAACATGCATTATACTTTAATTTAACGTGACCCACATACAATTGATAATGCACATATTTATATACATTATCAAGCATCAAATATACAACATTAAACAAACATTAAACAAACACTAAACATATCAAGGCAAACACATAGAGTTTGGGCAAAATATAATTGGGTAATGGGCTAGATGAAATAATTTTTTGGGCGTCACATCAGGAGAGCGCTACTATTTCATTAGCGTCCTGAAATATTCTTTGAAAGAAGTTTTTACTCGCGATAAAATATTCGATAAATGCGAATAAAAAAGTTGGTATATTTCAAATTAAATATATAGTATTAAATCATTTGAAATATAGTTAAAAACATGAAATCAAAACATGCAGATTTAGAAAACATATGATAATGATATATGCATGGTTTTGAAAAACATTTTGAGAAATAACGATTAAAGGAAGATATACCTTAAATACTTTGTGTATTTCTCTTTTCTCATAACTGTTAGATCCAACTCTTCATTATGAGATCTTCAATGAGAGTAATTCGGAGTTGAATGACTTGAATGTTGATCGAGAGATGTAGTCTTGAAGCTTGATCGAAACGTCCGAGTGAAGTGATCTTGAAATCATGATGTGATTGTTGAAGTCAGTTAGTTGAATGAGCTTGACCGTTGGATGTAAGCTTAGAGTTCCTTGATCAAGTCGTTCCTTGGCTTTTTGCTTTTCCTTTGGTGCAGAGATAAGTTTTTGAAAAACATTCGTTAGCACCGAAAAATACTTTGTTTGTGATCATCAAAATATACTTCATCAAGTATACTTTAGGGATGTGCTAAGGATGAACCATATAGGTTAACACGAAGCTGTTGTTCTTGGTGAAGAACATTGATCTTAGAGAGTACGAACTTGAAGGTGGGAACGAACATAGGTTTGCGTGTCTTATGAATTTTTATAAATTTTTCATGCATTTATCATTATGTCTGATATTCACGTAGACTACATTATTACAATCACCATTATGTCATATGTTCACTTAGATTATACCAGTTATGATTGTACCTTGACATATGTAATCAATGTGTTATATCGTTACTTTGTTGAATTAGCAATTGATTTAATTAGTCAGACTTACTCTTGTCCTTAGTAACTTTTAATAGTGAACGGGATGCAGCTTGTTGCTCTAGAAGACTTGGTATTTAAGCGAGACCGTTGGAACTCCACCTCTCAGCCTGGGGACTAATCTAGTTGATTTTATTGAGAGTTATTCACTCTGTGAAGGTAACATTAGATGTCCAAATGATGTACAGTTATGTGGTCGATCCTGATAGACATCACCAAAAGCTACCAAATCATGCTCGATGTAAATCTGAGACCGAACCTTCACACACATGATTGTGCATTAGAATTATACATGAAAGTTAGTAGACAACGTAACCACCTAGGGACGTGAGTCGCTCGTGGCCTATAAATTGATTACTGAAGCATAAATGCCCACCTGACTGAGTCAACCCTAGGCGATTCATCTCTGCTGTAAACTTTATTGTGTCAACCAAAAGGGATATGTACGGACTTTGTACCATATTATTGATGTCATTCGATTATATGTAAATTTTCCTTGGAGATGGATGTACAGTGTGAACCTAGGACGAATTGCCCTGGAGATGGACATTTGTATGTGAACCAGGATGGCACTTGGCCACGAACACTTACGAGACTGTGTGTTATGGGTGTTTACTTGTTTATGATTTTGTACATTGTTAATGATGTTATGTTGTGTTTATCTAATGATTATGATTATGACGTTTTCTTTATTAATTGTCATAATCCACGGAATATCTGTTTCACCCACTAGGCGATATCTCATCCCGTTGCTAACCATTTTCAAGAGCTTAAGGTGGATCTGGAGGATGTACATGGGCCCTTGATTTGTAACCCCTGATTTTATTGTGTAATTAGTTGGGGTAATTTTTGGAGAGTATGTTCCCTTAAATTGGGGGTCATTGGACTGCCCTTATTTGACCTTTCCTTTTGTGGCGACTCCTCACCTCGGACCACCATCCCATGTGGGACGGCGTGTTGTATGCCGGGGCAGGATGCCCTGCGTAGGCATCATGATGCAGTCCAATAAGAGTTGGTATATTTTCATAAGTTAGAACAACCCAAGAAGGAGAAGGTGTAATGAAAAGGAGGTAGGCGAAATTTTCCTAAAAGATTGCACATGAGATTTTGCAGAATTTTGACAAAGTGAAACATGTTTCTGAAGGAAAATGGTGTGCCGATCAATTCTCACTGATATGCTGTGACTAACATTGTTTTTTGGGCAAATTCCTTCATTTAGGCCTTCGAATTCAAATTTTTACTATTTTAGGAATGTTTTGTTTTGAGTATAACTCGAATTATGAGAGTCTGATTTTGTCTCCGTTTTTTCCTATGCGATATACATCGTGAGATCTTTCTTTCTAGGTAGGATTTAGCGAACTTTCTATTTTTAGTAATTTTTGCCATTTTTAGTATTTGAGTCGAATTAGGATTTTTTTAGTGGGTTTTGCCTATTTAAGGCCATTGTACGCATTATAGATAATTATTCGAATACTATTAATTTATTTAGAGAATTTGCAAATTCTTCACCTCTTTTCTCGGTATTCTGTGGAATCAACGAATTTAGAGAAACATGTTTATTATCTTCCTATCACACCCTACATCACATCATTAACCATCCCACATCATAAAAATATAACACACATGATATCAAAAGTTGACACATAGAGTTGGGCACATAAGCGTTAAGGTATTGCGCTAAGCGGAAGAAATTTTGGGGCATTATACCTTTACCCTTGAAAAGGAACAAGTGGTTCATCCTTAGACCGCAAAAAGGATCTCGGTTCTTCCTTATCTCGCAAAAGGAAGTTGTAGGTTTATCCTTAGCCCACAAAATGATAGGTTTGCCTTGGACCTAAAAAAGGGCATTTGTAACAGTTTGGTCCTCACCTATAAGATGATTCATTAGTGAAGTTTGGAAATCACAATCGGAAGATTATGTAGTGGACATAGGCATGACAGAACCACTATAAATGCTAGTATGCTTTACTTTATGCATTTCATTTTATGCATGGCACACCCCGCTCGGACTGGCCAAAATCGGCGGAACACTCAATGATGGGGCGCGAATGCATTATAACAATAACCGAGTGCACAAGAACACAATTGAGTACAAATCTGATTATATTAATTTCAGAATGTATTTTAATACAAAATATGATTGAGGGAACATCCTCCCAAAATCTCCCTTTAATTTACAAGGGTTACAAAATGTGGGTCCAAAAACCTCCACCCAATCCACCCTAATCTCTTGAGAAAAATTGGACAACAACGAGGTGAGCTATTACCCAGTGGGTAAAATAGTTTGTGAATGTAACAATTAATAAAGGAAACTTTATAATCAAATATCACATAAACACATCATAGCATCATAATCAATACAATATGTATGTATGCATGACACCGTCTCGTAATGGTTCCATGATTGTACGTCGCCTGAATTCACGTTCAGATGTCCATCCCCAGGTAAAGTCGGGTTCTCATTGTACGTCACTCCTCGGGAACGACGCCCTGGATTCACGTACAGATATACATCCCCAGGTAAACCCAGGTTCTCATTGTACGTCCCTCACCAGAGAAATATCAATAATAGTGAGCATTACTTCTAACTATTTTGTGGATCATAAACCACTTAGGTACCTAGATGGTGTTTGTGTATGATGTCAATGCATGAGTAGGTCCGGTCTTTACTAACATTAGACAGGATTTGGCAACGTTTAGGGATTCTTATCAGGTCAGTATCACCATGTGTAAAGTTAGGATGTTCAGTATCACTTGTACAAGCTGATAGCTTTCAAATAAGACCAACCAGATCAGTCTCCAGTTTGAGAGGTGAGACACGAGGTCTACTTAAGTACAATCGTCTAGAGCAGCACGTTGCCTCCCATTCACTATTTAAAGTTACTGAGGAGAAGACAATGTCTGGTTGAGTCAGACTGACCACTAATCCGGCATAGCAACAGCGTAATACATTAACTCCAAATATAGAGGCATAAGTATGACAGGTATGAACATTATACAAAATAATGCAGTGTAAATGAATAATAGACATAATGATAAATGAATGTAAACTTTAATAAAAGTTATGAGACACGCAAACCTATGTTTCGTTCCCCACATTCAGATAATAACTCCTTCTAGAACTGGTATCTTCCCCTGAGCAGAACCGCATTGCACCGCAAAAAGAGTCTCAAAGAGAGAAGAGAAAAACTCAAGAAGAGAAATCACAAATGATTTGGTGTGAAAATAACCAAAGGGGGCGGGGCTTTTTATAGCCAAAAAGGTGCCCGAAGTTCAAATAATTTTTTTTTATTTTTTTTTATGCAATCCTAGGGTATTACACTCTACCCCCCTTAAAAGGATTTCGCCCTCGAAATTCAGTCTGTGTAGTGATGATTGCTGGCTACGTGGGATTCACCACCGTCGTCATTACTTGAAAGATCAGGGTAATGCCTGGAAGGCCCTTGAATAGCACTATGCTCGGTGGAATCCACTATATCATCAAACACTGGAGAGCAAATGGAGTTGGATTCGTCCTCAGAAGGTTCTGACATTTGCCTCATAAATGGTGGCGTAAGGCTTTGTAAGTTGTAGCATTTCAGGGGAGGTAGTTTGAGCGGCGGAATGCTTTTTCGTGTTGTTGCCTGAATTCGGCACCCTGAAAATTTTGGTAGGAGATCTTGCCAGGATGAGAGCACAGGATTGTTTCGAGCAAAATTGTTACGAAAAAGCCATACTCGCTCTGGCGCTAATGATCGCTGTCTGTGGGGCGAGGGAATTGGTAATGCAAAGTAGTTGTTGCTTGACTCGGATCCTGAAGGAGTCGCCACAGGTTGCCAAAGATGTTATTGCGTGTGTGCATCATTACCTCCATCAGTATTATTTTCAGATATCTGCATAGTTATTTAAATGAAAGAATATATTAAGATATTGTAAAAAAAGTTCCATCATTTTATTGATAAGTGAAAAGTACAATGTATCACATCATCAATTATTACTAGAAAATAATTTAGGGTATTTCTGTTTAATTGTTGCATCTAATTCTCATGTTGCTTCTTCTACTCCATGGTGATCTCAGAGCACCTTTACAAGTGGTATGCTACGTCGCCTTGGTTCTTGAGTTTTTCTATCCAGAATCTGTATCGCTTTCTCCTGATACTTATTTCCTTCCTCAACCCGAACCTCGATGAGATGAATGATATGCGAAGGATTAGGACGATACTTTCGAAGCATTGATAAAACGTCATGAACCTTAGACATGGACGATGGAAGGGATAGACGATAGGCTAGTTTGCCAATACGTTCAATAATCTGAAATGGACCGATATGTCGTGGGGAGAGCTTTCCTTTGATCCCAAAGCGTTTGACACCACTTGTAGGCTGAACTTTTAGAAAAACCAAGTCCCCCTTATCAAATTCTATAGGTTGTCTCTGCTTGTCAGCATAGCTCTTCTTTCGACTTTGTGATACACGAAGTCGGTCCTTTACTAGTGTGATCTTCTCAGACGTCTCTTGAACTAGTTCAGGCCCCAACTGTGGTCGATCTGCCATATCTAACCAGCATACCGGAGATCTGAAAGGGAAACCATAGAGAGCCTCGTACGGTGCCATACCGATACTAGTTTGGTAGTTGGTGTTGTATGCAAACTCAGCCAAATGTAAGTGTTTTGCCCATTCATCATGAAAATCCAAAATGCAACAACGTAACATGTCCTCCAAGATCTGGATAAGACGCTCTAACGGCCATCAGTCTGAGGGTGAAAGGTTGTGCTCATGGTGATCCTGGAGCTCATTCTACTCTTGAAGCTTTGCCAAAACATTGATATGAATCGAGGGTCTCGATTAGAGACGATCGTGAGTGGTATGCCATGAAGGCATACGATATCTCTTTCATACAATTCAGCAAGCTTGATGGGGTTATCCATGAACTTTATTGGCAAAAAGTGTGCAGATTTTGTAAGTCTGTCAATGATAACTCAGATTGCATCTTGCCCTTTATTATTTCGAGGCAAGGCCGTAACAAAATCTTTTGCAATGTTCTCCCACTTCCATTCTCCAATAGGTAAAGGCTGGAGAAGTCCAGAGGGAAGTCTGCGTTTTGCCTTTACTTGCTAGCAAATGAGACATCTAGCAACTAAGTCTGTAATAGCCTTCTTCATTCCAGAAAACTAGAATTGTCGCTTGACATCTTTGTACATCTTGTTTCCCCTAGGACGCATAGCGAACCTCGAACAGTGCATTTCAGTGAGCACTTCTTTCCGAACCTCAGGATCGTTCGGTAGACAGAGGCATTTTTTGTAGAAAACGGCCCCGTCTTCAGAGACCGACCAATAAGGAAGGTCTTGTCCGTTGAGTAGAAGTTCTCATTTCTTAATTAACGTAAGGTCGTTGGCTGATAATTGAGAGAGTCGTGATCTTCCTCCCTCCTCAATCAGTTGTAGGTTAAAATTCTCCATCTTTGGGGCCAACTTCCCCATCTGGAAGTTAAGAGTGCAAGCAATATAAGATTTTCTACTCGGGGCATTTGCGACAACATTGGCCTTACTGGGATGGTACTGGAGTTGAAAGTCGTAATCTTTCAAGAATTCCAACCATCGTCTTTGGCGGAGGTTTAGGTCTCTCTGAGTGTAGATGTACTTTAGACTCTTGTGATTCGAGAAGACCTCAAATCGTTCACCGTATAGGTAATGACACCATAACTTCAGTGCGAATACAACAGCTGCAAGTTCCAAGTCATGCGTTGTGTAATTACCCTCATGAATCTTCAGTTGCCTCAAAGCATATCCAACAACTTAGCTAAGCCTTGGAGAGAGGCATCGGTGTATAGTGAAAATCCAACTCCATTTCTTAGAGTGATTAGTGTCGGTGCTGTCGTGAGGCGTTTCTTCAATTCCTAAAATGACGATTCATAGGCAGGATTCCAGATGAATCGTAAGTCTTTCCAAGTGAGCTTGGTCATAGGTTCAATAATCTTTGAGAAATCCTTAATGAAGTGTTTGTAGTAGCCAACCAAACCAAGAAACTCCGTATTTGAGTAACTGTGGTGGGCTGCTTCTAGTTTAAAATCGCTTCAACCTTTGAAGGATCCACCTCAATGCCATTGCCTGAAACCACATGACTTAGGAATTGAACTCGTTTTGCCCAAAATTCGCACTTACTCAACTTTGCATACAACCAATGGCTTCTCAAGGTCTAAAAGACAATCCTCAGATGTATCTTATGGTCTTCCTCGGTTGAGGAATATATCAAAATATCATCCACAAAGACCACCGCAAATCAGTCTAAGTATAACCTGAAGATGCAGTTCATCAAATCCATGAATGTTGCAGGTGCATTTGTTAGACCGAACGGCACAATCAAGAACTCGTAATGGCCGTACCGAGTTCTGAAAGTCATTTTATTAATGTCCGACTCTCTGATCCGGAGTTGATGGTAACCATATCATAAATCAATCTTAGAGAAGTACTTGGCATCTCTAAGTTGGTCGAACAAGTCATTGATCCTGCGTAATGGGTATCTGTTCTTGATAGTGGCGTTATTCAACTTGCGATAGTTGATGCAAAGTCATAACGAACCATCCCTTTTGCGAACAAACAGAACTGGAGAGCCCCAGAGTGATGAACTTTTCCTGATGAAGCCATTACTCTCCAATTCCTTCAATTGCTTATCCAACTCAACCTGGTCCAGTCCCAAGTATGAGTTTGATCTCAAAATCGAATTCCATAACCGGATGTAGACCAGGAAGGTCATTTAATAAAATCGTTGGGAATTAAGATATTACCGGGACATCATGTACTTCGAGAGGCTACAGTGTCGGTGATTCATTGTCATCACCAAGGGATAGAGCTCGAAGCTGTGCCTTGAGAACTGCAACAGTCAAGTTGTGTATCCATTTTCTCGTTCCTTGAATCTTGGCAAACTCCCCAGTTGGCAAGGTTAACTGAACTTGTTTTTTTATGTTGGCCCAAATATGTCCAAGAGGGGGGGTGAATTGGACATTTAGCAGATTTTAACCTTTCTTTAAATTGTGCGGGATAATGAAAGGAGATTAAGCAAAGTATAGCAATGAGATACAGTAAATGTAAATGGGGCAATGCAAGTAGGATTTATAGTGGTTCGGTCGCGTCTACATCCACTATCTAACCTCCTCAGTTAGGATTTGTTCAAACTCCACTATGGACCTTCTTATAGGTGAAGATCAAACCGAAACACTTTCTCAGCTTATGGGTGTGAGAGAACCGTTTCTCTACTTACAGGTGAGAGAAAACCTATTCTCAACTTACTGATTTGAGAAGACCGCTTACAACTTTGAGCAACACTTGCTCTGACTCAGTGACTTACCCGTCACTACAATATAATTACAGAATGAGATATGATTCCCTTTACTCAGAATCAAACTGATACTTACAACGATTTGGATTGAACCTTCTGTTGCCAAAGATTCAGCGAAATATGTATGATGAAGTTTGTGCTGAAAACAAGTTCAAATAGTTTTTGTCTTCGTTAATGGGTTTTTGAAATAATGAAAAAGAAGATCGATCAACCCAGAAGACTTGAAGTTTTTCTTTCAAAAGATCATAAGATCAAGCACAAGTGAAAGAAGACTAACTTTCAAAAAGTGTTTTGGCGCAAACGAAAACTGTCAATACGTTTTGAATGAATATCAATTCCGTATTTCATTAGTTCATTTTTCAGCTCTAAGGCAGCACGTATATATAGGAATAATAGAGGCGTAATGGACTTAGTAATTTTGGCGCTCTAAGTTATTTCAAATATAACGTTAACATTCTTTCCAAAAATGGATTGATTCTGCTTAATGCATATTACAGCGATAGCACCTGAATCATCTAATCCTATCATGAAAGATGAATGTTCCAACAAAGTTTTAGAACGTTTTAAAAAGTTCAGAAAAGTTGTCGTACGATTCTGAAAAGTTCTGAAAAGTATTCTTACGTTTTTTGAAAAGGTTAACAGAAATGGCAATAATGTCAGAACAGCAAAAATATCTTTTCTGTCGTTTTGTTCCTTTGAGGGCGCTCATAGAACATTAGCATCCTACTAAACAATAAAGTGAGGGCGCTACTAAGTAGTAAGCGTCCTGACTTGCTTTGACAATTAGACGACTTAAAGCATGAGGGCGCTACTTCGCAGTAAGCGTCCTGTTTTGTTTTAAAACGCAAATCATATGAGGGCGCTACTCAAGAGTAAGTGTCCTGACCTATTAAAAATAGTTTTAAAATAATGTTTAAGCGCGATGATGGACAGTGAGCGTCCTAAAAGTTATTTAAGTTGATTTTAAAGATGAGGGCGCTCCTACACAAGTAGCGTCCTGATAATTCATTCAACTTATAACTTATCAGCGTCCTTAAAGATAGAAATCACTTAAAGATAAAAGAAAATATTTCAGCGAGCTGAAACTAAGTCAGCATCCTGACATTCTCAAAGGCTGATAAGCGAAAGGTCACTACTAACAAGTAAGCGTCCTTATTAATCAGATTAATTCAACCTTGAACGTCCTAACATTTTATCGGCGTGCTAACTTATCAAGTCCAGGAGGGCACTGCTAAAACATTAGCATCCTGAAAGACTTTATAAAACTTGTTTTTGATTTCTCGATTAAAACACGATAAAACATAAAGGAACTGGATTAAATACATGCAACCAATCGATTAAAACATGCAGGCATGCATGCTGCTAAATCACATGGCATAGAAGGTCTTACAACCTATCATAATCTAATCATACAAATAAACATCTTCAAACGATCACGGTCTTCAAGAAGATCTTTTAATACGTTCGTCATGCATCATTGAATCTTTGATACCTTCAAGTAAGATTAGATATGCCATATGTGCAGTAATATCATGAACAGAATGTAGTTTTGTAATCATCAAAATATTTCATAATAGGGACATATTCCCGTAAGGGACGTGAGGATAATTGGTTCAACAATCTCCCCCTTTTTAATGATTTAAAAATATTACTCTAGGCTTTGAAGCAAGCTAATAAAGTGATGTATGTATGCATGAGATGCAGTATTAATGTTCCTTGTTTCATATGATATGAGTGTATTAGCAAG
The DNA here is from genome assembly GCA_035771175.1 of Paratinospora sagittata. NCBI lineage: Eukaryota > Viridiplantae > Streptophyta > Magnoliopsida > Ranunculales > Menispermaceae > Paratinospora > Paratinospora sagittata. The sequence continues at coordinate 14,233,618 of CM069612.1, forward strand.
GAATGTACATAAACTATCACTAAGACTCCCCCTTAGTGTTATACTCCCCCTGAGTTTATGATGCTTCAATGATAGTACTTTTTCCCCCTTTTGAAATATCAAAAAGAGTAAAGTAACATGAAATATATCTCCCTCATATGGAGGTAAGCATCAAAGTGCTATAGATAAGATTCATAGAACATTCCAAGTTCTCTGCGAATATGAACAAATTGGTCTTTTGGTAGGGCTTTAGTAAATATGTAAGCCAATTGTTCTTTGGTTCCAATATGAGATAATACGACTTCTTTATTTTGCACATGATCCCGTAAAAAGTGATGTCTTATTTGAATATGCTTAGTTTGTGAGTGCAATACAGTATTTTTAGAAATGTTAATAGCACTAGTATTATCACATGAAATTTCAGCACATTGAATAAATATTTGATAATCCTGAAGTTGTTGTTTCATGTAAAGAACCTGAAAATAGCAACTTCCAGCTGCAACATATTCTGCTTCAGCTGTGGATAGTGCCACGGAATGTGTTTCTTACAAAACCAAGAAATCAGAGAATTTCCAAGAAAGTGACAAAATCCAGATGTACTTTTCCTATCAATTAGACTGTCGGCATAGTCGAAGTCTACATAACTTCTGAGATCAAAAGTAGTACCTTTGAAATACCAAACTCCTAAATTTGTTGTGCCATTTATGTATCTGAATATTCATTTGACACATTTTAAATGAGATTCTTTCGGTTCAGATTGAAATCTTGCACATAGACAGACACTGAACATAATGTTAGGTCGACTTGTTGTTAGGTACAGAAGACTTCCAATCATCCTTCTTTAAAGTTTTGGATCAATTGATTTACCTTTTTCATCCTTATCTAATTTGATTGTAGAAGTACAAGGAGTGTCAATCGATTTCAAATTGTGCATTTGAAATTTTTTAACCATTTCCTTATCATACTTTGAATGGCTTAAGAAGGTGCCTTTCGGCATTTGTTTAATTTGTAAGCCGAGAAAGTATGTAAGTTCTTCCATCATACTCACTTCAAATTCACTCTGCATTAATTTTGAAAACTCATCACATAGTCCTTTGTTTGATGCACCAAAAATGATATCGTCCACATATATTTGAACAATAAGCATATTATCATTGTGGTGTTTGACAAACAAACTTGGATCAAGTTTTCCTTTTTGAAACTTATGATCTAAAAGAAATGAACTCAGTCGATCATACCAAGCTCTTGGAGGTTGTCTCAATCCATATAAGGCTTTGTGGAGTTTGAACACATATTCCGGGTCTTGAGCATCCTCAAACATTGGAGGTTGTCCCACATATACCTCTTCACTAATGTAACCATTTAGAAAAGCACTCTTTACATCCATTTGGTAAAAGGAAAAATCCTTGTAACAAGTATAGGCAAGTAACATTCTTATTGCCTCTAGTTTTGCTACTGGAGCAAAAGCTTCTTCGAAGTCTATGCCTTCTTCTTGGTTGTACCCTTGTGCAACCAGTCTAGTCTTATTGCGGACAATGATGCCTTGTTCATTTTTTTTGTTCCTAAAGATCCATTTGGTTCCTATAACCGATTAATGAGAATTCCCATACTTTGTTGTGCACAAAGTGTCCTAGTTCTTCTTGCATAGCAAGAATCCACTTTTCATCTTTCAATGCATCTTCCACTTTAATTGGTTCAAATTGTGATACAAAAGCAACAATCTCTTGATCTTTTTGAATTGAGCTCTAGTGGATACATCTTTTCTTGGATCTCCTAGAATTTGATCTTGGGAAAGACCTTGAAGTAGTCTAGAGTTTTTAGAAGATTCTAGAGATGGTTCAGGTTCAAGATCTATAACCTTGGTTGTCTTAGGTTCATCGTCATCAAAATTTAATTGCTTAAATTCATCCTCTAGACTTTTCTTATTAACACTTTCATCAAAGTTTACATGAATTGATTCTTCTACAGTTTGATTTGATTTGTTGAAGACTTTGTAGGCTCTACTATGAGAAGAATATCCTAAGAATATTCCTATCTCAGATTTAGGTTCAAACTTGTCTAGATTAACTTTATCATTTAGAATAAAACATTTACATTCGAATACTCGAAAGTAACTGATGTTGGGTGTTCTACCCTTCCATAGTTCATATGGAGTTTTATTCAAATCTTTTCTAATCAGAACTCGGTTCATCACATAGCAAGCAGTGTTTATAGCTTCACCCCAAAAATGATTTGCAGTGTTATACTCATTGAGCATTGTTCTACACATCTCCTGCAGAGTTCTGTTCTTTCTTTCAACTACACCATTTTGCTGTGGTGTCCTAGGGGCTGATAGATGGTGAGTGTAACCTTGATTGTTAAAAAATTCTTTGAGATTTTTATTGACAAATTCACCACCTTTATCACTTCTAATTATGTTGATTTTGTACCCTTTTTCATTTTTGACTATTTTACATAATTTTATAAATGTTTCACAAGCATCAGATTTATGAGCTAATAAAAATACCCATGTAAATCGAGTAAAGTCATCAACAATCACAAACACATATGATTAACCACCTAAGTTGTGGGTTTTGGTTGGTCCGAGAAGATCCATGTGAATCAATTCGAGAGCTCTAGAGGTTGATTGATGCCTCTTGCTCTTAAATGATGATCTGGTGTGCTTGCCAAAATTGACATGGTTCACAAACTTTGTCATTTAAGTAAGTTCTTTTCGGAATTCTCGTGGCCAGATCATGTTTAATAATCCTAGATGTGTTGTCTATATTAATATGAGCTAATCTCCTATGCCATAGCCATGCATCATTACCAGAGATAACACTTAAATATGTTACATTTTGTTTTTCATGTCATTGAAGTTTGTGCAATACACATTCTTAATTCTAGATGCCATGAATGCAACAGTTTTATCAGCATGCTTGACAATACACCTATTTGCCTCAAATGAAATGTCACAACCCTTGTCTTATAATTGACTTATGCTCAAGAGATTATGCTTCAGCCCTTTAACATAAAGTGCATCAGATATAGATAGAGAATCGTTACCAATAGTTCCAATGCTTTCAATATCACCTTTCCTATCGCCTCTAAAGGTGACCTTTCCTCCTTTCTTCTTTTCAAGGCTCAGAAAGTTAGATCTATCTCCAGACATGTGCCTGGAACAGCCGCTGTCTAGATACCATACATCTTCATTTTTGCATATCTACACAACGTAAAATATTTTTGACTTTGGTACCCATGTTTGTTTGCGTCCATGCATGTTAGCATCAGTAAGAACAGATTTTTCAATCCATGCATATTTTCTTTTTTTTCTACGTAAGACATTGCATTCTTTCTACATAAGACATTGCATCCAAGTACTGTATGACCTTCCCTATGATATTTGTTGCATTTTGGTTTGTTGGTTAGTACGGTGTCGTACTCCTTTTGTTTAGACCCATGAGTGTAGCCTAGTCGAGTCTTGTCGAATACACATTTTTGTGATCCTAACATCATGTCAAATTTCTTTTGACCATTTGTGAATTTAATCACTGTGCAATGCAGGTCTTTCTTTTTTTTCTAAGGGTTTCATTTTCATTTTTCAGTTTCCCAACAACTTTCTTCAGTTGTTCATTATCTAAAGACAGTTCGTTTAGCTCTTCTTGTGGAATTCAATTTCCTCAAGAGCTTCTTCAAGACTATGCTTAAGTTTTTCATTCTTCCTAATCTCTTCACTAAGTTTTGACTTAAGCTCCTGAATATAAATGTTGAACTCATGCGATTTGTCAGTAGGTTCAGTTTTTACCTCTGTGCTTGCCATTAAGCATAATGCAGCCGTGTGATCTGAATCCACTTCATCTTCGCTTGAGCTGGAATCATCCCATGTGGCTTTGAGAACTTTCTTGTCTTTTCTATAAGAGTCGGTGTTCTTCTTATATTTTATGGGGCATTCACTCTTTATGTGACCTGGTTTGTTACAACCGTAACATATTAACTCTACAGGTTTAGACTCGAGTTTCTTTCCTTTGTGAAACCTTGAGTAAGAGTTATTCTTACTCTTTCTCCTAAGTAACTTATTGAACTTTCTGAATAACATAGCCATGTCATCTTCTAAGTCTGAATCATTTTCAGAACCAGTTTTAGCATTTAGGGCAATTGATTTCTTTTCTTTTTCCACAATCTTCACCGGACACATTGTGTAGCGCCCATGCCTTTAGGTGACATCATTTTGATCCATAGTGTACCCGTATACGTATGTGTATATGTATTTTGATGCTCGACGCACGTAGGTTCGAGTGTCTTTGCATGATTTTAGGTCATAGAGGGTGCGCATGAAGTTTCAGAACCATCGGAGACCCGTTCGACGTCGAAACATGTCGAAAATGGTGTTTTGGATCTAGTGGAACTCGCTCCATGGTGGAAGAAATTTATGTCATAAATTACATCAATAACTTGATCTCCTAGATACGTAGTTCGATTGAGCTGAAATTATGTTAGCTCATTCTTCTCTGATAGATCTTCATTATGAACGGTAAAGATTTTGGTCGGAGTTACCTACTGTGAGTTATAAGACTCCAAACATTGTTTCACGGATTTGCAGATTCTCTTACGCAGTTTTAATCAATTGGTTGGATCTCGCAATCCTACCGTTGGATTCAGTTGAAAGTTTATCAGACTGTTGGTAACTGACTCATGCAAATTTTAAGGAAAACGGTTAAGATGTTAATTTGTGAGTAGTTTGCATGAAATTGACTATCTAAGTGCAAGTATTGCAACAGGAAAACTGATTTTTAACAGTTTTTGGCAACTTTTAGTTGTGGGCCCAAACACTTCTATATAAGCTATTGACTCTGTTTTTTCAGCTCATTTGCACATTTTGCACTTGAGAAAGAGGGAAAAGAGCTGGAGAAGAGAAAAAGAGAGGAAAATTAGGGCTTGGAGGTTCTTGCTCAAGAACTCCATGAGGTTTGCATGTTTTCTCTCTTTTCTTCTTTTGATCTCTCTAGTTTAAGCTTTCAAGTTGTATTTTGACCTAAGATATGCCATGGATTCTCAGTTGACGATTGTTTCAGACCTAGGATTCCATTGCATGCATGTTTTTATGAACCCTAGTGTTGATTGGAGGCCATTGGTGCCATATTCCCCATTTTCTCTTTTGGATTTGGTGGAACTCTTTGTAAATAGACCTATACCTTGTTCATGGCCTTAGAATTTTTCAGGTTGTTTGCATGTCACCTATGTTAGACCTATGAACACCAAGAACTGATCCATGCCTTTGGTTAGAGATTTCCAGGGTGAAATATTGGAGTTTAGTTCAAATGGCCTACACTTGGATCATTGACTTAGGGTTAGAGTTAAGCTTTCTATGTCAACTATATTGACCTAGTAGCCATGGTGGATGATCCCATGGTGCAAGTTCAGTAAATTTCGTGGCTATGTATGGTGGCCTAGTGTAAAATTGGTAATATGGCCAATGTATGAAAATTTCCAAATTTGGGGCTTTTGATGCTCTTAATTGAAAATTTGAAAAATTATACAATGTAGGTCTTTTTGGGCATGATTAGGGTTGTTGATGATAGAATTCAGTGGGTTCTCATACTGGACACCCTAGGGTTGACTAATTTTGACCTAGGCTAAGTATTTGGCATTTTTCATGTACTTTGGCAATTTTGCATGTAATTTGGGGATTTTGCCCAAATTTGACTTTTCACCCAAATCAAGTCAATTTATGAAATTGACTTGGGGATTGTTTAATTGGACCCAAATTGAGTAGAATCATGGGTTTAAAATGTTAGAACCTATGTTAAATTGATATGACTTAGTTCATTTTGACTTTATGTTTTATATTAGCCTAATTGGAGATTTTGACCAAGACTTAGTCAATTGATGAAATTGACTTGATGTATAGTCTAATTGACCCTAATTATAATTAAATGTCATGTATATTAGTGGTTGGATCACGGGATCACTGTATTACATTCAATTTAGGTCAATCTTGGTTTATTTGAGTCTAAATGATCAAATTGGGCAATATGAAAATTGGCTCAAGGGGGTAACCAATTTAGAATCTAATTGACTTTACATTGGGTTTGAACATGGGGTTTTGACACACTTTATGACTGATTTTCAGTTGTGTGAACCATGTTATTTCCAGATCTTGTGATTGATCTTGAACTCGTTCAGTCAATTGGAGTGTTTTGGTGATTGGATTGGAATTGGATTGGCTAGACTTAGCCAATCAAGAGTGAGTGTTCTTTTACTTTTAGATTATTTATATATGGCATTGTAGTATAGAAATGTTTTAAATGCTTATGTATAATGGTATGCATGTTTTAATATTCCATGAAATACATTTGAACATAATTCATTGGGATGACAATTTGGGTTGAGGCTCCTAGTTGGAATTCCCTCTTTTTGGGAATTCTCGTAAGTCTAACGGCGATCCCAGTTGTGTACCTGGCAGAGGGTTTTATGGCTTGTGTATGGGTAGGTTAGTTTAGGCTAATCATACATGTTCCACCCAGAAATCCTATTAGGATACGAGTATTGTGTGTGTGTTCAGGTGATGTGTGTACCGCACCAGCCTTGAACCCCCGTACTCAGGAGGTGTAAGGATTGCATGAGCATGACTACAAATGTTATGCATCGTCTTATGTATGACTTGATGCATTATGTTTGCATGTATGTAATCTATTTCGTCATCACGATATTTCAATTATTTATGATCTTATCATGTTTTTATTAAATGCATGTGTATGCCACTTGTAAGTGACATTCACTGAGCTGGCTGTAGCTCACACCTCACCTTTTTCTTTCAGGTTCTGATAGAAAAAGGAAAGGGAAGGCTTAACTGCGGAGCGTCCTTTTTTTTGTTTCATGTAGGTGTTGTACATTTAATTTTGTAATTTGATAATTATGTACATAATAACACCAAGTATATGTATAATTAACACATAGTTGCGATGTGTTGGGTTTGTAGTATTTTGTAAACATTGAAATTTTATATTTGGTAACTTGGAGATGTAATATTTTATTTCATTTATGATCATGTTAGATGGATGTTTTTTGGATTGTACTGCATTTGATTTTGGGGATTCGTATATATGTTTTAGGCTGACGGGTCACCGAGTGTACCGACGGAGGGTATACTCGGAGGTTTTGTGCCGGTGATGACATCACGTATAGTGGGTCGTGACTCATTATCTCTTTTAGCTTCATTTCATGAACCACACAATTCATCAAAAGTGTATTCAGCCAGATTCTTGGCTTCTTCTATGGTTGTGGCCATGGGTTCCCATGCTCTAGGTAGACCTCTTAAAAATTTTCTAACAGTTTCTTCTCGGTCATAGATTTATCCTAGGTTCTTCATCTCATTGATGTTTGTTGTAAACCGAGCAATAGCTTCGATTATCGAATAAGTTTCCTTTATCTTATAGGTTTCATATTTTTCAACTAACAGTTGGAGCTTTGCCTTTTTAACTTGCAAAGTTCCTTTGTGGGTGACCTCTAACTTGTTCCAGATTTCCTTAGCGGTTTCACACGCACTAACTCTATTGAACTCTTCGACTGATAAACTACAAAACAAAATGTTTACAGCTTGGTTATTCAATAGTTATGTTTTCTTTTCTTTAGCACTCCATTCGTCTATATCCTTTGGGACAGTAGCTCCATCAACTACTTTAGTAGGCATTGGACAACAGTGTCACAACATCCCACATCTCTAGATCTTGGGCTTTAAGGTAATACCTAATCTTAGTTTTCTAATGTGAATAGTTTTCTCCATTGAACAGTGGTGGTCGGTTGGTAGAGTTTCCTTCACCTGAGAGATAAGTGCTTCTTTCGTTTTGTCCTGCCATACTCAATCAAAGATGGTTAGACACTTTGATGGTTAACCTGCTCTAATACCAATTGTTGGCCCAGGTATGTCCAAGAGGGGGGGTGAATTGGACACTTAGCAGATATTAACCTTTCTTTAAATTGTGCGAAATAATGAAAGTAGATTAAATAAAGTATAGCAATGAGATACAGTAAATGTCAATGGGGCAATGCAAGCAGGATTTATAGTGGTTCAGCTGCGCCTACATCCACTATCTAACCTCCTCAATTAGGATTTGTTCAAACTCCACTATGGACCTTCTTACGGGTGAAGATCAAACCGGAACATTTTCTCAGCTTACGGGTGTGAGATGACCCTTTCTCTACTTAAAGGTGAGAGGGAACCTATTCTCAACTTACTGATTTGAGAAGATCGCTTACCACTTTAAGCAACACTTGCTCTGACTCAGTGATTTACCCGTCCCTACAATATGATTACAGAATGAGATATGATTCCCTTAACTCAGAATCAAAGTGATACTTACAACATTTTGGATTGAACCTTCTGTTGTCACAGATTCAACGAAACATGTATGATGAAGTTTATGCTGAAAACAGGTTCAAATAGCTTTTGTCTTCATTAATGGGTTTTTGAAATAATGAAAAAGAAGATCGATCAACCCAGAAGACTTGAAGTTTTTCTTTCAAAAGATCATAAGATCAAGCACAAGTGAAAGAAGACTAACTTCAAAAAGTGTTTTGGCGCAAACGAAAACTGTCAATACGTTTTGAATGAATATCAGTTTCGTATTTCATTAGTTCATTTTTCTGCTCTAAGGCAGCACGTATATATAGGAATAACAGAGGCGCAATGGACTTGGTAATTTTGGCGCTCTAAGTTATTTCAAATATAACGTTAACATTCTTTCCAAAAATGGATTTATTCAGCTTAATGCATATTACAGCGATAGCACCTGAATCATCTAATCCTTTCATGAAAGATGAATGTTTTAACAAAGTTTTATAACGTTTTAAAAAGTTCAAAAAAGTTGTTGTACGATTCTGAAAAGTTCTGAAAAATATTTGTACGTTTTTAAAAAGGATAACAGAAATGGCAATAATGTCAGAACAGCAAAAATATATTTTTTGTTGTTTTGTTCCTTTGAGGGCGCTTATAGAACATTAGTGTCCTACTGAACAATGAAGTGGGGGCGCTACTAAGTAGTAAGCGTCCTGACTTGCTTCGACAATTAAACGACTTAAAGCATGAGGGCGCTACTTCATAGTAAGCGTCCTATTTTGTTTTAAAACGCAAAACATATGAGGGCACTACTCAAGAGTAAGCATCCTGACCTATTAAAAGCAGTTTTAAAACAATGTTTAAGAGCGTTGACGGACAGTGAGCATCCTGAAAGTTATTTAAGTTGATTCTAAAGATGAGGGCGCTCCTACACAAGTAGCGTCCTGATAATTCATTCAACTTATAACTTATCAGCGTCCTTTAAGATAGAAATCACTTAAAGATAAAAGAAAATCTTTCAACGAGCTAAAACTAAGTCAGCGTCCTAACAATCTCAAAGGTTGAGAAGTGAAAGGTCACTACTAACAAGTAAGCGTCCTTATTAATCAGATCAATTCAACCTTGAGCGTCCTAACATTTTATCAGTGTGCTGACTTATCAAGTCCAGGAGGACGCTGCTAAAATATTAGCGTCCTGAAAGACTTTATAAAAGTAGTTTTTGATTTCGATTAAAACACGATAAAACATAAAGTAACCGGATTAAATACATGCAACCAATCGATTAAAACATGCAGGCATGCATATTGTTAAATCACATGGCATAGAAGTTCCTACAACCTACAATAATCTAATCATACAAATAAACATCTTCAAACGATCATGGTCTTCAAGAAGATCTTTTAATACGTTCGCCATGCATCATTAAATCTTTGATACATTCAAGTAAGATTAAATATGTCATATGTGATGTAATATCATGAACATAATGTAGTTTTGTAATCATCAAAATCTTTCATAATAGGGACATATTCTCGTAAGGGACATGACGATAATTGGTTCAATACTTTATACAATCGATTTTTGCATTCAGAGGTGCGAGCCAGTCCATGCCGAGGATGATGTCGAAGTCTTCAATGTCCATTACAAAGAGATCTGCATATATTATCTGTTTTAACATTCGAAGCACACATCGAGAAGACTGCAAATTCACGATAGTACCATATCCTAATGGTGATGTGACATGGATTGTGATGTCTGTGGGTTCAGGATGCAGCTCCAAATGCCTTACCAATTCAGAAGATATAAAAGAGTGCGTAGCACCCGAATTGAACAAGACATGCACCATTGTATTAAACAAGGGAAATGTACCTTCGACTACATTGTTGTCTGGGAGGGGTTGTTGAGCGATGGCAAACGCTCTGCCCTGTTTTCGTTGCCCCTGGTTCTGCCTGGGTTGGGCGTTAGCAGCAGGTGGGACTTGTTGGAATGGAACAACGGGAACAAGTTGTCGCAGTTGCTGAGGATGAGGACAGATGTTTCTTACATGGCCTTGTTGGCCGCAGTTGTAACAAGTCAACCTCTACCGCTGAGGCGCCTATTGTTGATTCTGATGGCCATGCTAATTGTGGTGTTGACCACTATCCCTGCCATTGACGTTTCGACGGCCACCCCTTCCATTACGACCTCCTCGACCATGATTGCAATAACCCTGATGGCCAGGATTATACGGTTCAGCTGGAGGTGTCGTGGCCTCCTTTTTCTAAGCAGGGACTGGGAGGGTTGGGTTTTGATTATTGTAGGGCTTCTTCTTATCGCCCTGGTGTGAGCCCTGTTAGGAAAACGTTGTAGGCTATTTTCTCCTATTCATTCTCTGCTCCTGCTCAATCTTTTCCTACTCAAAGCTCATGGCCTTGTCAACGACCTCCCTGTAAATCTTGAGATCCAAGTTCGACAGGGCTTGTCGAATGTCAGGACAAAGGCCGTTGAAGAATTTCTAGGTCTTATCTTGCTCTGTTGAGATGGTGGAAAGAGAGTAGATCGATAATTCTTTGAACCTGACAGCATACTCTCTGACTGTCATGCTGCCCAGCTATAGCCTGGCGAATTCTTGGCACTTCTGCCACTTCACAGCACCGAGGAAGTACTCACCGATGAACAATGACTCGAACTACTATCCACCATGTATTTGCTTCACCAACAAGTTGGTAGGACGCAAGTGGAATCTTTCGACCCTCTTCGACTTTCTTCCCCTCGAGAGCCTTCTTTAACTCATCAAGCCATTTTTGCGCCTCTTCCGCATCAATGGTGCCAGCAAAGGTAAGGGGTTGTAGCATCTTGTATTTCGTGATCTAGTCGGTTTGGCTCTCCGACCCAGATCGTACAAGTGTTTGTACAGTAACTACTTAGTTGGTCGCAGTCTCATGAACAGTCGTCTAAACAGTTACCTTCCACGCCTCGATAAATCTGGCAAAAAAGACTTTCATGCTCGATAGCATGACAAAGGATGTGGGTTGAGGTGGCACTGCCTGCCCAGAAGTAGTGGCAGTGTCATGTGTGGCCTGCTTTGTCCTCGGAGGTGGCGGTTCCTAATTTTGAACTACAGGAGGTGTCTCCTCTGCTAGACGGACTATGTGTGGCCTTTCTCTCTTCCTGGTTTGCATTTTCTCACTGGGAAGGAGAAAAATAAAACCATGATTTAGGAACTGTAGCAAAGTATAATGTTATGATATTCTCAGCAATAAGTTCGAGAGTACTGCAATATAAAACCACCTATTTTTCTAGGTATGATGTAAGGTTTTTGTTGAGGAATCAAAGGATCTTATGTGCCTTGTATGTTTGGCCATGGTGTAAAACAAGGTTAGAATGTTTATATAATAAGTATAAAACTTTGCAAGTATTTCAAATGTTTTGGTTCTGGTTTTTATGGACATACATATATATTTCTTTGAAAATCCATACGAGTCATAGAAATTCTAAGATTATCTTCGGTAAATATCCTGATCTAACATTCTATCGCAATCTTATGTATTCAAACTCTTACGCTTAGTCTTTTCGACTATTATCCAAATTCGTGTGTCTCATACCACATGAATTTGGTAATAAGGGTTTATGTTGAACCAATTATCCTCATGTCCCATACGATAATATGTCCCTATTATGAAAGATTTTGATGTTTACAAAACTACATTATGTTCAAGATATTACTGCACATATGGCATATCTAATCTTACTTGAAGGTATCAAAGATTCAATGATACATGGCGAACGTATTAAAAGATCTTCTTGAAGAACTTGATCGTTTGAAGATGTTTATTTGTATGACTAGATTATTATAGGTTGTAGGACCTTCTATGCCATGTGATTTAGCAGTATGCATGCCTGCATGTTTTAATCGATTGGTTGCATGTATTTAATCTGGTTCCTTTATGTTTTATCGTGTTTTAATCGAGAAATCAAAAACAATTTTTATAAAGTCTTTCAGGATGCTAATGTTTTAGCAGCGCCCTCCTGGACTTGATAAGTTAGCACGCCGATAAAATGTTAGGACGTTCAAGGTTGAATTGATCTGATTAATAAGGACGCTTACTTGTTAGTAGTGACCTTTCGCTTATCAACCTTTGAGAATGTCAGGATGCTGACTTAGTTTCAGCTCGCTGAAATATTTTCTTTTATCTTTAAGTGATTTCTATCTTTAAGGACGTTGATAAGTTATAAGTTGAATGAATTGTCAGGACGCTACTTGTGTAGGAGCACCCTCATCTTTAGAATCAACTTAAATAACTTTGAGGACGCTCACTGTCCATCATCGCGCTTAAACATTATTTCAAATCTATTTTTAATAGGTCAAGACGCTTATTCTTGAGTAGCGCCCTCATATGTTTTGCGTTTTAAAACAAAACTGGACGCTTACTGCGAAGTAGCGCCCTCATGCTTTAAGTCGTTTAATTGTCAAAGCAAGTCAGGACGCTTACTACTTACTAGCGCCTTCACTTTATTGTTCAGTAGGACGCTAATGTTCTATGAGCGCCCTCAAAGGAACAAAACGACAGAAAATATATTTTTGTTGTTCTGACATTACTACCATTTCTGTTAACCTTTTTAAAAAACATACGAATATTTTTCAGAACTTTTCAAAATCGTACAACAACTTTTCTGAACTTTTTAAAACGTTCTAAAACTTTGTCAGAACATTCCTCTTTCATGAAAGGATCAGATGATTCATGTGCTATCATCGTAATATGCATTAAGCTGAATCAATCCATTTTTGGAAAGAATATTAACGTTATATTTGAAATAACTTAGAACGCCAAAATTACCAAGTCCATTGCGCCTCTGTTATTCCTATATATACATGTTGCCTGAGAGCAGAAAAAATAACTAATAAAATATGAAACTGATATTCATTCAAAACGTATTGACAATTTTCGTTTGCGCCAAAACACTTTTTGAAAATTACTCTTCTTTCACTTGTGCTTGATTTTATGATCTTTTGAAAGAAAAACTTCAAGTCTTCTGGGTTTATCGATCTTCTTTTTCATTATTTCAAAAACCCATTAACAAAAACAAAAGCTATTTGAACATGTTTTCAGCATAAACTTCATCATACATATTTCGCTGAATCTGTGACAACAGAAGGTTCAATCCAAAACGTTGTAAGTATCACTTTGATTCTAAGTAAAGGGAATCATATCTCATTCTGTAATCATATTGTAGTGACGGGTAAGTCACTGAGTCAGAGCAAGTGTTGCTCAAAGTTGTAACCGGTCTTCTCAAATCAGTAAGTTGAGAATAGGTTCTCTCTCACCTGTAAGTAGAGAAACGGTCCTCTCACACCCGTAAGCTGAGAAAGTGTTCCGGTTTGATCTTCACCCGTAAGAAGGTCCATAATGGAGTTTGAACAAATCCTAACTGAGGAGGTTAGATAGTGGATGTAGGCGCGGCCAAACCACTATAAATCCTGCTTGCATTGCCCCATTTTACATTTACTGTATCTCATTGCTATACTTTGTTTAATCTGCTTTCATTATTCTGGACAATTTAAAGAAAGGTTAAAATCTGCTAAGTGTCCAATTCACCCCCCTCTTGGACATACCTAGGCCAACAATTGGTATCAGAGCAGGTTAATCATCAAAGTATCTAACCATCTTTGATTGAGTATGGCAGGACAAAACGAAAGAAGCACTTATCTCTCAGGTGAAGGAAACTCCACCAACCGACCACCACTGTTCAAGGGAGAAAACTATTCACATTAGAAAACTAAGATTTGGTATTACCTTAAAGCCCAAGATTTAGAGATGTGGGATGGTGTGACACACGGTTGTCCAATGCCTACTAAAATAGTTTATGAAGCTATTGTCCCAAAGGATATAGACGAATGGCGTGCTAAAGAAAACAAAAAAGAACTATTGAATAATCAAGCTGTAAACATTTTGTTTTGCAGTTTATCAGTCGAAGAGTTCAAAAGAGTTAGTGAGTGTGAAACTGCTAAGGAAATCTGGAACAAGTTAGAGGCCACCCACAAAGGAACTTTGCAAGTTAAAAAGGCAAAGCTCCAACTGTTAGTTGAAAAAAATGAAACCTATAGGGATGAAGAAAACTAATTCGATAGCCGAAGCTATTGCTCGGTTTACAACAAACATCAATGAGATGAAGAACCTAGGAAAAATCTATGACCAAGAAGAAACTGTTAGAACATTTCTAAGAGGTCTATCCAGAGCATGGGAACCCAAGGCCACAGCCATAAAAAAAGCCAAGAATATGACTGAATACACTTTTGATGAACTGTGTGGTTCATGAAATGAAGCTAAAAGAGACAATGTGTCCAGTCAAGATTGAGGAAAAAGAAAAGAAATCAATTGCCCTCAATGCTGAAACTGGTTTTGAAAATGATTCAGACTCAGAAGATGACATGGCTATGTTATCCAAAATGCTCAATAAGTTACTTTGGAGAAAGAGTAAGAATAACTCCTACTCAAGGTTTCACAAAGGAAAGAAACCCGAGTCTAAACCTGTAGAGTTAATATGTTACGGTTGTAACAAACCAGGTCACATAAAGAGTGAATGCCCCATAAAATATAAGAAGAACACCAGCTCTTACAGAAAAGATAGGAAAGTTCTCAAATCCACATGGGATGATTCAAGCTCAAGTAAAGACGAAGTGCATTCATATCACACTGCTACATTATGCTTAATGGCAAGCACAGAGGTAAAAACTGAACCTACTGACAAATCGCATGAGTTCAACATTTATATTCAAGAGCTTAAGTAAAAACTTAGTAAAGAGATTAGGAAGAATGAAAAACTTAAGCATAGTCTTGAAGAAGCTCTTGAAGAAATTGAATTCCAACAAGAAGAGCTAGACGGACTGTCTGTCACGACCCACGATGCGTGATGTCATGACCGGCACGAAACTCTGTGTATATCCTCCCTCGATATACACGACATTCCGATAAGCCTTCTAATACACATCATAATCCCAAATACACAACATTAAACATATATGGACATAATCAAATAATATTACATTCCCAAAATGTAAGCCATAAATTTTTTTTCTAAGTCCACTGTGATCAAAAGTACAAAATAATACTTAACAATAATTACAACTCATCTAAGTGTTAAGTATACGTATTAGGTGTTACATAGTACAATTTATCAAAATAAATGTGAAAAAGTACTAACACCTACATCAACCAGAGTTCGGAAAATGCTCCGCAGCTAAGCCTTTCCCTTCCCCTTCCTATCCGATCCTGAAAAGATAATAGTGACGGATGAGCTACACCAAGCTCAGTGAATGTTTTCTACAAGTGGCTACATACATGTGCATTTATGTAAAATATTGCAAGATTCATTAAAATAGTTTAAACAACTGGAATGTAAACGAGGTTACATACATGTTCAATATAAGACCTCATATCATATCAAGACAATGCATATCACTTATGACATGTTCATACACCTAAACACCTCCAAGGTAAGAATCGATTCAAGAACATAAGTGTGTGAGACCCATGCCCGAATGACCTCTTACCCGTATTCTAATAGGAATTCAAAGGGCACGTGATCGATTTACTGTTCATCCCAAACCCTATTTCAGGTTTAGACGAACTACGGCTACGCCTACCCTTGAAACACTCTGCAAGGTCCACAACCAGGGATCCCACTAAACTTAAGAAATTTCTCGAAGGAAACCCTAACTAGGAGACTCAACCCAAATTATTTTCCCAACTGACTATGATCAAATAATTTTCATGAGATATAAAATCATGCATGCAATAATAATTAAGCATTTAATACATTTCTATAATAGAATGCCACACATAGAAGACACAAGTAAAGAAACACTCACAATTAATTGGCTGAGTCTAGCCAATCCAATTTCCAATCCAAGAAAGTACTAGAAGATCTACGAATCACCTCGAGTACTTCAATCACCAATTTGCCTACGTGGCTTACTCAAACCAACCAAGGTCCCTACATATAACACATGGTCCATACAATACTAAAGATCAACCAAAGTATGCTAATAATCATGTTCAAACCTAATTCTATAGCTAATTTGAGATTCAAGCATGGTCATAGTCATGAGTCAACCTATATTGCTCAATTCAACCATATAGTCATCAAATTAGACTACACCTAACCCAAATTGAATGCCACAGGTTGATTCCCATGATCCCAAACACTATAATACAAAGCATTCAATCATATTAAGGGTTAATTAGGCTATTCCTCAAGTCAATTACATCAATTGACTAAGTTCAAGTCAAAATCCTCAATTTGGCAATACATAGCCTAAGGCCAAATTGAACTAAGTCATACCAAATTTACATAGTTTCAAACATTCTAAACCCATGAATCTACTCAAATGAGGTCCAATTAGATGATTCCCAAGTCAATTTGGCCAATTGACTTGGTTTAGGTCAAAAGCCCTAATTTGAGCAAAATCTCCAATTTACATAAAAATTCTCAAATTGCATGGGAATATCAATTTACATAGCCTAAGCCAAAATTACCCTACAATTAGGTTCCCCCTATTCAAGATTAGTAATTTAGAGTGTCATACATCCATAATTACTCATCAATTTCATACAAATCACAAGAAATTTGAATAGAAAACCCTAAGTCAAAACACTAGTTTTAGGTCAAGTTCATGAAACTCTTCCAATTTCTTGCTAGAAATTGGGGGTTTCACCTCTAGAGTACTCCCCATACACTCTAGGTCAACATATATTAATTTCAAGACCTAATTCCAACTTTGATTTTCCATCACCCTTTCAAAAACGGGATTCAATAGAGCCCTAGGTCGAAAAAATCAGTTGCATGCTTGTAAGAGAATGATGGAAGGAAGAAAAATGAGAATGAAATGGTTACCTTGATGATCCTTGAGCAAGAATCCACCCAAAAACCTCCTTTTTCCCTTCCTTTTCTCTTATCTTCTTCTTTCCCCTTTCTCCAAGCTCTCTAGCACTCTTGAAGGTGGAAAAATGAGCAAGTGTGAGAAAATCTCGTTTTGGTTTGTATCTATAAAAAAAATTAGGCCCACAAATCAAAATACACTTAAACAAAAGGAACATTTTTTTTCTGCTGCAATTACTTCCACTTAGATACTCAATTTTATGCAAATTACATATCAATTTAACATCTTAACTGTTCCAAAGTTTTATGAGTCAGTTACCAACATTCTGGTAAACTTTCAACTCAATTCAATGGTGGGATTTCGAGATCCAACCGTTTGATCAAAATTGCGCAAGAAAATCCATAAATCCAAAAAATAGTGTTTTGAGCTTTATAACTCACAGTAGACAAATCCGATCAAGATCTTCACCATTCAAATGAAGATCTATCAGAGAAGAATAATCTGAAAAATGTTTAGCTCAATCGGACCACGGATCTAGGAGATCAAGCAATTGATGTAATCGGTGACAGAAGTTTCTTCCTCCGTGGAGCGAGCTCCACTGATCCAAAACACCGTTTTCGACACATTTCGACTTCGAACGGGTCTTCGATCATTCCGAAACTTCATGCAAAGGCACTCATACCAACTCGCGTCGAGCATCATATACGTATACGTACACGTATACGGGTACTCTACGGGTCAACATGGCGTCATCTTAAGGTACGGGCGTTACAATTCTCCCCAACTTAAGGGATTTTGTCCTCAAAATAAAAATAAGAGAACTAACCTTAGTCGGTAAAAAGATCGGGGAACTACTCTCTCATCTAGTCCTCGCACTCCCAGGTTTGCTCTTCATTATCGTGGATCTGCCATTTGACTCGCACAAGCGGGATCTCTTTATTCCTCAGTTTCTGAACTCGACGAGCCACAATCTGAATAGGCAACTCTGCATAAGTCGTATCCTCCCCAACTTGCAGATGACTCACATCAAGCACATGAGCTGGATCGGGATAAGACTCATTCGATGGATCCTCATTAAACTTCCTCAACATCGATACATGGAACACATCATGAACACCCTCAAGCTGAGAAGGTAGAGCCAACTTGTACGCTACCTGTACAATCCTCTCAACAATCTGGAATGGCCCAATGAACCTAGGGGCAAGTTTCCCTCTGATGTCAAACCTCATCTGACCCTTCCGTGGCGAGACCTTAAGCAAAACTAGATCTCCCACTGTAAACTCCAATGGCTTATGCCGGTTATCATAATAACTCTTCTGCCTGTCCTGAGATAATTTCAACCTCTGCCAAATCAGCTTGACTTTCTCGATCTGCTCAACAACTGCATCAGGGCCCCATAACTGTGTATCTCCCACCTCGTACCAACAAGCTGGTGATCTATAGGGTCTTTTATACAAAGCGTCATACGGTGTCGTACCGATGCTCGCCTGATAACTGTTGTTGTAAGCAAACTCACACAAGGGCAAATGCTCACCCCAACCACCACCGAACTCTAAAATGCAAGACCTTAGCATATCCTCCAGCATTTGAATCATTCTCTCGGACTGACTATCCGTCTGAGGATGCAACGCTGTACTGAATCGGAGACAGGTCCCAAATCGAGTCTGCAAAGCCTGTCAAAACCTAGATGTAAATCGTGGATCTCAATCTGACACGATAGACAAGGTCATTCCATGCAATCTAACGATCTCTTTCACATATAATCGGCTCAGTCTATCCACAGAGTCTCTGGCGCTCATAGAAATGAAGTGTGCACTCTTGATCAATCTATCGACCACAACCCAAATGGCATCAAATCTGCCATGAGACCTCGGTAATCCAATGATGAAATCCATCGTGGTGTGGTCCCATTTCCACTCAGGTATGGGTAACGGCTGCATCTGACCTCCAAGCTTCCGGTGTTCAGTCTTAACCTACTAGAACACACATCTCTTCACGTACTCAGCAATACTCTTTTTCATCCCATGCCACCATACAAATCTCTTCATGTCATGGTACATCTTGGTAGCCCAAGATGAACAGTATACTGAGACCTGTGCGCCTCTCGAAGTATCTCAGCACGTAACTCAGCATCATATGGGATCTACAGTCTCCCTCTATATCCCAAGACCTCATTTGAACCAATCTCCCAATAGGCCTAGTCAACACTGTCTGCTTATCTACGGTACATGTCATAATACGGACAATGTTCCTGTAGATATCTAACCAGCGGAATATGGGCATCAGCAAGCTACACGTGCATTTGAGCACATATTTCAATACGTGGTGCGTCCGAGAGTATACTCATCATAGTCATTTTCTCAAGTAAATGCCACTGCTGGGCCATCTGTAAAGCAACCATCTGAGTCTCTGCTCGCCTACGGCTCAAAGCATCAGCCACAACATTGGCCTTGTCAGGATGATACTCCAAAGAGAAATCATAATCCTTAAGTAACTCGAGCCATCTCCTCTGCCGCATATTCAACTCCTTTTGATCAAAAAGATATCTCAAACTCTTATGATTAGAAAACAAAGTGAACCTCTCACCATAAAGGTAATGCCTCCATAGCTTCAGTGCAAACACAATAGCGGCCATCTCCAAATCATGAACAGGGTAGTTGTGCTCATGTACCTTAAGCTGTCTAGATGCATATGCAACCACTCGACCCTCCTGCATTAGTACACACCCCAGACCTAAGAGTGATGCATCCATATAAATCACCAATTTTTTCCCAGGCTTTGGAAGAATCAACACTGGAGTTGTAGTCAACCTCAGTTTCAACTCACTGAAAGCTCTCTCACAGGCATCCGACCACGTGAAGGTCACATTCTTCTGAATCAGCTTAGTCATCTGTGCGGCTATCATGGAAAAGTTCTTCACAAACTTCCTATAATAGCCAGCCAAACCCAGAAAGCTACGAATCTCGGTCGCTGTGGTAGGTCTTGGCCAATCAATGATCGCTTCAACCTTAGCAGAATCAACAGAAATACCCTCTGCACTAACCACATAACCCAAGAATTTCACCTCACTTATCTAGAAATCACACTTGCTCAACTTGGCATACAGCCTATGCTCCAACAATATCTGCAAGGTAACTCTAAGATGACGCTCATGATCCTCTCTAGTCTTATAATAGACTAGGATATCATCGATGAAGACTATAATGAACTGGTCAAGGTACGGTCTGAATACTCTCTGCATCAGATCCATGAACATAGCTGGTGCATTAGTCAACTCGAAGGGCATCACCAGAAACTCATAATGTCCATACCTCGTCTGAAAAGCAGTCTTCGGCACAACCTCATATCTAATCCTCAACTGATGGTACCCAGACCTCAAGTCAATCTTCGAAAAGAACTTGGCCCCAATCAGTTGATCAAACAAGTCATCAATACGAGGAAGTGGATACTTGTTCTTCACAGTCACCTTATTCAGCTGAAGATAGTCTATGCACAAACGAAGACACCCATTTTTCTTCTTGATGAACAACACAGGTGCTCCCCAAGGTGACATACTTGGGGAAATAAATTCCTTGCCCATCAGCTCATCAAGCTGGGCTCTGAGTTCATTCAACTCTTTTGGTGCCATACGATATGGTGGAATGGAAATAGGTTTTGTCTCGAGCATCAGCTCAATGATAAAGTCTACCTCTCGCCTGGGCGGCAAGCCAAGTAACTCATCAGAAAAAACTTCTGGGTACTCGCAGACTACGGGAATGTCTACTAACTGAACACCCTATCCCACATCATCAGTGGCTAATCTACCCTGGGTATGTGGTCTCGATGCAGTCCTTCCTTGAAAAATGAAAATTGGAAGTCCTGTGTATCTGGAAGACAACTCTCTTGCCGAAGCAATCAATGTGAGCGTGATACGCTGCCAGCCAATCCATACCCAAAGTAACATCGAACTCGAGGAACTCTAAGACTCTAAAGTCAACTGACATCTGGTGGTCCTCGAATCTCACGACACATCCCACACATACCATGTTAGGGAAAATTCTCTCACCAGCCGTCGTACTCAAAACCAATAGCGTACTAGTCCTAACAGGTGATAATCTCAATCTATCTACCATACTACTAGAAACAAATGACAAAGTAGAACCAGCATCAATCAGAACATACATCATAAAATTACAAATGTTGATTGTACCTTCAATTAACTGCTTACTAGCCTCTGGATCTGCCTGCGTGACTGCTCTGGCTTGCTCCAACTGGCATCGGACTAAACTGTGTAGCAAACATCCTCAGTGAACACTCGTTCCTCTTGTGCCCTGAAGCTCCACAACCAAAGAAAACTATCAGTCTCTATGCCCTAGGGGCTGAAAATGCAGCCTGCGACCCTGCCGCAGCTATCTGCTGTCCACTGTGCCTGACTAAACTCTGCTACTGCTGCTAGGGCCTGCCTAAAGTTTGTCCACTCTGGCCCAGAACTGGTGGCGTAACTAACACTGGGGCGGAGGCTACTGATGCCTCGTACTCGCTGCCACCATATCTCCGTCTCTTATTCTTCTGGTTCTTCCTATCACCGAAGAACTGACTCGTTGACCCTGCTGGCTAAGTCTGCACCGAAGGAGCTGTATGTGTCTGGGCCTGACTGATGTCCTCATCCGTGAATGAGCCTCTACAATATCGAAATCAATGGCCTGCATCAATGCCTAGGCGTAAGTCTTTACGCCTGCCAGTGCTAAACCCTGACGGATACGGTCACGAAACCTATCCCGCAAACTCTGCATGCGTAATAGATCAGTGACACCATCTCAAGAGCAAAGAGCGCCAGTCGACTAAATTCCTGCTCGTACTCCCTCATCGGCCGACTGTCCTGGGTCAGGTGTACAAACTTTGTCCTCCTCTGATCCCTTTCAAACCTCAGATAGAACTCCTCATAAAAAAACTCTTTAATCTTAGTCCATGTCTGGATCTCATCGCCCGTGAGATCCTATCTCAACCACCAGTCGTCAGCCTTCTCGACAAGCTTAAACCTAGCAAACCTTACTCTGTCAGCCTCGGAAGCCTGCATGTCTCCGAAAATGGTCTCCATTCTCTTGAGCCATCTCTCAGTTGTCTCGATGCATAAACCTCCAGTAAAATCCATCGGACCCCTACTCCGGAAGGCCTTCATGACCTTCTCGTATCTCTCATACTCGAATCCCTGCTCCAGGATCCCCATAGCGTCAACCTGTGCCTCAGCCTGAACCTCAGCCTGAACTGGAACTGGTTCGGCTCTGTCACCTACAGTCGTGCCCACACTGTTGTGCTCCCCATCAACTGGAACATCCTGCTGAGGCTGCCTGTTGCCCTGGACCTGGGCAAATAGTGCTAGTATCAGAGTCTGTTGTTGGTGCAGCTGAGTCTGAGTAGCCTGCTGAGCAGCTAACAAGGCCTCAATCTGCCTGAAGCGCTCATCTGGATCCATGGTTGGTTATGAATTTCCCCTCTTGTAAATTTGAAATTTACAAATATGGAAAAGTCCATCAGAATCACAAACCATGATAATTGTTATCCCTAAGATAACTACCCATAATCATACCCATAAAATCAATCATAATATCATATAAGTCTTTTATTATTTTTAAGGTTTTTAGACCTAAAACCTCACTCTGATACCATAACTGTCACGACCCACGATACGTGACGTCATGACCGGCACGGAACCCTGTGTATATCCTCCCTCGATATACACGACATCCCGATAAGCCTTCTAATATACATCATAAGCTTCAATAAAAGAAAAAAAAGGTAAAAATGTCGAGATGAATTTTGTTGTTTGAGAAAAACTTCTAGACAAGAACTTTATTAATAGTAATAACTCTAAGGACATGACAAACTTTGATATTTCATATTTTCTTAAAGATCCCAGTGGACAATTTGAGAATTTATCAATGATGAAATGTTATTATCAACTAAATAGTATGATTTTCTTTCAATAAAATAAATAATATATATATATATATATATATATATATATAAGATGTTATTTTATATTAAAATGTCTTTGTATTTTGTCTTAAATTTTTGAACTTTAATTTGACTTATATGTTTCGTTTGTTTATACTATGGATAAATAGATATTCACGAAGAAACCTAAGTTCTGGATTAAATGAAGGAGATGTGTACTTTGCAAATTGTGCAACTACACATAAATCCTTTGAGATGAAAGACATTTTTTGATCTTGAAATTAACTAAAGCTCATGAGAGTCCTATCAAGTACTACAAATTTAATTAATGGCTCCGAAAAAGCAAGTATAATATTGTTTGGTAGAATGACATTTTATATAAAAGATGCCTTATATTTTTCTAAATCTAGAAGAAATTTACTCAACTGAGTAAGAAAATATTGGGGAGACTCTTGACTTTATCATTTGGATTATATTTCACAATTATAAAGCAAATTGAAATAAATGTCGTCATGAACAAGAATCTATGATTCATAGACATTTGTAATCATAGAAAATATTGGGGAGTCTCAACTTTATCATCTGGATTGTATTTCCCAATTATAAGACAAATTGAAATAAATGTTGTCAAGAAAAAAATCTATGATCCAAAGACATTTATAATCATAGAAAATATGGGGGGGACTCTCAGCTTTATTATCTGAATTATATTTTATAATTATAAGGCAAATTGAAATAAATATCATCATGAACAAGAATCTATGATCCAAAAACATTTATAATCTGGCATGATCAATTGGGTCATCCAAGATCTGCAGTGATTAGGCGAATAATAGAAAACTTACCTGGACATCTATTAAAGAGTCAAAGGATTCTTTTGCCAAATGAATATAATTGTGTTCTTTACTCACAAGGTAAATTGATTGTTAAAATATCTCTAAGTGAACTCGTTATAGAATTCTCGCTTTCCTTGAACAAATTCAAGGAGACATGTGTGAACCTATTCACCACCTTGTGAACCATTTCAATATTTTATGATCTTAATTTCTTCGTCAACTAGATGTTTCCAAATTTGTTTACTTTCTAATCCAAAATGTTGCCTTCACTATGCTCCTAAATCGATTGAACACTCACGGACGGGGCGCGAATACATTATAACAATAACCGAGTGCGCAAGAACACAATAATGTACAAGTCTGATTTCATTAATTTCAGAATATATTTTTGTACATGAAATAATATAAGGAACATCCTCCCAAAATCTCCAATGAATAAACAAAAGGTTACAAAATGTTGGCCCAAAAACCTCCACCCAGTCCACCCTAATCTCCTGAAAAAAATTAGATAACAACAGGGTGAGCTACACGCCCGGTGGATAAAATAGTTCGTGAATATGACAATTAATATAGCAAACTTCATAATCAAATATCATAAATACACATCAGAGCATCATAATCAATACGACATGTATGTATGCATGACACCGTCTCATATTGGTTCCATGATTGTATGTTGTCTGAGTTCATGTACAGATGTCCCTCCCCAGGAGTAGCCGGGTTCTCATTGTACGTCTCTCCTCAGGAACGACACCCTGGATTCACGTACAGATGTCCCTCTCCAAGTAAACCCGGGTTCTCATTGTACGTCCTTCTCCAGAGAAATATCAATAATAGTGAGCATTGCTTCTAACTATTCTGTGGATCACAAACCACATACGTCCCTAGGTGGTACTTATGTATGATGCCAATGCATGAACAAGTCCGATCTTTACCAACATTAGACAGGATTTGGCAACGTCCGGTGATCCTTATCAGGGTCGGTATCACTACGTGCACAATTAGGACATTCAATATTACTTGTACAAGCTGATAGCTTTCAATAAGACCAACCAAATCAGTCTCCAGCTTGAGAGGTGAGACACGAGGTCTACTTAAATATCAATCATCTAAAGCAGCACGCTACCTCCAGTTCACTATTTAAAGTTATTAAGGACAAGACTAAGTCTGGTTGAGCCAGATTGACTACTAATCCGGCATCGCTCTTACCCGTTTATAGAACGACAAAAAAATAGATTAGGTTGTGTTTGGTTAGTGATATAAAAAGTAAAATACAATTTAAAAAATAAAAATTTATAAAATAATATTTTGTCATTTTTTTAAAACAGTTTATTTTCTTTGTAAATTTTAAAAAATTGTTTTATGATTTTAATGAACCAAACCTGTTTTTTATATTTTCAAAATTTTAGATATAAAAAATTATATTCGAATTCTAAATCAAACACAACCTTAGCTTCTTTGTCTAATACTTTGGAATAAACCACTTTAGAACCCTTTCATTCCTAATCCTTTGGAAGAAAAAACTATAAAAGAAAAAGAAAAGAAACATTTCTAAAAAAACTTATTCAAACACACTTTCATCACTTTTCTAGCATCATCTAAAATAGCATAGACACGATCCACGTGTCAGTCATTCCAAACCCCAATAAAGATACCTAATAAGTAAAAAAATGAACAAATCCTAAAGATACGGAAGGTAAAGAACACGAGAGGAAACTCAGGCGTGCGTACCACTATGTTAGATCACATACAGATACACAAATCTTAAACTATAAATCAATCTTAATTTTTTTTATATTTTTTCAATGAATCTCTTAATCTTAAATTCTAAACACAAGTCTTCATGTAATCTAAGTTATCTAACACTCGAGTTTTCAAACGAGTTTCTTACTTTATATTTTTTAATTTAAACAAAAAAATAAAAAAATATTAAAATATTAAAAAAACACCATGTAAAAACTTGATTGAAAACTTAAATTTTTCACCATCATTAGATTACATAGGGATATGTGTATTATTGTACATCTCATGTAATATATACATCCTCATATAATTTAATGAAAGTAAAAAATATTAAAAAGTGATAGTTTAGTTGGTTAAGTACGTAAATATAAATGAGCTTGACATATAAAAATAAATAAATAAAAATCTTAAGTTTTTAATCTAATTCTCATAGATTACTTTATTAAATGATTTTAAAAATAAAAAAAACACAGGTGATATGCTTCTGTTACGACCGTATAGAGCAGTTGTAGCAACTTTTTCTCTAATTTTCGCGGCAAAAGCTGTAAAGAACATTATTGTAATTTTGTTTTTCCATTTTAGTGCGGTGGCGTGGCAGGCACATGTAGCCCCACTCGCGTTCACAGTTCCACCTAAAGACGACGTGATGTTGTTGTGGGCCCCACAGATTACTGTTCCTCCCTGCCCCCCTTAATCCACGCCGCGTAAACTGCCAAAACCCCAAACCCCGTTATTAACACACCTTTTGGAAACGGACACAAAAGCCTTCTCATTCCAATCCAGTTTACGCTGACCGGGTCGCGTCCGCCTTCCACGTGCTGTTTTAACATCGGAATACTGCCTCCACGTGATAGGTTGCATTTCTCTTTTCTTCTCTTGGTGGGACCCATCACGCGTTTCTTGTCTTTCGTAGAAAACAACGTACCCCTACGTTTTAAGACTATACAGGATCATTCACTGTCTATAGCTTGGACACGTGTCAGTAGATAAACGAGGGCTCATCAACGTGTTCGTGTACCTCCTCTCCGCGTTGATTATGCGGTCCTAGCAACGCAGTAGCCGCGGCTTGCCGTACACGTGCGCCGTGCTCTTGAGTTTTGACGTTTAGTGTTGATGTGGGTCCCGCACAAACTCTCTCGTAACTGCTCTCTATTGCGAGGTGTTCAAAGGCCTGACGTACGCCACGTGGCATTTTGTTCTCCACTTAACAGGCGTTTTCTTTTCTTTTGTTTTTGGTGAAAGAGCAGTTGCAGCGGATTCTTCCGTTTCCAATTGGCTTGGCGGCTCATGCAGCCGACAGAGAATTGAATATGTTTAAAGAAATTTGACCTTTTTCTTGTGTCACACGTACCCAAGTTAAGGACAAACATTTTAAGGACTATTAATCTACACTTCTTATTACGGTGTATTGTTGTTATCATAATCTCAGTAATTTTTTTTTTTTAATTTATTTTAATTTTTAATTTTTAACTTATATTATAAACGGTTAAAGATATTTTTAAAATAATTAATCTAACTAATTTATTTTTTCAGTTTTTACTTTTTTTATTTTTTATGTTTCAACCAAATATTTAATTGATGAAACTTAATTATTTACAGACATTTAAAATTAAAATAAAATAAAATAAGATAAAAATATAATATAGAAAATATAATTGTCAATTACATGCAATGTATGTATACATTTACTAGTAATAATTAAAGAAATTTCCTTAAAAAAGGAAATTGTGAGCTCATCAATTAAATTAAGTTACGCTAAGATGCAAAGACACATTTTAAATAGAAATAATAAAATAACAATTTGTCATATATAATGCAGCTATGCTTATTGTTGAAAAAATGGGTAGCAAACATTTATTTATTTTAAGCTAAATATTTAAGTAAGAACACATGTGATTTTAGATGGGACTAAGCTGAATATTAATCTTTAGAATCTGGAGATTAAAAATTTATAATTATTTGGCTATACTTATTTTTATATAAATAAAAAATTAAGTCTAAAGTAGTCTACTTGATAAATATAAAATAGTAAAGTAAACAAAGTTTAGTCCTTCGTGGGAAATTGAAAAAAGTAAATGTTTACTTCTAAGTGTAGCTAAAACTTTTTACTTAAATTGAGCTCATCATACTCACAAAAGAAAGAAGAAGCCTAATCGTGTGCGCATGCGTGTGGGAGCGCGAGTAAGGGTGCATTAGGCACATAACACAATGCGCGATTAGATGCGTTGATCAATATCATCAGATCGTGCCTTTACAAATTGTGTACGATCCAACGATGTACAATCAAGTACCATGATCGTGACTGTTAGATCGCATCTGGTTGCGATTAGACTGATTCAATGGTGCATAAAAAAACATCACGTACAACTACAAATTGCCTATAAACAGGGCCCTCCAGAACTCAAAAAATTCATCCAAAAATATTTGATTTTTCAGTATTTTCTCTTCTTTCTTTCTTTTCTATTTTAGTATTATTTTTGTGAGAGATTATAACATTTATTAATTTGATTATTCTTGTGATTTGAAATGTTATTGTCATAAAAAGGAGATCGTTGTATCCCGAGAAATAATTATCATACATTGTGAGCATCAGTGTGGGACAATATTATTTTAAGGACATAGAGTTAAACCCTAAACTCGATCTATTATTGTTACACCGTTACTCTGTTAAAATAATGATTGATCTAGTTTAAGTAGACAAAGTCTTGTCCCTAGTTCTTTTAAATAATAAATAAGTGGTAGCTTGCTGTTCTATAAGAGTTATATTTAAGCGATATTATTGTAACTTTACTACTCAACTTGAGGACTAATCCTGTTGATTATTTTTAAAACTATTTTTTTTGTGACGCTTGCTATCATCCATAGAACACTTATCTTCTCAAAGAATATAAAAAATCATAAACATAAATATAGAAAAATAAAATAAAAAAACCAGTAAAGTTAGCGTATTCCTATTGAATTGGCGCTGATTTGTTAAAATAGTAAAATTGATTTTTAGATTAAAAATAAAATTATTAATCTTTTACCAAAAAAATCGGTTTTATTAAAATAATTTTATCAAAGTAATAAAATTATTATTATTATTTAAATTATTAAAAATAAAACTTTTTTTTTTTTGGTTGGCTTTGTATTCCTCTTTAAAGCTCTTTGAGATTCTTTGAAAAAAACACAAAAAAGGCTTTAATAAAAGAAAGTTTTTGGACGGCGCCGTTAACGGCTTTGCGTTAACTATTACGTGATAAATGGTTGTAAACTCCAATCGACACCTTTGTTGCCACATAATTCTGTGTTGGGTTTGCATTGGGCTTTGATTTTATATAGCATTTTTCTTTAAGTTATTATCCGAATCACACCTAAATAAACTTTAAATATCATTCATTCACACTTCTTTATTATTTCAACTAATTATTATTTATAATATTATAAATGTATTTTATATTAAAAATAATCAAAGTTTCTTAAAATTTTGATACCAATGGTTATTTTTAATCAATTAAATAAAATAATAGGCATTGATGAGAATGTAATATTGGAAAAAGTTGCAAAACTAAGCATGCATTGTGATTATTTTAATTTTCTTCCATCATATATATGTAAAATTATCTTCTTAAGTTATAAAAAGTATAACTAATACTATTTCTTTCAAGTATAAGTGGTTTAGTTAAATATAAGTTAATTTAATACTAATTGTAATATGCAAAATAAAGGTAAATTGGGAAAGTTTGAAAATAATTACTTGAAAACAAGAAATACTCCGATCAAAATGTTAAAAAATTGCTAATTAACAAATAAACACATTTTGATGTGGCATTCACAACAGATGTCATGGAGGATTTAGCTAAATTACTTCCAGAGTGCTAGATCTTTCCTCATTTTGTCGAGAATTATACTTGACGAGCTAATACACTTGAGCTGAGCTGAGCTGAGCTAAGCTGAGCCAAAAATAAAGCGTTAAGTCAAAAGAAAGATACGAATTCTCTATTTTAACCTTAGCACGTCTTTCTTATCTCACTTTCATCTTCTTAAAAAACTGGCAGTGGCATTCTCGTAGTTTTCACCAATATCAATGACCGAATCACACCCCTTATCGTATTTATTTCTCTCTCTATCTCTTTCACTCTTTCTCTCTCTACTTCCCTTGCTGTAATCCTTTGACTAAGATCCGTGATTTTGCTACTGTTTTTCCTGATTTTTCTGCCTCCATTACCGATTTCATCTAAAGCTTCTCGAGCGATTACGCGTTCCTTTCCGGTCGGATCTGGCTGTTTGATCGCTCTTTCTAGCTTCGCGAGCTTGAGATCTTCGGTTGTTCGGTGGGAAATTCTCGGATTCAGTTTGTTTGAACTGGATCTATGGTTTTTGAAGCGGTTTTGTTTGGTGTAAGATTGTGAAAAGCGATTTTGCGATTCGATCGGAGAGGAAGAGATCTGAAATGATGACGTCTGGAACGAGGCTTCCGACATGGAAGGAGAGGGAAAACAACAAGCGGAGAGAACGGAGGAGACGAGCGATTGCGGCGAAGATCTTTGCAGGTTTGAGAATGTACGGAAATTACAAGCTTCCGAAGCATTGTGACAATAACGAGGTCTTGAAAGCGCTTTGCAGTGAAGCTGGATGGACTGTAGAAGAAGACGGCACCACTTACAGAAAGGTGAAAATTAATCTTCGATCTCTTAACATATTTTTATTGATCTGTTCTTTGGCTCATGTTGTGTGTATGTATGATTCATACCTTATGACGCTTTCTTCACACCGGATCGAGCTCTGCTTTTGCGTGTATCAAAAAACTTTGTTAAAATTTTCATTTTTATTTATTTATTTTGTATTGAGATTTGTTTTTGAATGATACTGTGATCTTGTACTGAATGTTGTTCGTAATGAGTGCAAATGCGAAGTTCTCTGCTTCTTCAGTACTTACTGAAAAAGAATCGTCGGAAACTCTGAAGCGATGAACCATGAAAGACTACTACCGTGCGATTCTTAAGTGTTGAAAGCGGTTTCCTATGTGTGTTATTCATCAAAATCGAGATGGTTTGCCAAGGACATATGTACTATTTTTGGCATCAATCTGTTTCTCGTAGATCCAATACAGAGACTATTTATTATTCTACGGGTTTCATTTGTTTTTAACCGATTTCGCTGTTGCAGATGTCTTTTTCGTTTTCTTATTCTCTTCAAATTGCCAGATTTATTTTGTTACATAGCTTGCTTGCCCATTTGAACGTCAGAATCTGATGAAGCCAGTTGCTAGGCTATTTTGGACAATATCGCGTTCTGTGATTCTTTTCATCTGGCTTTGGGCCTATGGACAGATTTTAAATAGTTTTAATCAGCGAGATTCCCGGTTTCATTTCTGTTCCACACGATATCA
This sequence comes from Paratinospora sagittata, assembly GCA_035771175.1. Lineage (NCBI taxonomy): Eukaryota > Viridiplantae > Streptophyta > Magnoliopsida > Ranunculales > Menispermaceae > Paratinospora > Paratinospora sagittata. Next base: position 14,264,655 of record CM069612.1, read on the forward strand.
AGTATAATTTTGGGGGGGCTACGGGCTATTCTTTATTACAGAGCTTTTATATAGATTATGGGAGAAAATGGATGTCAAACCCTTGGATTCTCTCTATTTTACATATTCGCTTTGAGCCCACGTTTATTGATCAATATTTCTTTTATCAGTGTAAACTTTAGGTCTTACTTATTTTTAACTGAACTATACCTTTTGCCAACTGTATGGGGGCGGCTATGTGAATTTGCTTCAACTTTTCCCTTATATCTAGGGCGGGCTTAGTACCTCTGTCATTATTGTGGATTGTTAAAAGTCTGCTTAATTAGAGCATTTAAAGGTCTTTGTTGTATTTGTTCAAATTACCTTAATTGATTTTCTCTTATCTTGTCTTAGGTCTGTCTTATTGTTACACGCACGCACATGTGCGCATATATATAAACCTTCAGGCCTTTATTATGTGACAAGAAACTCTGGGCACACAAATATGTTTTACTTCAGCTCAACTTTTATTCAAATGTGAGTGGCTTGTATGCAACAACATTGAGCTAACCATATAATCGGATAAGGCTTGCAAATATTTCAGGCACTGTCACTGCAATTTTGTAACTGCAACTGAATGCCTATATTTTGTCAATTACTTGTGTGAGAGTGTCTTCTATGTCCATTGCATCACTTTGGGGTATCTTTAATGTTTTTCTTTTCTTTTTTGCTCTTTTTTTGGTTACCTTTAGCTAGTCAAGTCCATCACAACATTTTTTAAAGAATGTAGTCCATCCAGCAATAAGTTAAAGTGGTACTGAACAGAGGAGTTTAACTCTGTTTAGGAACTTCAACCTGTATGGATGAAGAGAGGGAGGCAGGGACCGCATCCATGCCCTGCATATGGTGTTGAGTCAGGTTACCTTCTCTTGAAGGTGGCCTAAGAATTGAACACAATTCCTGTTCTCTTAGCTTTTAGACCACAAGAGGTGTTTGTATCGCTGTACATGGCACATCAGATGGAATGTGTTAATACCCATACTTAAAACAGTTACAGCTCTAGCTGTATCAATCAACAACTTTCAATCTGTCGATATCTGTTTGTTTATTTCTGTGCTGTGTAATTGTTTCAGGGATGCAAGCCTGTGGAGCGCATGGACATGGTGGGAGGGTCTGGTACTGTGAGCCCATGCTCATCATACCACCCAAGCCCAGGTACTTCCTACAATCCAAGCCCAGCTTCATCCTCCTTTCCTAGCCCAACCTCATCATCTTTTGCTGCCAATGGCAATGCAAATGCAAATGCAAATGCAGACGGCACTTCCCTTATTCCATGGCTTAAAAATCTCTCATCCGCATCATCTTCACCCTCCTCATCTAAACTTCCCCACCATCTCTACATTCCTAGTGGCTCAATAAGTGCTCCTGTAACTCCTCCACTAAGCTCACCCACTGCTCGGACTCCTCGCATCAAAACTGATTGGGATGACTCAATGGCTGGCCCAGCATGGGGTGGTCATCGTCACTCGTTCTTTCCCTCCTCCACTCCCCCAAGCCCTGGTCGTCAAAGCCTACCAGAATCTGGATGGCTTGCTGGAATCCGGATCCCTATTGGTGGGCCTTCGTCTCCTACCTTCAGCTTAGTATCTTCAAACCCCTTTGGCTTCAAGGACGAGGCATTAGCTGGAGGTGGTTCCCATATGTGGACACCAGGACAAAGTGGAACATGCTCTCCAACCATGGCTGCAGCCTCAGATCACACAGCTGATGTTCCCATGTCAGATTGCATGGCTGATGAATTTGCTTTCGGCAACAGCACAGCAGGACTGGTAAAACCGTGGGAGGGCGAGAGAATCCACGAGGAATGTGGGTCAGATGACTTAGAGCTCACTCTTGGAACCACCAGGACTAGGTATATTGTACTCTGAACTCTGAAGAGATTAAATTAGTAGATTTTAAGCTTCTTCATCTTTCTTTCTATGGATTTACCTGGTTGCTCTTTTTGTGTAATTGCAGATAGAAAGAGATGGAGCAAATGAAACACAAGAGATCCAATATGGCTTTCTGCTTTAAGTTCTTTTATGGAAATACAAGAAGTGGCAGTTGGTCTCTGGCTCCCTGCTTTAAGTTCTTTTCTGCATCATTAGTGGTTGTCAAATTTTCACAAAAGGGTGTTTCTTGAGTAAGGGAAAAAATAGAGGGTGATCCATATTAAGTTGGGGAGTTGTGGCTGGCTGGCTTGAGAGAGAGAGAGAGAATGAACCTCCACTCCCAGTTTCCTATCCACTCTTTTACATTTCTTTATCTTTTTTCCTTTCTTTTTAATATATATATATATATATATATATATATATATATATATATATATATATCGATAATGATGGTGTGTTCCATCCTTCTCCATAGATTTGTTTTTTATTTATTATTTTATTTTTTTCACTATATAGGAGCCACTAATTTATAATTGTCCAATGGTTTGTCTGATACTGGCTTTGCCACTGTGAGCATACTGTTAGACACCATGAATCAATCATGGATCTCAAATTCCATTTCTTGTGGTAGGGAGAAGTAGAAAGATTTTGGAGGTGTTTGTGAACCCCACTTGCAATTTCAAAAAAACAAAAAGCGGAGGCTTGCAATTTTTTACAAGTATCTTAATCCTCTTCATCTTTAATTACAAGTGGAGGTATATATTTTTTCTATTATTAAATTTGGGTTTAAATTTTATTGTAAATAAAAGTTCATTTAAAGAATATAAGTAGGGGCATAGAATAAAGCTGAAATATTTTATTTATTATGTTTATTGGGTAAAAATAGAGGTACCGAATTTGCCATTATTTGCTAGCCTCTGGCATGTAGCTAAATTTTACATTTCTCTAGTTAGTAAAATGTCATGTTGAGAACCTAAGAGGAGGTACTGATGAAAATCCTTCCAGCAGTTGCGGCAAAGGGGCATCTAGCCAAGGACAATCCCCCCTCCTGTAGTGTGCCCTTATCTTCTTGCTGATATTTTGATACTGCTTTTGTGAGGCCCTGTTAGTGCCAACTGTAAATAAAAAATTAAAAAAACCTTGTTGCAGCTTATCGATGAGAAAGTTTCAGCTAAGTGGTTGGGTGACTTTGACTCCATGACTTAATGATGATCTATATGCCAAATATTTTTTCCCATCATCCATTGATTAAATGTAGCAAGCTGATTTTGGATGCGCATGGGGCTATCATCCATATATATATGGGTTCGACTTTAGGGCCTCAGTTAATTTAATTTATGAGCATTTCATTAGCTTTTTGATGGGTTTCTGGAAAAGCATCTCTGCCTTCTTTTTTTTTCTTTTCTCCACGGGAAGGAATCATGTATTTAAAAGTAAAAGGGTAAAAAAGAGAGCTTTTTTGAATAGAACAGAAAGAGAGATTAGGGGGACAAGTTCTTAACTAAATTGTTAGCAATAATGTAAAGACAAATAAATAAATAACTTAACATAAATAAAAATTTAAACAATACTATGCTTATTAATAATTATAACAGAAATAATAGAACAAGTTTAGAAAATAAATTAAATTTAACAGAGCAAAGGTTGAACAAGATAAAATGAAGGCTTGTGTAGCACATATTATCCTTAAAATAGATTCACCTCTCACGTTGGTGCAAGTGGTGGATCGGCGTCTGTCTTTCAAGATACAATGGTAGAAGAGCAGTTGACTAGCAACTCGTCATTATTTTGGCGAACTGAGCTTTGTAGAAGACTATTATCACATACCAACATATCTTAAAACCAAAAAAGAAGAACCAGAGAAGAAGAGAATTTTAGAAACAGAAGAGAGCTCTAAAAATTGGTGTAAAGAAAATGAGGGTAGACGTCATTTTTATACTAGTAGAAGGGTTGGTTATCATTAAGAGTACTAAATAACCTGCATTAATGTTGAAAATATTACGAATTTAAATTCAATTAAAACATATAATAGTTTTTTGAATTTAAATTGCAATTTAAAACTCAATTAAATATTTAGTTGTTACAATATTTAGTCGGGTTTTGTCCCGAGCTCAGAGGGCCCGGATACCTCCCGAGAGGAGCAGCTCCTTGCGGTGGGTGTGTCTGTAGGGGTGTAAGAAGTTATTTCTTCTCAAAAAACAAAAAACAAAAAATAAAAAAAAAATCAATATTTTCCAACAATAAAAAAGGTCACAATTCCAATTCAAAGTAGGGAATTTAGATAGTTCCCAAACTTGCAAAGGGTCACATTTCCTATCCTCAAAAATCTTATAGTTTTTTCCGAACGAAATGGACCACAATTACAAAAGATGGTATCTTTAGAAGTTCTTTTGAATAACCCATAATAGGAGTTTGGTTTTTTGAGTTTTCTATTTGTGAATGCCTCTTATTCATTCTAGGTTATGTTGGAGAAGTTGTAATGAAAAAAACACAATTTCGTACAGACCTGCAAACAAAGAACGCAACAATGTAGAGAAAATTAACACATTTGGATTTTTTTTTTAAAATTTTTGGACCATATTCAAGGTTGTGCTTGTGTGGCAATTTGTTTTTGAAACTTTTCTTGGTATCAAAGCATAAACGATCCATTGCCATGGCCTCATCTGCGTCTTCTCTAGATACCTCTTTATCTCCCTTTTCAACTTCTCCTCTCATCAATTCTGGCTAAGTTCAAACTCCCACACAGGCATCCTCGTTCACCAATATCACTCATCTTATTTCTATAAAACTGGACAACAAGAACTATTTACTATGGCTGTCACAATTTCTTTCGGTATTGAAGACATATGGTCTTCTTGGGTTTGTGGATGGAAGAATACCTTGTCTACCACAATTTCTTCTCTCAGATTCAACATTTTCTTCCTCACCAATAATTAATCATTT